>OY796858.1:13196958-14396958 GCA_963680765.1 Agrochola lychnidis
AGTTTAATTAAAGGGCTTGCTACACGGCAGCCAACCGCGTCCCAATAGAGGTGACCTTGGTAGTTTACAACCGTGGAGTTGGTGATTTACGACCATTTTTCAAACAACTCTGCCTGTCGCTAACCAAGGTCACCTCTGTTTGGGACGCGGTTGGCTGCCGTGTAACAAGCCCTTTAATTTTACAGTGGAAAAAAAAATCAACTAAAAACTATGACAACATTATAACATGTTTTCGGTTTGTGCTGCTAGCGCCATTAGTAGTGAAACTTGTCATAAACTTTGACTATAATATAAAATTATTCATTTTATTATCGTATTAGGTTTTCAATTTTTGTTTGGATTTTTCTTTTGTACGATAATTTTGCCCAAAAAACGATAATTTCGACGTGGGATACCGATAATTTGAACTTTTGGAATTGGCAACACTGGTGTAAAGTGTGACAGATGACAGAGTGACAGCAGTGGGGTGAAAGTTTGATTTATTTCTCAGTTTCACGCGTCGAAGTCGTGGAAAATTGAAAACAATAAATGAAAAACAAAGTTATCAATCTAAATTCAGTTATTGCATTTTCTAAAAGTTGGATGTAAATTTGCCTAATAATGGGGGAGAAGAATACCCCACTTTTGGCTGTATTACAGCTTCTTAGAAAGTATAATTTGAAGGTAGCCATAACATTTTAATAAAATGGCATATTACATTATTTCCATCCTCTGGAAAGCTCTATTTTACTGTATATTTTATCATATTTCAGGGTACAGAAGATATCCTAAGAAAAGAAGCTAGCTTAGGAGATGTTGAATTTGAAAACTTAGATCTTCCTGAGGTCGAATTAGCTAGCATTCTTACTTCGCATCACACAGAAAGTGATCCATACAGCTACGAATTTGCTTACGATAACTTGAAGAAGTTTGTTGAAAACTCGCTCGATATTTATAAGGTAATAATGGCTAATGCTTATGAACCTACTCACTTGTAATTGAAGGAAATTGGCTACTTATATATTGGTCAGTCGGTAACTCTCTGCACTCAGTAACTGTAATGTGTAAACTGATCGACTAAATTAGGTTTTTGCATTCTCTTGACTTTTTATCTTTTACAGATTCATATTTAAATGAAATCCAGTGTATTTAAATTATATTTTGTCTTTCTTTTATTCATTACTATATACTATATTCTGAAATATTTTTATTTTTCTAGCATGAGCTATCAACACTTTTGTATCCAGTGTTTGTCCATATGTATCTGGTACTGATATTATATGACCATAATGAACATGCTGTCAATTTCTTGGAAAAGTTTGGGCCTGAGCAAGAAGATTATTATCAGGAAGATTTAAAACGATTGTCTATAGTTAAACATAAGGAACAAATCAAGGGGAATGAGTTGGCTGAAATATACAGGTATTTTTACATAATAATAATTTAAAAAGTTTTGTGGCTTCTGCCCACCCCCATGAGAAGAAGGTCTGAGTTTATGTATAATTTAAAAAAACTACAAATGATGGTCTAATAACCAGTGATCAGAATTTGGGGTGCAATTACTGGGATTTAATGACGTTATCAGGATAAGCCATATAATCCTGGTGCCCAAGAATAGCAAAATTGCCATGTACTGTTTATACCAAGCTGAAATATTGATTAAATAGGTTGATTTTAGTAACTGACATAATTAATTGAAATAAAAAATTTATTTCTCAAAAATGTGTAATGAGGCTGTCCATGGGGCAGTCAAAACTTGCCGCCCTATTATTGTTCATATACTTAATTCTAGTTAAGAAAGTTCACTTGAAAAATCCATTGTTTTCTCAGAAGCTGTTACGTGTCACAACAAA
The DNA here is from genome assembly GCA_963680765.1 of Agrochola lychnidis. Taxonomy (NCBI): domain Eukaryota; kingdom Metazoa; phylum Arthropoda; class Insecta; order Lepidoptera; family Noctuidae; genus Agrochola; species Agrochola lychnidis. The sequence goes on from OY796858.1 coordinate 13,198,791, forward strand.
ACATGTTGAAATCTTTAATTCTTGTTAAACATTGTATGGAAAATTGACAGAACATAGAGATGTTTTGTTGTTAATGTTTCACCAGTGCAAACACACAGTAACTGTGAGAAAGAGTTAGGAAGTGTTTGACTATAGCTATAACAGCTAAATTGGTATATTCACGTCAATAGAAGCATGTAAAACACTTTAAAAACGTTTTTATTAAAGCACCAACATCATCCATAAATCATTCTCCTGACCTTATACTAATTATATTTTTTTCTTAAAGAATATAAGAATAATAATATATTGTACCAAAATTACAAAATCTCGTGATTCCAGTATTTCCATGGGCTTATGCACACTAATATTGTTTAAGGTGGTAGATCCCAAATTTCACTACCTAATCCAATCACTGCTGCTAATGCACAGCCTAAATTAATGTAAATTATATTAGTTTGGGAGATACAATATTTAGCTTAAATATAAGCTGATATTTTTTTCTCTCTGTTTATCCAATCGGTTGTAAACCTTTTGCAGATTTTTTTTTTTGTGCAGACATTGACTGCAAAGGTTCATTCTTCCAGCAAAGAATCTGCCTCTCAAAATTGCTTTATTAAGTCCCATATGTGTTGGCATTTGAGCCTTTTCATGGTTATTGATTCTCTCAGGGCTATGGCTAAGATGTTGGTATGTGACGCTATTCAATGTTTGTAAGAATGTATCTTGTGTTCTATTTCCTCTTTTACAATTCTGATTTGTAGATGCTCATGTAATTCTGAGGTCTTCATAAACCATAAGCATGATAAAAAAAGAAGTAAAGAATACAATTTCTGTAGTATAGGAATGTTGCTCACAATGGGCCCTATCAGAAGGCTAAAAGTCACCCAAAGGGCAATAGAGAGGGCTATACTTGGAGTTTCCCTACGTGATTTTATTTTATTTGTTCGGGAAAATAAACAGTTATACATTAAAATCTTATACTAAGTTATAAATATACAAAAGTTACAAATGTATAACTTACAACATTTTCCACAACATATTAAAAGCTATATCTAAAAGTGCTATTCTAAGCTGCTAAAACAGAAAAGTAGTTAGTAGTAAACTTAAACAAAGACAGACATGCAAAGAACAGAGAAGGAGAGAGGGAGAGAGAATGAGTAAATATACCTACGTATTAATTTAACTATTATGGTCCAAAATTGTTTTGTGTGATCGAATCAGAAATGAAGAGATCTGCGAGAACCAAGGTAACCGACATAGCCCGAAGAATTGCTAAACTTAAGTGGGCAGGGCACAATGCTCGCAGAACGGATGGCCGATGGGGCCGAAAGGTTCTGGAGTGGCGACTGCGTACCGAAAAACCTCCCACAAGATGGACCGATAACCTTGTGAAGGCCGCAGGAATCCGCTGAATGCGGAAAGCACAGAATCGGTCGAAGTGGAGGTGCTTGGGAGAGGCCTATGTCCAGCAGTGGACGTCTTTCGGCTGAAATGATGATGATGATAATAGGAATGTCCTGTGAGTAATTAGTGAAATTTGTGTTTTTCAGCACCAACAAGTTTGTTGTACAATTATCGAGAGATGCGTCATCTCAGTTAAAACGTTTTTTGCAAGAACAAAAAAGCTCAACCGTAATCATTAACATTATAAACAATCACATCCAAGTCGATGTGCATGATGGCCCCGGGAGGACACAAGCACAGGTGCGCTCCACCACTGGGGGACTGCTTGGTGAAGCCACTAGAAATGGTATGATATATTATTGTACTATTTTTATTTTCCAGAAACATGCAAAATATCATATTTAAGTTTACATATAACTATATAGTATCACACAGTTAAACTCTTCTAACTGAACTAGAGATATTTAAATAAAATATAAAATCAAAGTGTTTTTTTTTTGTAGAAAATCGGGCAAAGGTTTACTATGGGCTCTTAAAAGAGCCTGATATACAAGTCCTCCCAGCACCTGTGGAAGATGAGGAAGAAGTGGAGGAAACACCAGATAAACCAAAAAAGAAAAAGGCAAAGAAAGAACACATTTTTATGAAAAAACCTAAGTCTGATCCTAACGCACCTCCAAATGACAGAATTCCTTTGCCAGAACTGTGAGTTTATTGATATTGTTTTAACCTTTTGGAACCCTTGCAGAAGTTTAATTACCATTGTACTATTAAATTGCAGAAAGGAGACTGATAAAATTGAAAAAGGCAAAGCCTTACGAGAAGCTTCAAAGCGCATTCAACTGGGGCCAGAGAGTCTGCCATCTATTTGTTTCTACACACTACTGAACAGCGGTCATACCGCCATTTGCTCTGATATTTGTGATGATTCTACACTACTAGCCGTTGGCTTCAGTAACTCGAATATTAAGGTATAGCAAAAACAATCATGTTGTACCTAATTGTAAATAATATTGGTTTCGATCCTCATTTCTTAATAATGATTGAGTCTTATAATCTAGGTGTGGACATTGACTCCGGTAAAATTACGTGGGATGAAATCTGCAGAAAAATTAATAGACATTGACAGGGAGGCAGGTGTGTACATTAACTTATTTAAATTCATTTTGAGCGCAGGCTTTATCTCTGAAACACACAGATTACCTAAAGGTGACTACAGTTGTTTGCGTGTTGCCCCTCAACTTTAAATGCTTACTGAAGAATGATTCTTTCTTTGAATGGTCTTATTTCGAAACATATCAGTGTGAGAAACAAAGTGAACCACACTGGTTCAAAATTTTCAAAATATAAATGATACTACAGTTTGTCATATTAAAACTTGGGATGTGGTCAAGAGAATGATGATGACTACAGGTTTATTATATTATGTTCTTAGTTAAATTTAATTATTATGTAATTTTAAAAAATGTATGATAAAAAAATAAAAATAAACCTTTTTTGTAGGTGACGTACTCGTAAGAATGATGGAAGAAAGAGATAGAGACACTTGTCGTACTCTGTATGGACACTCTGGATCAGTTTATAAAGTAGCATTTGATCCTTTTAAAACGATGCTACTATCGGCTTCTGAAGACACCACTGGTACGTTGTGTAATTGTCATTTAAATAAAACTACAGACAAAAAATAACAACTACAAATAAATACATCATGGAGGTCCGAAAGTAATTTGAAATATTGTCGACGGCGCGTTGTGTTGTTGACGGCGCGTTGTGTGTCGACGGCGCGTTGTGTTCCACGCGCGCCTAAGAGCTTGTCCACATCACGTCACGACGTCGGTAACGTGAAATGGTGTGTCTTATTATATGTCTACACTATATACAACACCGCATCGTTTCACGTTAACGACGTCGTGACGTGGTGATGTGGACAAGCCCTTAGCAGAACTGACTGGGTCCGTTAGGGCCGATGCCTGCCGGGGTTGCGAAGAAGTCCGAAAGGGATATCGTGGCCCCCGGCAACATAGCAAATGAAGGAACACGGGTGGGTTTTAGTCAGTAAGAGTCTGACATGCCCTCCCGCTCCGCCCAGAACGGGAGAAGTTATTTGAAAATATCCCACCAAAAAAAAAAGTGGGGCATTGCACTATCATATCTATCAAAGATAAAAATAAATTGTAAAATAGACATATTATGGGTAATTTGTGAGCTTCGTAGATAGGTACATGATATATTATGATAGTGTAATATCTCCTTAAGGGGGATATTCCCATAATAAATGTCTATTTACAATTTCATTATATCTTTGATCATAGATATGATAGTGTAATATCCCCCTAATTTAAAGTTAGCAAAACTTAACATATTAATTGAAATGTCACATTGGTATTTGCCCAGTTTCGAACCCACAACCTCGTACATGAATGAAAGGCTTTAACCTTTTAAGCGCTTGGCCAAATATCAATTGGCGTGCCCCTAGCGCGCGGCTAAAAATCGACAAAATAATACCTACAATAAATAAGGAGGAGCAATCGTTGTGTCGATAAAAAAATAGTCAAAAAGTTTTTTATGTTTTTATTTTAAATCAGCCTTAATTTAACCACCCTAATCAACAGAAAGACAGACAGAGCCGTTAAAGTCCATACCTACGGATTTTAAATCAGGTAGGTATAATATAAACGGGATATATTTAAATGCACATCAAAGAACTTATCACCCATTCATCATCATCATTTCAGCCAAAAGACGTCCACTGCTGGACATAAGCCTCCCCAAGAGGGGGGTTTTGCCATATTCGCCAAGCTTGGTAGGCGGGTTGGCGGTAGCAGTATGAGAACGCTGCTGCCCATTCTCTAGTTAGTTCCTTAGTCGCCTACGACACCCACGGCAAGAAATGGGATGGTGCTATTCTTTTACGTCCGGCACCACACGGAACTTATCACCCATCAATTAAATAAGTTTTATAAAAACGTGCCTACGCCAGTCTCTGACAGACTTCGATTTATCTAACCGTGCCCGGCGCGTGGCGTCGTCATAACTCAAACGTGCCGCGCTGAGTGTCATCGCCGGAGCACAGTAAGAGACAACACCATAAGGAACTCGAGTGCGAGTGCCTGTCCGACTTGTAGGTACTGTCACAATACCTTTTTAATGGAAAGGACAACACGGTTCCAAATTTAAACAATTAATAGAATATGTAGATAAGTAATATAGTAAATAACAGAATTACATCACAATATTTAAATAAAAACGTTTTTACATAAAAAACCAACCGACTTCCAAAAAACTACTACAAAGTAAAAAATAACTAACATTTCGGAAGTCGGTCTTCGGTTTTGTATTTTCGTTATTTTCCACCGACTTCCGAAATGTAAGTTATTTTTTACTTTGTACTTAGTAGTTTTTTGGAAGTCGGTTGTTTTTGTTTTTTTGTAAAAAAGTTTTTTTTTCTCGCTTTTTAGTGGGTCAATTTGTAATTTGTCTAAGTTTCATTAGCCTAATGCCAACAACTCATCACCTTTTACAAAATATTGCTTTTCCCGATGCAGGGACGTTCATCGTTGAGGAGTTCTCTTGGTACTTCACCATCAGCTCCACTTCTCCATATGCATTGTGACGAGCATAAATTGCATTGCAACCATATTAAAGTAATCGAATCGCAACCCGTGAAATACTTATTATTGAGTAGTTCCGGTGGCTATTTGTAGTCTTCATCATCAGTTCCACTTAACCAAATGGTGCTTTCCAAGAGCAACTGCACGAGTTACTATAAAAAAATACCCAAATCGCTATAGGTTTGCCTATAATATTTGAAGAGTTCCCTCGATTTATCTGGGATGCCATCATCAGATCCTAGTTTCCTTATCATGGTACTACCCTTGGGATATCTCCTTTTCAATAAAAAAAGAATCATCAAAATTAGTTCATAAACGACGAAGTTATCCGCGAACACACATAAAAAAACTCCTCAGTAGTCATTGTTGAAAAGTGACTATTTTATCGATAATGTGTGTACCCACGAACAACATTATCCATTCGTTTGATCCGCTTGTGACGTAGGCAGTGGTCGCATTAATGCGACAGCCGCGCTAGACTAACTAGAGAAATTTGTTGCAAACATAAGCGTCTAGGGATGGGAACTAACGTGAAATGTTATCATAATACAAAGATCCTGAGGGATATTTTTCTTATGAAAAACAAGGAAAAGAATTCATAACACAAGGCAATATGTTAAATAAACTTTATTTCGTATGACATTGTTTATTTTATGCTGAAAATGATGCATTATACCTGATTATTTAACTATTTGTTATTTAGTTTTTAAAATACGCATTGCATTGTATCCCATCCCTATGGTCGTATAAATGCGACACGCGCGTTACACACCGAAGAAAAGTCCAAGCTGTATTTACGTATTTTTACACACACATTTAATAAATGTATAAGAGTCTCCATAAATATTTTTAGGAAATCAAAATGGGAATTATTTGGTCAAGTTCGATTAACTATTCCTTCAACTTATTTTTTGCAGTGAGGTTATGGTCTCTGCAATGCTGGACATGTCTGGTAGTATACCGCGGCCACGTGTGGCCAGTGTGGGACGTCCGCTGGTCCCCGCACGGCCACTACTTCGCAACCGCTGGACACGACCGTACCGCCCGCTTGTGGGCTACTGATCATCATCAACCACTACGAATGTTTTCTGGACATTTATCGGATGTCGACGTAATGCTTTTCAGGCCTATTATTTTAACACTAATAATATATTTTACCACCAAATTAATAAGCATAAGACATATCATTTATATTTTGAAACAAGCCATATTTGCTAGTGTCCAAAGCATGTCTCATGCATTGTAGTAGGTACCTATTAAATGTAATATCTCTTCTTTTCAGTGTGTCCAATTTCACCCGAATTCTAATTATGTGGCCACTGGATCTAGTGACAGAACAGTGCGCTTATGGGATTGTTTGACAGGAACACAAGTTCGAATTATGACTGGGCATAAGGTATTTATTAATCAAGGAACTGCTGGTATCAGAACACCCCCGAATTTCTGAATTTTTATTGATACTATTTCATTTTATTTTCAGTCTACCATATTTACCGTAGCGTTTTCTATTTGTGGGAGATGGCTAGCATCGGGAGGTAATGGAGAGCTCATCGTGTGGGACATTTCGACTGGATCTCCTGCTGCATTACTGCCGCCAATGCATACAGCTCCTATTCATGCATTGGCTTTCAGTCGCGATGGCACCATTTTGTCATCAGGTAATTCTATCAGTTTTTCTATTTTCGTTTATTGTTTTAGTAAACACTATAACTTATTTGAATTTTGAAGATCCTAAGAATTGCTTTTAGAACTATGTTGTTTTCAGGATCCTTGGATTGCAGCATAAAGTTATGGGATTTCAATGCTATCACAGAAGAAGCCAATGGTGAGGAGGCAGGTGCTACAACAACAGTACAGAAAGAGGATAAATTTTTACTGCGGTCATTTGCAACAAAGAATTCTCCCATAAAGGGTTTACATTTTACACGACGGAATCTTTTGCTTGCAGTAGGTTCCTATGAAGGCAGTTCATAATCAACTAGTTATCAATAAGTGACTAATGGTGCCGATTCCCTTGTTCACAAACTAAACTAAATTTAAGTTCAGTGCATCTTTTTCTTTCTATTTCATTAAGAAAAGGACAGAAGATTTTAGTCCTGTCAAATTAATCAGCGCCTGTCACTACTCCATACAAGTTTAGACGAGATTAAAAACTTGCCTACTAAAATTACGTCAATTTACGTCAAGCGCTGATTAATTTGACAGGACTAAAGTTTATCTTCTGTCCTTTTCTTAATGAAATAGAAAGAAAAAGATGCACTGAACTTAAATTTAGTTTAGTTTGTGAACAAGGGAATCGGTACCATTATCTATTTAATTTTAAATTTCGTTAATCAATAAAATCATAATTCTTGGACTTAAATTTTTTTATTATTATCAACAATCAATTATTACAGTGAAAGTCAATTGATTTTAGACTGAGTCTTAAACACTTTGACTCTCGATAAACATAATAATCTCCATCCACAATGTTTATAATACCTGCAGAAAGTATGCCCTTTCTGAGGTGATAAATTGTATCATTAAATTTAACACAGATTCATTACTTCTGGCCACTTGTGCTTTCATTGCTTGTTTGAAATCTTCTTTTACACCTTTATCAGCTCCACGAGTACCTATTCTTCTTTGTCCCAGATGCTGCTGAGAATTTGGTATAATGTCAAGCACAACATTGTTCCCTGGTTCATTCCAAATGAAATACAGCTCTTCTAGTAAATCTATATGAATTATGTATGTAGAGAAGAGGCGGTAATGAAACACACCTTTTTGTCTAATTACATCCAGTATGTGATTGAATATTGCTTCTTCTTGTGGCCAACCAAGTTGCATTAAAACAAGCATGTGACCATATGTCAGATCAGTGGTATTACCAGTATTTAATAAAATTCTAATAAGCAGAGTACAGAAATAATGCATAATGGCAACTTTGGTGAGTGGCAGAAAATGTAAGTGTCTATGTTTTCCTCCTACAATTAATTCCGGCTCTAGAACACCTTCCACATTAGGTAATTGGGGTAGAGCAGTCAATATACTCTCTATACAGGCAGTATAGTTCTTTAGAAAATAGTTTATAGACACTCGTACTATGCTTGCTGTCACACTAGTTACTGTTGCTTGAGGCATAGCTTCATCATATTTTCCTCGATATAGAGCAAACTCATCAGCAAACCCCTCAGACCATGGTTTAATTTGCAATTGATTAGCTAGTTTTGTAAATTCTCTTGAAATAAGTTCATTACTGTGGAGTAACTCCCAACAGTTAGCAGCTGCTTGGAATTGATGGGATGATATACCAGTAACCTCCAGGTCACCTTTCCTTCTTTTTGATGGTGATACTTCTGGATCTGACAATGCCTCCACAAGAATATGATTACCTTTTAATGACTTCTGCTCATATAGACATCTAAGGAAGAATGTTGTTCCACAATATAAAAGCTGGCGACAGTCGTCACTGTTCCTCAATGTCAATAATTTTTGGAAGTATGTCTCCTTGTTCAAACTGTTACTATAATTGACAAAAAACGAGTCCCATCCCAATTGCCTGCCCATTAAATCTAAAACACCAAAAAGCCTTTGCCAAGGATCTGTTATATCATGTTCATTTTCATCATATACATAGGAATTATAAAAGTCAATAGCTTTGATTACCAGACGCTGTAGCAATCTTGGTGATTCTAGTGAGCTGAGTAAGGGCAGTGTTTCCACTACTAACAGTCTGGCATAGCGATTGTCGTAAAAGAACTTTTCAGCATTTATTAATGTCTTCACTAGACTGTCTACACCTAGTTGTGGAAATTTCTTCAACAACAAAACTAATAAACGACAATGTTCCATTGTATCGTCACTATTCTCAACACTAGTCTTAAGGATTGTTAATTGTATATCTGGACAAATGTTATCAAACATTTGGCTTAAGAAGCTTCCTTCAGATGATCTCAGAGCATTTGCAATAGCTGATATTTCAGGCAATAAAGACGGCAGGTTCTGCCTTGATTTCATTAAGGAACTAAAACATTCGGCGGCCTCTTGGACATTTCCTGATTGCTTTTCCATTAAATAGGCTTCAAACTGAATTTTAAAATTTGCAGGAAATAAAGTTTTCGCTGTGAGCATCCATGCTTTAGCAGAATGGATATTGTACTTTTGCGCGTCTTTAGCTTTCGCTATGATGTAGTCCTCATCACTCAATGCTGTATCGACTCCTGGCATTTTGTTATTTAGACGTATTACTGTAAAATGAAACAAAATAACTATATTATTAGTACGTTGCAACTTTATATCAATATTTATCTGACTGGGCCAATATACCAACTACCTTATCAGAGACAGAAAAAGTTAAAAGTATAAAGAATAAAAGCACATTGCTATCATTGCAAGACACATGTGATACTGTTTTTTTGATTAAATAATACAGATTCTTGAAAATTCAGACGTAAAGTGATGATTAAATCGGTTGTTGATTATCTGAAATAGCTGAATTATGACATCTCGTTTGTTTGACATTGGCGTTGAGCCGGTAAAGTACTTACTAATTCCATGAGATTCCAGAATCCCTTTTCTTATAATGATTCTCTTGTCTGTTTACCATTTTTTACCACTTCAATGACGCCAACACCCAGTATTGCCAACCAGTATGATAATTATGGGGTCGTATGATAATTTGGCCAGTGGTACCATATACGATAACGAATGTCTAACGTATGATAATTTTGAGATTTCTGAAAAAAAAAATTGAAGTTCGATTAATAAAATGTCAGACTAAATTATAAGAAGATTTTTTTTCAATGTCATTGTCAATTGTCAAATTATCAACATCAACAAGGAAGTATCTCTTTCTTTCCCTACTTTTTGTTTCATTTTATAGTGAAAACAGAAAAATATCAAATGAAAACTATGACAAAACATGTTTACGGTTTGTGCTGCTAACGCCATTACACTTCCCCTTTGATTCGAGTATAAAATTATTCATTATCTTTTGATAGCAATTTGACGCTTTAGGGTTTTTTTCTTTTGTACGATAATTTTGCCCTAAAACGTTATTTCGACGTGAGAACTCGATAATTTGAACATTTGGAGTTAGCAACACTGACCATAGTGTGGGTTAAGTCCTTTCTGCTAATCTACGTCCAATTGATGTCAAAAGTGTCTACAACTTACGTCTTGTCAATAAACCATTATCCTAATACCAAATTTTTTCTGTAAGACAAACAAGTAAGTAGTTAGGTAATATCTAGCTCACGGACACGTAATGCATGTACAGACGCCAGCACATCAGGCTACTACAATCTGTCAAATTTATTTAATAGATTTTCAACTTTATAGCTAAAGTTTAAGGTTCAAAGTTGATTGGGAAAATTTGACAGTTTCGGGTAGCTTGATGTGCTGGCGTCTGTACTTAAGTTGTTTTTTTTTGTACATACGCTTTCGGTCATGTGGATATCTAAGACTATACCCAACAATGTATCATAACCGTCCTTTTTGCTTCGCCGTAGTCGAGTAAAAAGTATATCAACGCATTCCAATTTGATACTGTCAAACGTAAAATGTCAAGGGAATTGAAACTTAGTCGCATAGATAATACGCTTTTAGCCGATAACACGATAACGATGCCCCGGGGTTATCAGCGGCATTCCGTAACTTCAGTTGCTGACCATGGTTTTGTTATTGTTATTAGCAATTAACTATTTATTTATTTTACATGGATAGTCCTAGTTTATTATTTTGTGAGATCGAGTTACAGCTTTATGGACAGAATCCAGCATTACAAACGTAAGCGGGTACGCCCTGTATGCATGGAGGCATTTATTTAGGTAAGTTCTGTTTACGTTTTCATTTTATATGCCTGCTTACTTCTATATTAGTCGTCATTCGGGGCTCGTTCGCTCGCCTATTTGAACCCCCGTCATCCCCTTCGAACTAAACCTGTCCGAATCGGGGTGCCCCAAGACCCGAACTCGCTTCGCTCGCTCTTGTATCCTAAGTTCTCATTGCCTTTTTACTAAGTCGAGATGTGTCGGCACTTAGCGTTCGATTCGAGATAGGTTAGGTATGCAGGGGATGGCGCGCTCACTAAACCCCTCCATCCTCTTCGAACTTAATAAACGGTATTATTTTTTAGGTTAGGAAAGTAAATATTGGTGCCGATTCTCTTGTTCACAAACTAAACTAAATTTAAGTTCAGTGCATCTTTTTCTTTCTATTTCATTAAGAAAAGGACAGAGGATAAATTTTAGTTTAGTCCTGTCAAATTAATCAGCGCTTGTCACTCTCCATACAAGTTTAGACGTGATTAAAAACTTGCCGACTAAAATTACGTAAATTTACGTCAAGCGCTGATTAATTTGACAGAACTAAACTAAAATTTATCTTCTGTCCTTTTCTTAATGCAATAGTAAGAAAAAGATGCACTGAACTTAAATTTAGTTTAGTTTGAGGACAAGGGAATCGGCACCAATGTCTCCATTGTACTTTATGGACCGCGCGTGAGATGATTTTGCGTACACAATATGTAAAAAAAACCTGTCCGATCCCAAAGGGGCATATAGGTACTGCAATAACATTACCAAAAACTAATAAAGTTAACGCTCCCCATGTACTTAATAACCGGATAAAAGTAAAATTCCCCATGGGAAAAAAGTGGCAAATTTCTTTTATCTTTTTTCCTTTAAATTACTACATGAATAGACTCAGTATGATACCTAACAACACCCTCACGGATCGGACAGGGTTTTTTTTACATATTGTAGATAACTTCCCTCATGAACGCTTTTGCAAAACGTCACAACTGGCAAACGCCTAGTTTTCGTTTTTTTTGAAATCCCTTTTATTTGATATCCAACATGGCAATAATAATAATACAATCCTTATCCTTACCTACATTATAAAACAAAGTACTATCTATCTGAACGCGATAAACTCAAAAACTACCGAACGGATTTTCAAACGGTTTTCACCTATGGACGGAGTGATTAATTTGGAAGGTTTTAGTGTAATAATTAATTTAAGGTTTTATGTAAATTGGCTGAAATTTGACGATTACTGTTGAAGATGTCGGAAAAAATAATGCCAACTAGGAACTTTATTGGCGTGCGCCGCGGAAATTGTAAAGTTACATGAAATTTATTTTCTACAGTATTGTTCATCTTAAAAAGTTCAACAAAAAAGTCCGCGATGGCATATATCTATCTTCTAAGAATGACCCACAATAACCATTTTTATCTCTCAGAATTTGGTAAAAATTTCATTGTTATTTCCGAAGCTATTTTGACCGGTATCATCATCATCTGCCTAGCCTTTTTCCAACTATGATTGGACCGGTATTATATTAATCATTTAATTGTTTTTTTAATTGATTGATTGAGCATTTCGATACCGGAAATTTCAATTGTCGTAAAGGACATTGTATTCCCTGTCCTTTACGACATTTGAAATCTCCAGTGTCGATTTAATTTAGATTAAAATTTACCTTGACATCATTTCATTTAATTTAAATGAATGGTTTATAAGATTCAAAATCACGCGTAACAAAAATTATGGTTGATGGCAACGCGGGTGCAGCGGTAGGAGTCAATGACCTTTCCTCGGCTTTTAGGTATTTAATCCAGTACCTTAATTGCGTAATACAACACAATCACAATTTGTTTCGATTTGAAACAGATTGGTAATCCATTGCTTCATAAGTTGGAAAAAAAAAATTTGTTCAACAACGTAAATAACGCAATAAATGTTGTTGAACTATCAAAATGAAACAAATTTGGCAAAATTGTTTACGAAAATAAGTTACGCAATTATGGTACTGGTATCGGTAGTACGTTACCGTGGGATATTTTCCAACATCCACGCGGGTGAAGCCGCAGGCAAAAGCTAGTTTATATAATAATAAGTTAAAAGGTGAGATTGTTTGTTTGTTACGCTTTCACGCTAAAATGGCTAAACAGATTTGGATGAAATTTGGCACATGGGTAGACCATGATCTGGATTACGACATAGGATACTTTTTATCTCGACATTCCCACGGGATCGAAACTTACGCGGGTGAAACCGCGGGGCGCAGCTAGCATAATAATTATAGTATAATTATGGTTAAAGGAAAATTAACAAAAAATTGGCACTGCACTAAAAAGCTGAGAATTTACCCGCGTAAAATCCAGATTCGATAAAAATATTTTTTTCTAGAAATGTTTAATTTTAAAAGGAGATCTTAGTAAGTAAACGCGCGATATATCGGAATTATCATACACGTAATTTGTGGGTTTTTTAAATAGCCAGGCGACTCAGCAATCCACATTTTTTTAAATAAAAATCAGGTTTAGACTACAGGCGCGTAGCTATCAATAAAAAGATTAATATTGCTAATAAATATAACAAACAAACCTGGACCAATAAAATAAAGTAAATGAAATATTTGATTTATAAAATAAAAACGTACGGACAGCAAAACAATCTTCATCTTTGGCCGAGAATATCAATATTTGTCTTTGTAATATTTGTAATCACGTTTTCGAAATGGCTCTAACGATTTCGATGAAAGTTACAATGTAGGGGTGAAAATCGACCTAGCTAGGTCTCATTTACGTGGGAAAATTTAAGTTCCAAAAAATTCATTTTTTTTACGAATGCAAGAGCGAGTCTAGCGAGCATGAGACTTGAGGCACCCCGGTTCGGACAGGAACATTTCATTAGGGGTGGGACAAAAATCATGCTTCTCCGCAAAAAAATATTGTTGTGGAGGGTTTAGGAGACCCTCTAGAACCCCTAAATAGCCTCACATTGTTTCTAGCGAGGTGGCACGTTTCTAAAGCCAACCCTAAATTACTTTTCAAAAGTCATTATAAAGAGAAAATTGGGCCCCCGTCACCTAGCTCCCAAGCGTATTATTGTTTTTCAAACTATATACATAAATTAATATAGTTGTTTTCTTCGGATACCTGCCTAACATTTATTATTTACATGGAATTTTTGTATGAAATCATTAATTGATAATCGCATAATATAGTAACTCTCCTGCCGTATGTGGCCCCCTTTTTGGTCGCTAACTCTGGTTGCCATGTGCTACCACAGGTTTGGCCGTGAATTTATACGTGATAACCCTGGGTGCTAAAACGAGCGAAGTGAGTTCGAAAATTTTTGCACCCCGCCTCGGAAAATTTAACTTTTCCAACAATTTAAGTAAAGAATATATTTTTGGAGTGATTTATTACCTTGTTAATAAAACAAAAAATGTTATTAAAAATTACGTGTAGTGCTTTCCGTTGGAAAGTATGTCTGTTGGTCGTCACGATTCACGTCGACACACGCAATGGATTAATCTAAATCTTCATCTATTAAGTTTTAATGTACCGTTTTATTATTGGCTAAGTGCGTGTCGGACTACGCACAATGAAGGGTTCCGTAGTTGAGATGAATTAATCCCAAGAACAAACTTAACATCGTAGTTGAAAAACATGTCCTCCTATACATTACGACTGCAAATGTAAGTTAGTACGCACAATATTGAGAGATTTGCCATGTTATTTGACTATAGACTTCTTGTAGGTTTTCCTGTAATTTATGTGAATGTTTCGCCAGTGCTAACGCACGGTAAGAGGTGACTTAAATTTTTGAAGCCGATACAATATGCATTATTTTGGCGTCGCATGCCTCGTCAGATAGTTTTGGTGTTCCATGTATGGTGGTTGCTTTCCACAGATGATCACATATATTCGCCGTTAACTTGATGGTGGCATGGATGAATCATGAAGTCTGATATTATTGCCAAGCTGTTTATAGTTGCTACTCATGAAATTAGTAAGTACGTCTTGTACTTAGGTACTAATTCCATGATTTCCATGAAGAGTATCCATGCATGGAAGACAAATTGACAATGACTTTGACAGAATGACCGATGACGTGCAACTGACTTAGTGTTTACGTTTGAGAATTGAGCTTTTGCTATCAGTGTATGAGTTTATTGGTAATTAATTAGGACGTGCAGTACAGTGTAAATAAAGTTATTAGATTAATTCTTCAATCAGATAATAATTTGTGACTTCAAGCAAAATTTAGTTTTGCATTTGTATTTCTAAATGTTAATAATGCATGAATTCGACCTATATGATGACTATGCAATTGCAGAGGTCGTTCCTGATCATATTTTAGAAAATATATTTTCATTTCTCCGTTTAAAAGATCTCCGCAATTGTGCTTTGGTATGTAAGAGTTGGTATAGAATTCTTAGTGATGAAAATAATGACGTTTGGCGACTACATTGTGTGAAAAGGTTAGCAGAAGAAGTTATGAAATCCGATTTACTATCCACTGTTAATACTTACAAATCAAAACTGAGGGCCTTTTATCATGCGTGGAATCCTCATGACTGTTCAAGAAACATATATGTTAAAGCTAATGGATTTACTTTACACAGGTGGGCTATGACAATAATAATAATGCTGTTTTTTATTTCATATATTATAATTATGTTTCCACACTTTATGCCTTTAAGTATCAATATTCAACAGGAATCCTGTAGCACAAAGTACTGATGCATGCAGAGGAAAAGTTGGATTTTACAATGGAAGACATGCTTGGGAAGTCATATGGGAGGGACCCTTGGGTACCGTAGCTGTAGTAGGTATATCAACCAAAGACGCGCCATTGGAATGCCATGGATATGTGGGGCTACTGGGGTCAGATGAACAGAGTTGGGGATGGAATTTAGTTGATAATCATTTGTTGCACAATGGTGACACTCAAGGACATTATCCACTCCTAAATAATTGTCCAAAGTACCAGGTGAGAAATTTTCTATGCATAGGATATTAAACTTGTTTGTTAAAGTTATATTTATCGCCTAAATGTCGTGAAAACTATAGCAACATTTACCTGTAAATTATTTTATAGGCTTGCTAATAATTATAATTGATTCATATTTTCTTTAGAGTGGTCTACAATCCATAATAATACTGTTTTTTTTTTGGCATTTGTGTAAAAAGTAGTAAATAGAAACCATGTTTTAATTATTATTGTCTCCTGTTACAGGTTGGTGAGCGCATTCGAGTGATCCTAGACTGTGAAGATAACACTTTATCATTTGAAAGAAATTATGAATTTTTAGGGGTTGCATTCAGAGGTAAACATCAAAAGATATTAAACTATACTAAAATAAAATGTACAGTCATGAGCGTTTAATATATTACCATCAACAGTTCGGCAATAATATCTAATTCATGATTGGTTCAGGGACCGCAGAAGTACTCCATGATGGGGGGGACAAACTTCTTCTGTCACCCCCTTCTATCTCCAGCATATATTTTATTTATTAGTTTATTGCGAAGATTCACTGGACAAGCGCCTCTCAGCTGTCTTTGAAGTGAATTCCCTAAGAATGTCATTTAAATCTAAACAAATGTTTCTATGCTATGCATGTGCAGTATTGCTAGATAGGTAAATCTACTCTGCTTCATTGATAGGCGGAGGAATGTTCCGATGTGTCGGAGGGCACTCGGCGACCTTTCACACTATAGAGCGCCAACTCTACGCACAACACCCACTTCTGTGTGAGTGAAATTTGCAAAGAATTACCTATACTTGATGTCCCGTCCTATAACGTAAACGCTTTTAAGAAAAACCGGTCAAGAGCGAGTCGTACTCGCCTACCGAGGGTTCCGCATCATTTTAAATTTTCATCGGCGAGGCCCATATTCGTCAGAGAATTTCAACACTGCACACTGTGGTGTACAATATTGCAGTTTTAGGTCAGCGTCATCTCTTGACCGATAGTGGAACTAATGTAATTTTTGTTGATGATTTCTGAAAAAGTGTGCTATTTAGAGACATCGTTTTATTTTTCCTGTAATCTTTACATAAACTTTAATCACATAGAATAATTTCAGATTTTTCTCTATGCAAACTTCGGAGATAAGGGGGAACGGTATTTTTTTTTTTACATTTTTCGTCACAAGTCGAAAACGAAAAAGCTTTTTCAAAAAAACTGTGTAGTAATAGGGGCAAAAACATAAAAATGGCTATAATTATAGTTTTTATTAAAAAAAAAAAACGAACGTAACAGTCACCACTGTTACGTTCGTTTTTTCCCGATTCCCTTGAATCGTTTTTCCGTTTTTTTTCCAAAACGACAGGGGCCACACATTTTTTATGTGGGGGCACATATTTTTTATGTGGGGGCACATATTTTTTATGTGGGGGCACATTTACAGCAGATAAGGCACCAACTATACGTTCTACTCATATAACTCTAGGAGATACTTTCTTGCTGGGGTAACATACACCAATTTACGTCAAGCGCTGATTAATTTGAAAAGACTAAACTATGGCCGCATTCCGAGTTACGCTTAAAGTGATAATATCGCGAATCCGGCCAAAGTCCAAAGTCACAATTATTACTCAATAACCCTTATATTTTGTGACTATTAAATTTGGTTGGAGTCGCGATTTTATCACTATTAGCGTAACTCGGAATGCGACCTACAATTTATCTTCTGTCCTTTTTTTAATGAATTAGAAAGAAACTGCCTCGTTGGTCTAGTGGTCGCAAGCGCTACTGCTGAGCATGAGGTCCTGGGTTCGATTCCCGGGTCGGGCAAAGTGATATTGGGTTTTTCTATCTGAAATTTCTCAGTAGCAGCCCGGAGTCTGGATTTGTGCCCGGTTGATGGCAATAGGCTCGCCCCCTATTACATGGGACTTAAACATAACTGGCGAAATGTGGGTGTACCTGCTACAGGGACACCTCTGCCCAACCCTTCGGGGAAACAAGGCGTGATGTTATGTATGTGTGTGTATGTGTAGAAAGAAAAAGATGCACTGAACTTAAATTTAGATTAGTGTGTGACCAAGGGAATCGGCACCAATGTTTAGTATTTTAGTTTTGTATATATATCCTTTCTCCTTACTTTCAGGGTTTTATCGAAAAGTCTCTTTTGGATATATTTTTATGGATTCTAAACTTTAAACGTGTTTTACTGCTCTTTAGGTTCAGGAGGGCAGTATAGGTTTTGATTTATTTGCGAGTATCAAAATATGTCGCATAAACGGCCGTATTTTTTTTTTTATTCCGTTCACTTCAAGCTTGATTTTTTAGAACTACAAGGGACTGTAGAATTAATCTGGGTTCGCAATTTATTTGCCAAACATGCAAACAAATACCAAATTTTAGGAAAAACAACAGAAATGCGTAGATATAAGGTTCAGTTTGCGCTACAAATTCATATTTTTGACTTTTCAACAGTACTAGTCAGTCTAAAATCAACTTTATTTACATTTAAGTAGTGTTGATGTTTGTTTAAGTGGAAATAACATCAATTGGAAACAAGCTTATACATACATATTTGATATTAATTTTACGTATTTGATATTAATTTTACGTATTTGATATTAATTTTAACTTGATATTTCCACGCTTTCCTGAGAAAAAGGGTCTTGACAGACTGACAAACAGACGGACACCGAAATGATCCTATAAGGTTTCCGTTTTTTCTCTTTGAGGTACGGAACCCTACAAAATTGTGGTTTAAATGAAAAGAAACAATAGTTTGCTGGCCCATAATAGGTATAGCCTTACAAAATTTAATAATAATATAATTGTTTGCTTACAGGCCTTCCAAATAAGAAACTGTACCCAACAGTTTCAGCTGTCTACGGAAACACCGAAGTGTCCATGATATACTTGGGTCCCCCAGTGGATGGCTGATAGTAAATGAGTATGTCTAGAAAATTGACAGTTTCTAGTCAAAATGCAATAATGTGATATAATTTACTACTTTGAGGCTATTATTATTTTATAAAATTATGGTACTGTAAAGGCTTAAATAGTGGTGGATAAGATTATTTTATAATTTTATAAGTTGGTGAAAGTTAAGATTTAAATATTTTATTCAAATCAGATTTTATCATCACAAAAATTTATATTTACATCTGGTAGCATATTATTGATGAGATTTCGTCGGGATTTCAGAAACCTGTACAGTGCAGTGTTGGATCTTGGGGATCATCCATTAATCACGTGATGGTAGAAAGGGGTGGGAGGGGGTTCGGAAAAAATCATGAAATGTGTATTAATTTTTTCGTTGAACGGGCGATTTCTAAACCAAAAAGCGGCGCGCGACCTTGACTCGCCGTTGCCAAGCAACGATTATACCTGTAAGTAAAGATAAAATATTCTGAAATATAACATAACGTCACGCCTTGTTTCCCCGAAGGGTTGGCCAGAGGTGTACCTACTACAGGTACACCCAATATTCTGTTTTTTTAAATACCTACTTTGTACCAAAAATACACATGATTTTGGCTAGGGGGGTTAGTTTAAAACCTCACCACGTATCGCCAGGGGGGGAGGGTAAAAAAGTTGCTAAAAACATCACGTGATCAATGGAAGTCCTTTAGTGACATACATATATTGCTGACAGTTTTGGGTGAATTTTTTGAAAATCCCGAATAACTTATCATAATAATTTTACCATTGTTTGAGTGTTTACAGTAAAATACAGGATTATTGTTTCAACTTTGGTTTTCAGAGATTGTGGTAGATTTGGTTTTTGATCAATTAATTATAACTTTGAAGGTGTGACTTGACAGTTTTCGGCCCAAACTTTATTTTTCTTAATGCTCAATAAATTGTTAAATGCGTTCTTGATCAAAACCACGTTGAAAAAATTGTCCTGAATATTATGTATACCGGGTCAAATTGTCCTGCATATTATGTATACCGGGTCAAATTAAATTAACTAGCGAAACTCCGTAGACTTGATGGATATCGATATCTAGATACGATAAAACAAAAACATGATTGATTTGATGATATTTTTTTGTGTTCAATGACCGTAAAGCATTATAGTTACTTCGAAGACAGTTTAAAAAAAAGATTTTTGTGTAAACTTCGCATACTTTGGGAATCGAATTATCGATATTATCTAAACATTATAAAACAAAAAACTTTATTTTCTCAACTCATATTTCAAGTTTTTGGGATAAAAAATATATAATTTGATCTGGAATTTCCCCATTTAACCCATCTCGTCTGTCGAGTTTTTCTAAATAATTTAATTTGACCCTGTAAGTACCTATATATCTAGGGAATTTATATAAATAAGCTTCGAATTCTTAGGAGGTGAATTTTACAATGCTTTAACGCAATAGCAGCACGCTGTCAATTATGACTACATAAAAGATAGTACTTAATTAATTATGTTTTAGTTAATTAATTACCATGGTTTTATAGTGTACTTTCTTGGTAACTACCATGATATTTTATGTATATAATTACCTAAAAACATTATTAATTGACTAAGAGCTGATTTTTCAATTTCCCGATTTACGAAAAATAATTTTGAATTTTTGAATTTTCCTCGTTTTCCCATACCAAAATTGTCAAATATAAATCAGACGTCAAAAATATCGTCAATACGACGCGGGGGACATAGCGAGGTTTTGTTACCACAAGATGCATCTTGACTATCCAGCGTTCCAATCACATCATAAAATTGTATTAAAATTCAAGTGTTGAAGAATTAAAACTTCCTGATTTACATTTTATCATTATCTTCATAGGTTTTAGATCGCCTTTCTACTGCCTTTGTAAACAGATGCTAAGTAGAGTCACAGTATAAATAAATAACAGTATTATATCTTCATAGAAAACGGCCGAAACGACGCGCTTCGAAATCTCAGTGTATATCAGTGCGCGCGCGTATCGAGTGCGCGCGCGTATCGAGTGCGCGGTAGTTATGCACGGACGGGGAAGATTTATCTATCGAGCGCCCGTAGGTAATTATTTCAATGCCCAGATATAATACTGTTACTTATTTATACTGTGGTAGAGTGCTACACAAATCTTTTCGCGCTTGAATGACAGTATGGGGGGCGTTGTCATGCGGCTGTTACTTAGCCAGGAGATTTTTGCAAATATGTTTTACAATAATTTATGAAAAAAGAGACTGGCCATATTAATTTAAATATACTACCTATAGTAAAATTGATTAGTGTCCGAGGTTTTGAGTTATTCCAATTACACGGTGTACAAAGAATATCGTCGGTGAGCGTGCAAGACCGCGTAAGAGCAGTTTGTAAATACCGCGTTTCTGCGTTTTCACGATTTTACAGGAAGAAGAAAAAACTTAATATGTTGGTCATTCAAATATATTTTTACGACTGAACTTGTTTAGTATTTCTTTGCGACTTATTTTATAGTAATATGACGTAAATTTACCAATAGCTTGCTTAGATTCCGTGTAAAGTTATTTACGCGGTTTTGTAGTGATAAATAACTGAAAATGTAGTATACTTTCAGTAGATACGCGGATTTCAAATGAAACATTTTCTTAAAGTATTGAATTTATTATGACAAAATAACAAAAAACATAACATAACATCACGCCTTGTTTCCCCGAAGGGTTGGGCAGTGGTGTCCCTGTAGCAGGTACACCCACATTTCGCCAGTTATGTTCAAGTCCCATGTAATAGGGGGCGAGCCTATTGCCAAACAAAAAAATAACTTCTAAAACAAACATTTTCTTAGAAAAGATGTTAATTTTTCATTAATAAATAAAAATAAGAAAGTAATCACTTATTTATTATATTATGACAATATTTATATAATTAAGCACAACAAAGAATCAACAGTCTCCTAGGTTCTCATTAAAATCACAGCATTCCGTCTTTGCTTAAATGTTTTGTATTTAAAAGGTAATTTCACTTTATATTTTTTATAATCTTAACACTTTTTATTCTTAAATATATGATAATAAAGGCAATTAACAACATTAAAATGAACATAATAAGACATAATCAGTTTGGTAGCTCTTAAATTAATTATCAAATAATCATAGCATTTAAAATCTTTGTTATAACAGGTTAACATTACTTATATGCTAAATTGTCATAAAAACTATGACAATCTCCTGGTATGACACTCTTAAGCTCCTGTAAATGATCGTACTTTGTTTTTGTTATTGATTGTCCTGATTCATAAAGTGAAGGCATGCTGTCAATCAAAGATTATACTTTCTTTGGTCTTCTAGGCAAAGGAATAAAGTCATCTGCAAAGCGAAGCTTATAGTCTATTGTGTCATTTGGATTATACCTCAATGCTCTTATATCAACAACACAGTGATCACCCGCCCCACGACCAGGTCTTATTGATTCATAGATCTGGTAATCTTTAACACTGAAGTCTTTAAAAAATGTGTAATCAGGTGTAGTAACTTCATAAGGACATGGTTTACTTTTGGCCTCCTTTGTGATAGTGGCGTACTGTGAGGGTAAAAAGATTTCCCGATTGTTCAACTTCCTCTCAATCACGGAGTAAATCGAATCCACCTCCATCTGTGTATGTTCTTTCTCCAAATATTTCTGTATTATAATTATGTTCTTCGTCATAGCTAATCGCAACAACGCATTCGATACAACATTGTTTCGGTTTTGGGCTGTACAGCCATCTGTGAATATGACAACATCCTTGGGATCATCATTTAATAATATGGTTAAATAATCTGTGAAAAATGACGCGTATATTGTGGCTTTTAAGTCATAATTGTCATAAACAACATTAAAACACTCACATGGTAGCTATTTACTACAAAGTAACTATTTTCGGGAGCACGCACTGATCGTGTTGTGGCTTCTTCTTTGATTTGGCATTGGTAAATACGCGGGATTGCTGCCAACTTCAGGCATGTTACTAGTACGCGGTATCGTTTCGATGGCAAAAACGAGGCTTCTTATCGGCTAATTCAACTCACGTGAGATCTAGTATAAGCGAATAAGCTTAAAGGATCTGTTGGCACGATATGTCAACTTTGCGACTTTTGCTGTTACGCGGTATTTACAAACTGCTCTTCCGCGGTCTTGCACGCTCAGCGACGATATAGTGTGTAGTTAGTTAGTATTATTAGATAGTATTATAGATTTATTATTAGAAAATATAATTTTAATGATTAGGTACAATAATTTGTTTATGTAAAAATTCCGACAAATGTATTCAATGATGCTGACTGTACCTGAATGAATATTTATTTAAATCCTGAGAGTAGGAATAAAAGTCGGTCTGAAGGACTGACTCGCTGAGAACCCCGAGATCAAAGCATTTTACGAGCAATGCCGTCACTCTGCGCCTAGCTTAAAAAACCGGCCAAGTGCAAGTCAGACGTACAATATTTAGGACAACAGAGGTTTAATAATTCCGTTTGGCACCCTTCGGGTACGGAACCCTAAAAACCGCCCGAGTTAGGTACCATTTCTGCGATATTTTAATAGTTGTTTTCAGAGAGACAAAATAAATCTCGTAGATTTTTTGGAAAGTTGTTAAGTTCGTGATCCCTTGCTACATCACATGGAATTGATCGGAAAGTTCAAGATGCATCTGTGAGAGTGTGAATGTGATGTGAGATAACTTAGCCAGATTTTTTAATGTTCCTAATTTTCTAGTTAGAGATCTGAGGGCCAATTCCTGATTTTTTAAAAACGTTACAATTCTAATCTGTCTCAATGTGTCTAAAATACCTTTAATTTTCATTTAAATTTTTTGACATTGATTGTCGCTGAGATGAGATTGCGACTTGAATTTGAACGTTTTTAGTTACGAGAATTATGTCCGTTTTCACCAACAACTAAGTGACACTTAACTGAATCCCTAAATAAAAGTGCATTGTTGGATTTTCAACTCTCAGCGCTCAGCCTAGCGTTGAAAATCCAACTGCATATTTATAATTCATTTCAAGGTGTTTAATGTAGTAATCTGTGAAGGCATTGAAGGCCAGCCAGATAAAGTGCTTTATTCAACTTTATATTTTTCTAAGAACTGATTTAGAGCCTGGTGGTCTGTTGTAAAGAAATTATGTTTTTCATGCCAATACGATGTTGCATCATCGTAAATATTAGCCGGTAACACTTAAATTCAGAGATGCTGCGAGCATTCGTAATGTCTGCCTTAAACCGTCCTTATTACCGAACTTCATAACACGGTAATATCAATGTACTTTAATACTTTTTAATCGTACCTCCTCAGAGACGTCACTTGTAAATCAATCGTTAACTTTCTTCAACCAGCATATTATCTTAGCACATGTCTACTAAATGGAAATTTCCGAATCTGTCGTATTTTTAAGTGCCAGTTTTAACAAATTATACTTAGCATTCATTAAATTAATGAATGTTTATTTTTAACGTCTCTGACGTGACGTCTCTGAGTGTGGCAGTCAAGGCCAGTTCGAGAAACTGGCCCCTAGTAGGTACCTATGACAAAAATTACCAAGTAAAGGCACTAAAATTATATCTCGGGGATAGGGTATTTAATATATACCTAAAGGGTTCTAAAATAATGTTACCATCAACTGTAGTGTCTAGTAAATGACAGCTTGTTTCATGTTATTATGTGTTTACAAACACTTTTTCCTACCTAACAATTAGAATTTGGGACATCCTAAAACAAGAATGCTGTAGTTATGTTTTTACTTCAAATATTTTAACTGGATACCGCCTAATGTTTTTCTATGGGTAAGTGCTTAGGTGCTACTTATATCTAACCCATTTTGTTACCTTTAAGCTGACATTCCATTGAAGCGAAGTAAAGAAATATTTACAAAATACATTGCTAATCCATTGCTTCATAAGTTGGAAAAAAATCTACTCAAAAACGTAAATAACGCAATGAATGTTGTTGAACTGTCAAAATGAAACAAATTAGGCAAAATTGTTTACGAAAATAAGTTACGCAATTAGGGTACCGATTAAAATAAAGGGACCTATTAGTTCAATTTCCTCTACGCTGCGCCTCGGTGAGTGCTAGCCTTGGGTACCTTGTCTTTTTAAGAATTTTATTCATATTTTGTCTAATAGAACATTCATGATTATTAAGTTTTAAATAAGTCGTGCAATATATAACTAGGATACTAAGTAGGTACTTACACATTCTACTTACACAGCTGGGCTATGAAAATGTCACTATGTAACTTAAGCATTATAATAACTAATAATTAAACTTGTCCACAGGCGTTGAAATATAAAGCAGGATATTTTTAAATTTTTAAGAGATTCGAATGGTTTGCAATTCAATAATAATGACTTGTGATTTTAAAGTTTTTGTCTGATCCTGTGTGGCCTACACAAGATTGGTGCCGATTCTCTTGTCACAAATGCCTCTAAACTAGACTAAAATCACCAAAATTTAGTTTATTCCTGTCAAACGACGATTTCCCATTCTGAAATAGACTAAAGTGACACAACTTAACTATATTTTAGTTTGACAGCACTAAGATGGTACTGAGATATTAATTTAGTGAAAATGGCAATTTTGCTATTCTGAATTTGGCGTTTTTCACCTAAAATTGAGATTTTCTAACTAAATCTGCCTATTTTTCCTAAAACGTATGGAATAAAATTGGTTGTCATGAACTTTAAATTCACACCAACACCTCGACTTCAGATGCAAAAACAGTACCTACTGAATCTTTTTTTTCTTTTTTTTATATCTCGAAAACGGTGTGTCCAATCGCAAAAATAATGAAAATTTCGACCCCCTTTATAAAATAATCTTTAAACCCCTAACACTTTACATGTAGGTAATAATTTTTCTTATTTTCCATACAAAAAGTGAAAAATTCCATATAAAACACGTCGAGGCTGCCCCCCCTGCGCGCCTCCGGCTCTAAAAAGATTCACGTGATTAGGTATCACGTGTGGAGTCGCGATTGTCAAATTCGATTTAGATGTGTCAAAACTATTTTTAAAAGAGAATTAATTTTGCAAAATAGCTTCTCATAGTCAAAAGTAAGGAATTTTAGTGATAGTTCGGTGTACAAGAGAATCGACACCACTGACTAACTAGGCATTTTACTATTTTGTATATAAACCAAACAAGAAGGAAGGTAGGTGTGTGTTAAAAATGTAGTATTGTAAGTTTAGTGGTTAAACAGGTACCTACCTACTTGTTACTGAAGCGCAGGCCACACCGCGAACAGGTAATCTAACTTACTTTAGTTTTGTTCATGTACAATATTGAATCGTAACGTAACGTAGCTGTTTTAAAACCTCCAGCCAAGGGTTATTTAACTATGCTAATTTATAACTAGGTGAACGCTCGCTAAGGGCACCCCCTGTGGGGTACGAACCTCGGCTTAGGGCGTCAACCGGAGGGAGGACATTAAGGATGGGACGGGCTGGATCAAAGTTTTGATCATGATTATTAGTCGGGGAATTTAAAGCTATGTGCTCAGCTGCAACAACTGCTGGCACCTCGTTATCGAGCAAGGGTCGGGGGGAGTATCATTTACTCGGGGACGCGGTCGCGATAGCAAAGAACCTAGGCGGCGAGGTCGGAATGACTGCTTTTAAAACGTACCTAGTCGTTCTACTGGCCACGTAAGCTGTGAGCGAGAAAGGCTAAGCTAGTTCATTTTTTTGAACGCATGCGTTACTGTTCAATATTGCTTAAAAATAAAGCTAAGGTAACTTGCCTCGCGGTATGGCTTGCGCTTTAGGCTGGTTAAAGGAGATCTTTCAGGCTTTTTTTTTTCCTTTCATTAAATGGCGGGCTGAAGAAACAGGTACACACGGCTACACATCAAGCTATATTTTTCCAGTTTATGCTGATCTCGCATTGTATGGGATTTCCGTACAATACGAGGCCAGCTTATACTGGAAATGTATAGCTTGATGTGTAGCCGTGTGTACTTACCGAATTGTTACGGACGGGGAAATAAAATCATAAACATTTTTTTTACTAGAAGTAACAACGATTAACTCCACAATTTACCTAACTTTGTACCTATGTAAAACTAAGATTTTTTGGTGTTTTCAAACTCACAGAGGACTTTGGTGGTTAACCATCGATATTTCTTGTAAGCCTACGTTCCCACGGACGTAAAAATATCGCGAGCATTCGGAGCATTGAGAATCCAACAGAGTGCAACCTATTGGATTTTCAACTCTTGGTGCTAAAGCAGAGCGTTGAAAATCCTATGTGAAAAAAAATCGCCGCGGGAAAAAATAGTCCGTGCGAACCTGGGCTGAGAGTAAAAATGTTCAGGAGGTTAATTACAGTATTTTTCTCTTTCTGGCCCACACCTTCCATTTTTGGGTACCTATATTAAGGTGGCCATTCACGGGCACTCAACTCCATAACATTCTACGACAACACTCCAAAAACCTTCTGAAATCTCACGTGGATTGGGTGGAGTGGTAAACAAATTAAATGAAAATGCGCGGAGTGATGGAAATGGAGTGCCTGTGAATGGACACCTTTATGAGTTTATGAATGTTGTCCTTTATAATAATTTATAACGCAGCTTATCAACTCCGGATATGACTTTCATGTGTAACCAAGTGCAAAATGCATTTTTCCGTCTCAAAATTCTCAGTTTCAGTCCGAAGTTTGGACCTTTGCCAGGTAAATGGCAATAGGTTCGCCTGCTATAGGTAGCTCGATCAATAGATACTAATTGGAATAACCAACACAAGTAGGTTACCAATCATAGCAGTTGACACGCGCTTACGAGATAATACATTCTTAGTTCACCAATAAAACTAGGCAACTGCCAGTTGTGAAACTGTCATGTTTTAGGGTTCCGTACCAAAATGGTAAAACGGAACCCTTATCGTGCGACTTCGTCTGTATGGCCATTCGCCACGGCTGCTTATTTCAGCAACTACTAAAGTTGGCTATCGACTTAAAATTTGGAATAGTTATAAACGCTTGTACACTTATTACAAAAGAAAGAATATAAAAAAAAAGAAATATTGCAACAGGAACCGAAATGGGGTCAGAAAATTTAAAGTGGGTTTACTAGACTAAGTAAGGTAACCTTTAAGAAAGAGCTTCATTTGCACGTTCATTGCATTTACTTCAGCTAATAGACACGCTTGCCGCTGCTTTGCTTTCTTGCTTCATGTCATGTTGCTGAACTGCCTAGTTATGAACGTCGCAGCGTCATCGTAGGTCGTATAAAGGAATTTTGTATTGTCGATTGTTAAATTGTTTCTGAAGAGCCTTAAATGATGCAACTTTATGAAGTATTTTAGAAATCATTCCTTAACCGTAATTTGTGTTATTAATATTAACTGTTGTTATTTTACTATTTACTCTGTTATGTTTTTCATGCATCTGTATAATACCCAGGTACAGTCAACTGCACATCAGTTACCACTGTTAAGCAGTAAGTACGATTTTTGTAGTACCAGTTTATTTGTAGTAGTTTTTGTTACCACACCTGCATGCGTAGCATGACAACCATAGAAACGGGTTTTCTACGGGTTTTGTCGACGGACGAATAGACAAAATGACAAATTGTGATTGTTTATCTATCATTATGTCTATTCTTCCGTCGACAAAACCCGTTTCTATTGTAGTCATGCTAAGCGTGCTGCAAGCGTAGCATGATCACCATAGAAACGGGTTTTGTCGACGGAAGAATAGACAAAATGACAGATACCTACACAATCACAATCTGTCATTTTGTCTATTCTACCGTCGACAAAACCCGTTTCTATTGTGGTCAAGCTACACGTGCTGCACTACAAAAATCGTACTGCTACGAAAAGGCGCTGTCAATGTCAACTTGTTACCACTGATGTGCGGTGGACACCTATCTATGATAATATCATTTCAATAATGCACTCTAAGTTGGTAAATATCGTAAAAAATATACGTTTAGAATAACTTAATCATTAACAATGTATTTGTATATTTCTGTTATTTATAGTAATAAAAGACACCTTTGTTAATTATTTATATTTTATTGTTTTATTTCAGCAATACATTCTATAAATTAGTTGTTATAGGCTATTACAATATTGCACAACTTTCTATTGATGCTTATGTTAATAAAACGGTTTTTAACAAGATAACAAAATAACCGGAATATTAATATTTTATATTTTTCCTTACTTATGCTGGGGCTACACTAACTTCAACTTGACAATTAGTGTGACGCAAGTCATGCGATTGAACAATAATGAGATGGGCACGTGTAACCACAATCATAGCCACAACTAAGGTATTATTTGTGCATCATCTTCCCTTTCCTATTAAAATGTTAAAAACACTGTCAAAAACATTGTTAAAAACAATGTCAACTGTGAACGCGTTGCAAAAATTGGCTATAAGTTAGGTTACTAAACGCAGATTTAAAAGCTGTTTTAAGGCTTGTGCAGACAAGCGCGACGCGATACTGGTAATTGTTCTACCGTGAAGTTTTATTAGAAATTATTTTGTTAGAACCGCGTCGCGCCAGTCGACACGAGGCTTTAATGTAGCCCCAGCGTAAATTTGCGTAGAAACCAGTAAAAAATAACTACTTTCTAAAAGTAGTGATTAAACAATTTATATGTTAGATAGTCGCAATCGCAATGACCCAACCATGTATTATAAAATGGCTATTATATATAGGTACCTACCTTCAGGGTGGAAATTAATTAAAGTAGATCCGTCGAGGGAAAGTAGGTACTTAGGTAGAAGTAACTTTACCTACCTCAAAATAATAATACTTAGGTAGATAGTAGATACCTACCTTAAAATAATAATACCTTGCTATTCTTACTCAAGGTAGGTAAACATTCCATTTGAAAATTCGTTACTTCAACCGGGAATCGAACAGACACGAATGCGTAGGTAAACTAAAAAACTAACATTCTGGCCAGTACCTAATCGATTGGGTCAACTTGTTATAAGGATCAAACCTCTGCAATAAACGTGGTTTAGTTATTAAATGAAAGAAAGACCATAAGATTTTCAATAAATAGGTAGGTACTCATTGCTAAATAAGTTTGTATCTTCCCCTCCACTAACCGCCTTTTGGCCACCCTTTAGGACATGTTTGTATATTATAGTTCGTGCAATCCACGAAGACGCGCCCCACTCCGCGATTACTATACTGTAAGCTGAACTTTAGTACGGCGCGGAGCGGAGTGGGGCGCGTCTTCGTGGATTGCACGGACTGTACTCATTATCAGAACTTTAATTCTGCCGCGCATGCGATAAATGTAGTAATTATAATTTTTGTCCAAATTGCTTGGCTGTACATTTTATCTGACTGCCATTTTAATATCTCAACGGGAACCTTTAGTTTTCAATAAGGATAACGGCAGTAAGTCGATTTTATGATAAGTTTTCCTTAGCATAACAGCAGTAAGTAACTGCGAGTTTCTAAGTGCGGTATCATCATTCATGTTTTACTTCTGCTAAGGATATGTATGAGCAGTAACTACTACACATTGCGGTAATAATAAGCAATTGATGCTAGAGTTATTAAACTCATACTAGACATAAAATAGGTTTTCACTCCTCCTGCTCAAAAAGGCCGTCATCGTAGAGTACCAGAGCGGGGAAAAAATATCATTTCTTGCTCTAGGGGAAAAAGCAATTTCTTTTTAATTTTTGAAAATGGAACGAGCCTTGAAAAACGAATAAGTCTTCATTCTTATGTAGAATAATCATGATCATGGACTCGATTTATTACTGGTTCACAAAAAAAGAAGAACATTTATTTTTGAAAATGGAACTAAATGCGGCTATCTCTTCGGTAGAATGCGTGCATTGCGTTGCGGCTACAGAAGAAATAAAAAAGGCATTGGCGCGAAATCTTTAGAATTTTTCTCTAATTACGAATTGAATTGGTGACCGTAATATAATTTACAACAGTGAAAATGTCATCATCTAGTGAGAATATCTTCACAGAGGACTGAAATTAAGTTGCCGGAAAAAAACATCTCGTTAAATATATCCACAATTGTACATTTAAATAAAATAAACTACCTATTTTATATTGTATTGGATTATTTTATTTTCTCGCAATCGTAGTGAAAAGTAGAGTGTAACACACGGCGCTAAAACCCATTATAACTCGGTTTCTATTTACTCCCTCGCTAAAGCTCGGGAGTAAAACTAACTCGTTACAATGGGTTATTTTAGCCCCTCGTATAACAATCTACTATTGACCTTAATTATTGTCAGTAAAGATAACGACAGTAAGTAAATTGTATGATAGGTTTTCCTTAGCATAACAGCAGTAACCATACTTACGGCGAGTTTCTAACTGCGGTATCATCATTTATGTTATACTTCTGCTAATGATATGAGCAGTAACTTCATACTAACTGCGGTTATATTAAGCAATTGATGCTAAAGTTATTAAACTCGTACTAGATATAAAATAGTTTTTGTCATTTAAAAGTATTCTAATAGAAATACATATTTAATGATTACACTATGAAATAATACTTAGGCCACACATTTCAAAAATCAGAATTGAAATAAGTTAATAAAAAAAAGTCAGAAAGGGTAAAAAAGTGACGAAAAGCTTTGAGCGCCAATTACTCGAAACTGCAAAACGTACTTACTGCCATTATTGCTAGCGCAGCAGTATTCACAATGATACGTTCTCGTAACAAATAAGGTAGAGGTATGTAGATAGGAGGTACTTTTGCGATTGACTACATAAAAATAATAAAAGTAGACTTATCACAGCCCGTCACAGTAGGTAGTTACTTAAAAAAAACATTCCGAAGAATTGAGAAACTTTTTTTTATAACTTTAAATTACAAGTTTATTAAAGATCCTGAAGGAATGATAGGGAAAGTGAATAGCAAAGAGATTCAAGGTCCTATATTTAAAATGTCTTTGGTGAATAGTTATTACCAATACCACAGATTAATACTGATGGTTCACTCCGCAAAATCATTTAAATAAAAAGCGACTCTTGCTACGTCACAATAAACTGCAATTCAGGTCGCACAGCGCTAATTACCTACAGTTACATTCACCTAGAAGTTGCCTCTTTCTATCGTGTAACTCTTATTAGCTTCAGCACGCGTAGCATGACCACCACCACCGTAGAAACGGGTTTTGTCGACGGAAGAATAGATAAAATGACAGATTGTGATCTGTCATTTTGTCCTTTCTTCCGTCGACAAAACCCGTTGCTATGGTGTTCATGCTACGCGTGCTGACTACCTTACGCTCACTAAATTGGCCAGACAAGATTAGGGATGAAAAACAGTAAAATTGCCCTGGTATAATACGGTAAAAAATTCTATTTTACGTATTTTACGGTAAAATATGGTAATTTTCATTAAAAAACGTGTTAAACGTACTCATACTGTCATACTCACTAAAACACTACAAATATGGAGGTGAGTATGTTTGTGTGTATCATGTGTATACACACACTACTTCACTATTAACGGATAAATGAATTTGAATGGAATTTGCTAGATATAAGCAGTATTGGAACTTAAAAATGTGTGAAGTCTGGGGACCCCCGTCAGGAACGAAGTTCTTTCTCATGTATGAATATAAAAACAAAATTTTTGCAGCCGCCATCTTTGATTTACATTTTGACCTCATATCGGCTTTAGCACCCTCGAAAACTGTGAAAACGACACCCATAACGAAAAATTTGAAAATTTTCCAGGCCGCCATCTTGGATTTACATTTCAACCCCACTGTTGGCTTTAACACCTTTGAAAACCATGAAAATGATACCCATGATGAAAAATTTTTTTTTTTTTTTTTTGCAGCTGTCATCTTGGATATACTTTTCGACCCCACTATCGGCCTTAACACCCTCGAAAACCATGAAAAGGATACCCATGATGAAATTTTTTAAAATGTTCCAGGCCGCCATCTTGGATTTATATTTCGACCCTACTATCGACTTTAACACCCTCAGAAACCATGAAAACGATACCAATGATGAAAAATTAGAAAATTTTCCAAGCCGCCATCTTGAATTTTCATTTTGACTTAATTCACACTTTCTCTGTCTCCATGCAGTGTACTCGGCCCGATGTGTACAATTTTATCCCACGATACTGTAATCACTTTACTCTTTTCTATTGTTTTTCTTTTTTTTTTCTGCCGGCGTTCTCCCTCTCTCTCTTTCTTTCTCTTACAATTAGAAGAAGACAGTCGCAAGTATTAACACTTTTTAGCGTGACGATTTCTGAAAGTTTACAAACCGCGTTAAAGAACTTCGTTCCAAAAATAACTGAAAACTGGGCTCGTGCGACTCATGTGTACTAAAAATCCCTAAAACTTAATTCTCAAGTTAAGAATACAAGATATGAATCACACCATGTCATGGATTATAATAATATCATCTAATATCATCTATGTGCAGAAGCAGAGTAGAGGACAGCTCAAATAAAATTTTTAAACTTCATAAGTCGCCGGTAATTTTACCGTAATTTATATAAATGACCGTAAAATACACGTATTTTATACCAGCGTTTTCCGTAAAATTACGTAATTTTGCAACCCTAGACAAGACGAGCCCGCCGCGTACTTGTAGCCTAAAATGCGGAGTGCGCCTTCTGTATTATTCTGTGCCAATACCTACTACAACAATGACAGAAATAGGGTAATAATGAAGAACGTGGTCAGCTTACAATAGTGTAAATCATACTCATAAATAACGATTTATAATAAATAGCACTTTAGCTTTAATTTGTTTTTTCAGAAATCTCAGCGGAACCTGGCAAAACGAAACACGTTTAATGTTTTTTTCAGTTGAGTTTTTTTTATCCCCTCCAATTCTAAAATTGATGCTCTCATCAGGATTCTTTTAAAACTCATAATACAGTGTGAGTCTTTATAATCTGCACATACTGAATCGAGGGAATCTTTGCTTAATTATATCGACGGAAAAAATGATAAAAAAATTCTAAATATTTTATTGAAATTTTTAATGGATTTTTTATTTATTTTTTCGCTTCTGTGACTCCAGTGTATACAAAACGGTGTAACTTTTTAACTCGATGTTTTATCACGATGAAACAAACTCCATAATGATTGGAAGTAATTAGGTGTCCGCATTAAATGAAAATTGTGTAAAAAACTGCCACCAATTAAAAATTAACACGTTTTTTCCGCAAAAATCTGATTTTTTTTCATCAATTTTTGCAATAATCGTAAAATTTCTCAATAAGATGCCCCGATTACCTTCATTTTTTATTACTTTAAATTATTCTTCATCGTATTAGCTATCCAATAGTAAAAATTGCAAGGGTTTAACTCAATCCCATCATTTCTTATCAACAGCCAAAGAAAGGCCTAGAGCACGGCTACGCACTAATTGTTTAGCAGGTAGACGTCCTTTTTTGTTGAGAATGTGCGCGGGTCGGGGTGCGGGGAGGTAGGGCCAGCTGAAGGGACCAGAAGGGATGACAGACAGGCAGTCGCTCCGAATTATTCGCCGCTGCTACATGTGTTTCGTTACTTTCATTCACTGCTACCTGAGTTTCGTGACTTTCGTTCGCTGCTACGTGATGCCGCGCTTAAGTGAATTCTCCCCGGCACACATTGCCGACATTCATTTTTACTATGGGATGGGACGAGGAAGTGCCAGAGCTGCGCGCGCAGCTTACATAGCTGCGTTTCCTAACAGGCAACCAGTGCCATCTGCCCGCAACTTCCAGGAAGTTCACAGAAGATTGTCGATCACTGGACTTGAATCAAGTAGAGATCGTCGCGAGCCGCCTCAAATAATTATTGATGTGGTTCTGGAACAAGCAGTACTGAGCGATTTGTTTGCTGATCCATCCATAAGTACTAGACGACTGGCTCTTCGTCACGGAATATCACAAAAATCAGCGTGGCGTATTTTAAAGAAAGAAGGATTGCACCCTTACCACTACCAAAGAGTGCAACATCTACATGAAGACGTAGATTGGCGTCCAAGGTGTGTGATGTCCACCTGGATTCAAAGAAATACCAGAGCAAACCCAAACTTTCCGAAAACCATACTATGGATGGACGAATCAACATTTACCAGAGATGGTATTACTAACTGTAGAAATTTACACAGATGGTGCCCTGGAGGTCAAAACCCGAAATTGAAACGTTCATCGACTTTTCAAGTAAGATTTTCAATAAATGTTTGGGCTGGTCTTATCGATAACATGTTGATTGGACCAGTCATACTGCCGAGAACTTTGAACAGTGAAAGATTTTTAAGTTTGTTGACTGACGATCTACCTGAGTTATTGGAAGATGTACCACTGTCTTTGCGTCGAAGGATGTTTCTGCAGATGGACGGATGCCCTGCCCATTATGCCACAAATGTGAGATCATTTTTAAACGAAAATTATCGTGATAAATGGATTGGACGACTAGGACCTGTAGGGTGGCCTGCGCGTTCACCCGATTTAACGCCCCTTGATTACTTCCTGTGGGGGACCATGAAGCAACGCGTCTACAGTACTCCCATCAACAGTGAGGTCGATTTGCGTGATCGCATAATTAACTGTGCAAATGATATTCGCAATGATCCCGAAATGATAAGGAGAGCGACACAACAAATTTTAGTTCGCGCGGCTTTGTGCCTACAACAACGAGGTGGACATTTTGAGAACCTAATGCATTAAATTTTCTTTAAAATAATAAACGTTTTAATTGAACTCTTTTTCATTCATTGAACCCAAATAAATCATCCTTAAGAGAACAAAAATAGCGCGTTCGAAGTGCCATCTTTAACACTTGATAGAAAGTGTTTTGTCTGAGCTAAAAGCATACAATTTTTATTATTAGGTAGCTAATACGATGAGGAATAATTTAAAGTAATAAAAAATGAAGGTAATCGGGGCATCTTATTGAGAAATTTTACGATTATTGCAAAAATTGATGAAAAAAAATCAGATTTTTGAGGGAAAAACGTGTTTATTTTTAATTGGTGGCAGTTCTTTTACACAATTTTCATTTAATGCGGACACCTAATTACTTCCAATCATTATGGAGTTTGTTTCATCGTGATAAAACATCGAGTTAAAAAGTTACACCGCTTTGTATACACTGGAGTCACAGAAACGAAAAAATAAATAAAAAATCCATTAAAAATGTCAATAAAATATTTAGAATTTTTTTATCATTTTTTCCGTCGATAAAATTAAGCAAAGATTCCCTCGATTCAGTATGTGCAGATTATAAAGACTCACACTGTATAGGTACCTAATAAATAATACTATTATTGCCCCCCACTGCAGGGCAAAGGCCTCTTCTCAAGAGAAGGCACGAGAATTGATCACCACGCTTGCTTGGCGATTTCAGGCTTAGTTATATTATTATTTTCATTTATTCATTTTTTTACACATTAAATACATTTTTAAATATTTTGATAAAAATCATTAAAAAAACATTTAAAAATATAAAAAACAGTGGCCCATCGGCATCAGGAACAAGGTCCAAGCTGCCGGTGGTCAGGGCTCTAGAGAGAGGAACCTCCTCACTATGCGTGCCGTGTCTAGGAGTACTGCTTTCTGAATCAAGCCCTTGACCCAGCCGCGCAATGAGAGCCTCCTGAGGTGTTGGTCGAGGCTCTTCGCTATTAGGCCATTAACCGTAACGATTATCGGTACAATGATTGCAGAGTCCACATCCCACATGTCGACAACCTCGTGTGCTAAGTCAAGATACTTGATTTTTTTATCTTTCTCAGCTTTTACGAGATTCTCGTCATGAGGGACGGCGATATCAACAATCATTGCACGGCGCTCTCGTCGATCTATCACCACAATATCAGGCTTATTAGCTACAATAGTCCTGTCAGTGATGATAGATCGATCCCAATACAATGTGGCGTGACCATTCTCGAGAACTGGGTCGGGCACATACATGTAGTATGGTACTTCAGATTCTACAAGGTTGTACTGCAAGGCAAGTTGCTGGTGGATAATCCTAGCCACTAGATTGTGTCTGTGCAAGTACTCGCCATTAGCTAGACGAGAACAACCGGAAATAATATGTCGGATTGATTCACCGGGGCGGTGGCATGCCCGACAGATGTCAACCGTACCGTCCTTGACAATGTATTTCCGATAATTATTCGTCAGGATAACTTCATCCATAATCGCACAGACAAAACCTTCGGTTTCCCCGAAGAGGTCACCGAAGCGTAGCCAGGATACAGACGCCAAAAAGTCTACATCAGGCCCGTGGAGGGCCCGGAAAAAGCGTCCGTGTAGCTCTTTACCCTGCCATACTT
Source organism: Agrochola lychnidis (assembly GCA_963680765.1). NCBI lineage: Eukaryota > Metazoa > Arthropoda > Insecta > Lepidoptera > Noctuidae > Agrochola > Agrochola lychnidis. The sequence continues at coordinate 13,235,749 of OY796858.1, forward strand.
CCTTACGATCGTTAGTATCAAGTACTGCAGGTTTGCGCCAGTTCTCTTTTGCCAAGGACAGCGGGGTGAGGCCCTTGTCCACTGCGACCACATCTCGGTGCATACCCACGTCAGTTTGAAGGAAATATTCCCTGAGGCTGTAAATCTCGCGGTTGTGGAGGGTTTTAGCATTTAGGAAACCTCGACCCCCACACTTCCGCGGGATGTACAGTCTCATCACTGATGACCGTGGGTGATGCATCCGATTTGCCATCAGCAATGTACGGACCTTCCTATCTAGAGCGTCAAGTTCCGTCTGAGTCCATTTGAGTATGCCGAAAGAATACATCAACACCGGCATGACCCAACCGTTGAAGGCACGCACTTTGTTTCCGCCTGATAAAAGACTATTTAACACTTTATTCAGGCGGCCAAAGAAGCGTTCCCTCAACGATTGTTTCATGTCGGCAACATTGATGCCTAATGCTTCCGACATACCCAAGTACTTGTAGGTTTCGGTTGAGGAGAGGGATCTAAGGTGTATGGAATCCGAGAGTTGGGTTCCCACGGATTCCATAATCCTCCCTCGCTTTACATGCATGACTGCACATTTTTCCACACCAAATTCCATCCTGATGGCGCTACTGAACGTTTGGGTTACCTTCAGTAGCTCCATCAGTCGCAAATTGTTGGGGGCAAAGAGTTTCAAGTCATCCATGTAAAGGAGGTGAGATATCACCTGACCACCCCTTCTCAACCGGTAGCCTAGACCTGAATCCTCCAGCAGTGTGCTTAGAGGATTCAGGGCTAAGCAGAACCAAAGCGGACTCAAACTATCGCCCTGAAATATTCCCCGCTCAATCCTGATCGGTTCATCAATTCCCCGGGTCTGTCGACATCCTGGATAGAGAAGGACCGTCCTCCATTGCCGCATACATGACATCAGGAAGGTGCGGAGAGTCGCATCTATCTTGTACAGCTCCAGCACCCTCATGAGCCATGTATGCGGCACCGAATCATAGGCCTTCTTATAATCTATCCAACAAGTCGACAAATCCTTCCGGGATCTACGTACCTGTTGGCTGATGGTCATGTCTATAAGGAGCAGCTCCTTGGTACCGCGGGACCCATTCTTACATCCATTCTGAGACACAGACATAATTAAGTTGTTGTTAATATGGTGTGAAATATTATTATTATTTATTATTAACTATAAGTACAGGTTTGTGTCATCCAGATGGACATGCAGTAATTAAGTAAGTCTAAGAGCGGTGACGCACTACGTCCGATCCGAATCCGAATTCAAGATCAGAGTTCAATCCGAATTGGTAATGTTCTAAATTTGGACGGTTTGAGTTCGGATCTAGTGCGCAACTCCTCATACAAATAGTACTATGGCTACTTCGTACCGACATTTCTCGGATTCGGATCGGAAGTAGTGCGTAATCGCTCTAAGTAGGTATTCCGTTTTTGCGATTTGTCTACGAAATCCGATAAACATCAAAATCGGTTAAGTTTTGCCGGTTTCCGATATAAAAAGCCCGGGGACCTGTAACTGGAGTGACACCCGCGACTCCTCGTGAGTGCTGAAAAATAGCATGATTTCAAAAAAATTGTAAGATCCTACCAAAATGTTTACCGTTTAGCTCAGCCATTGCCAGTAAGGTGAGGCTGGAAGGAATTACCACGGAAAAAATCTTGGCGATAAAATCTTATTTGACTTAACGGAATGTGTGAATGTGAATCCCGCTTCTAGTGTTCTAACATTTATATTATAATAACCCTTTGACACACTTCAATTTATTTAAAGAGGCGTTGATGAGGCCTGTCCGCTCAGGTAGCTAGTCAAAATTGTGTCGTTCTAACAGTTCACTGTTAATACATTTTATTTAACCTAGACTAAATAGAATTAGATATCTATAAATTATTAATTCATCATATAATTATTGTTTATGTGTTACCAACGCGACAGATTCGAAAATCATGTTTGTCAGTCCGGTGAAGGATTAGCTCACGTTTGCACGGACGTTAAAATATCACGGTGGAATTCGACAACGCTCTGCTTAGCGACAAGAGTTCAAAATCCAACAGCGTATTTTTTTGACGCGCTGAGATGCACTCTGTTGCTGGGGCCACACCAACGTTAACCGTAGGAATAACGTCCATCATCGCGATAATCAACGGCGTTTCCCGTTGGTGTGGCCCCAGCATGTTGAATTCTCAACGCTCGGCTTAGAACCGAGAGTTGAAAATCGAGTGCGCGATAAAATCCCGCCGTGATATTTTTATGTCTGTGCGAACGTGGACTCACCCAGATGTGGGATGTTACGCAAACAAATAGGTAAGTATGTACCTACCTTGGTAAAAAGTGGCTGACTCATACTTAGTCTTTAAATATTTTTATTTAAATATTTACCTATCTATATTTCTTGTTAACGAGCATGAGCGTGCAGCAGTAGGTATGTAGGTACCGACTTAAGTAACGACGTCAACATTGAAGGCCAAACAGCAATCGATGTGAAGACACGAAGAAAAAAATCGATGAGTAGGTAGGTATTTACTTTCCAATAATTTATTATAACAAACGATGTTTTCAGACATTGACCACGCTTGGTATTTCATTTTTAAATAATGTAGCAAATTGAATATTTCAGTTGCAGCTGTAGTTGGTGGACTTTATTCTGATGGGTATTTTTTTTCCATTATCAGTGGATTTTCTCTAGTTATTAGGCAAGTGTTATGACTTCAAGTCTATTAGGATTATTGCGTATCACTTCACAGCTTCAAGCCGCAGTATACAATATTCATAGGTACCTACTCATTAATGACCTATAAGCAGGGCTTAAAACCAGTTTGGCAATACCAGTTAATATTTTTTATAAAACCGTTATAATACCGTTCATCGATTAACCGGTTAATTACAAAACGCTTTCGACTAAACCTAAATAATTTTGGTTATGTAACAATTATTACAGAGAATAGAATTTTAAAACCCACGCTAACCTGAATAAACCGGTTTTACTCACGAAGCATGCCCATCATCGCCGCTTATCACATTAATTTGCGTATTCGTTGGCGTAGAGCGAGAGCTTTGTTATTGTAAGTGTAAGAAAGATGGCGTAGTAGGTAGAACTCGTTTATACTGACGAAACTAAAATGAACCGGTTAATTTCGCTCAACAGAAACGGAATATGAAAAAAGAACTGTTTCTCCCATTAACCGGTTAAAATACCGTTAAGTAACCGACACCTAAACCGCGATCGTTTTTGGTTCGAGGTGAATGACCAAAACCGGTTTGGAAAATTAACCGTTTTCCGAGCCCTGCCTTTAAATACCAACCTACTCTTATATATCTACCATTTAAATTAGGTCTACTTATCAAATTGTAATAATTAACTTCCTCATTCGTCGAGGTCATTGTACTTACAGAATATAAAACGAATGTTCTGTTTGTACCTGCTCACTTGATAATACTTAAGTTCACTATTTCGTTTATATTTACTCACAATTAGGCAAGTATGGGTTAATGACTTGTAACGTTATATTTTAATTATTTGTAACATGTATTTTCCACCATAGTCCTTGGCCTGTATAGTGTAGTATATCCGTAAAGAAAAAGGGCCACTGGGGTCACCCTCATGCTTGGTATCTTTTGTCCATTATGGACAATGAGGAGTTACAGTTTAGACCAAAACTAAATGTAAGTGGGAAAGTGACTGTCTGAAGTTGTAAGGGCAGGTAGACGGTAGACGTCAACGGGGTGAAGTAGAGACCAATCATGGGTATAGAAACTTAGATAACATAACATGACGCCTGTATTCCCGAAGGGCTAGGCAGAGGCGTAGGTATAGTACACCCACATTTCGCCAGTTATGGCCATGTAGGACATGGGTTACCAACCGCTGGGGTGCGCTCCCCTTTGGGGGCGTAGAGTGACTGATGGGGGGACACGGCCGCTCCAAAAATAAACTATATAACTATTTGTTAAATTTTATTTCCTTGGTATTAGAAAAGGTTAAGAGGTACGAAGACCAAATGCGCAGGTGGCTACAGTTCACCCACACTAGCGGAGTCACCGCGCTGCAGGCAGCCCAAGGAAGCAATGCCATTCTTGGACAGCAGGCTAACCAGGCGTTTATTACGCCTGGACAGGAACGGCCTACGCCTGGTGACGGGGACCATCACGGGACACTACTCGCTAAATAAACACTTCCACATAATAGGCATAACAGACAGTCCTCTGCAGGGCGTGCATGGAGGCTGAAGAGACCGTTGCGCACGTGCTCTTTGAATGCACGGGCGTCACCCAGAGTAGAACAGAAACCCTCCGGTCACCCGGATCCTACACAGATGTTCTGAACAGACCAGGAGATTTAATTATCTTCCGGAGAGGTGGGCTGGTTGGAATAAACAACACGTCCACGCACGCACTGCGAGCGCGTCTTTGGCCCACGCACGTCCACCTGACGGACTAAGTGCGGAAACCAAAACCTAGAACATAGAAGGTTAAGATGAAACACAGTCACGTGGTCGTTGGCGTTCATTCCATACTAACTTACGTATTTCTCTGTTGTCTCCCAGGTTAATGAAAAAAAAAACCCTATATAATGTAGGTCTGTTATTGTCTGGTCTGTCTGGCACTGCCATGGTACCTTTTGTTTCTTTTTTTTTTCTCTCTAAATTGAATAATTTATTGGGTACGCCAAAAAACAAAACATACGCTTTTATTTGGCATATGTGTTGTTTTCTTGATGTTAGTGAAAACGAGCATTAATGTCTACTTATAGTTAATTTTAAACGTCTGCGACAATTTTTCATAAAGGTACCTACGCCTACCTATAATAATTTATAAATGATCACCTACTCACAACCATAACGGCTCAATCAAGTAGGGTAAAGTGGTCGCTAGGTTAAGATCATAACGTTAAATGAATGGATGTTAGTGCTAAAAGCCATTGTAATTAAGAGGCTATTTTCATCGAACACATTTATTTACACAACAATTCTACAATGATTTAATGGTACAACGACTTTTTCTCCTTGATGGAAAAGGTTTTTAGGACGGAGTCGCACTACGGCCGCTACGCGTAACGTCCGTTTATGACCCTATTGTATTTGGAAGATGTATTTTTTGAGATCGATCGCATTACGGCCGTTTTGACCTTCATATCTTACGATTAGGCGCTCTACGTCCGTCAGTGAAAATAATATTACTTAAGTATAATATAACGTTTAAAAATATCAATTATCGGCATTATGAGCACAAACCACAAGCAGTGACTTAGATGACGAATAGGATGTATTGATGTCTCTTTCACTTGTGCTTTAATGAAACTTGGCACAAAAAGTACTAGGCTTGCATGAGTTCAAGATAGTATTTCAATCATTAGACGTTGTGCACAATTTCTGAGCAGTAACCTAACAAAAAGTACTAGACTTGCATGAATTCACGATAGTATTCATAATGTTATGCTACTAATATAGGATTTAGATGAGGCAGACAGATAGTTGGATTAACATATAGGATACTTTTTATCGCTAGGGACAGACGCGTGTGGTACGTTACTTATCGATTCCTAGAAGAATGAAGAATAGTGTGCGCTGGCGCGTGTCAACAGAGAACGCAACATTTTATTTCACCGCGGGCAGCGATTGGCAAACAGTCTGACTAAAACCGCAACTATTAATACTCGCAATAATATTGCCATCCATACGATATTGTCGACATTATTGCGTGTGTATTGGCGACAAAAAGTATCTCCTGATAAGTCTGCTCGCTTAGTACCATGCTTCACAAAATGTTATCGTTTGATCTGTGTGATTCTTTTCTCATCACAGGCACTTCTAACGTTGAGTGTATTTAGGTAGAACGGCTGTAACGCCGAGAAAAAATGTAATAGGGCCATAAACGGACGTTACGCGTAGCGGCCGTAGTGCGACTCCGTCGTTTTTAGTGACAGATTCTTAACAGTTTTATGAATCTTAAAACACTGTCAAGTAGGTATAGGTACAACTTCCATTACGCAATCAATCTACAGCATGATGCATGTGCAAGATTAATTACATCAATATACTAATGTGTTACATAATCATACATGTGCACCCTAAATTACCGAATGTGCACAAGTACCTACACAGTACCCATAGGAATTCAGCTGGAACTATCATTCACTCATATACAATGTAGCTTTATTACATACGTGTTTTTAACACAGCTCAATAAAGGCTCGTGCAGACCAGCGCGATATTGCGGGCGCGACACGGGTCGCCCTGCCTGTCGCGCCCGCGATATCGCGCTGGTCTGCACGAGCCTTAACAGAAGTACAAAACATACCTAAAGAAAATAAAATTATCTATGTATTACAAACCATAACTCAAAATAAAATCACATCAAAAACAATAATAGATAGGTTTTGAATACCACACAATGTTGGCTGTATACCTACATGACAGTATTTTAAGATTCGAGTATAATTTGTGTTGATTTGGTAATCTCTGTTTGAGGCCGTATTCTGGGCGGCAGCGGGTAGCGGGGCGGAAATCTCTTTCATTTTTTGCAATTTGCAGGTTGTTATGGTAGCGAATCATATTTGATCAAAATACAACCTGACAGACCTGCAAGTTGCAAAAAACGTAAGAAAATTTGAATTTTAACAACTAACAATTACAACGACTGTTTCTCCTTGACGGAACCGTTTTTAGTGACAAATTCCAAACAATTTTACATGAATCTTGAAACACTAGGTATACAACTTCCATCAAAACCAAACTAAATCGGAATAAAAGGGTAACCTACACAAACCTAGAATTATACTTTAATTGAAACAATGAAAGTTAATACTAAAATTAGTAAGTTATCAGATTTGGGGCGTAAGGGGTCCCATCTAACATGTTTCGGGACTCAAGCCAACCTTACAAGCCCGTGGTGCTCCCTGCTAACAAACAAACGAGGCTATGGCAACCCGCCAACACGCATTGGACCAGTGTGGTGGGTAACGGTTACGGTAAGGTTAACGGCCCAAGTGCCCGGCTACTCCAGCGGTTGTGCTGGCGTGGACGGGCACGGGCGCCGCCCTGGTGTCAGGGGAGCTAAGAATCTCCGGGTGAGATCGATTAACCGTCAAACGACCACGGCAAATTATATAACGGACACTTCACATTCTCACCTACAATGTTCGGACGCTGATGAAAGACGAGCGATTAGTTGAGCTTGAAAATGCTCTAAAAGATATCACCTGGGACATTGTAGGCCTTTCAGAAGTTGGAAGAAAGGGCGAACACACAGAAGAACGACATGCTGCTGTTTTTTTTTCCGCTTCAGTGGACAACTAGTTTATGCACCGACATCTGCACATACCGATGGAGACTAGAAGATTTCTATGATCTTGTCAACCGAGCATGTGATGAAAATAGGGGCACCTGGGTCATCGTCATTGGGGATTTTAACGTTAAGATAGGAAGGAGGCAAAAACTGGACAGCGAAGTTATTCTCGGTCACTTTGGTTTAGGGAACCACTACGAACGAGGTATTCGTTTGACGCAGTTTGCCTTTAGACAGAGCATGCACATAGCCAACAGCTTATTTTTAAAGAAACCACAACGATGATGGACCTGGGTCGTACCAAATGGTTCCGAACGAACAAAAAACGAACAGAAGAAGAAATGGTTACAGCAGAATATAGAACAATAGATAGAGAAGTCAAAAGAAGTATTAGGAAAGATCTGAGAATTATTAGCACACATTTAGTCAAAACAGTTCTAGATAAATAGACATCTTCGAGTTTTGAAACATGAAGTCACTAAGGGAAAAACCTGAATCAATAGTCTCAAAGACAATGACGGAATGAAATGCCATAGTAAGAGATAAATTCATGGAAATAACAAACAAATTATATAAATCATTATATTCAGACTACTCACCACCCACGTCTCCTAGATTTCATTCGCTTAATAAGTGGTTATGAAGTCATAATCACAAAATCTCTAGTAAGCACTACTATGCGCTACAACAGAAGTCCTGGAGAGGCTGGAATCACTACAGAGGCATAAAAAATTGGCTCTACCACATTGTTGCCCCAACTCCCCAATCTATTTAACACAATATTAACATCAGGGAAAGTACTTAATTCAACGTGTCATTATTCATAGTCCTGCACAAAAAAGGCGATAAACGCGATATCGGCAATTAACGCCCAATAAGACATGACATATTTATATGGCTTTTAGAAAGGTGATACACAATCGTATAGACGGGAAACTGGTTAAACATCAGCCACCAGAACAAGCCAGATTTCGCCCAAGCTTTTCAACATCCAACCACCTTCAAACATTAAACCAGACTTTAGAAAAATACATAGAATATAATAAACTACTATATTTGGCCTTCGTAGATTACACGAAGGCCTTTGACAGTATTAAACACAATGAAATATTCACATCCCTAGAACACCAGGAACTTGAAAAATCATATATCGACGTCCTAAAATACATAAACAACAATAGCTCCGCAAACATTAAACTAAATATTGCTGGACCTTCATTCAGAATCTAAAAAGGTGTTAAACAAGGGCCACCCGCTCTCTCCCAAATTGTTTACGAGCACACTTGAGGAGATATTTAAGACACTGGCAGCCTCATGGAAGACCAAGGGCATTGACGTGGGCAAGAAGAGGCTGACGAACCTTCGATTTGCCGACGATATAGTCCTTTTTGCCCCCACAGCTCTAGAACTCCAAACCATGCTCCAAGAGTTAAGTACGACTAGCTTCAGGGTAGGACTTGCAATGAATCGGTCTAAAATTAAACTAATGGCCAACAGCACTAAGCGTAGGGTCGAGGGAGGTAGATGGGCAGGAAATACATTATGTCGATGAGTATATCTACTTGGGCCAGTTAGTTTCTTTCGAAAACAGTCAGGAAAGGGAAATTGGCCACCGAATCAAAAACAGTCCATGAAGACGCTAATGAAGGGTGATCTGCCAATCTCTCTGAAGCGCAAACTCATCGAAAAGTGTATCCTACCCGTCCTAACCTACAGTGCTCAGACCTGGTCGCTCACCGAGTCGCAAAATTTCCACCTAAAGAGCGATGGAACGCAGCATCCTGGGTATAAAAAGACAGGACAGAATACGAAACACGAAGCTGCGTTTCAAAACGGGTATAATGGACGTAGACAAGAAGGCTGCCAGGCTCAAATGGGACTGGGCGAGTCACGTCAGTCGCATGCACGATGACCTGGACGTGTACCGTGAGAACTGGTTTTAGGCGGCGCGGGAAAAGAGTTCCTAAATAGGACTTGGGGGAGGCCGTTGCTCTGCAGTGGGACAGTATAGGCTAAATAAAAATCTGATAAATGCAGGACCTACCAAGTTGGACGCTAAGTGCAGCGTAAATGTCTATTTTCTACCAATTCTACATCGACTGTGAAGCAATTATTCTACATGGATACTATATTGAAATAGGCTTGCTGCTTAAGCTAGTAGTGGGTACAGTTGTTCTTATTTAAGTGTATCTAGTTATAGGTAGATATATTAATGACTAGGTGTATTAGTAGATATTATCGTGGTATTTACTGTGGGGATATTTATAAGGGTACCGTTAATTATATTAACCTTACTACGACTTACATGCGTATACCTAATATACAACCATAATACTGGTGGGTAATGAACTTTTTTGCACTTCTGTGTAACAAAAAATACTGAGTTTGAGTTGGTTATAAAAATAATATGAATGGTTACTTTAGCTTAAATATGTACTCGGCACGGCACACAAGTGGAAGTCACTGATCAACCGTTTGTTAATCCACTCAATAGACAACGACAAAGTAGATTAGATCACTAAGTAAGTATCTAAAGTTTCAGAAGAGATTTTAATCGAATATTTGCAAATTACTTTTATTTATTTGTAAAAATATTACGTCATGCTCCCCAGCAACCCCATCACCTGTTTTTCCATTTATAAGTTTACTAGCGGCGCCCTGCAGTTTCACCCGTCTCGATCCCGTGGGAATATCAGTAATAAAGTATCTTATGTGTTAAAATTTCATCCAAATCCGTTCAGTAGTTTTTGCGTGAAAGAGTAACAAACATCTATCCATCCTCAAAAACATTCACATTTATAATATTAATTATAATATATTATGTATATTAATATTAAGTAGGATAATACTTTTGTACCCAATATGTACTCAATTTGTACGTGGATGGGTGATTATTTCTACATTCCGAGACTCCTCCGTGCCTCGGAAAGCACGTCGTTGTCGTTGATCCCGGCTGTTATTTGTGGATCTTTGACAGTCGTTACGGGTGTTCAGAAGCCCGAAAGTCTGACAACCAGTCATATGAAGGGGTATCGTATTACCTAGTTACTGGGTTGTGGAAGTCAGATAGGCAGTCGCTCCGTGTACCTAAAATACTGGTATTCAGCTGCATCCGGTTAGACTGGAAACCGACCCCAACATAGTTGGGAAAAGGCTAGGCAGATTGATTGATTGATGTAGTGTTTTTACAATTATTTACTTTACAACGCCTAACAATTTTATGTGTATTAAGGTTATTATTATACAAGTACACTTTGCTGTGTAATTTAGGCCGAAAGTTTTAAACTTGACATAAGTAGTCACAGCTTGCATATTTAATGGTAAAAACAATAGTCCAATTATTTTCAGACACTTCTCTGTTAATACAATTAGCATCTACGTAAGTTTTCTCATATTTTAACTTGGGGTTGTTGGAGAGATGCTCTACAGCGTAATAAAAATGAAGTGTCTGTGCTCTTAACCTTTCAAGGTACTTTTTTTTAAGTATGTACAAATTGAGTACATATTGGGTACAAAAGTCTTATAATTATGTCTTATATCTTTATCTTTATATATATAATTCTTCTGTGAGTGTGTATGTCACTGAACTTCTCTCAAACGACTGGACCGATTTTGATGAAATTTTTTGTGTGTGTTCAAGGGGATCTGGGAATGGTTTAGATTCACAATTTTGTCCGCTGGACAATGTTTTGACAGGACAACGTCTGTCGGGTCCGCTAGTAAACTTATAAATGGAAAAACAGGTGATGGAGGGGAGCATGACGTAAAATATTGAAGCATAGAGAATAGTTTACAGATATGCCAACTCTTAATACATAATATAGCTTGCGATTACAGGCGCGATGTTATGTTAATACGTTTATGATAAGGTTTAAAACAATATTAAGTTCTATGATAATATGAAAATTCCGAAACGTTCAGTAACCTTTGTTGCTGACTGTACAAGGAACACGCACTTGACCGCATCGCAAGACCCGCAAATGACGTTAAGTTTATTTTCAAGCAGGTTTTGAAAAAAGAAAGCTAGCTTATACGCAGGTTCATGCTTCAACCTTCAAGGTCTCGGAATGGAGTAGGTAACGCAGAAAATTTAATATTTTTTAAAACGCACACGCATTTCTAGACTCTTATAGGTAATAGTGTCTTCATGTAGGTAAATCAACCTGCACCTATGTCAGTAACTACCGGTCTGTAGGTTCTGTACCTACCAAGATTCGAGACCAGAAACTCGCTTCATTATGTAAAATACAACGTTGATCACCGATCTGCATGGCTCGCGTCGCATTTCAGTAAAATGCTATATGTAGGTCACATACACACAGTACTTAGGTCGGCGAATATCAGCGACGCATGCGGGCCACAAGTGCATGTCATTTTTATTTGCTAAGGTATGCAATGTAAGTCAGATAAATAGGGGTGGATGTATTGTTTTCTTTGCAATGGCAATGCAAAACGTTTTGACAACTTCGTTTCAAAAACAGTTTGAAAGGCCGCATTATGGGGTCCAGAAACACTAGGCCAAACTTGCGTTAGAGCTTATCGCGCTATAGTTTAAAAGTATCCTATTCTAATGTTTTTTAAAATAATATTTTGGACAATATTAATAAAGCTAGTCTAATACCTACCTCGCTTTGCAAATAAAATTAAACAACTAGAATGTCGGTTTTCTTATACAAAAGTAAGGCTTATAATCTAACACACAAACACGAAAATAAGATCTTTGGTAGGACTAGGTCGTACATCGCGGTCAAGTTTACATTAAATGTAGTGCTTTTAGGAATTAAACACAATTTTAATTACATCATCATAATATTAAATGTGAAAAAAAAAAAAAACAGCCACAACGTGTACTACGAACGACAAAGCGATATTCGGGTCGAAGGTAGCTCGTATTACCTACCTATAATTGAGCACAACGCGTTGTGTTCATCAAGAACAGCCTTAACATAAAGTGCCAGAACTCAGACCGTAAGCTGATGCAACTACAGGAGGGTAATACGATCAACTTACTGCGACAGAAATTGCGATGGGTCTATTTATTTTGTGTTTACCTAATTAGCAACAGTCATTTAGCCACGTTACGACGGTCATTTTCGTCCGTCTGGAATTAACCGGGAATCTTCCGGGAAGTTTTCGTTCCTTGTAGACACACGGTTCACCCAAATACACGATATTTACTTGCAAGCAATTAAGTGTAACGATAACAATAGCTATTTAAATTACCTATAGACATAGCTGTAGGTATCGTGAATTGACCCACATGTACTTAAAAGTTTTGCCGTTTTGGTTAGTATAATATACCACAATACAATGCTTAAAAGTAACGAAGGCGTGTTTACATGTTAAGTTGAGATTATTGGTACCAATCATTACAGTAATTAGAATAGATCTAATATCAACAAATATCATCACAAAAATCTTTGCAAAAGTTCATTAATAATCTTTAATAATTCTTACCTTATTAATATAAATATATTAACCACCAAAACCAAATGGACGCGATGAAATATTGTTCTCCAAATCAAAAGGCAATTTGTATTATAGTTTTACCTACCCTGAGAGGGATTACAGCCATAAATTGTTCCAGCTGCAACAGCTACTAGTCCTTAAGGTCATTTGTTTTTTTAACAATAAAGCTGTCCATAAGAAAATCCTTCATATGTGGCTTTACTTTAGTAGGCGGAAATTTCGTAAGGCAAAAGTCAGCGATCAGGCAAAAAACTTTGCATAGCAAAGGACAGAGCAGTGCTTGGTGAACAACCGCTGCTACTCTGAACCAGGGCCCATCAAACGGATCCAATATAGCCGGGCAGAGCATGTGATTCAAGTTTACTTGGGCTGGCTGGAAGAGAAACAAAAATATATTAATTACGACTATTACGACAGAAAATCTCGCTATACGATTCGACGCTAAATAATTATGAAAAAATAAACGGTATTTTATAGCACCAATTGAATCAATTAATCTAATTAACAAATTATAATAGACAATTTCTATGAGATAGCTCTCTCATAAAAAAAGCGGCCAAGTGCGAGTCGTACTCGCCCATGAAGGGTTCCGTAGCAGCAAGTAACGATAAGTTTACGATTTATGACGTATTAAAAAAAAACTACTTGCTAGATCTCGTTCAAACCAATTTTCGGTGGAAGTTTACATAGTAATGTACATTATATTTTTTTTTTAGTTTTATCATTCTCTTATTTTAGAAGTTACAGGGGGGGGGACACACATTTTACTACTTTGGAAGTGTCTCTCGCACAAACTATTAAGTTTAGAAAAAAATGATATTAGAAACCTCAATATCATTTTTGAAGACCTATCCATAGATACCCCACACGTATGGGATTGATGAAAAAAAAAATTTTGAGTTTCAGTTCTAAGTATGGGGAACTCCAAAATTATTTGTTTTTTTTCTATTTTTGTGTAAAAATCTTAATGCGGTTCACAGAATACATCTACTTACCAAATTTCAACAGCATAGCTCTTATAGTTTCGGAAAAAAGTGGCTGTGACATACGGACGGACAGACAGACAGACAGACAGACAGACAGACAGACAGACAGACAGACAGACAGACAGACATGACGAATCTATAAGGGTTCCGTTTTTTAACGGAACCCTAAAAAGTATTAAAGTTAAGAAAGATCTTGAAATCATGAGGGCATGAATAATGAAAAGAGCTCCTGATATTCGAATTTTCAAGTTATTGATGGTTAGGTTTCAGCATAGGTGACAGTGTTTTGTTTAACGTTTATTTAATCCAATTTTCCCTAATAGATCTGTAGAGCGGTAATTCGATTTAATCTCCCTTCTGGCCACAACGCAGGACCCCGGGCAACGACACCACGACCTTGAATATCACTTCCATCGCTGGCGGCTACCATTCCCGCCATCCGTAATACCCGCTACGGATGGCGGGTCATTTACACGGCTCGATGTTTGCCGCACGGCTAGTGATCCAAAAGACTTCTCTTCTTTTGGCCTAGGTTAAGAGTTTATAGGTACATATAGCTCTTTAGCTCTTGAGCCTTTTTCTATTCTGGGCTCTACTCTAGACTCTCGGAAGTTGGAGTCTAACCTTATATAAAATTCTTTCCTTAAATAATTTAAAGTTTGGCTAAAAGTCAAACTTTGAATTATTTTAGCCTCCAAGTCTTATAAGAAACAGAGGCCTAAAAAACGATTCAAAGGACTTAACGCCCTTGTTTGTGCGGTGTTTGTTGGGGAGTGATTTGGTGAAAATAAAATTGTTTCAACAATTAATTATAAAAGAATTTAGATTTCATATATTTTTAGAAGACTAAAAGCCCAGCTGGGCACGGGTGATTCTTCCCGCGGCTTTTTTTTCGCACACTGGATTTTTAACGCTCTGCTCAGCGCGGAGAGTTGAATATCCAACAGTGTGTCATTTCGACGCACTGGAATGCAGTCTGTTGGATTCTCAACGTTTGGCTCAACTCTGAGAGTTGAAAATCCAGTGCGTGTTAAAATCCCGCCGCGATATTTTTACGTTCGTGCGAACTTGGGCTTACTATCAGACTAACTGGAAAAAGGACTTCGGAGCTTTAAATTTATTGATGAAACGGATAGTGTTCTGGCCGGATACCAGATTTCTATCGGCCGAACATAGCCTGATTGGAGAGAACCCGTGGACATGAGGCACGGCAGATTCGTGTGGTTTCGAGTCATCTCAAATTCTAACTTTATCATGCGGTCGGTTGTCCAACCACCCGTCGCATGCAGCTCGCTGCCGCTCTACGAAAACTAGTCTAGCACTCCTAAGCCCAGGTGTACACGGGCGATATTTTCCCGCGACAATTCTTTTTCGCACACTGGATTTTCAACGCTCTGCTTAGCGTCAAGAGTTGAAAATCCAACAGTGTGTTTTTCAACGCGCTGGGATACACTCCACCAATTGATGCAGCCCACCGTACCTACTAAAGTATGGCTGCTGTACTCATGTGAGTTTATCTGAATTGAAACCTCACCTTATAAAATAAATTAACGGCGAAATTATGATTTTATGTTTCAGTTGCATTCTAAAGTACTTAGTTGTCTAAGTATTCTTTAATTCAGTACAGCACTTGGAAGCATTTTACTTTTATTTTAATTGTACCTGCTATCCTGTTACCAACCTAACCTTTTCCAAATAAGGACCTTTGAATTAAAGTAATGGCTGTAGATTTTTCCTTCGAATGTGCTACAGGATAATGGTTGAGTCAAAGCACACAAATTTGGAACTATATTATTATGAACATTATCTTACATATGTATAATAGAAGCCAAAAATAAATTTAATGGATTTACTTACGATTGCAATAAGTTGTAATACAATAAAGTGATATATCAAGTTTAGACAATAGCTGAATATTGCCCAATTGAAATCCCAAAAAGGTTCTATGTTGTAGGCACCTAGAATAAGAAGTTGATAAGTTATTATGAAACAGAGTATGTAAAATATTAATAAAATTCAACGCACCGCCAATCCTCAGAAGATAATATGGTATGACAAACATCATTCCATGTTGAATCCAGTAAAGTGCAGCCTCAGCAAATATCTAATATCAAAATACAAAATTAAGTAAAAATGATGACAATATAAAAATTCAATGAGTAATTGTGTATATTGCAGATGCTGTGCTCCAGTTTAAAAAGTATGGGTGATAGTGTATTACATGGGGCATAACAATTTTATCTCTAGGGGCTCCTGTCCTGGTATCACCCATGCATGTCCTTAAGCAGCAGTGACCACAATCCATGAAGTTGGCTGCCTGCAACTTCCCCACTCAACACCATAAAATAGAAGGGTATTTACCTTCCTTGAAGCGGTTTCAGGAAACAGAAATGCTAACAAAGGCCCATTTAATAAGTTCAAATGAATACGAAATAAAGCTGTAACCGTTTTGCTGGGTGGAGCTGCCAGTAGATAGATCTAAAACAGTAATAACATTTTATTGTACAAAAGGCAAACACATCTTCAATTTCAATTATTATCAAAGGTATTAGATTCATGTGGCTATTTGAAATAAATCAAATTAATAATTTAATTTAAAATGTAGATAGTGAAACATGTATCTAAATGAAATATTTACAATACTTACTGCATACAATAAATTTACATTAAAATGAGTTTTAAAACATTAGGAATATTTTATATTACTTTAATTTTTGGGAAGATATTTAAATTAATGAGTTCTCTAACTTATTATGTAGAAGTAATTTGGCTTGGGAAGTAACTATTTAGAAATACTCACTTGTATCAATGTTGTTACATGGCAAGGATTTAACAAATAAATGACGGTGCGTGAAGCAAATTTAAAACCAATTTCCATGCCCCATAACAGAGCCAAAAGTATTACTAATAATCTTTTACCCCCTCTATCACTTTTCACATAATTCTTATCTTCAGGTATACTTAATCTTGGAAATGTCTTAATCTGTAACAATTTTCAAAGACATTATACACTTAATTATAATTAACACATAAGGTAAATATTGATTGAGAGAAATAAGGCCACACTAATTTAATTACGCTAGTTACGCGATAGCTTAATGCAACCAGATTTATTTAAGTCATGCATTTAACATCTTACAATAAATTTGATCTAGTTTAACACCATTAAATATTTAAAAGCTGCATACTTACTGAAATATATACACAAACCGTAACCACGATTATGGTTTCTATTATTTGCCTTTTAGTCGACAAAAAGTAGGCACATTCTGGGCCCACATTTCTAGGGACAGCTTTATTGGCACCACTATAGGCCCACTCAAACATTTTATGTCGCGTAAATTGATTTTACTGTTATTAATTTTTCATCGATTAAATTTTTATTTTTGGAAATGCCTGTTCAAAATATTCAATGTTTCAATTCCCGCTACGTTGACAGCTAGCTTAGCTGCTGCGCGAACGAGAATGTGAGTACATATGTTTTTTACACAAAAGCCAACCTGAAACCTAGTCTTTTCAGTAGCCCATGCTTTGGACGATAGAGTCTGGCAACGCTAAAGTCTGCATAAGTAAAATAATTGTGGTATTTAAAAATCTGTAGACGGCAACACCATCCTGCCTTACGAAAAAAGAATATTTTGTTTGCCTTTTTTGTTTTTGATAGGTTATTTTCTTTAAAAGTATATTCTGATTAGGGATTGCAATCTGGCGTCCCGGATCCGGTTGGATTTTCATCGATCCGGCCGGATCCGGCCAGATCCGACCAGATTAATAAAATCAGGATTATTTTCACTATTCGTTCCAAAATGAACTGATAATCGACTAAGTGTAATAAATAGATTGTTTATTCTTTTTAACTAACTTCCAAAAAGGAGGAGGTTATAAAATATGTTCGTAGCGTATGTTTTTTTTTTTTTCATGTATGTTCGCCGATTTCGCCGTCATTTGTGGACAGATTATGAAAATTCTTTTTTTGTTTGAAAGGGTATGCTCTGAAGTTGGTCCCATATAAATTTTATTAACTTTGCTTACTATGCGTTCGCACTGGCGAAACATCACAACAAAACATGTTGAAATCTCTAGTGCCTGTCAAACTTTGTATGGAAAATTGACAGAAAATAGAGATTCCAACATGTTTCGTTGTGAATGTTTCGCCAGTGCGAACGCATAGTTAGGTGGTTTTTGAGTTAGCTACAATAATACGTATTTTTTTCTCACTTAGTATGTAGATGATATGATATGATAAGTTCCTGTCACTGGTAGCAGGTAGTGGTTTTCGAATGTGTGTGGGGTAGGTACCACAACTAAAAAGTGAAAAATAAAAACTTTTTACAAAAAAAAACAACCGACTTCCAAAAAAAAAACACTACAAAGTGAAAAATAACTTTAATTTCGGAAGTCGGTAGTAAAAAACTAAAATACAAAACCAAAACAATATGTAGTGTTAATATTTTTGGTTTCAATAAATAAATTAAATTAAATTAAAAATAAATAAAGACAACGACTTCCGAAATTAAAGTTATTTTAAAAAAAAAACACAAAGTTTTGTTTTTGGAAGTCGGTTGTTATTTTTTTGTAAAAAGTTTTACTTTTCATGTTAGAACTTTTAACCTTGCGTCATTACTATTTACAGAGATCACAATAATTTGAAAATGGTGCCGATTCCCTTGTTCACAAACTAAACTTAATTTAAGTTCATTGCATCTTTTTCTTTCTATTTTGTTAAGAAAAGGACAGAAGATAAATTTTAGTTTAGTCCTGTCAAATTAATCAGCGCCTGTCAGTCTCCATACAAGTTTAGACGTGATTACAAACTTGCCAACTAAAATTACGTCAATTTACATCAAGTGCTGATTAATTTGACAGGACTAAACTAAAATTTATCTTCTGTCCTTTTCTTAATGAAATAGAAAGAAAAAGATGCACTGAACTTAAATTTAGTTTAGTTTGTGAACAAGGGAATCGGCACCAATGTTAACAATTATTACTTACAGTAATGTGTTTGTATTATAAAATGTAACTCTTTGGGTTAAATCAACTTACGATAAATAATTATTTTAAGTACATATACAGTATTAAAAAATAACTTTAGGTTTTGAAAAAAGGATCATAGAAAACAAATAGTATTAATTGTGTCATCTGCCAATCGACTTCTAATAGAGCTAAAAATATAGCCTGTGGCCGAAAAGGTCCTTTCAGCTTCTATACTGGCTTTGTATTCAGCAAATAATTATGCAGCGACAAACAAAACAAAACACACATTTGTGACCCGAGCGAGGAGTGGAATAATACTAAGCACGTAGTCACGTGGTCTGACTTGGCGACGCCGCGTGGAGGGACGGGGCCCCCCGTGGGGCGGCTCAGCGTCGAACGACTCGCACGCATGCATTTAAAGTACAAACTCATGCAACAGCGCGATTATTTTGCTAAAAATTACTATTACCGGATCCGGTACATTGGTACCAGATCCGGTAAACGTATAGTGACGCCAGATCCACTGGATTCCTGGATCCGGTTTTCCGGATTGGAATCGCTAATTCTGATTTATTCCTGGTAAAGAATAGTTACTTTAGCACAATGCAGTGTGAATTTGATACAGTTTTGTCATCGTATGGAGGTAGAGCATAGGTACGACATAGTCAATTACACGTAATGCAAAAATCAAAAGGCAAAATATCAAAATCATTAGATCTACGTATAACCTCGAAACTGACATAACTGACTGATGTAACCACATATAAAACTTTTTGGGGCTGGGACTTTTTTATTACGTGATGTCAATTTTGGCGCGCTTGCGATTCGTTTCGTGTCCGTATGACCGGATCCGACATTTACATATTTGTTATCTCCTTTTAATTTCCTTCATTTTGATACTCTACTTGATAGGCTTGGGTGATAAAAAAATATTAACGACACAATTTAGCGCCAAAAATTCGCCATTTAGTTTTTTTTAAACACCCATCTAATGACACTTGGGTTTTTGAGAGGTATCTAATGATACCGTAATCGTCGAAATCCACCCATCCAGCCATTTGGAACATACAAGGTAATAAAGAAATTTACAAAGAAACAAACAAATATACAAGATACGCGCGAAAAACATAACCCTTCCTTGGTTGGGTAATAACATGCAAATTTTTCTCGTTAATAATATTTATAGTTATGCGCCTAATCACAAATGCTACAAAAAAAATTGCTGGCTCGAAAAAATCAGGCGCTTTCTATGACAATTTTAGTAAAGTTAAAATATGTAAATAAAACCACTGTCTTATAATGATATTTTTCAACACGTACGCAATAAACACTATTCGTACAACAGTTTTCATCAAAAAACAGTAGCGTTTATCTTTCTTGAGTACATGTTCTGTGTGGCTCTGCCTGTGTGGATCAATGTCTATTTTATCATTACCTAATGCACGTACAGCGATAACGGTATACGTACATTACGAGTCAACAGCAGAAGTAGATGATCAAAATCAGAAATTCAATACTAATGAACGGAGTTCGCGTCAGAACTGTGTGGCGTCGAAGTGATTCAAAGGTATGTGATTGTAAATTATATCAAACATTTACTACTAGTACAACTGCCATATATTCGTGATCAGTTTTGACTCCAAAAGTTAAACTCATTTTGATCATCTACTTCTGCTGTTGACTGTACGTTTGACGTACATCATTTTAAGATATAATTGATCGGTTTCTAAAATGATGGCTCTGCGGCAGAGCATAACACGCCTATCGTCATAAAATCTCGAAGATGCAGTGAGGATGATAAAAAGTTTATTGGCGATGAAATAAGAAAACTTTTGGCTGAGGGAATTATTGAAGAGAGTATATCACCCTGGAGAGCTCAAGTCCTCATTTTACAGAATACTAATCATAAGAAACGTCTCGTTATCGATTATTCTCGAACAATAAATAGATATACACTTTTAGATGCATACCCACTTCCAAACATAGAAGAAATGGTGTTACAGATATCAAAATATCGTGTGTTTAGCGCTATAGACTTATAAAGCGCATATCATCAAGTCCCAATTCTACCAAAGGAGCGTCACTTTACTGCTTTTGAAGCACTTGGAAATCTTTACCAATTTCGGTTGGTGTCACTAACGGAGTGTCAAGTTTCCAAAGAACCATAGACTGGGTTATTCGCAAAGAAGAGCTAAAAGGAACGTATGCGTATTTAGATGACATTACGGTATGTGGAACAAATCAAGAAGAACATGATGAAAACCTCAAGAGATTTGTAACAGCAGCTCAAAAATAAGGCCTAGCTCTCAATAAACAAAAGAGTAAGTTTTCCCAATATTCTATTTATATTCTGGGATACAATGTAGAGAACCGCGTTATTAAGCCAGATGTGGAACGCTTAAGGCCACTATTGAGTTTGCCACCACCATGCAATGTGCGATCACTGAGAAGAACAATAGGAATGTTTGCACATTATAGCAAATGGATCCCAAATTTCTCAGAAAAAGTTCATGCTCTCGCTCATACACAAATGTTTCAATTGAAAAATTAATTAGTTCGAAATTTCGAAAGACTACAATCTGATATTGCAAAATCAGCTGTTCACGCTATCGATCACAATGCATCATTCACCGTGGAAACAGATGCATCCAATCATTATATCGCAGTAACTTTTTCACAATGTAATCGACCGGTTGCATTTTTTACCAGAATGCTAAATAATAGCGAACTTAACCACTCAGCTGTAGAGAAAGAAGCTTACGCTATAGTGCAATCGCTACGGAAATGGCGTCATTTTCTCCTTGGCAAATCATTTCGTCTCATTACTGACCAACATTCTGTATCATTCATGTTTGATAATAAACTGACGAGCAAAATAAAGAATGAGAAAATACAGCGATGGCGCTTGGACTTAGCACCTTTCAAGTATGACATAGTGTACCGTCCCGGAAAGCAGAATGATGTGGCTGACGCACTTTCGCGAGTTTGTGCTTCGGTACCAGTACGAACTGAAAAACTAATTTCATTGCATGAAGCTTTGTGTCACCCAGGAATAATGCGCATGAATCACTGGGTAAAGTTTAAAAAAGTTGTCTTATTCTACTGAAGAAATTAGGAATATGACTAATTTCTGTCGGATATGTTCCGAAATAAAACCGAAATTCTACAGTAGTGCTATTCTGAAAAAATCTCACCGTGATATCTTAGGTGAAGCTCACTCCACGCTCACTTCACCTAAGATTACACGGTGAGATGGTTACATGGTAAGTCAGATCTGTAGTGCTATTCTGTAACCATCTCACCGTGTTATCTTAGGTGAAGTGAGCGTGGAGTGAGCTGTCAGTTGCTAAGGATTGACACTATTGGCAGCTCACTTCACCTAAGATATCACGGTGAGATTTTTACAGAATAGCACTACAGATCCAACCTTAATAAAAGCAACTTCACCAATGGAAAGATTAAGCATAGACTTTAAAGGTCCTATACCATCTAATACAAGAAATAAATATCTATATATTGACTGTAATCGATGAATATTCACGTTTCCCATTTGCGTTCCCGTGCAGTGATATGAGTTCGACAACGGTAATAAAACATTTGAATGAGATATTTATGTTATTTGGTATGCCATCTTACTTTCATTCAGATCGTATCGGCAGAAGTAAAGAATTTCTTAAATTCACGAGGTATTGCTTCAAGTAGAACCACTCCATATTATCCAAGAGGAAACGTTCTACTTGGGTAGAACGTTTTAATGGGACTCTATGGAAATCAATCCAATTGGCTGTACGTTCACGCAACCTAGCAATAGAAAATTGGGAACAAGTTCTTCCTCAAGCTTTATATTCCATACGGTCTTTGCTACTCACTGTACGCCGCATGAACGGATGTTTACGCATACTAGACGATCATCGAATGGAGTCTCTATACCTACTTGGTTGATAATAATAATTTAATAATAATAAATATCAGCCAGTCGTTGAGGAGGTGACGTTACTTCATGTAAATCCGGATTATTCCTATGTGCGTCTTGCAAATGGTCGAGAATCAATTAATGAATGAATGAATGAATCTCTAATCGACACTTAGCACCATTAGGACTAGATAGTGAGATAATCCCGGAAACGCCTTGGTGTTTAAGTTAACGCGGCTTTCGAAGGACCATACACGGGAAAATAATTTACGTGGGGTGGAATATTAGCCGACACAGAATTGAGCTACACACAGGTATGGATGGATGGACTTACTTGGGAATCTTCTGGACGAAACACGTTGACTCAAGGACAGCTCAGGCTATCCTGGTGTTCACTGATTCAACTCACTGTGGTGCACTTTTATTGGGTATTTAAATGTCACAATTGTATCGGCCTTACAAATAGAGAGCTTTTAAATTTTGATATAGGCGCGGGCGGTAGCGGTGAGCGGTCACTGACAAGTGTCTAAAAATTCGAGAAGTTCTCTCAAATCACAGGAGATGCGATTGGCTCTCGCTACAGCGGAGCCTCTGATTGGTGCGTGCGATGAGCGTCCGTCTCGTTCCGTTGTATGGGAATTGGGAAGGAAGGAATATAGCTCAAAACTGCGTTCGGAAATTATAATAAAAAAACTTATTACTAAAACTTGCGCTAGCATCCTGCCCGGTTTTGAGGATATGTAATATTCTCAAAGAAAAGAAATTATAGTAAAAAAGGACAAAAAAAAGAAAACTATTTTAAGCATGTTAATTATTGCTAAATTTGGGTTTTAATTACGCGGTGATGTTATTGAGAAGGTAAAGGACATAGTTTGATAACGGGTCTCTTGAAAGAGCCACTGCATGTCTTCACAATAGCAACGCGGATTGTCCCATCTTTGCCGGGAAAAACTTCGGTGATTACGCCCAATGGCCAACGTAAAGGCGGGACATCATCCTGATGTATGAGAACCACTGTACCAATCTTAATATTATCTGCGGCATTCAACCATTTTTGTCTAACTTGAAGATTATGTAAATATTCTGTACGCCACCTCCTCCAGAAACTACAAACCATCTGGTTAAGCAATTTTTTGCGGCAAGTCAGAGATTTCGTCGTTTCGGGAACATTCACGACAGACAACGAAGTCAACGGAGAAGCCATTATAAAATGAGCGGGAGTAAGCGGTTCCGGGTGCGGATCCTCATTCAGGACACAGAGCGGTCTGGAATTTAGAACTGCCTCAATTTCAGTGAGAACAGTCGAAAGCTCCTCATAGGTAAGAAGTTGCGAACCGATGACACGGTATAAATGCGTTTTAGTAGATTTAATATTTGATTCCCACAACCCTCCAAAGTGGGGAGCGCGGGGTGGAATCATTTTCCACTCTATGCGGTAGCGGTTAACAAGAAGTTCTTGCAGTTGAGCCTTAGCTCCAACGAAATTTGTTCCGTTATCGGAATATAAATAAGAGACAGGTCCTCTGCGGGAAATGACTCTTTTAAAAGCGGAAATAAAAGTGTCCGATGACACGTCGGTAACCAATTCAATATGAACTGCTTTGGTGACGAAACAAATGAATAAGCATATGTAATTAGAATCGGAAAAGGCAAATATATTATTAATAGCGGTACGAGAGCGGTAAGTGTCATAAACTAATTTAATTAATTTAGACAAAAGAACAGCGGCACAGAGCTCTAGACGAGCTAGGGATATGACCTTAACAGGTGCAACTTTGGATTTAGCACACACCAAATTTACGTGTATGTTACCATTTGTATCAGTGACATGTAAGTATACGACGCAGTCATATCCCTTCAAGCTGGCATCAGCAAACCCCACTATATTTGTCACGCAACCCATAGTAACGGCTACATGGCGAGGTAATTTTATTTAAAAAGCAATTACGTAAAGGTAATTGCTCTTTAAATTTTTGAAAGAGAAGTACAATAGAATCGGGTGGAGTTTCATCCCAATCTATATTTAATTTCCATAATTCCTTTATGAGTAATTTCGCAAATAAAACTACAGGAACCACAAGACCGAGAACATCCCACAGACAGGCAATAGTGGAAAGTATGGAGCGTTTAGTACAATTATTATCCAAATTAGATGTAGTAAAGGTGAAACAGTCCTCGGAAGGAATCCATTTGAGTCCAAGAATCTTTAAATTATCCCCATCAGAGAAATTAATAGAAGAGCGGTTGGAATGTGGGATGGCCTCTAGGAGTTCCAAGGAATTACTTGCCCATTTAGTAAGGTCAAAGCCCCCAGCCTTAAATAAGGTGATAAGTTCAGCGGATAGAATCTTGGCTTCCTCCAGAGATGGGGTCGAACTAGCCAAGTCATCCATGTATAGCTCATGAGAAGCAACAATGGATGCGCGCGGGAAGCGGTGTTTTTCATCTGCTGATAGCTGGCGTACAGTGCGCATGGCTAGAAAGGGACTGGGCTTGAGACCAAATGCAACTCGATTAAATTGAAATTCGCGAATAGGTTCAGCGGTATTAAAGCGAAACAATATTTTTTGGTATTTTCGATGCTCATCAATAACAGCAATTCGAAGATACATTTGTTTTATATCAGCTGTAACCGCTATAGGGAACAAGCGGAAATTTAAAAGTAATAAAAATATGTCAACCTGTAAATTCTGCCCTGTGTGTAACAAGTCATTCAATGACACGCCATTATGAGACTTAGCGCTTGCGTCAAGAACGATGCGAACTTTAGTGGTTTGTTTATCATTCCTAATAACAGGGTGATGCGGTATGTAATAACCCACAGTCTGATCAACAGAACTAGGTGTAATTTCAGTTAAATAATTTTGATCGATATACTCTTGGATTATTTAATTATAACTAGCGCGCAAAACAGGGTCGCGAAGCTTAGTTTTTTCCAAATTGATTAGACGGTCGATAAGCGACAGCATAAGAATTTCCAAGTAAATCTGGATTTTTACAGAATGGTAACGCGGTACAATACCTACCACTGAAGTCACGTGACACAGTAGAAGCGTACAGCTGTTCACACTCCAGTTCAGCAGGGCTCATAAAAGGTTTTGAAGGTATTTCTTCGATGTTCCAAAATTTATGTAAAGATTCGTCTAAAGACAGAAAACAATGAGAATTATCTATATTTAGCGCGGTAGAAAAATATGAAGCGGTATTTAATTCAGCGGGATTATAATTATTATTAGATAAACTAGCGGGTACCTCACCCATAAGACTGTAACCAAACGCGGTTTCAATAGCGGACGGAGCGGTAGGTGAGATAATTTTATTGTGAAGTAATAAATACGGGAACAGTTTTGCCCCTAGAAGCAATTCAACCTCACCAGGTACGTACCACAGTGAGTCAGCGAGCGGTAAATCAAACAAATGTTGCACTGCAGAAGTGTCAACAAAGTGAGATGGTAAGTCTGTTATCCGTGATACAATCGACAACAAGAGCGGTAATTTTAAAAGAATTATTTGTTTTATTTTTAGCAGTAACTGTTATCTCAACGTAACCTATGATAGGTCGCGAAGAGGTTCCGACACCCTTTATAACTGAGTTTGAAAGCGGTATAATGTTTAATTGTAGTTTTTTACAACAAGCGGAAGTAATTATGTTATTTTGCGAAGCGTTATCTATTAAACATCTCACAGAAACGTATTTTTATATTTGTTATCAATATAGACTTGCGCTGTTGACAAAAGTACAGTAGTATGCGGCGTATTTGTACCGTCGCGATAGCACGCACACAGCGCCACCTGTTGCGAATTCGCGGAGCTAGTGGCAGCGTCAGTCAAGACAGATCTAGGCGGCTGCGAACTGTGTTCTAGATGTAAAAGAGAATTATGTCTTTTGTTACACGTCCTACAATTATGTGTAGATTTACACTGTGAAGCAGTGTGCGTTACACTAAGACAGTTTACACATCCATGTTTGTTTTTAATAAAATCCAAACGCGAACTGGCTGAGAGTGATTGAAAGGTTGGACAAGTGTAAAGTTTACAATGATCCATTTTATTGCAATACAAACAAGTTTGATTGTTATCAAAAGCAACAAAAGTATGTACTGTACTATCACGTGACTGATTACGAGAAGAATTATTTTTATTAGGGTTGTTACTCACTAACGCGGTTCGATATGAAATAGTGCGATCCAATATTTTAACTTGCGATTTTATAAATTCAACGAAATCCGTATAAGTAGGAATTTCCTCATCTCTCTTATGCATTTCGAATAAATATACGGTTGCGGGGTCTAATTTTTTCAAAGCCAAATTTAGCAAAATGAAATCCTTTAAATCTTTAATTTGTAATTGTTCTAAAGCAGAAACTGACGCGTGAAAACTTTCAATAAAACTATTTAAAGATGCGGAATTATTAATTGCGGGTTTAATATTTAATATGTTAGACATGTAATGTGAGCCTAGTGCTCGTTTATCTTGATACTTTTGAACTAAACTGTTCCAGATAGCGGTATAGTTATCACCCGAGGGAATAATTCCGGCGGTGATTTGCAATGCGTTTCCTTTTAAATTACCTATCAAATACTGCACACGTTGAGAATCTGTAAGGTTTAAGGCTCGTGCAGACCAGCGCGATATCGCGGGCGCGACAGGCAGCGCGACCATTGTAGCGCCCGCGATATCGCGCTGGTCTGCACGAGCCTTTAAATTACTATGGATATTTGACTTAAATGATTCATAGAAAACAGGCCAATTGTCAATCCTACCATCAAAGGACGGAATTTGAATCGGTGGCAGTTTGACCGCACCTTTATATTGTTTTGCGTTATCATGAAACGCGGCTGAATCATTGAATGACCTTGAATAGTTAGCGGCGATTAATATCGCACACGTTCTACGCGAGTATATACTCCGTCGTAAGATGTTAGTACTAAATTCTTGACGAGTGACTGAGAGTATCTCCGTGTCCGCCATGAATGTTTCCACGGAACGAAGTTCAATACTAGTTGTATTTATGTTCTTTGAAGTTTCATATAATGACGATAATCGTTCAAAGAAAGCTTGGTTTTTAGCTTGAAGTAATTTAACTTTTATTTTAAGATCTTCCATGATGTTCTAGAAAATATAGCGTACAAAATATTAGGTATAGCGGGTAGATTTAGAATAATTATTTTATTCTAAGCGGTTATAACAAAGGAATGTGGTTGAATATAAGTTATAGGTAAGTTAGCCGAACTAACTCACGATAATTAGCGGTTAGAATATTTACGCTATGCTATTTCAATGCAATAGGCGTAATATTAAGTTGATACAGTAATTCTCAATGAATAATGTAACTAGCGGGAATGTACGAACGCAAGGACGCGTTCAATATGGCGGTTTTACGAACTTTGTAATTTAGGTATTTAGACCTAAATCCTAGATATGAGACCTATATATGATCGTTGATTCTTTGAATCCGACTCGATTGGACCAAAAAGCTTATGGTGTATAAGTTAACGCGGCTTTCGAAGGACCATACGCGGGAAAATAATTTACGTGGGGTGGAATATTAGCCGACATAGAATTGAGCTACACACAGGTATGGATGGATGGACTTACTTGGGAATCTTCTGGACGAAACACGTTGACTCAAGGACAGCTCAGGCTATCCTGGTGTTCACTGATTCAACTCACTGTGGTGCACTTTTATTGGGTATTTAAATGTCACAATTGTATCGGCCTTACAAATAGAGAGCTTTTGAATTTTGATATAGGCGCGGGCGGTGTGGTGCGCGCGCGGCGCGGCGTGCGCGCGGCGCGCGGGCGGTAGCGGTGAGCGGTCACTGACAAGTGTCCAAAAATTCGAGAAGTTCTCTCAAATCACAGGAGATGCGATTGGCTCTCGCTACAGCGGAGCCTCTGATTGGTGCGTGCGATGAGCGTCCGTCTCGTTCCGTTGTACAGGAATTGGGAAGGAAGGAATATAGCTCAAAACTGCGTTCGGAAATTATAATAAAAAAACTTATTACTAAAACTTGCGCGAGCACGCCTGAAGTACTTAACGAGATCTGAGATTCAGTCTAGACAAATGAAGACGACTTCTACGATTCTCGAAGTATGAACGAAGATGAAGAACAGCAACAGTTGACAGACCACCCAACAGTCGAAGCCGAACACACGGCTACTGAAAATCCAGCTACTGTTCAACGAATGTCCACTAGAAATCGAAGGTTTCCAGACTGCTATGGAGACTACGTTCTAAACTGAATCGTTCTCTTTTAAGCCTGGAAGAATGTGGTGATATGGAAACTCATTGGAGTTTCTATGGTTTTAAAATAAAGCTGTTAATTTGATATTATCATTCTATCAATACGACTGTAAACTTTTACTTTATATTTTGCTGACTAAAACCATTTATTCTAAAGGTTTTATCTTATTTATCAGCAGTAAACTGACAGGTCGTCATAGGGGCAGCACTGTTGCACGTCTACAAAAAGCCATTGTTTTGTTTAATTATTGATCGAAGTTGTTTACTTTTGTGTCGATCACAAATTAAACAAAAAATAACTAGAATATGTCTGCGACTTGGAGTGGAACACATAAAAAAACCTGTCAAGAGCGAATCGGACTCGCGCACCGAGGGTTCCGTACAATTTTAAATTTTCATCGTATTTCAGCCTGTATTCGTCAGAAAATTTTAACACTGCACCACAAGACTAAAAAAGGAAGTGTGCTATTTAGAGAAATCAAACTCAAAGCATTTATTTCAATTAAAGCATTTACAGGCACTTTTGAATTGTCAAAGAATCGGTGAGTTCAAAAGTTGAAGCTAGTTGCCCATTCGAAAACGTAGATCTCTATGGAGAAGAACGGGCAAGAAACTCCAAGGACACTCTTTCAAATATAGATATTACAAAATCCTGGGTACATTATTCTTGTTGCTTCTATACTATGTGAGAACAATGTACAGACGCCAGCACATCAAGCTACTCGAAACTGTCAAATTTTCCCAATCAACTTTGAACCTTATACTTCAGCGATAAAGTTGAAAATCTATTAAATAAATTTGACAGATTGTAGTAGTCTGATGTGCTGCCGTCGTCTGTACAAAAAATAATCAAAAGCAATGGGGATAAAAACTGCTACTTGCTCACTTCAGATGGCGCTGATCTCCAGCGTCTTATAATTTGACAGCTAGCCATACATTTTTTGTAAACAAGCGACATCTTTTATGCATAATTAATTATTGAGCCCAGTTGCGCAGCTGTTTACTGCAAAAACACGGGGCTCCATGTATATTTGTCAAAGATGTTATAAGAAGAAATCTGTGGAAGAAACTTCTCCGAAAAAAATTGGAATCCGATATTTCGTCAAGACGATGTGCTATCCTTTTTTATGGGAGAATGTGGTTTATAGGTGATGCTCCCGAGAGAACTAAGTCTGATTTCACTACACACAGGCACTTGTGATGTGATATTGTGTAAATTATAGTAAAGTATGCGTGTGTTTATATTTTCATATTAGATCAGTGCTAGAAGTGCTATCTCTTAGGTTTTTCAGTTAGGAAGATCATGCCCGACTTGGTTTTCAACTCTGAGGTTTCAGGAACTCAGGTTATTTCTATTGTACGCCTCCAGTCTTTAACAAAAACCGAACTTAATGTCAAAAACACAAAATAACCTTTATAATATAATACGTTCATAATTTATTGTTTTTTTTCACTAAAGCTGCTACCAGTGGTAGACGCTTCCCCTGTATTTAGGTCGTCTTTTATTTAATAGTGCTACACTCCAAGTTTCATACATATTTATCTAGTTTTCGAATAATTTGTGATCGACTCAAAGTAAACATAAACACAACAATGGCGGTTTAAAGACGTACCTAAAACTGTGCTATCACCTATTATAAGCTTTCAGTTTTTAACCTCATTGAAAATATAAGATTAAAAATAAGCTCTGGCAGATAAGAGATGACCAGTCGCAACTGACAGCGCCCGTTCACGAACATGACGCGTGGATCAGCACCATCCACCTCAACCATTTTGTAGGAAACCGAATATGTCCAACACATTCGCCACCATCAGCGAGACATTTAAGTGAACATGACATACTCTCAACTGCCATGCTCTTTCAAGTCAACATACATCTTAAAATACTGTTTACTTTAAAAATCAGTGATGTGTCATCAGCAAATAACACCATTTGTAGTTGGTTATAATATATACCAATATATATATGTAAATACTAATGAGGTCAGCAAAAAGAGGAATGGACCCAATATCGAGCCCTGTGGTACACCTATTTTAACTTTTAAACCCAATGAATTTACACCGTTTATTTGAACTTGCTGCAGTCTATCATTCAAATATGATTTTACTAAGCTCAGCACGCGTAGCATGACGCTTTCTATCTCTACGAAGAATAGACACAGCTCTTTCTATACAAAGTGACGTTTGTTTCTCCATTTTTGACATCGCACCGTAGAAATCATTCTACAATTTGTCATTTTGTCTTTCGTTTCTAACGATCTTTGTCTAGGTCCTTTTACATGTA
Source organism: Agrochola lychnidis (assembly GCA_963680765.1). Taxonomy (NCBI): domain Eukaryota; kingdom Metazoa; phylum Arthropoda; class Insecta; order Lepidoptera; family Noctuidae; genus Agrochola; species Agrochola lychnidis. Next base: position 13,266,922 of record OY796858.1, read on the forward strand.
GACTATTTCAGAAGAAAGTTTTCTATCCCGAACTGTCAAAATCACTAAGGTAGTGAAGACAATTTGATTTTGTAATCGCCATGCTAAAGACAGTAGAAAACTTTTTACTCGACGGCCACAAAGTATTTACGGTTTACAAAATCATGAATTTAGAAGAGAGCGTTTTAAAAATTTTGATTGTCTAACTAAATCTGACTATTTCAATCGGATTAAAAAGGTGTGGAATAAAACATAAACTAAAATTCACACCAACATCTCGAATTCAGGTGCAAAAACAGCACTGTATCTTTTTTTTTGTTTTTCTACCATCTCGAAAATGGCGTGTCCAATCGCAAAAATAATGAAAATTTCGACCCCCTTTATAAAACTTTTAAACCCCTAAGACTCAACATGTAGGTAATATTTTTTCTTATTTTCCATACAAAAAGTGAAAAATTCCATATAAAATACTGAAATATTTTTTTCTGCCAAAATACGATACTTCAACACTTTGAGATTGATTTTTGTAGTTGACGTGACTATCAATAAAAATTTAAAATCAAACAGAAAAAAAAAATCCTATGACAAAACAATGAATTCTGACACGAATTATGAAAAAAAAAAATCGTAAAAAGTGCTGTTGAGTCTTTTTACTTTCCTGCCGTCCTGTCTACACGGAACGTCATTTTTATCTATTCTTCGGTCGACAAAACTCGTTTCTACGGTGGTCATGATACGTGTGCTGCGCAAGTTTATCCAGACCGTAATGCCCAAGTTTCAAGAGCAGTGTTTCATGATCTACGCAATCAAATGCCTTGGATAGGTCGCAAAAGATGCCTATTGCATCTCGTGCCTCTTCGTACCTACTGTCATTGTAACACACTGATTTAATAAAATTATTTACATTTTATTAATTTAAAAATTAACTTCATCTGAAGAAACACAAGATGACAGCAACTAAAAAAACCGGCCAAGTGCGAGTCGGACCACGCACAATGAAGGTTTCCGTAGTTGGGATGAATTTATCTCAAGAACAAACTTAACTTTGTAGTTGAAAAACATGTTTTTTCAACCGCAAATGTTTGGTCGATTATCACTCGTTAACTTGTAAAGCCTTCTTAGTTGTGATAGTTTTCCTTTTAATTTCGTTATATATGCTACTGCCGTGAATTTTTTCACATACCCATAACCAACCATTAAACTTGCAGGGGGGACACTTGACTCTAACAAAAATTAGCACTTTAAAGCTTAATATTTTGAAAACGGATCCCTAAATCCAAAAATGGTTTTCGCAAACTCACAATTTTTTGAACGACCTTTTCAACGACACCCCACACTATGGGATTATTGAGAGAAAAAAAATCATCCTCACTTTACGTCTAGGGGAGGCACCTGAAAAAAAAAATATTTTTCATGATTTTATTTTACCACTTTATCTGCGTGATTAATCTGTATACCCATGCCAAATTACAGCTTTTTAGTACTAAGCGTCTCTGAGCTAAGCCGCGGACAGACAGACAGACAGACAGTCGGACAGACAGACAGACAGACAGACAGACGGACAGACAGACAGACGGTCATGACGAAACTATAAGGGTTTCTTGTTTACTACGGAACCCTAAAAAAGACTACTTCTAGAACATAGTGCATTATAACCTTCATGGTGCAATACCCCCACTTAATCCACTATGCTGTGTGCAGAACACATGTTTCTGCTTATCAACACCCTTCGTCATCATATCAGCATAAGGGCAATCTCACAATATTCAATACAAATTACCCTTTGCTCTGCTAACTCACTAACGCAGTGGCGGCGTAGTGTCTGCCACGGATACCAAGCACCAAGGCGTTATAACGACAACCCATTCGTACAGCCAAAGAATTCGCACGAAATCTTCCTCTTTAGAGAAATATCTAATATAATAATAATAATAATTCTAATATTTAAAAATATAATTTATATGTAAATAATGAAATAAAGGATAATAATAATAATAAAATAATATAATAATATTATAATATATATTTATTTAAAAAAAAAACTTTTTTACAAGAAATACAACCAAATGAAAGTCGGTGTCAAAAAACTAAAATACTGATCCAAAGACACCGACTTCCGAAATTAAAGTTATTTTTCAATTTGTAGTTTGGAAGTCGGTTATATTTTTTGCAAAAAAGTTTTTTTTTTTTACTTTTTATGGGTTGGTTTGTAATTTATCTAAGTTACAATAGCCTAATGTCAACTGCTCATCACCTATTACTAAATATTGCTTTTCCCGATGCAGGGACTTTAATTGTTGAGGAGTTCTCCAGGTACTTCAGCATCACCCCCACTGCACCATATGAATTGTAACGAGCATCAATTGCTTACCAACCATATTAAAGTAATCGAATCGCAAAGACAATGCAATATGTGCCTCGTGTAATTAGAGACAGTCCACTGCATTGGATTGTCCTCAAGCCATTTTGCCTTTTCATTTTACAGGCTTAATGAATTGGCTTAGTGGATTGTCTCGGGGATTGGCCCCGTCTAAATGGTCTATTATGGACCATTTAGACGGGGCCAATCCCCGAGACAATCCTTAGTCTCAAGTTTGTGCCTAGGAGTAATAGTGTTCTGTGGTCTGTGCTCGTCACGTCACCATAGAACAGGCGCGACACGCGACACGACACAAAGACCGCTTGTCGCGCGACGAGCGGTGTTTTTATAGTTCGTACACAGCGCTGTGCGTGTGATTGTAATTTGTTTTATGATTTATTATTAATTATTTAAGTGAAAACTTCTTTAGGCGCGTTGGGCATTTTTGAGATGGGACTAAACCATTGATTTCGCGACACTGTAACGCAATTTACCGACACCGTGGAGTAAAAGACATCAACGCGTTGATTACCGCGGTGACGATTTTTTTTTTCAAGTTTTCATTTCTGTCGGCACTCCCGTGGGAGTGCCACTGTTTTTTAACACTTTCGACTCCACCCACTTTTCATAGAACTCATACGCCATGCCGCTATACATATTGGAAGTGAACCCTCCGTGAGTGTTACCGGCATTAAGTACGTTTGCGCTAAAGTTAACCATCACAGACGGTCCAACGGCATTAGGTAGGTTTAACCTCTCAGGCGCCGTGTTACAAAAGACCGTGTTATAAAAGACTGTAAAATGAAGTAAAATTATGTTTTCAGGGGGTCTTGTCGCTATACGTAGTTTTCAACCTTTTAAATACTTATTTGTGAATATTTGTAAACGTGAACAAAAAAAAAAATTAAAATGGTTTTAAAACCAACGCATAAACGACTAGGTGAACCCTCCAGAAGGGCTCCCAGCACTGAAAGTGTACACTTCCTTACCCGCACCATTTTTGCAGTTTTAGCTCGATACAAATCCTTAATATTATAAATGCGAAAGTAAGTTTGTTTCGAAAGTAAGTTTGTTTGTTTCCTTCACGCTAAAACGGCTGAACGGATTTGGATGAAATTTGACACATATATAGATGATGCCCTGGAAAAGAACATAGGATACTTTTTTTTTCCCACGGTATCGAGACTTATGCGGGTGAAACCGCGGGGCGCAGCTAGTATTCTATAAAGCGATATCTTATTGACAATTTTGGTTTTACTACTGGACATATACGTATCAGTTTATCAATGAAACTAGCACTTCGTTCGCGTAGAAGTCGTAAGATACCATAATATACTAAAATAACAGCCACATCTAAAATAAAAGTAGCCTTTGTTACTCCTTATAATAACATCGGCTATCTGCTAGTGAAAGCCCCGTTAAAAATCAGTCCAGCCGATTCGGAGATTAGCCGGAACAAACAGACAGCTAGACAAACAGAAATTTAAAAAAAAATGTTTTAAGTAAGTACCGTATCAAGGGTGACTGGTAATTAGTGACCAATACTTAGTCACCCTGATCCATACTTCCTAACTAATATTTTAAATGCAAAAGTGAGTTTGTTACGCTTTCACGCTAAAACGGCTGAACGGATTTGGATGAAATTTAGAAAAACTACGGTTTATTCGCCGTGTGTAGACACGGTTGTCAGTGTTTTATTGATCACTATAGAAGCTTGTTGACGGACACGTTTTGTTCTACAGTTCGGTTTATACGCCGAACCGTAAATAAACCGTTCCGTGTACAAAGGGCCTTAAGGTGTAGAGTGAAGTTCCCACCAGACGCCAGTCAAAGCCCTGCAGGGACTTGATCTTTTGACTGTGTTATCATTGTGATCCACGCCCGATAACTTGTAATCCAGGTTAATCCCCAAGCCTTTTCGTTAATTAGGACAGCTTGACCGTCAATATTAATGTTAACTTGGAGGACAAGGTATCTACGAGTTAAGACAACTACGGTATTCTTTGGACCACTTAAAGATAAACCGTGATCTAGATCGAACCATTGGTTTAATGAGGACAAAAGATATTAATGAGTGATCCGCATCTTCGATGGAACTGCCATGATATTGTCATACTGAAGTACTTTTTATAGGGTGATCTAATTCGAGGTTCTTATGTTGGTAACATTCAGGCCCGCTGGGTGCGGGCGTGCAGGGCGTGCACCGCACAAGAGCAACACTTTCAAGGGGGCGGCAAACATAGAAATTTCCTTATTGAACTCATTGTTCTATAAAGAAAATTAACGCAAACGTTTGCAGGTTCAAACCACCTAGGACCGGTTTTTCATTCGCCTACGACGAATAAGTTTATCATTTTGACAGTTTTTGTTGGGTCAATCTGTCAAAACGTCACATTTATTCTTCAGGTATAAGTTGTCTAATTATTGTAAAATCGGCCCTTAGATAGGTAATCTTCAAGAGGGTATTCCCCTGTTATGAATAGAACCCTTCATTGTGCGTGGTCCGACACGCACATGGCCTTTTTTTTAAACACTTCCATTCAAATTCCTCTCTAAAAGCCTAGTACCTAGCGGTGAAGCGCCCAGCGGTGGGCCTGGTAATACTGTAATTTTCAACATTGCCCTGTAACGTGTTGGTGCCGAAGTGACTATCCAGGGGGCCTACCACCAGCTCATAAAACAGTATTATTTTACCGCCTGAACTTTTCGGAGTGAACCAGTGCAGCAACACTGCATTTTACGGTTTTTTATGTACTGCGCGTCGAGGAGGATTTATTTCAGACGCATCTTCGATGGAATAAGTCAATAGTCTGACCAGCACTGCACCCCGCATAGTTCTTGTTATCAACACGTCGTTACAGTCTTTTTTACGTACAATAATGTTATCAAGGAGGTGCCAGTGCTTGGATCTAGGATCCATCCTTATATTTTTCTTATATTTTCCTGGTAAACGAAAGAAGGTATTGGTCAGGCACAGGCCAAACTACACACAGAGTGAGAAGCTCCAAGCCGTTCGCATTGAAGTTCTCAACTCCATGACGACCCCTGACACCAGGCCATGCTTCGTAGTCAGTACTAACGCGTGCATTGATGTCACCCAGCAAGACAATTTTGTCACCCATCCACGGACCGACCTCGGTAAGCATTGCTTAACCTTAAAGATCGACCCGTGCGGCTGTTTATGGCTGTTATTACCTAGCCGCGAACCCCGTCTAGTGTGTTGGTAACAAATAGTACTAAAATTATATTATTAATGTTAGTACCTACCCGTACCAAAGTTGGGTACGGGTAGGGTTGGGTTATTGGGTAACCCAACCGATGCCTATAGCTGTCCTTATCCACTGTGTTTGGAAAGGAGATAAGACATAAGGGAATTTCTTGGTATGGTATTGGGCTGAAATGAAAAACAAATACCAACAACTTTTTAAGTTATTTTTATTGTTTACGAATTCTTAAATTCATTAACATTAATCTATCTACAATATGGCAGTGTTGTATAAAAAACATTTTTACTAGGTACTCTCATTTTTTGGCAGATAAGTAGGTTATTACCTAGCGTTAAATTTATTATAGGTAAAATAGACGAAATATTTCTTAATATTTTGTTGCATTTATATTTTTACGTGGTATCTATTATTTAAAATCAGCTTAGTGTTTAAATAATAGATAGGTAATAGAAATTCAATAGTCTAGACAGGAAACTAAGAAAGTAATTACAGTTGCTAAATAGGTAAACGGTAAATCTATATCTTCTAATTAATTTTTATTTATTATTATATACAATTAGGCAAAACTAAATTATCACAAATCGAGTGTATCTGTGCATGAGGATTACAACTTTCAAAGTCGGATCGTTCACTTTGGCTAGGTAGGTACTGAAATACTTATAACACACAATTTTCAGCAACAAAATAAAGTAATTAAAGTTGTATAAAGATATTATAATAATAATAAAATAATATACTACTAGCTGTGCCCGCGTTGTTAAAGCTTGGGATTCCTACGATAGCGGTGGCCGCCATATAACGGCCGCCATTATGAAAATGATGGCACCGGGGTTTGACTTCACGGTGTCAAAAACAGCTCCCTCGGGAAATACACTAACTTACATAAATAACGTTTCAGTGACGTCATTCGACGGTCAATTGCGGACGCTATGTTGCGGCCACCGCAGTCTTAGTAAACCCTAGCTTTACGCAGATGTAATTTTACAATTGAGTAATAAACATTATTTTAAAAGTTTCGCACTAAATATGTACTTACTTAGTTTAAAATAAGTATGTAGGTAGTTGAATAAGTGAAAATATTAGCCCAAACAAGATACATATTCCAATGTGGGTATTGATGACTTATAATGTATTTTTTTGTAGACAGGTAAATAACAGAATTAAGGAATTTAAGTAACAATGCAATAACATACTTTGTAAGACGTTATTTTTATAATAATTAAATAAAATACCTTACGTTTAACTGCTTTGGTGTGTTATTGATAAACAGGAACTCAATTAGTAAGTGACTTCGTTTACAAAAAGGCGAAGACACCTAATCCATTCAGCCTCTTCAAACCTTGCCAATAGATGTATTTTCAAATAGAAAATAGAATTATATTGATAAGTTAGGTAATTATTAATAATTACTAAACAAATCCAGATCAGCGGTGTCGGCTTAAAATAATTTCATCACACTATTTGGTGTTCTTCATGCAAACTGCACATCGAGCCAGTCGCTCATTTAGATTTCCTGACTTTAATGTTTCTCGGTTTGGCATAGCAAACTGTTCATCGTCTCTGACGGTTGTTAGCCAAAAGCTGAGCTTATTGGCAAATTTGTGGCACGTACCGCCCTCGCCGTTACATTCTATAAATGGTACAGTGCGGAAGCTTTCTAAACACGATCCAGGACTCTCCAAAGCCTGTCCTCCACCTTGGCCTCCAGCTCCCGAATGCTATAAGGTAACATCATTGACATTATTAGTAAGTAGGGACTTTATAGACTGTAAATATAACTAGATCTTTCATAAAACTGGCGTGTGTGTATGACCGGCACCCTAATTGCGTAACACATTTTTAATCACAATCCGAAGGAGTTTGTTGCTTCATAGGTTTGAAAAATTCGTCTGTTCAACAACGTTAATTAAAACGCAATGAACGTGGGTGAACTGTCAAAATGAAACCCATTGCGATCAATTGTCATTTCATGTGTTGCAATTACCCCACAGATGTATGAACGTAAACGATCGTAGCAGGTGACGTTCTATAGTTTCTGCCTACCCCCATGGGAAAAGGCGTGAGTTTATGTATGTATGCTTGTAGTAAGTTCGTGCAGACCAGCGCGATATTGCGGGCGCGACACGGGTCGCGGTGCCTGTTGCGCCCGCGATATCGCGCTGGTCTGCACGAGCCTTTATGAGGTTTGGTCCCGTTATGTTTTCTGTTTGCATTGATGTCAGCTATCGATTTATTTAGGTTTCATGCGTGCATTTTGAAAAAAAAAAACAAAGTGGCGGACAGTAGTACGAGCCTTAAAGCGTCACGTTTCCGAGATATTAACGTTCAAAGTTGATCACATGACATCCATATTTTTAGGGTTCCGTAGTAAACAAGGACACCTTATAGTTTCGTCATGTCCGTCTGTCTGTCTGTCTGTTCGCGATATAGCTCCGAGACTCTTAGTACAAGAAAGCTGTAATTTAGCATGGGTATACATATTAATTACACCGACGAAGTGGTAAAGCAAAATTATGAAAAAATAGTAGATTGTTATACGAGGGGCTAAAATAACCCATTGTAACGAGGTAGTTTTACTCCACACTACAAAGTTAAGTTTGTTTTTGGGATAAATTCATCCCAACTACGGAAGCCTTCATTGTGCGTGGTCCGACACGCACTTGGCCGGTTTTTTGAACTTGCGTACATCTTGTTGCATAGATGTTTGAAAACGTAATAAGGAAAGTTTTTAGTATGAATGTCGATGGCTAAAGACTTGGGGAACACCCAAACGTTAGATGGACTGTGTTATAGATGATATGGCTAGAAAGGGGGCACTTACTGAAGTGGCGATTAATAGAGATGTATGGAAGAGGAACATGCTGCGCTGACCCTAAATAAATTGATATAAGAGCAGGAGACTGATGATGATGTGAGCATGGTGGAGTGGCAGATGAAGGGTCATTGGACTATTGTATACGTACGTAAACGTCATAAATAAGCACTTACCATAACAAAACTGTATCCGATCCAAAGTTCAGCCCACCCTCTAGGACACTCCGGTACACTGTTCGATTGACTGTGAACAGCTATGACATTGGCTGGTGCCTCGCAGACGACACACCTTGAGATATACTTGATAATATCATTTCCATGTACTGGATTCATGGGAGTTGGTTCATTCGTTGATAGCCAGTAACTTCGGTCGTTTCGACTCGCATAATTGCACACTTCATTCAGGTCACAGAAAAGGAATGGCATTGTACTGAATTTTCTTACACATGAGCCAGCATGTCCTAAGTCTTGATTATGTGCTTTTTCGTTTCCGTCTAAATACAGTAAAGAATATCCGTCCCAGAGTTTTATTAAACCTTCGGGACAGTTGCTTACATGGCTTTCTTGACTGTGAACCACAACAAGGATTCCCGTTAAGTAGTCCGTTTCGACACATGGAGCTCCAGGCGGTCCGGGTGGTCCTCTTTGTCCAGCAATACCGATCTCACCCCGATCACCTTGTAGTCCTGGCAGTCCTGGCGGTCCAACTGGCCCTGGTGGACCTACTCTACCTTGAAAACCAGGATCACCTTTCCTACCTGGCATCCCGTCTATTCCTGGTGGACAGGGTAACCCATCCCTTCCTGGTATTCCATCTGCTCCAGGTAATCCAGGAGGTCCACGCTCTCCTTTTGGTCCTAGTACAAAACTAGCAGCTTCACCCTTGTCACCCTTCATACCTTCATTTCCGACTGGACCAATTCTTCCAGGTAATCCCCGCTCACCTTTTTCGCCCGATTGACCCCTAGGGCCAGGTTGCCCATAAGCTCCATCATATCCACGATCTCCTTTGTCACCTTTTTCTCCAACCATACCTGGTACGCCCGGGTTTCCTGGAACTCCTTTTGGTCCTTCATAGCCGATTCCAGTCGCACCTTTCTCACCTCTCTCACCCTTTTCTCCTGGTTGACCTGGGAGCCCATCATTACCAGGTCTTCCATCATAGCCTGGAGGACCAGCTACACCTTCTCGGCCTTGATCACCCTTAATTCCTTGTGGTCCCACAGTACCTGGTCTTCCAGCCGGTCCAAGCTGCCCAGGGAGCCCAGGAAAACCTTGCTCTCCTTTTTCCCCAATTGAACCAGGTGGTCCTGGGCGACCGTGTTTACCAGGAATTCCCGGCAATCCCTTTTCGCCAGTCCTTGTCAATCCTGGTAGTCCTGTAGGCCCGGCAGGACCGCGATCACCTGTAATATATTAATAAAATTTGGTACATTATTTTGATACGTTAAACACAATACAATTATTTTACTAATGTTGCGAAAAAACATCAGTACCTATACAATTAATAAAGAACCAATATAATAAACTGAATAAAGTATATTTCCTTAATCATTTTCACTGAATTTGATTATGTAGATAAAATCGTTTGCGTATCACTGTACCCTAATTGCGTAACTTATTTTCGTAAACAATTATGCCTAATTTGTTTTATTTTGACTGTTCAACAACATTCATTGCGTTATTTACGTTGTTGAACAGATTTTTTTGTCAACTTATGAAGCATTGGATTAGCAATCTGTTTCAAATCGAAACAAATTGTGATTGATTTTGCATTACGCAATTAGGGTACTGGTCAGCACCCTAATTGCGTAACACAGTTTCAATCACAATCTAAATCGAAAAATTTGTCGGCTCTGGCTCAAATAACGCAATGAATGTTGTTGAACTGTCAAAATGAAAGCTATTTCTACTGTAAGTGTATTACGCAACTACCCCACAGTTTCCCTCACTCATCGGTTTATTTAATTCGCCAGTTCCGATGATTAGTCAGTTTTGCTGACTATAATTTTGCGAATTAGACAGTTGCGTCAACTCGACGATTTCCAGTGTTAGCCAGTGTGACAGTTTGGTACACTCAAGGAAAAATATATTTTTACGTTTAACGACCACGCATAATGAAGGGTTCCTTATTTGGGATGAATTTATCCCAAGAACAAACTTAACATTGTAGTTGAAAAACATGTTCTCTCATACATCCATATAAGTCACGGTCAATTCTCCAACTGCAAATGTAAGTTTGTAATCGGATAAATATATTGTTTTTTTATGTGTTGACGTGATTTTCGGACCTTGCTTCTTGCCAAATTTCATGATTTTAGGTCCGGGAAGTACTTCCCATTGACCTAGAATCATGAAATTTAGGTTTTCATTTATTTGCGAGTATCAAAATATGTCGCATAAATGGACGTATTTTTTTAATGCGTTTACTTAGATGGTCGATATTTTTAAAGCATCATGGAACCGTAGACCTACGTATGGGATTTTAATTTCAACTTGATACCTCCAAGCGTTCCTGAGAAAAATTGTCTTGATAGACTGACAGACAGAGAAACAGACCGTTCTGTTTTTTATTTTAAACTTCAAAAAATTTGGTAGAAGTACCAAATTTTTTCACAGTTCCCACATGTAACAACAGAAATCTGATTCTAGAAATATGGTTTAAAAGTTATGACCTTAATATATATTTGTTTTTCTTTATTCTATTTGGCCTCGTTGGTCTTGTAGTCGCAAGCGAGTGCCGAGTATGAGGTCCTGGGTTTAATTCTCAATTCGAAAAAAATGGTATTGGGTTTTTCGATTAGAGAGTTTCAGTAGCGGCCCTGATTTGGGCCCGGTAAAGGGCAACAAGCAACATACAACATAACGTGAAAAATGGGTGTACTCTAAGTAAACCTCTGCTTAACCCTTCGAGGAAACAGGCGTGATGTTATTCTATGTAATACATACTATAGGTAAGATTAAAAGTCGTGTGTGCCGTTTTGTGCCGACTGTCCTTTGGGTACCTAACGAATTGAATAAAACTTTAGAATCAAGGAAGCTGGCAAAAACACTGGAATGTGTCGAGTTGACGCAACTATCTTATCAGCGAAACTGACTAATCAACGAAACTGGCGATAAATAAACTGCTGAGTGAGGGAAAGTGGTCACTTTCCACCACTGTGACATGCGGAGTCGCGGACTCAAAAAAATTGCAAAAAGAAATGGAAAAATACTTTTCTTCTTTTTCTTTTCTTTCGTTTTCTATCTTGATGTATCATATCCCAGAGATAAAATCTTACTCGGTTAGGTAAGGAAAAAACAAATAATCACCTTTGTCTCCCACAAGGCCCATCAACCCCATTTCTCCCTTTAGGCCCATGAAACCACGATCTCCTTTTTGACCTTGGTAACCTTGTAATCCATCGGGGCCTCTATCACCCTTTGCTCCTTTTAGTCCAGCTAAACCCGGTAAACCGATTTCTCCCTTTTCTCCTTTTTGATTAATCGATACTCCAGGAAGACCTCGATCTCCTTTGTCACCTCTGAACCCTGGCGCACCTTGGGGTCCTTCAGGACCGGTTGGACCTCGTGTACCCGGCGCTCCATCATATCCGTCTCTTCCTGATAAACCTTTATCACCTCTGTCGCCTTTTACACCTACTGGCCCGGGCAAACCTACATCTCCCGGGATACCAGGAGGACCGTTCAGTCCAGGCATCCCGGGTTGTCCGGGTTCACCTGACATACCCATGAATCCTTTGTCTCCCTTAATTCCTCGAAAACCTTGGTCTCCTTTATTTCCATCTTGGCCCGGTAGTCCATTTAATCCAGGCATACCAAGATCACCTTTTTCTCCTCGCACCCCAGGAATTCCATAGCCAGGGTTACCTGATTCACCTCTGTCTCCTTTATCTCCTGATGGACCCTGTATACCATCTAACCCTGGACGACCTGGAACACCTGCGTCGCCCCTGTCACCTTTATCTGAGGCTGAACCAGGTTCACCTTTCAGTCCAGCTAACCCAGTAGAACCTCTGTCTCCCTTTTCACCAGTTAATCCCATTTTTCCAGGTTTACCCGGCTGTCCAGAATAACCTCGATCGCCTTTTAAGCCATCTCTACCAGCAGGGCCAGTAAGACCATCTAAACCAGGTGCACCCGGTTCTCCATCAAAGCCACGGTCTCCTTTGTCTCCTTTCTCTCCCTGTGCACCTGCAATGCCTTCCGGGCCATTTCGACCCGGGTATCCTCGAATGCCTGGGAATCCTTTCTGACCAGGCATACCTTGAATTCCTGGTTCTCCCTTACTTCCAGGTAACCCTATAACTCCTTGTTTTCCAACGGGTCCAGGATATCCCTGTTGCCCTTTAAGTCCATTTATTCCGGGTGCACCCGGTCTTCCTGACACTCCGGGTGGTCCAATGGGACCAGGATCACCCTTTTGACCTGGGGCACCCGAGTAACCTGGTCTACCTGGGACGCCCGGATCCCCTTTTTCTCCAGGTAATCCAGAAACCCCAGGAAGTCCTTCAGGACCTGGCGTTCCAGGAGTTCCTCTTGTTCCTTTTTCACCCCTAACTCCAGGTAAACCAGAAGGACCAACTGGGCCAGGCATGGATAGACCAAGTTCACCTTTATCACCTTTTGTACCAGGTGTGCCTGGATATCCCCTAGGTCCCATTTCTCCAGTAGTTCCTGGGAACCCAATTACACCCATCTGACCAGTGTCACCTCTTTCTCCATGGATACCTCGAGGACCGACTGGCCCTTGTTTTCCAGGTAAACCCATTTCACCCTTAGCTCCTGGGCGCCCTGAATATCCTCTATCCCCTTTCTCCCCTCGTTCACCTGTGTAAAAGTGGAAAGAATATTGTTTAAACCGTTCTTCACCTACTACTAGAAGACTATGAAAGAACAATAACTAAATTACCTCATTTTTATTTTTAACAGGAGTCAAAAAGACATTATTTTTACTAAACGTCGTCGCATAAAAAAAGAATCCAACGTCATTAATCACAATGTTGAGTTAGTTATTTTAATGTAGTAACTAGTTTAGCTAGTTCCATCTCACAATAAAAGTGGAAAACTTTTAGTCGCATTTCTGTGAGTCGCTGTGCACTTACAATGTCGCTGTAAGAGAAGGGACGTCACTCCCTCTACGGGATCAACTAACTTGCAATCAAACATAGAATAGAACCAAGGAATATTGCAATGACTTAATAGGAATGGATATTTATTGTAATACATACCAAACTACTATAAAAAGTAACATTAACAAAAATAAATAATAATAACGAAGGTATACCTGGAAGTCCTTGAGTACCGGGTGCTCCTGGTGCTCCTCGGTCACCCCTTGTTAGTTCGGCCATATTTGCTGGGCACTGGCCAGGTTCACCTTTTATACCATATGCACCAGGGAATCCTTTGTCTCCTTTTAGTCCTGAACTTCCTGGTGAACCTTTATCTCCTTTGGTTGAGAACCCAGGACTACCAGGAATACCTGGATTCCCATCTGAACCGGGAGTACCATCGTTACCAGGGGGGCCGTTTAAACCATGGTCTCCTTTTTGTCCTGGCAAGCCAATTTGTCCTTGGTTTCCTTTTAATCCAAGGCTTCCCTTTTCACCCTTTGGGCCATTAAAGCCCATGGGCCCTCGTTCACCCTTTGGTCCGGCTTCACCCTTTTTAAGGCTGTCAGGTTTTACTACTGCATTATCTCCCCTTTCACCAGGTGATCCAATCGGGCCTTCATCACCATGTTCACCCTATTCATAAAACAGATAAATTCAAAATATTTTATTTCACATAAACCTACATGGGCACTTATGAAACATCAGAAGTCGTTTAAACTACACGGCTACTCTTTTAAAAATATTTGTGTTTTACAATGTTTTCAAATTTAACTGTTAATACTTTAATAGGTATGGGAGGACAGTGTAGGGGCGTCAACAAGTACAAGGTACTTAACAAAAACTTTTTACAAAAAAAAAAACAACCGACCTTCAAAAAAAAAAACACTACCAAGTGAAAAATAACTTTAATTTCGGAAGTCGGTGGCAAAAAACGAAAATACAAAACCCAAGACACCGACTTCCGAAATAAAAGTTATTTTTCACTTTGTAGTGTTTTTTTTTGGAGGTCGGTTGTTTTTTTTTTGTAAAAAGTATTTATTTTTAAATTTTTAGTTGTGGTATATATACGTATTTTGTAGCTAACTCAAAAACTATCCAAGCAAAGTTAATAAAATTTATATGGGACCAATTCGAGAGCACACCCTTTCAAACAAAAAAAGAATTTTCAAAATCGGTCCACAATTGACGGAGAAATCTGTGGACATACATAAAAAAAAAAAACAAACATACGCGACGAACATATAACCTCCTCCTTTTTGGAAGTCGGTTAAAAATAGAAAATGATAGCGCGAATGATGGTGCGTCTTCGTGGATGTGGGTTGGCACTATCTATAGAATGTATTCATAAATGATAAATAGAAAGTAATACATAAGGCAAAATAATATTTTCATAATTTTAAAAACAAAATACCTGTTCTCCTCGATCACCGTGTTGCCCGTCTTTGCCGTCGGCTCCACTCTCGCCTTGTTGACCTTTAGACCCAGTTTGGCCTTTTTCTCCAACAGCACCAGGATAGCCGTCTGCACCGCGGTTTCCTTTCGGTCCTGCACCTCCAGGTCTACAGTCATTGCATCGTCCACCTATGTCTCCTTTAGCACCTGGACTACCTGGTGTGCCATCATAACCTGGGCTACCTTTTTGACCTTTCTCCCCTGGCGGTCCAACCTCACCTGGACTGCCGGCAGTTCCTAAACTGGAGTTACCAGGGAATCCTCGCAATCCAAGGTAACCCTTTTCTCCTTTTTGACCTTTTGAACCATCCAGTCCATTAAGTCCGCTTTCACCTTTCCGGCCCTACAATGTGAAAGGTAATGTAATGTTATTAACTTATTATACAATAAAGACCGTTGACCTAGATTAGAAAAAAGGATAATTTATATCCCGGTAGTACGTTCCCCTGGCGTAATTTTAACGAACATTTTTGTCTTGAAATGAAATGTCATGAATTTTTTATAATGTAAATAAGATATCGGAATCACTTTTACACGTCATAATAAAAAAAAGAACTTGGATGGAGTCGATATTTCCTATCTACCCCTGAGAACAAAATGGCGACACATACGCAGTCTCGGTCTCGTTTTTGGACCTCCTCGCGGGCGAAACCGCGGGCAAAGGGTAGCTGGAAGTATTTTCAAAACTTGCAGGGTTAAAACAGGCATGTACAATTACACAACTCAGGTGGGTGCACGCTACAATAGTGGTGGTTATGGAAGAATGTTTGGAGAGGCAGAATGGCGGCGTCAGTTTCCGGCTGACGAAGGGGCTTCCCAAAGGTGGCTGCTTCCGGCCGTGATTCAATCCATGGTCGGAAGTGAAACCGCGTATGATGCAGTCTCTTTTTTTTGCGATGCGTGCAAAGGAAGCGGCGGAGAGGGAGATAGAGCATACCTCTCACTCCACCCGCACCAGAAGAGCAGCCAGGCGTTAAGCACGCTTAATAAATTTCGGCGACCACTAGGCGAGACCCGTCAGGCCGCAATAGGCGTCGCGCAATGCTCCATGCGCGCTTTTATGGTAGGACATACGGTCGTGAGATCGGCCGCACTTGGTGGAGAGGCGCGCTAGGCATGACGGGCTACTACAAGTCGTTGAGAGGCGAATGTACGAATATCTCGCGGACCTCGACTCAAGAAAGTGAAAGGAATCGTGGGGTTTAGTCTGTAGGAGTCCGACACAACCTTCCATTCTCCCCAGACGTAGGTTATCCGGGAGGATTTCCCACAGAAAAAAAGTATCTTTAATCTATGTCATTAGTTGCCTGCAAAATTCCATAAAAATGATGAGTACCTATTTTATGATTTAAAAACAAGTGGCTACCATACGACTTGATAAGTATCATTTTTGTAATATCGAAAGTGAGAATTTCAGAACGTGTTACAAATTTCTTAAAACATAAATAACTTACAGGTATTGAAAGACCATCTTCACCCTTAGGACCTCTTAACCCCATTGGGCCTCGAGGTCCATCAAAACCGCGGGGTCCAACTTCACCTTGCATTCCATCTCGTCCTGATTCTCCTTTTTCGCCCTTAGGGCCGGCTATTCCTTCAATACCAGGAGCACCGTGTTCACCTTGACCTCCTGGAGGTCCCATTGGTCCCATAACACCCTTGTCTCCTGGCATGCCGTCGGTTCCTTTAGGTCCAGGTCGACCCTGATAACCTCTTTGACCTTGAGGTCCTGGTGGTCCACGCGAACCAGTGCGTCCACCAGCTGGACCAGCGACTCCCTTAAGTCCTCTGGGTCCCGCTTTTCCATCATTTCCAGGTTCTCCTTTAACTCCAGGTCTTCCATTCAATCCAGGTAATCCATCATTTCCTCTATCTCCTTTCTGCCCCCTTGGCCCAGAATTACCATAATGTCCGTCACGACCCTAAAAATATACCATGCTATATTTTTTGTTTTTGTATAAGTACACAAAATATTTGTCCTCGTCAAAATTAAATTATGTCAAATATTATATGGGAACGGTTCCCAAAAAATGTTTACATAAAAGGTGTTTTATTAATTGTATAGAATTTTGGTTAATAAAAAATATGCACAAGAAAATTAACGTACTCTTTCACCGGGATTGCCTATTATTCCCTTTTCGCCCTTGAAACCCGTTTGTCCGGGACGTCCTGCTTCACCCGTTAGTCCAGTGTCACCTTTATCTCCCATTGGTCCAGGTTCTCCTTTATCACCCTTATGTCCCATATCACCTTGAATTCCTTTTATAACGCCCTTAGGTCCTTTGAAAGGGAAGGGAATAGGAGGACCACTCGGACCTTTATCACCACGATCACCTCGGTCACCTTTATCTCCTTGAATTGCTGATCCTTTAGAACCTTTGTCACCCTTGTAACCTATTGGACCAGGTGGACCCTTGAAGAAAAGAAAGGAAAAACAATCAATGAAGTACTCCGTGCTTTCTTAGAGTTACAGAAAATAATAAAAAGGTCTAATTTAAACTTGAAGATGTTGTGAAATAGTTTTCTAAAATGAAAACCTGAAATGATCAGTAAACATGGTTCAGGGAGAATCAAATTTCGCTGCTTTAGGGATCTCGAGCACTAGACGGCCACGACCACAACTTTGACCAGGTAAACTAAAGAAACCAGCTAGTTGGCCGTTGCGACCAAGGCCAATGATGATGCGTATCGGTTTCTATAGCCTAGAGCGTGAGCTCCCAAAGGCCGTATTCTCGGCGGCAACGGGCAACGGGGCGACGGCGACAGCGGCGCGATAGCGGAGTGATCAAAATGCATAGTTTTTTAAACGCTTTCGCTGCCGCCCCGCTGCCCGCTGCCGCCGGGAATAAGGGTCAGCTCACACCGAGACGCGACGCGACGAGCACTTTTTAAGATCCGATACAATATCGAATTTATTTACTACGCAATAAGGTACACGCGCTGCGCAGCACCGCGCATCTCAGCGTACTTTGACACGCGTTCACGCTCGCACTGAAATATACCTTTTCGTGAGGAAAATAAGTTCTTGTTTAAATATGCGCGCAGCGTCGCGTCGCATCTCGGTGTGAACTGACCCTAAGTGTACGAACTGAGTGCACGCTCGACTCGAGCGTCCAGCGGGGCGGGGCATGAGACGTTCGTGTTAAACCCATGCAAACACTCGCGAGTGTCCTGAGTGGCGGCCGAGCGGCGCGTGCTTGTTTGCGGTGAGCGGGCGTCGACCGAAGCGTCGCCACGCGTCGCGTGCAAGTTCAAATCAGTTGTTTGCAGCGGTGACGGAAGCATACGCGCCATTTCATTCGAAGATATTGTTACAGAAATTCAACACAAACTAAGCGTGTACTAAGGCCACTGGGCGAACGCTCTTTCATCGCTTGCACGCAACGCTGAAAGCTCCGCTGGACGCTTTTTCACTCAGGTCGTACACTTAGGAAGAGCCGCAGTGGTCGCCCGCGCAATTTAAATTCCTTACGTTTTTTGCAATTTGCAGGTCAGTGTAAGTTGTATCTTGATCAAAATATGATTTGCGACCATATCAAATATGTATTTACAGAATTATAATCATTAGAATCATTAATACATCACTCTCAAGTTAGATTTGTTACACACAGCTGATAAAATTGACTTGTTTTCTTGTTCTCTGAACGACTTTACTTTGGCGACCTCTAGGGTGTTGTTTTATTTAAGTTTGTGTAATGTTTGTTTAGTGTGTAGTGTAATTGTCATTGTGAAAATAATAATTAAATTGTGAATTTAGTTTAGAATAATATAGTTCTTTAGTTTTTATTTAGTTTAGTTGATATTTAGTAACTAGTAAGTATGGAAAATATGTAGACTTAACTATCGGGTTAGGGCAACCTGTAAAGATAAATTTAAGGTGTTTTTGTAATAAATAAATAAATGTTATTTGTATTCTGTTATTTGATTTAATTTGTTACCTCTTGTATTTTTGAACGATTATTTGAGTGTTAAAAACGCTGGCTTACCATAGGTCCAGTGTTGCCTTTGCTTCCTGGTAGACCTTGATAACCTTTTGGTCCAGTTAAACCTTGGGTGCTTGAACCTTCTTCACCTGTTTCACCTTTTTGGCCTTTTTGATTTCTTCCTGTGTAAGCTGCTTCTCCTTTGTCTCCTCTATCTCCTTTAGAACCAGGAAAACCACGAGGTCCCTGCACTCCTTGAGGTCCAGTCAATCCAATTTCTCCCTTCAAAGTATAAGAGGTGAGGTTATCAATTTGTACAATATTCTAACAATATAGTAGCTTTAGGTACCTGTAACTATACTAAAATGTTTACTAAATAAAGTACTAAGTATTTACTAAGATGGTCCCCGGGGAAAACGAAAAGTTTAAGTTTTATTTATTCTCTTCACCTAAACTTATGAAGATGTAGTTACTTACGTCTGTTCCGTTACAACCGTCTCTGCCGGGGATACCAGGTAAACCTGGCTCACCTTGAGGACCAGATGGACCATTTCTTCCAACGAAACCTGGTTCACCAGGTTTTCCTCTATCACCTTTTAGTCCTTTTAGTCCTGCATTTCCCATCTGTCCCTTTTGTCCTTTCGTGCCTTGTGGGCCTTCAGGCCCTTCGTGACCAGGAAAACCTGGACTTCCTGGAGGTCCAGCTGTGCCTGGGAAGCCCTGGAAAATTGAGTAAATAAGTGAAGTTTTCGCAAGTTTCTACACAGTTAAAAATAAAGTGTTAATGATCGGTATTTACCCTATTTCCTTTTTCCGCAAAGCATTTTGGTACACAACACCCGGGCGCCGTACAGTTGCGCTCAATAGGCGCAACCCGTTGCCTAGTCACAGGGTCGTAGACGGCGAAGTTGAGGCCTCTGCTGTTTGGTTGTGGAAGCGGCGGGATGTCTTGCCGGTTATACAATCCGTGTGTGGGGCGTTGGGGTGGGTATGATCTTTCTTGTTGCCTGTTGTTTGTGGGCCATTCCACAGCATTATTCCACTCATCGTATGTATTATATTGCTGCAAAAGTGCAAAAAAGCTTAGATCAATCTTCAATTCTATTTCATATATTACCTAATATACAGGGTAAAATTGAATTCATGCGCATCCTCTTAAGGGGTCATTGTCCTCATCATTATAAACACCTTTCAATATGAGATAAAACCTAAAAAAGTGGAAAAAAAATCTGCTGTTTCCTAGATTTTGACGAGCTATGTGAACATAAATGTTGGGAACAGCAGATTTTTTGAGGAGGATGCCCTTAAATTAAATTTCACCCTGTACTATTAAATAGTGCTATTATCTAAATAAATTAAGGTAAAGAAATCGAAACAATAGAGAATAGAGAAAAATAAGACGATGTCGGACATACCTACACAAAACTGAATTTTGGGCAGCAATCGGCCCGTATAAAAAAAAAATAGGTACATAAATAATCTAAAACATAACACCTGTTTTTCCCGAGAGATGAGGCAGAGCTGTACCTACACCCTGTCCCTTGCGAGCCTATTCCATCAACCGGGCACAAATTCAGACTCCATGCTGCTACTGAGAATTCGTATTGGAAAAACCCAATAATAGTTTTCCCGGCCTGCATATCGAACCCAGAACTTTATGCAATTTAAAACAAAACAATCAAACATTATTTCAAAACTTTGGGCATTTCCCTCAGAACCTTTTTTGTTTTATCCTTTTTTTTTTGTAGTATAACTGTTTGATATCCAACTTTTCTGTGAAGTCTAGTCAATTAATTAAAAAAGGATCAGTAAAATAATAATTCGGTTTAAAAAGATTTAAAAAGCACAACTGCCACAGCAACTTGTTTTTGTAGACATACATACCTATTTATCTTGGACTTCGACCTAAACCTGATACACTATCTATCGTCGTGTCAGCTTTTGAGCAGTAAGTTGATAGGTACCTACGTATTTTCACGAATGCAATGCAATTAATTGCACCACAGTGGAATCATTCATAAAAATTGTCAAACTTTTTATAATTTTTAAAGTAGGAATATCCACAATACCTATGATTATTATAGTAATAAATGGTAAAATACTACAATGTTCATGGTATCACCAATGTTTTACCATTTAGAACTGTAACAATAAATGAGTAGGTAGGTAGGTACTGTATACAGGGTGGCAGGGACATCGACGCGAAAACTGTTCCCATGGTTTCAGTACATGATTCAGAAACCCCTTGCGTTGAAATTTTTCGTCGGTTATTTAAAAAGCATCTGATGTTTCATAGAAAAGTGCTTTAACTACGCGGTCAAAAGGTATGGAACAGCAAATTTAAAAAAAAAATAACCGACAGTAAATTTCAACGAATTGGGTTCAGAATCATTTACTGAATCCCCTGTCTAGACTATATAATTTGATAATGTATACCAGTACCCTAATTGCGTAATACAACACAATCACAACCTGTTTCGATTTGAAACAGATTGCTAATCCGTTGCTTCATAAGTTGGAAAAAAAATCTGCTCAACAACGCAAATAACGCACTGAATGTTGTTGAACTGTGAAATTAAACAAATAAGGTAAAATTGTTTACGAAAATATGTTACGCAATAAGGGTACTGGTAGGATGGTCTGTATTCAAAAAAGGGGAATCCCCAAAATATTTGCCGGGAATTACTTCATTTTGATTGACGACGAAGTGTATAAAACTATCTAACCTTTTTAATTTATTTTCGAGTCATTTCAAGTCCTAAAAATAAAAAAAAAACATTTATTTCCATTCAGTCGCGATTTAAAACCTTGTTTTTTTTTCTTAATGTTTAAAACATTATTTTAAACTTGTTTTATACTGTGACACTTAATAAAAACATCGTTTTATTTCAAACTGTTTAAACAGTGTTTAAAATACGTGTTTTAAAACAACTAGTTTGTTTTATGCCAACCCTGGGGATGAATATTTACGCATTCACAATATTGATTTTATCGAAAAGAAAAATAAGTTTGTATTTTATAGTAGTTTTCAAAGAAATAAAACAAAGTTATTTCTGCGGTTGTGAACGAAAATATGCGGTTGTGAAAAAGACAAAGTTACTTAGAAACAAACGCTTATAAAATGTGCATAAGTAATTTATTTTCCTTTCTACCCGTATGTAAGTTTATACCTATCCAAAAAAAAAACCTAGATTTAATTGATTTTTATTATTTTGGAGTTATAATATAGGTATTTATATATTTGAAATGTGCTAATTAAGCCCTTTCATTTGATACTCAACATGTTTTTTTTTTCATGACTCTGTGTGTCTAGAAGGCGCCATATTCAATTCAAATTCAAAATATTTTATTTCACATAAACCTACAAGGCCACTTATGAAACGTCAGAAGCTAGGTGCAATTTAATGTGACGTCACATAGCCCAGATCAAGACGCTTCCAACGATACATTTGTCAAATTTTGATGAGTAATTTAAAAGTTAGGAGGGAACAGTACCCTAATTGCGTAACTTATTTTCGTAAACAATTTCGCGAAATTTGTTTCATTTTGACATTTCAACAACATTCATTGCGTTATTTACGTTGTTGAACAGATTTTTTTTCCAACTTATAAAGCAATGGATTAGAAATCTGTTTCAAATCGAAACAAATTGTGATTGTGTTGTATTAGTAGTCGGGTAAAAAAAGAATCATGAACTTTATAATGTACCTACTTATATGCATATTATTGTCTTTATTTGCATTTGATAACTTAAAATTTAAAAACATTTTTCAAATTGTTTTATAACCTAACCGAATGTAATGAAATATTGATTTCACGTTTTTGAAAGTCATTTCACTGAAAATAATTTTACGCTTGACCGTGTAGAGTTAAAAATTAAAGCGTTATTTTCTCGTTTTATGAGGACTGACACAATCATTATTTGAAAATTCGTTTAGCCGACGTGCGCACGGACGTAATAAAATCGCAGCGATTTTATTTCGTGCACTTGATTTTTAACGCTCTCCTTAGCGTCGACAGTTGAAAATCCAAGTGTGTTTTTTCAACGCGCTCGCTGGGACGAGAGTGCGCCCCAGCGCGTTGGATTCTCAACACACCGACAGTTGAAAATCCAGTGCGCAATAAAATCCTGCCGCGATTTTATTACGTCCGTGCGAACGTCGGCTAATAGAACACACAATTTTTTTGAGATTTATTAAATTTTTACCAGTCATTGTGTTCGAAAAACAATGAATTTATTTTATGTCTCTAAATTGAAAATAACGGATTTCCAAATTACAAACTTTGATGCACTGATTAACCCCCGGGGTGTTATTCCCTAAAATCCTTTCTTAGCGAGCACCTCTACACCGTATGAGGAACTTACAAGTTTGCAGGTTTCATCTTCTTGTGATTTCGTGATTATCAGTCAGTCACTCAGTGAGTGTTTGGTTTTTTAACCGACGAAAAAAAGGAGGACGTTATCAAGACAACACGCGTATTTGTATTTTTTTTTATAATTTAAAAAAAGTAGAAGAAGATTTAATTTAGATTATTGAAGATTTTTTTTTTAAATTTGATAGTTAACGTTTAAAATTGTTAAGTAAATTTTTACCTACCTAAAACAATAAACATTCTTTACGAGGGTGCGGGAATAATTTAATGACACTTAAATTTAGAGTAGGTATTGACTGACTAGGTCAATATTTTAGAGGAAAGTAAAATTTCCTAAAACTACAATACTCATTTAAGTTCTGGATTAGGTACGCTCTACATTTCACAAAAGCAAAGTGTGTCATATAACTGTAGGAAATAGTAGGTTTGCGCAATACCGACGCACTGCATCCGAACGATGATAAACTTTGTCGGTCTTCCATTTACTTACTATGTTATAAATATTTATGCAATAAGTTAATAACTTATGCTAAGAAGTCGAACGGTTAACAAAATAGAATTTATGTTTTTATATTTTATGAATTAAATAGATGATATTATCCACCTCTGTTGTAAAGTAATTTCAAATGAACTTCTTTATAGTCTTCGCAAATGTTCGATAGCGTTTAGCATTTTGGAGAAATTGCAAAAGGACGAGTTGAAGCGGACAGGCGAGTCAACCCGCCCGCCGCCGCCGCGCGCCCTTGCTACTTCACCGTCTCGCAACATTCCCAAATTCCACTTTATGTTTTTCTATACATATTAATTTTAATCACTAATAAATAATACAAGGGGCAATTAAAATAGAAATTTAAATTGTAAATACTTACTTGTGTGTTCACACCTAGAAGTGGTGCTAACGCAGCTATCAACCTATTTAATAAGATAAAATTAAGTTCCAGAAAGTTATGATCATTACAAAAAATATAATTATTGATTAAAGATGTTGCAGATATACGACGCAATTATTTAAAGAATAGTAATCGATCTTCCAGTACATTTATGAGAAAAACAAAGAAAGATTAGACTTTGAAGAAATTCAGAGTATATGTTAGTTATTTGAAACTTACCATAGCACGGACACCGCCATAACCCGGAGCGCGCTGCGCCTAGTTCCCGTGCGCGCGCGCCGTTTGTGCCGGGACACTAAAGGATAGAGGAGTGCTTGGGCAGCAGTCTGATCACCCCCGCCCCGCGGAGGCGCGGGCGCCGGGCGCGGCGCCTGCGGCCCCGGCAGGCCGCGAGCCGCGAGGGCGCGCATCCAGTAGTGGCGGCGCAGCCATGTCGGGCCCGGCGCGTGCGCGATTCATAGCGCTTCATCTCGTGCCCGCCACACTTCTGGTCTTGTCATGGACTCCTACTCCTTCTTCAGCGGTAAGTACAATAGCTGTAAGAACTGAAAACAACTAACAGGTAATGCTTAGAATTTACGAACCGGTTCCATCTTGACCGCCGAAAAAGACATCAACGCGTTATGTCAATTCAAAGATTCCTACAAACGTATACCTACATAAAATAATTAGTAGTAATAGCATTAAAAACATATAATAAGTATAGTTTATAAATAAGTGTAAATTCAATATGTTATTATCACCATAACGTTCAACATAGTTTACACACAAGCAGATTATTGTTCCCAATGCAGCATTCTATTGATGTATTAGACAAAATTATTGTGAAATGTGGCGGACTAAAAGCTAAGGAAAGTTAAGGTTCCTGAACCTTTTAAACATTTGAAGCATTGGATAGGCAAAGTTTGTGCAAAGATTTATCACTGTGTGACCCGTGAGATATTATTATTAATAGTATAATTATTGTTAATGTTTAGCTCTTTATTTATTTTTTATGGTATCGCAACGTGCGTTATGTTATGAGTTGTATTATATAGTTCAACTTTTGAATAATCTAGACAAGAACTCGGTCAATTACTTACCTACTTTTATTTTTAAACGTCGAAAGACGAAAACGACACAACTTTCCACCCAAAATGCTACGAAAACAACGTGAAAGCGTAAATCAGTCTTACCTTCATTTATTTATTTTCCCCAGATGTACTGGATTTGTACTAAGTAGATACCATAACGTTCCACTTGCACATACATCGGCTCACTCAGGATCTAACCTATATAAAAAATATGATAAATTTCAGCGTTTTACCGTAGGCAAATTGTGTATTTTTTTATGTTATTCAAAAGCAAGTAAAGTAGGTACGTGATGTTCCTATTCCACGCATTGAAGAACTTGAAGCTGCAATAGGCAGTTAACACTATTGAAAAAATTGTTTTTTCGACACGTAAATAACGCAATTAATACTGTTGAATTGTCAAAATAAAAATTGTCAAAATAATTGAGATGGTGTGATACGCAACTACCCCACTAGTTATTGCTACCATCGATATTTTATTACACACACGCAGGTTGTACCAGACATTATACTTAGCCATTGAAGATGACGAAATGGTCTCTTATCATTATTTTTTGCTCAATCTAAACTAATATTGTAAAGAAAAAAGATTGAAAATAAATTTCTTCGTATTTTCAGAAAAAAGATTAGATTCTTTTTTAGATAAAACGGCTGAACGTATTTGAATGAAATTTGGCGTATGGCAATACCATGATCTAGGTTAGGAAGGACAAAGGATACTTTTTATCCAGATATTCCCACGAGATCGAGACTTATGCGGGTAAAACCGCGGGGCGCAGCTAGTATAAAAACATATAAGTAATAATATTATGATGTTTTTGAGATGAAGAATTCAAGGCCTAACTATGACAAATTAAGAAAACTTGTCAACAGTTCAAAACTTTTGAAAATTTACGGAGTAGGTACAGGTTTTCAGGAAACTGTTTAAAAAAAATACTAAGTATATACTAACAACTCCACGGAACACGGTAACTACTATTGAGTAGCCTACTACTATGAATGCGTCGCATACATTCGTTCTAAACATTTCCTTGCGCTCCCTGGCGCAGCAATAATAATGAACACAAGTTAGTTTAGGCACGGGATGTGAAGGTACTGACACACTGAGTAATGGTGGTTCTCCAATGAGAAATCTTAGTTCAACTTTTCAATCGAGAAATCCATGTGTTCGATTTTTAGGGTTCCGTAGTAAATAAACAAGGAACCCTTATAGTTTCGTCATGTCCGTCTGTCTGTCTGTCTGTCTGTCCGCGGTCTAGCTCCGAGACCCTTAGTACTAG
Source organism: Agrochola lychnidis (assembly GCA_963680765.1). NCBI lineage: Eukaryota > Metazoa > Arthropoda > Insecta > Lepidoptera > Noctuidae > Agrochola > Agrochola lychnidis. Next base: position 13,293,407 of record OY796858.1, read on the forward strand.
AAGGCTGTAATTTGACATAGGTATACATATTAATTACGCCGACAACGTGGTAAAACAAAATTATGAAAAATATTTTTTTTTAGGGTACCTCCCATACACGTAAAGTGGTGATGTTTTATTTTTTTATCCCATAGTGTGGGGTATCATTGGAAAGGTCTTACAAAAACGATGAGTTTGTGAAAACCATTTTTGGATTCAGGGATCCGTTTGCAAAATATTAAGCTTTAAAGTGCTAATTTTTGTTAGACTCAAGTGTCCCCCCCCCCCCTGCCAGCTAAATGGTTGGTTTTGGATGTGTGGAAAAAATCACAGCAGTAGTTTATATAACGAAATTAAAAGAAAAACTATCACAGCTAAGTAGGCTTTACTAGTTATCGAGTAATAATCGACCAACTTAACTTTGCAGTTGCAAAAACATGTTTTCCCATACATTCCGTATGGGAAAACATGTTTACCAACTACAAAGTTAAGTTTGTTTTTGGGATAAATTCATCCCAACTACGGAACCCTTCATTGTGCGTGGTCCGACACGCACTTGGCCGGTTTTTTTGTTGGCCCTGAAAAACCCTGAACAAGATCGATTAGATCAAGGTCGGAAAATGATGGTCAAGGCAGAGTCGACAGGCGAACTGACCTCATCCAGCATAGGACAGTAGTATATTTAGTAGGTATAGGATGAACTATATTAGAACTTAGTTTAGTAGTAATGGGCTCTAGCCCGTTACTTCTAAATAGGTATAAACTGCCAACAAACTTCTGTCTGACCGTACAAATCACCGTAATCGAGAGTGAAATATTTGTTTTTATTATTCGGGTTGAGTTGACTCGGGCCGAACTGTCATTGACTCAACAAGCCAACCTCAACATAGGCCGCATTCCGAGTTATGCCAAAAGTGATTATATCGCGAATCCGACCAAAATCCAAAGTCACAATTATTACTCAATAACCCTAATATTTTGTGACTATTAAATTTGGTTGGATTCGCGATATTATCACTTTTAACGTAAGTCGGAATGCGGCCATAGTTGGGAAAAGGCTAGATAGATGAAGATAGAGCCCGTTCGCTACGGGCGGTTATAAAATTTGGTCGTCATTCAACTGCACCAAGAATCTATTTAATAAAATCTTAAATTCACTGACAGAAAACGCACAGTAAAATTTAAAAAAACCTGGCCAAGTGCGTGTCAGACCACGCGCAGTGAAGGGTTCCGTAGTCGATATAAATGTATACGTGCTTGCTCGGTATTGATTTTACCGGCTACAAAAATTATTGCTAAAAAAATCTATGAAAAACAAAGGTGCCGCGGTTGTAATGTGTTGGCAGTATCATCACAACGGTAATGATTTCCCATTGTTTGTCTTATTTGCTTTAGTAGTATTTTTATGTGTATTTATTTTTGTTTATATGTATATAAAATTGGAAATATATATCTTTATATTTAAATAAATATTTATTCCTCAATTCTCGCTATTGCACCTACCACTGTTTGTCTCTGCATCACCCAAAGGTTGACTGGTAAAAAATGCCTTTGGCATTAAGTCCGCCTCTGTACATTTGTGTGCTTGAAGTATTAAATAAATAAAATAACCGAAAATATCCTATATCACATCTTTTTAATTATGGGATCCAATAATACCCCACACGCTTATGTACATTGAATTTTTTTTCATCCCTCAGTTACATGAATTTCGTTATTTCACAAAAAAAATGTTAGCAGTACATAGTCATTAATAGGTACACCTAAGTGCTTACAGTCTCCCTGTAGAAAGGCTGTGTCACATCCGGACCGACGGACAGACGGATAGGCTGACAGACGGGCAGACGGAAATAACGAAAAATTATAAGGGTTATTTTTGCAGTTTTGGCTACGGTACCCCAAAAAACGCACACTAGTATACAGTTATCTCTGTGGTGCACTTTCCCGCACTAGTGCGGGAATGCAAAGTGAAAAACACGCGTGTTAAATACACTGCATTGTGAACCTAAAATCGGTGCAATAAGAGCTTCTTTACGAGAAACATATAATATCACGCTCGCATCATCCCCGAAGGGTTAGGCAGTGGTGCACCTATAATGCACCCACGTTATTTTCGCCAGTTATGTTTAAGACCAGACCAGCCAGCCAAGTCACAGCAGGCCGCAGGCACAGGTTGGCCAGTTGTGTTTTTATGTGTACTTTACGAGCAACTGTGTTGAAAAATCTTTTCTAATCTCAAATCATATTATCATGAAGAATCCACCTACTAGATTTCAAGTAGGCAGGACGTAGTTATGCAAGGTAAACTATTAAAAGTGTGATGAGTTTATCGTTGTCTGATCATCATCACTGATGCTGCTATTAACGTGGCCGTCTCTGGGCCCAAGTAATCTACAAAGTGACATCGATTCCAAAGAAAAAGGAGTTATCGTATCAAAGTTTCTTACAATCCGTATATTGATTTATTGTGCCAAAGCGGTACATAATTATGTATCGCTTTGGAGCACCTTTCCACATGATCGACCGTGCCTAAGCCTGCCGTGCCTGGCACATAAGTGTGTAAATGATACCAATTTTGCAGTTTTAACAGTTTTAAACAATATTGGTGGTTGTCTTAGAGCTCCATTAATTACAATATTGGTGGTTGTGTTTGAGTGCCATTGATTTGCATCGGTTTCGAATAAGTTTATTAGGCTTTTATCAAGAGCAAAGACAACAAACAGTAGGTACCCAAACGTGTCGGTCCGTTGTCCTGGTCAAGAGTAGATAAGGTCAATGATCGATCCCTGGGGAACACCCTACTGGGGTACTGGTCAATATTAGGTAGTAAGGTAGTAAGAGCTATCTTATAGCAGAATAGCTCTTTTGTGAAGGAACTCGTCCGATAGAGAATGACACAATTAAACAGAGTTACCATCTGACCTCAAACTCGATTATCCGCTTCCGAACAAAAAATAACGGTTTGTTAAATTAAACTTTAGTGATAAAATGTCTTCTCCTATACAGAGGCTATCGTATATTCAAAACATTGATGTCATCACTTGATGCCTAATTATAAACTTTAAATAATAATTACTGTCACTGTAGGATAACACACATAAAAGTCCGTGCTTACTTGACCTATGCGGCTTTATTGAATGTTCGCGTTTTGAAATTAATATTTCGCATAGCAAAACTTAACCTACGGAAAATAACTATTTGAAGGTAGAGCATTGTCCAATAGGCAATACCTAATAGAAAAACACGTTATAAGTTAAACCATTCCTGCAGCAACAACCTCCGTGTTTTGCTAGTCCCTTAATCTTTTTGTTTTTAGGGACTGTTTTTGCATTACCTACACAAACAACATAGTTTTCGGTTAAACAGGCAAAAAAATAGGAAACAGGTTAAATTGAGACGTTTTAGACAGTAAACCAAGGCTCACGCCTACGCTGCATCTTTGCATGCAAGTTCAAATACTTACTTACAAAATATGATAAAATTAACTTCAAATTAAAACACCAGAAATGATGTAATTCTATTATTATTTACTTAGGTACTTCATTCATGAGAGGTCAATTGAAATATTCAACAATTGATAAATTATTTTAATTGGGCATTCGATAAATCCATAGTTATTATTATAAATTGGGAACGTATTTATCATCGGTTTGTAAAACAATAAAGTTTTAAATAACAATGCAATTTATAAACTTAACTATACACGTGATTACTTTTCCAAGTTCAGTGGCTCCTGGCCTATATGATATCTTATTTATTTAAATATGTATTTCATATTGTATTCAGATAATATTTTCTAACACGAGCCATAAGTCCTTGAATAACTATCCATTGATTTTTCTATCGTTCATTAAGTACCACACAATGCAACACGTATAAGTATTGGTGCAAACTTATTAAATTACAGCTTCTGAATCAGCTAAAGAATTAGATTCCAACTCGTAGGTACCTCAACTTCTGCAGCAAACTCATGCAACTTCTCACTTTTCATTGAGGTATCAATGACACAATACGGTGTAAATAACGCAAATCAAAGCAATGTTATAGTGGTAGCAATGTTATAGTCGTAGTTTTAACGTGACTACAGATTTCCTAATATTCCCTAATAGGTATTATAGACCTATATGGGAATACACCAACAAATTATAGACCTATATGGGAATACACCAACAAAACAATGAAAGTGGAAGTTTTTTTTTTAAATATAACATAACATAACATCACGCCTTGTTTCCCCGAAGGGTTGGGCAGAGGTGTCCTTGTAGCAGGTACACCCACATTTCGCCAGTTATGTTTAAATCCCATGTAATAGGGGGCGAGCCTATTGCCATCAACCGGGCACAAATCCAGACTCCGAGCTGCTACTGAGAAATTTCAGAATTTTAAATATAAGTACACAAAAGCAGCTCTAGCTCTAACTGATCTAGAATGAGCTGCTTTTGTTTACTAGCGACACGCTTCTGCTTCGCACGGTTTAATACCACTTGACAAACTATCGAAATTATTTTAATTATTTTAATATTACCTATTGGTGGTATCGGCCGCGATTTACGAGTTGTAGGTAGTTCGAACCCATGCAGGCAGTTTACTTTGTGTAAGTATTTAATTTCATCACCACTGCGCTCATGTCCTGGAACCTAAAAATTCGAAGACATGTGACATTCACCAACCCGCACTGGGCCTTAGTGGTGGATTACGGCCCACTCCCTCTCACAGAGAGGAGACCTGTGTCCCAGAAGTGGAAACATTATAGGCTGATTATGCTTATTACTAATCTATTACATATATAAATCTTCCCGAACCAATTTTGTAAATGACGGTGAAAACCGCATCAAAATCCGTTGCCTAGTTTATAAGAACAACGCGGTCACACAGAGACACACGAAAAGCGACTAATTTATAATATTTATTTTAATTTATATACATAATAGGTAAAATACATAAATGTAAAATAAATGAATACATATTTAAAAATATTACATTCATAGAAAATTAATTTTAATGAATAAAACAAAAGGTAATTCATACAAACTCTGTCTTTATATTACCTTTTCGTGCCTAACGACTGGACGGATTTGGATGAAATTTGGCACACAAATAGACCATGACCTGGGTTAAGACATAAGATACTTTTTATCTTGGTGCGATAGTATGTAACCGTAGGATAATTTCTGACCTCCACGCTAATAAAGCCGCGATCAAAAACTAGTATCTAATCAACTTTTATTAAATGAATAAATGCACGTTGTTGGATACGTGATGCACCGCAGCGTAGTTTAACGTCACGATCGCGAATACGACACCCGTGTACCTTCTTGTTGCAGGTTTTCAATAACTGAGGCAGCAAAAGATTTAAAGTTAGATATGTGGCAGGCAACAAACCTAGTACACTCAGTGTGGATATAGTGGATTTCTTTATCACATATCGGCAAATAAACCATTTTGTTCGACCTGAACTAAAACTAACTAAATATTCTGAAATCATAGTAGGTCATGAAACATCACTGTCGCTGCGCTGACGTAGCCTAGCGTAGAGGCTTCGTAGACTAGGGCGTAGACCCTGCGTAGACCTTACGTAGCAAAAATAACTAACCATGAACAATCCGAGGATTTACTCTTCGTCACCCTCGCCCCCATCAACTTGATCGGTTCTTCTATAATTATATTTCCTTATTCCATTATTTAAGTATATAAATACGCATGTGCAGTATTTTCACTGCTACACCGGTCCTCGGTCGGCTGAAACAAGACTTAAAGTTGAAACAGTCAAGTGAGCCTAACTTTAGGTATTTAATTTTACTATACCGTTCTGCTGCGACACACGAGCAACGATCTCCGGTTTAGAGTAGGTATCTACAAAACTTTAACTATTCATTTATAGGGGAGGTCCTACCTTGTTCATCCCCCAAGAAAAATAAGAAAACACGTAGATGAACGTCTTTACCTCAATTTAAATAAGTAAGTACCTAGTACTTTTTATGCAAATGTACAAACGCTCACACATATCATACGACGTTTTTCAACACACGTGTAAAGAAAAATGTAATACATACAATTTTAATTACTTTAGGCATAAAAGGAATGAAGGCCCATTGCAAAAATTTAAAAAAAATCGCACATTTTTGAATTATATAGATAGGTACCTACCTATATAATTATGTAGTTACCGGTGGGGTACTTTTCCGCACGAGTGTGGGAATGCAAAGTAAATAGCACGCTTGTTCAAAACTCTGCATTGTGAAACTTAATAAAGCGGTGCGGTTTCTTACTGTTTTCATAGTTTTAAGGATTTTTTTTTGTGCAAATACCTTAAATGCATTTTTCTTTCTTTCTTTCAATGAGAGCCACTTTTCGAGCAATTGTGTTGAAAAAAATATTCTACTATTATGGAACCGGTAACAAAGAAGTTTTCCTACATAGCTCATAGGTTACACAGTGTAAAAGACTCATATCACAAAGCATAAGATACGCATTCTGTAGGTACCTACATCAAATTAAGTATCTATCATTGTACCTACTAAAATAGTTACTGGGTAAAATGGTTACATTATTGAACTAAAAGATCGCTGTTTACGGCAGCTCGCAATGTAACGCATACACAACATTGTGCTTTTATGGGAACATGCAACGGTACAGCGGTCGCAGGGTATACATATAGAGTTATAAAATTTAAAACTAGCTTTCGTTAAAAAACGACAAGAAAAAGCTGGAACCTTCAATACCTCCCTATCCAGAAGGTTCTCAAATAAAGTCCACTACAAAAAAAAAAACACAATGACGAGAAGAACAAGTGACTCTCGGCTTTGCTACAGTTCGGCCGTCGAGAGTATGCGTTCCTGACACCTGTCAGTTGGAGAATTTGTAGTAGTAATAAGGATTAAATTCGCAAAACACATATTCTTTAGTATGAAACCGACAGATATCAGTGGTGACAGTGCAGTGATAGTCTAGTGGTGTAACCGTCGGACTGCCAAGTTATAGGTCTCGAGTTCGAACCCAAGGCACGCACCTCTGACTTTTCGGATTCATGTGCGTATTGTATAATTATCACTTGCTTCAAAAACGGTGAAGAAAAACATCGTGAGGAAACATACCCGAGAGAAATATTTTTCGACGGCATGTGAAGCCAAGTCCGAGGCCCATGGGCGGCTTTAAAACTCTGACACCAGGTTAGTCACTAACCATACGAAAAGAACGCATTCTCTCGACGGCCGGACTGTAAGCGTCTTTTTACATTTTATAGTGTAGATAGGCAGTACGCAGTACCTATACCTACTGATAATAAAGCCAACCTCTTGCTCATTATTAATTACCTATCTACATCAAAGCTTAATAAAATTTTGTGAATTGAATATTGCTTAATACAAATATATAATTTAAAATAACTTTACTCCAATAATCAGATGTTACGGTAACCTTTGCACTATTATCATATAAGTTTTTATTTGGTACGTTATATCAACTGGCAACAACATCGTTTATCATTTCATAGCCTCGTGACCTAAAAAATGCTATTTAATTACTTAAAATCTTTTGTTCCGTGCTTGTTTATAATGTTAAAGTATCTTCATCAACTCTTTTTAGGTACATCTGTTATCAATATCTGTTCGTTTATTTTGAGTTTTTTTAACTGTACGAAGTTCTAATAATCTTCATAGATCATTGAACATATCCGCTAGGTACATAAAACGTTCCATTATTTGAATACATTCAAGTTTTAAGAAGCACTGTATTATCTTATCACCAAATAATTAAACTAATTTTGATTTTTAAGGTTATAACCCCCCGATAAACTGACGGATGAATGACGCATGACTATTATATGAAATCCTATTCATTATAAAGATTCGACCTAGTTACTGTGTCTATCCAAATTATATAGTCATGTTGTAAGTAGGTAATCAAAGCAGAAAGCGTTATATACACAACAACCACAAAGTTGTTGAGGGTGCTTTTTAGCCAACTAAGGCAAAGCCAAAGGAGGGTTATAATTTTAACAGGCTATGTATGTATAATCTGCTCCCTCATAATTCCTAAACCACTAGTCGTATTTTGATTACGAGGTAACGTTGGATTTGGAGATTAATAAATCGTGTTTGGTATCTAATTAAAGGAGTGGTTTTAAATAATAAAATAATTATAACCCTAAATAAGAATAAATCAAGCATGTTTCACTCTGACTGTTTTGAATAACACAAATTACGTAAAAACGGTTTATGAAAAAATATCAATGTATCTTTTGGATATTCCTAAACCGAAAAAGTGGATAAGTACTTACCTACTCTGAATGATTCCTAAATTCAAAATAATAAATAAATAATAAAGTTGAAATCGACATCGATGCCTTGTTTATACTTTTTTGTTGGCATATATGTCGTAGTTGGATTTTATTTTGTTAAGATCTTCATTGAATCGGGAGTCCAAATCCATCACATCACAGCTCTTCTGCTTGTTTTAAAAAACTTTTTTTTCAGTTTCTACATCCACACTACCCATTTGTAACAATCAGATACTTACCTATTAATTTCTGCCGCGGTGGTACTACCTACTACTTTCCTAAGTACCTAATTACTTAACAATTGGTTCAGAGGACTTTATTACGTCACACCCCATGCACCACAAATATCCAGAAACCCAGATATTTGTTTTGAAGTCATTCTTGGATTTAAAACCACGATATCAGTTTCTTGAACAAACACATTGTAAGTACCTAACTACCTATGTAAAAATTTGTTCACACGACATGCATCATGCATCATCATTACAATAGGACCTGGGTCCTATTGTAATGATTCAACATTCAGTTTGTTAAAACAGAGTTATTTTGAGCCCCTCTGAGCTCGGTTTTATTCTAAGTACCTATAATTAATTGTAAGCTTTGTTGTTCAATCGTTACGTTACTGATTCAAATATGTAATTAATAGAGATCCACAGTGAACTTGTAGGTATCTAACTTGACCATGTTCATAGCTGATAATGTCCGTTTACATTATCTATGGCTCATATCCTGTTAGGAAGCATTAATTCCGGGAATCACGGCAGCAACATGCGCAAAATTTAGATCTGTGCCGCGGTCTATCAATCAAACGGTTATAAATTGGGTCAAAATCAGCTTCCATTGACAAAGCTTTAAAAACGAGGCCGCGCCACAAACAGCAGTATCTGTTATCAAAGTGACAGGAAACTGCTGCTATCAACTTGTCGTTATGTATAAAACACAATTTTTGCAATTATTGCCGAAATAATAACATAACATCCATGAACTGGTATCTGTAAATGATAATAAGTAGGTATATAAGGTTTTGTGTGTCGCGATGATAAACTTGACGACAGATAAAGCAAGACCTTTAAATACCTACAGGTACGGCGTATCAATATATTAGGTAGTTTAGGTAATTATATTTTTGGATCAGGTTTTTAGTAGTAATAATACCTACATAACTAAACATTCCTATTTTATAAATGATCTAGGAATAAAGAAGACAAACAAAATTACCTAATGACACTCGGAGTTTTAACTATGATCTACTACTATGTCTGTTAACAACCCTATGAAAGGTGGGGCTCTTGCTTACTTAATACCTATAAATGTAACATTTTGTTTTGATAAAGTCTGCAGCGTCGGTCCACGTTTAGTTATAGGTAGGTACTATTCACCATTCCGGGGTGAGTCGCCCTGTCAATGCACGAACTCATTCATGAGTTACTCTTTTATCACCGTGACGTAGACTGGTACAGAACGTTGAACCCAAAGGGAAGTATTCCATATTCCTCATTTTTATATTCTGTCGATATCGCTGCTATGCAATTGTGTGCCCGAAACTTTTTAATAATAATAAAAAATACGTTTACGTAAAATAATTAATTTACGTTTTTTATGCTGCCTCTACGGATTCACGTATAGACACATATTCGTCTCAGAAAGAAACACATTAGGAAAGATAATTGCACACTTCCTAATTGTATATTCCGGCCACCGAGAGAATGCGTCTCTGACACCTGTCAGTTGGACAAATAAAGTTAAAATTTGTTAAACACGTATTCTGTTGTACTCAGCTGACAGGTGTTAGGAACGCATTTTCTCATCGGCTGGAGTGCAAAAGAGTAATTTTGTTTTATGTCACAATTAAAATGTACAGTAGTAGTAAGTTAGTATATTCGTGTCTAGAAAAGTCAAACTGTAATGTAGTGAGTAGTTTTAACGACTTGTGGGCTCAAAGGCGAACAAAAAAATCCACAACGAACTGTGGTCTCCTTAAATCGTCCGCAAGTTCCGGAACTCTTATGTGGCAATTGTACGAACACCCACAGTGGGTTTTGAGTTTCGACTAGCTCGGAAAGACCACATTAAATGCAACTACCATGTGATAGACATGTTCCAATCGATTGACTCGGAAGAAAAAAGCGTAAAAAAATTTGAAACAATGAAAAAAACCTGACTGCAATTATAAAGTTCAAAACCAGCTCACTTTTCAAGCGGTCTCATGTAGTGCATAGTTCGGAATCTTCGAAAGGTATTGCAGTACACCGGGGATTAATACGATTTCGAGGATCATTTTAAGCTTCTCAGTTAATGTGCTTAGCAGTACATAACCGAAAAGCCTATGGACGAACAGGATTTCCTCCAAAATATTTTTTCTAGTAATAGGTACCTTTTATACCTATCTAATTATTATATTCTTTCCCGGATACATTGCGAATTTACAAGCAGCTGATGAGCTGAGCATAAGACAAAGAGTTACTACTTTCCAGTCTGTATTACGTCCGCGGTTCGATTACTCACGAGTCGGTTTTACGGTGCGAGCGTTGCACTGAAAGTTATTGCTTACTTCCAGTAAAGTGAAATAGGTCAATAGTTTCAGTACTGTAACAAAAGCTAGTTGAATGTACAGCTATTTCCAAGTTTATATTTAGCGCAGGTCGCTGACAGTACGATGTCAGTTGAAAACTACTAGGACTCACAACGAATTAGGTAAAAATTAAAAGTATAAGAAGATCATCATAAACTAACAACAGAGTTTACTGATCCTCTGATAATAATGCAGCATTAATAAACAATTAACAAGATAATTTGATGATCCGTCATAAATTCATAATACTTAATTATTACAAACTGATTGCTCATTGCCGTTTTTATCATAGTCAAAAGTGCTGAACCAGAAAGTACCTATTGATGATTTTAATGATTATAATTATTTAGATACCTACATACGAGTATTTGTTACGGTCGCGAATCATATTTTGGTTGCCTACTACCTTATATTGACCTGCAAAATGCCTGCAAATTGAAGTAAACGTAAGAAAAATTGAATTTCGCGGGCAACCTTGGCGCTTTCGCCTTAATCAAATGTAAAATGAACCCATATTTGTAAAATCTTTGATCTTCGTTTCTGTAAAATAGGAAAAACCTAGATGTGCTAATAAATATTAATTCCTTGATGTGCACAAAGGCATACTTTACTCAGACATAAAAAATCGCAAGTTTCTAACTAGTAACTAGGAATCATCTGTGCCATACTTTTCCACACTAGTGCGGGAAAGTAAAATGCACGCGTGTTATATGGGTAGGTACACTACATTGTGAACCTAAAAACGGTGTAATAGGAGCTACTTCTCGAGCGAGTTGAAAAAACATTTAATTCTTTAACATAATCATTGTTTACTGCATTTATTTAGGGAAACCATAATGAATACTGAAATATAATCCAGGCCGGCTGCGTCAAAGTAGTTCAAAGCATCGCGTCATGCGTATTGCCGTATTGTCGTAAAGCTTATAGCATCGTACTGTAAAAGCTCCGGTTAGCGCGCTCGACTTGTTACAAACGATTAGGTTTACAGGTTAGGTAGCCGTAGGTACTGCCAAAACAGGTGTAAATTTTATAATTGTGATTTAATACTTTTCGATTTTCTCTCTCACCTTTTTGTCCTTTTCCTTTGTATCATTTAATCCATAAGTAGCAACTTAAAGTTGAAGTTGTACAAGAATCTACTAACTGCCCATCTTATGTTTTCAATACAACTTTCACAAAACAATTTGGCCTAATGTTTACCAACTGCGGTTAGCCGTGATGGTCCAGTGGTTATTAAGGCCTTGCCTCACGTGCGCGATTGCGGGTTCGAATCGGGGCAAGTACCAATGTGACTTTTTTCAATTTATATGCACTTACTGAGTTTATCTTGGAAACCTGGACTTTTGGTACCTATAAGTCTGAAATCAGCAAAACGCTCGTGCCTTCTCTATATCGTCACTGGAAAGGCAAAATTACTTAAGGGCGGTTAAGTAATTTTGCCTTTCCACTGACGATATGATAAGAGGCTTTTGCCCTATAGCAGAACATTAATAGACTTGTATTATTACCACCTACGCCCGGTCAATGTCAGTCAAACGCCATAAGATCTATAAGGCACTGTATGATCCGTATGCTGCTTCCGTGTCCGTTTGTCAATAGTTGTCGTTGGAATTCTCTGTACAAAATCGTTTTACACTACTTAAAACATTTGTATTGGTTATAGCAACCAAAGATAACTAAGTATACGAAGCTGCGGCACGCAAGCGTGTCGCGCGCCGCATGCTCGGGAGTCGGGGCGGCGTATATCGGGAACGCGTTTATGAGCCGACGGGGTCACCAGATTCCGGTAAATGCTCGTAAATCTCTACTGTATGCTCCGTTTTTTTTACTTTGACATAGTTTCAATAATAATAATTAATATCTTGTCTATAAATAAGTACTAACCTACACCTACACATTGTTATTACAAACACGTCATGTTCATGAACACTTGTTCGATCTACCAAAATGTTTTGCTCGATACTTGTAGGTAGGTAAAGCGGGTATTACACTACACTGAATCAGGGTCCCTAACCCTTAAATAGAGAGGTATAATAAGAGTAAGGCAGTAGTTAGTAGTGGTTATTAGTTAGTGGTCCCTTCAGGGCCCTGCTCCAGTGTAGTGCTCTAGCTACCCGTTTAATATATTGTGAGTGTTACTTAGATCACATCAGTATGACAGTTTCTACAAAATCATAAAGTACCGACCTACGTAAGATGAATAACGATTTCGCCTGTTGTGACAGTCGCAATTTCGCGAGGTTTCAGGAACTGGAAGTAATGAGGTAGGGTAGGTAATCTATTTTCAGTAGTGACCACACAAAACTAGCTATTTGATTTATAACTAACATTTTGTATAATTCGAGAAAATTCTACGAAAGTCCAGTAGGTATGCAAATAACTTGTGTCTTTTCTTAGCTTCGCAGCATAAGCCCAGCTGACGCTAAGATCTAAAGATTACATTTAATAAATTAACTGCAACAATAATCATACAGAATCACAGTTTGTAAAAATACTTGGGAAGTTGGGACATCAAAATAGAATGCAGTAAAAAACATTGGTATTAATTAATATTACAGTGTAGCATGTGCTGGCTCATACACGTGGAAGCAGGGTGTGTGAGGCAGCGGGGCGGCGGGGGCGGCGGGGGCTGCGGGATGTGCGAATGGTCGTTATCGCGTTGGACACTGCAATGATTGTTTATCCAGCCTGTTCCTTGAATTGCAACCAATGACTCACCCGTTCTATAATCGCGTGCTGCCATAATATTATGTTGTCATGGCTTATGAAAACAAGGATAGTTAGTCGAATAGGAAGTATTTTAAACCTACTCTCGCGATTTGATAATGGTAACAAATGCCTTGTTGATATTGATGTTTACAACTAAGATCCCCAGTTCCCAGCTGAAATGCTCACTTATAGGATGAAAAATAAGATAAAATTCGCATGTAATGACCCGGACTAGTTAATATGTTAATTTAGATCATTATACTTAGTTAAAAAAATACGCCTAATCAATGAGTCAAAAACTCTCGGTACCAAAGAATCGCCCAATTAGGCATCAACTGTTTATATATAAGACAATTTATTTATTTATTTAAACTTTTCACACACAAAAAGGTACAAAGGCGGACTTAATGCCTTAGGCATTCTCTACCAGTCAACCAAGGGTGGTGAAGAGATTGGATGGCAGGTGCTCTGTTTGAGAGGAACAAAGAAAAAAATTATTTAATATATAACAATCTACCTGCAATAATCATGTCAAACTTTTCAAGTATTAGGTAGCCTCTCAGTAAGTAGGTAATGAAACAGCAGACAGTGCTTCCGACGTAGCTTTTTATTCATGTCGTATCTTCTTCGTCATTCGTAAAGGCTCTTAAAACTACTCCAACACTGGTTGGCGTTGGAGCAAGCGCTTGCGCATACGGTGCGGCGGACGAGGACGGAACGCGCGCCGCCTACGCGCTTCGTCCGGAAGCTACACTACCTATTATATAGCAATAACGAACAATTACTCAAGCCCTCAGCCTAATCTGCACAGTTGCAGATTATAACAACGCAACCTAATATTTACATAGTTAAGTGTATTATGTTCTGTTCGTAATTGTAAGTTGTCAACAACCCACTTTTATTTCGGTCCAGTACCCTAATTGCGTAATACAACACAATCTGTTTCGATTTGAAACAGATTGCTAATCCATTGCTTCATAAGCTGAAAAAAAATCTGGTCAACAACGTAAATAACGCCATGAATGTTGTTGAACTGTCAAAATGAATCAAATTAGGCAAAATTGGTTCCGAAAATAAGTTACTCAATTAGGGTAAGTACTGGTACTTGCCACCAAAAACTAAAGGCAATAAAATTGCAAGCTTTGCATGAAGGTTGACAGAAACCCTTAAAGAAATGAATAAGTTAAGATAAATCTCATTCGTTTCGGACACCTTCTCCGGAGTTAAAGACAAGATAGGTACCTACTTCACAACATAATAAGTACTTAGCATCATGCCCACTGATTCGCACGGATGCAATGTTGGTACCGGCCTGATGCCACGTCATGTCAAATATCGAGATTTCCGAGCTATATACATGAACCTTCCGGAATAGATTCTTTAAATGATGGTAAATATCGCTTCAAAATCCATTGTGCAGTTTAGAAGAAATAAAGCGATCACGCAGACGGACATGAAAAACAACTTTTCAACACATTTGGTATCTTTCTGAGGCACAAAATGCAAGCGACAGTCTGTTACTATCACAATCAATGGAAACATACATAAGCAGGTACCATCATTAGCATCTGGTATTGATGAATTGATGATCGAAGTTAGCGTCTTTTAAAAATAGTAGATTGTTATACGAGGGGCTAAAATAACCCATTGTTGATTGTAACGAGGTAGTTTTACTCCCGAGCTTTAGCGAGGGAGTAAATAGAAACCGAGTTATAAGGGGTTTTAGCGCCGTGTGTTACACTCTACTTTTCACTACGACTGCGAGAAAATAAAATAATCCAATACAATATTAAATAGCTAGTTTATTTTATTTAAATGTACAATTTGTACAATTCTGGATATATTTAACGAGATGTTTTTTTCCGGCAACTTAATTTCAGTACTCTGTGAAGATATTCTCACTAGATGATGACATTTTCACTGTTGTAAATTATATTACGATCACCAATTCAATTCGTAATTAGAGAAAAATTCTAAAGATTTCGCGCCAATTTCTGTTTTATTTCTTTTGTAGCCGCAACGCAATGCACGCATTCTACCGAAGAGATAGCCGCATTTAGTTCCATTTTCAAAAATAAATGTTGAACTTTTTTAAGTAGAGTCCATAATCATGATTATTCTACATAAGAATAAAGACTTCTTCGTTTTTCAAGGCTCGTTGGAACAGACAAAAATTAAAAAGAAATTACTTTTTCCACTAGAGCAAGAAATGCAATTTTTTCCCCGCTCTGGTACTCTACAATGACGGTCTTTTTGAGCAAGAGGAGTGAAAAAAATATTTTGGACAACAAAAATCCAGCCTAGTCATTTTCTGAAAATGTATTTTTGGCTTACTTCAATGAACTGGTAAATAAAAATACATATCACATCTATTCCACAGCTAGGCTATCCATATTAAAATGCTCGGTTCAGAACTTCGGACCAAAACCGGCCAAGTGCGTGTCGGACTGCGGACCACGTACAATGACGGGTTCCGTGGTTGGGATGAATTTATCCCAAACACAAACTTAACAATGAAGTTGAAAAACTTGTTTAGATACGTTTCAACTGCAAATGTAAGTTTTATACGTACAATATTGAGAGATTTACCATGTTATTTTAAGACCATACACACTTCATAAAGATTTTCCTGTAAGTAATCTACAAGTAAGTTTAGAACTATTTCTGATATTATTTTCAGGTTTTTTTTTATTTAAGTACCTACTCATCAAATAAGGGTAGGTATGGTAAATTTTAAAATATGTTTGTAAGTTCGTATGTAAATTCTCCGAAATTACCAGTCGGATTTGAAAAATTCCTTTTGCATTGGATAGCACAATTTTTGAGGCTATAGGCTCGCGGACAAAGTCACGGGCAGAAGCTAGTCTTAAATAAATTTATAACTACATATTTATTTTATAATTATAAAAAATACTTAATTGTCTCCCAAATGTGACATGTATCGTAAATTAATTAATTTTGTAAACCCCCGGATTCAAAATTAATTTATTTACGTTAAATGTCCGTGATTGGGTTTGGGTCACAGAAATCCATATGTGTACCAAAGAACTTAACCGATCCATTAGATTCGGAGCAAATTGACTGTGACAGACGGACAGACAGATACACGAGTCATCCTATGAGGGTTCAGTTTAGTCATTCGGACGTACGGAACCCTAAAATATTTTTGTTTCAATAATTAAATTGTTTTATTAGGTTAGGTTAGGTAACATAATAAGTAAGTGTTTTATTTTATTTCTTCGACTGCCTCGTTAGTCTAGTGGTCGCAAGCGCTACTGCCGAGTATGAGGTCCTGGGTTCGATTCCCGGGTCGGGCAAGGTGTTATTGGGTTTTTCCATCTGGAATTTCTCAGTAGCAGCCCGGAGTCTGGATTTGTGCCCGGTTGATGACAATAGGTTCACCCCCCTAAAACTGGCGAAATGTGGACGTACTATGTGTGAGTATACCTCTGCCTAACCCTTCGGGGATTACAGGCGTGATGTTATGTGTGTGTGTTTATTTCTTCGTATGTGTCTTGAAACATGTCGTTTGATACTCGTGTGAAATGACAAACTTTCCACACTTGCATAAAAATATTCCATTATAAACTATGTATTTTATATTGATGTAGGTTTTATAGTAGGATATTGATGTAGTTCCCACAGTAGTGAGTGTTACCTTTTTTTAGAAAGAAGAAAAGTAGCTTTCAATCTCCACGCATAATATCAACTAGTGTTTCTGTGACCGCAGTTGCAATAATAAATCAGTGCAGCGCCGATACTACTTTAAAGGCGATTGCTTACTACTAGAAACTTCTCAGACTAATCGACACATTTAGGTCATTGCATGAACTTTACTTAGATGACTGTGATAAATATACAACTAATTGAAACAATGTAAATTGTAACCACAGAACATTCAATTCTCGGGCTCAAAAATTAGATGTAACAGTCGCGAGTCGTTGAAATAAACTGCTAATTTAAAAGTAGTACGGCTCTATTGCATAGCGTCGTCATGCAAATTTAGCAATGTTGTTATTTGATACGTTTGAAATGGTGACTTTAATAAACTGAGACCGTGTTGTATACTTTCTATGTCTATAACACAAGTCTCACACTGAGTCAGTTATTGTCTTCTACTTATCAAGTTTTTATTTTATTCATTTATCTGTCTACTGACTATAGATACTCTTCTTAAACACACGAGCAGACACCTAGAAACAGTAAGAAAAAATCTATCATCCCCAGAATTCTGCGAATAACTGTACCCATAGGATTCACTTTCCCAAAACGTGCAGTATCTATACTCCGTTTGAAATAAGATTAGACATTTAACTAAACCTTTTTTACAGTCCGTTCAACCGATTTTGACTTCTATTGCGTTGGTAGCATGACAAATGGCAGCTGCAGTAAACATTGGTATTGTAACCACTTTTTTTGCTTTTAATGCCATCCTTATGCCTACGGTATAGAAGTCAAAATCGGTTGAACGGACTGTAAAAAAGGTTTGTTTAAATATCTAATCTTATTTCAAACGGTGTATCAAGCTATATGACCTCGCATTGTACGGAAATCCTATACAATGCGATGTCAGCATAAACTGGAAATTTATAGCTAGATGTGTAGCTGTGTGTACCTACTTACAGTATCAACACTCTTCAGGCCACAGGTCTTTGTTCCGGTTAATGAACATTGCTTGGGTGAGAGATATAGGAAGATAGATATTAAAAATACTATATCTATCTTCAATATCAATTGGCATTTACCTAAATACATAGACACCATACACTAATTCACGTTTCTATAACTATGGACAGAATTATTAATTACTTTTTCACTGACTGAATGACTTTAACAGAAAGGTACCTACACATGTTGTTAAAGGATACAATTCCATTTGACTGCAATAAAACTAGAATGAAGAAGCTGTGCTTAACGTCTGGTTTGTTCAAAAGATGATGTAATGCAAAACGCTGACATCATCTTTAACCATAAACCACACTGCTAAATCCATTTCGGCTCATGAACAATACCTACCGTTACTTTAATGTAATATAAATATATTTTGACAAAATATATATTATAATTATTTATAAAACAAGTCTAAGGTATTTCTTGTACTACTAAGTAGGTACACAATTTAGTATGTATGTAATGTAAGTAGTAATTAGATACACTGAATTGTGATGAGATACTACTGACATAGATTAATGACTAAGATTTTAATAAGAAACTCGTTTTCATGCTCTATTATAAAGTAGGAAGTGCAATGTTCTTACACTTGCTCTGCATCGAATGTATGTCAGAGGTCCCGACGATAAGGCACGTTCTTTGTTACTTACTCTATAACACAGTATTTTTAATTAATGCGTAATATTTTTTATAAAATTATTAAATCTTAAAAAAAAATTTGCAGGTAATCAAATAATTTAAATACTTAACCAATTCGGTACTTTTTTATGTCAACACCACTTGTGGTCCAAACCGTGTAATTTTATCCCTGGGCGTTTTTCCTATTCAGTTAATGGATTTTCAAGGGATGCTATATATGTTTTTTCGTTTCATTGTAATCTATTATAAGCATAGAATGATTCTCTGTATTTTTTTTTTTTCAAAATTTTAAGCTCAGTCGTTTCGAAGATAAGGTGGGGGAAATGGTAAATTTTCATAAATATAAAATATTTTAAAGTATTTATAAAAAAAAGAATTTGAGATCATCGCAATAAGCCCTTTCATTTGATATGTCACACAGTACAGTTCGCAAAACTTTTTTTTTTTTCATTTTCTTATTTCCCCCAAATTAAAAATTTATTTATTTACGTTACACGTCCGTGTTTGGGTCACAGAAATACATATGTGTACCAAATTTCAACTTAATTGGTCCATTAGATTCAGAGCAAATTAGCTGTGACAGACGGACAGACAGAGAGACACGAGTGATCCTATAAGGGTTCCGTTTTTTCCTTTTAAGGAAACGAACCCTAAAAATTATTACATGTAGGAGGAGAACCACACCTAATTGGTTTTATCGTAATTTCACTACTTACTCAACAATTTAGCGGCGCACAGAATACTTACACCTTATTTCCAATTTACATCGAAATACTTAGTGCAATAGTCTCCGAGTAAAATGGCTGTAACATTCGGACGGACAGACAAACGGATAGACTGACAGACGGACATTACGAAATTATTAGGGTTCCGTTTTTACCATTTGGCTGCGGAACCCTAAAAATTTACTGTTTTTTTTTTATTATACTTGAAGTCGAAAATAGTCTAATTATAAAATATTTGTGAATCTGTGCCCTAATTGCGTAACCTATTTTCGTAAACGATTATGAGAAATTTGTTTCATTTTGACAGTTTAACTACATTCATTGCGTTATTTACGCTGTTGAGCAGATTTTTGTTTCTAACTTATGAAGCATTGGATTAGCAATCTGTTTCAAATTGAAAGAAATTGTGTTTGAATTGTATTACGCAATTAGGGTACTGGTTTAATTTGCTACTATTCTCGCCGCTACTATTCTTGCTACTCTCTCTTATAAAGGAGAGGCCGCCACCATACGCCATACATATTTTATGAAATTCAATGTTTATTTATGATATTTTAGTTATCATTACAGTATGTGTATATACATTGTCAAAATATATTTTAAATATTAGGCATCAAGGCATGTAGGCGAAATGCTGAAATTAAAAAGAAATCGCACGTGTCTAGTTATCTGTGACGTACTTTCCAGCTCTAGGGCGGGAAAGCAAAATAAAAAGTCAATACACTGCATTGGGAGCCTCTTATTTTGAATGTAGGTAGGTACCATCGGGGTAACGCATATCTAAGCAATTTGAAAACAAAACCCTATGCACACGACCCTTTTTTTTCGTAGGTAAACGATACTATAGCGGCCGAGCACTGCAAGCAAGAATAGTCCTTACAGTGTACAGATATGCATTTCTTCGATAGTATGTACAACGACTTTTCAGTGATTATGGAGCCAAGTTATGTAATTACGCCCGTGCGGTTTATCAATTGTATAATCTTTGATTGAGTCGTTTTTGATTTAGCTTAAATAATAGGCTTACAATCCAGTTCATCTATGTTGATGATGTTGTTATCTTCATATAGTCATTGCCCGAGAAAATGTGTGTATATCGATAAAATTTATGAAATCATTAGATACTTTGGTGCTATGCACACTGTTCTCAGTGCTTGTCTAGGTATAGTATGTGCTATTGGCAAAGTTCAGAAAAATATCGATCGTTGGCTCATGGAGCTCGTCGTAACTTATTTTTATAGCTCCGAAGGCAGAAGTGTTTCTATTTACCAATTGGAACAATGGTTGCACTAGCTGTGTACTTACCGGCTCGACGTACCTATAGGCTTGAGTC
Organism: Agrochola lychnidis; assembly: GCA_963680765.1. Taxonomy (NCBI): domain Eukaryota; kingdom Metazoa; phylum Arthropoda; class Insecta; order Lepidoptera; family Noctuidae; genus Agrochola; species Agrochola lychnidis. Next base: position 13,314,313 of record OY796858.1, read on the forward strand.
AAACCCAGCTGGGTTCTGTAAGTCGTCGATCCGTCTAGCATGATAGTGTCTCATAGTCGTGACACGTTCGTCGATGCTTGTTATTCTTCCAAAAGCAATCATTTCTACTAAACATAAGTACATAAATGTATGGAATTATTTGATAGTACGTGTGTATGTACTGAGTTGAAGTACATACCGACCAAAAGTCCATAGGCAATCTCAAAAGAAATAGCTTGACGTTTAGTTTTACTTACGACCTTTTATTTTCGAGAGACACATGCATTATTGTCGTCAACAAGTGGTCGTCAATAAGTGGTCGTCAACAAGTGATTGTAGTTCATAATTTCAACGTTAAAATATGAGTTAAGATGACCTAGCGGTTTAGCGCGTGCAGATAGATGCGTGAATCGGTGAGCCGTGAGTTCAAATCTCATACAGTACTATTAAAGGTTTTTTGTAAGTTTTTACTCAAATGGAAGTAATGGAATAGAAATATAATATTCTTTATGTTCGCTTTGTTCACACATTTCGTAAAGTTAGAAAGGTAGATCATAAAAAACTAAATAAGTAATTTAGACTTGTGAGGTAGAATATGAGTTTAATGAATATTTGACTTGACCTGAATGAACGCTGTCGATTTGTTGTAGTTGTTGGTTAGCAACGTGTGATCTCAAAATGCAGGCAAATATTAATATTGAGGCGAGGGCGACTATTATTGCGCTGCATAAAAGTGGTCTTAATAGAACACAAATATATTATACTCTAAGCAAATATCTGATGCAACCGGACTGAATGTGAGTATTATATTTACGAATTGAACTTAAACTTTTATTTGAAATTTACCTAGACTATTTGGTGACATATGGATTAGTTCTTTTTATTGTTATTTTTTAAATCCATCATGAGGTCTAAAAGATAAATAATTAGTGTTAATTATTGCATTTAAAAATGCAGAGTTTTAATATTACTTATATTGTTATTTTAAATAAATATTATTTTATGTTATTATAAAAATGATATAATGACGTCACTGTAGTATTTTGTTATAACTGCTTAATATTACTTCTTTTTTTTTGTTTTAGCGGAATACTGTAAGTCTCTGGGTTAAAAGACATGAGGAAGAGGGAAGCCTTGCTAGTCGACAGCGAAGTGGAAGGCCGTCGCTTATTAGCGAGGCGCAGCGACGATATAATGGTGGGCGAGTATGAAACAAATGGTTTTACACCAACAGGACACTTTGCGGAATTATTCGACACCTCATTGCAAACTGTTCGCCGTGCCCTCCACACTGAAGAATTGCATCACACAGAAGACCAGTAAAAAGCCTTTCTTGACAGAAAGACATAAACAAGAACGATTACGTTTCGCACGGTATCATTTAGATTTTGACTGGAATACTACCATATTTTCAGACGAAAAAACATTTAAGTCTAGTCAAAAGGGTAGGCTTCATTTATGGTGCAAGGATAACACTCGATGGTGTGATAAAAACGTAATCCCTAATACAGAGACAGGTCGAATTACGATTAATATGTGGGGATGGATGAGTGCAGCAAGGCCAGGAGAACTGGCTTTTATTCCTTCACGTGCCAACAGTTCTACTTATGTAGAAGTATTAGACGATGTCATGCTACCTACTGTGCGCAACATTTACTCAGCTGATGAGTTGACACAATTGACATTTATCCAGGACGATTGTCCTATTCATCGGGCGAGCATTGTGCGTGAGTGGTTCCAGAATCACCCGGAGATAATTGTTGTTCCATGGCCAGCGCGATCACCCGACCTCAACCCCATAGAAAATCTATGGGGTTTGATGGTACAAAGGTGGGAGTCACGGGATGAGAGGTGTATACAACAATTATAAACCCATTGCATGGAGGTGTGGGAGAATTTAAGAGGAACCGAAATATGTGGTAATATTGTCCATGCGCAAACGTCTACTTGACTGCATTGAAAATAATGGGGGTTATACAAAATATTAACACCTAGATGTTTTGGTTTTAATAATTAGACGGTGTAACTAAATATTTAGTAATATTAACATATATCTGTAATTATTTAATGATCTTAAATTGAAGTTTAGTTTCAATCTTCTTTCCGTCAAGAAAATGAACACTTAAGCTATTACCTCAATATTAAAAGTAAAAAGAAAAGTCTAAATCATATTACCTATTATATCAATTTTCAATAAACTCCACTGAATGCCGATACCTACCAATAATAAGTGGGTACCAACAATTATATTTGTGTTTTATAATATCCTTTCCTGGTTATGATATTATGAATTGACTAGGAACTGGGTACCCACTTAGTAAATTAAACAAAAAATCTTGTGAATGGTAACAAGAGAACTTCTTTTATCTAGGTAGGAATGTGACATCACAATTCTCATAAAGGTTCGTTAATTTTATAAATAAATAAAACGAATAAACATTTTTGTTATCATTCAACACGACTTTTTATTTCCACCTTCTCACACCAAAAAGATAAATAAAAAATCACATAAATAGTTAAACTATAATACAATAACTAATATTTAACTTCTTATAAAAAAAAAACAAATAATAAGAAAAAACAAATATAATTTTTCTATGAAACTGGTAAACCAGCCACACGTTGTAATTACTTAGATTCGAACTTAGACCTTACTGATCGTGAATCCATTGCTTAGCCCAAACAATAGCTGTTTGGGCTAAGCAATAATATTTTTATGCGAATTTTAGCATCAGGTCGCCACTATGACGCGTATTCTAAATGCAACAGAAATATAATGTTATTTCACGTTGTGCGACGACAATTCATTAGTGTGTGTTATCAGTGGAATATTGAGACATCACTCATCCACGCACATGCACACGCACTGACTGTATCGTGCTCGAGTTCATAGCAATATAATCCTTAGCATACTTTTGGAGTTTTGAGCGCTTATTGTACCTATTTGGCTACAGTAAATAATAAATTCACAAATGATGTTTATGTTCAGGTGGTGTGCAATCAAACAGTATGCGACTGTGCTGGCATCAAAGGCGATCAAGGGAGCATAGGACCTCCCGGTGTTCCAGGCTTTCAAGGTGACTATGGTGAAGACGGACCACCCGGCCGCCAAGGCCGGCCGGGCGAGTCAGGAGACTTTGGTGACAGAGGCGACTTCGGTGAAAAGGGAACACACGTAAGTATGCCAAATAACAGATTGTCTGGTTTCTATACCACAATATATTTTAAGTAAATAATAGTAATTGCCTTTTTTATTTTTCAGGGTATCGTTGGACCTTACGGACCAAGAGGAGACACAGGGCCGCAAGTAAGAATTTATTAGAATAAGTACAAGTGCAGTGCACATTAAAACATTTTATGATTTTCTAAATATTTGACTTAATCTTAACCCTTTTCCCTGCCCAGGGCCCATATGGATTGGAAGGTGTTATTGGAATACCAGGTTTAGATGGCTGTAGCGGCGTTGACGGCATTATGGGACCACCTGGATTGAAAGGCTTTCCCGGCGATAGAGGTTCACCAGGACCCGCCGGAGAAAAAGGTTCTCGAGGTTTGGCTGGTGAGGGGGGAGCAAATTCGAGAGGTGTGAAAGGTGACATCGGTGAAAAAGGTCCTCCAGGAGCACCTGGACCTACTGGAGATAGGGGTCCTAAAGGTGATGACGGAATTAAAGGGCCAGATGGTGATGCGGTAAGAAAAAAAAAATCATTTATAATTTTAACGAAAATAAAAAGTTATTATATCATGAAGATATTATAGTATGTAGTAGTAGTACAGGTAGATTGGTAATTGGATGCATTCCTTGAATTGGGTGATAGATAGTGGAGCTAATTTGCGACATTCGTCCGATCCTGCCGATCCAGCCGATCGTCCCGATCCCGGTTCAAACTATGACGGTCAAACAGAAGAAATAGTTACTGGTTCTACTGTCTGATAGTATAGGTAAAAAATACTTTTTAACAATAAAAATAAACCGACGAAAAAAGAAACTGAAAATCGAAACATAAATATAATAATACCCTTTAGTCTAACTTAGATCTTAAATTAATATAAATTGCCAATTTTCAGCCGGCGCCAAATAAACAATCAACGAAGTCCAATCAATCGAGCTGCCATCATTAAGGCTCCCGCAAACAAGCGCGATGCGACTCTAATAACACAATTTCTAAGAAAACTTCACGGTAGAACAATTACAGGTGTTGCGTCGCGCCTGTTTGTGGTAGCGTTTATACTTGGCGCCTTTTTGTTTGTTTGGACCAACAAACAAAAAGCCAACAAATTGAAAAATTAAATCCACCCTTAACACTTTCGACTCCACCCACTTTTCATAGAACCCATACGCCATGCCACCATACATATTGGAAGTGAACCCTCCGGGAGGGTTCATAAGCTGTCAGAATGCATAAATTTACCATCCAAAGGGTAGATTTCTCGCAATTATAAGTGTAGTGTCGAGATGTGCGAAATTTAACAAAAAAACTTGAAAGCTCAATATCTCCAAAACTTGAAAGTTAATCGGACCGGTAGTCCGATTAACTCGAAACTTGGTACTTAGTAGATACCTACTAATACTTTTAAGTTTTAACAGAAAAAAAAAAATAACGAGTTTTGGGTTTTTCAAGAATCGAACCCTGACGGGGCCAAAATGGGTATTTAAGTTTTTAGGGGAGGATTTTACTGCGTGGCTTGATTAATTCAAAAATTGGTAGAAAATAATCTTTACGTCAAATAATGGAAACGTGACAAACGATTTTTCTAAATTACATCCCTGTGGTGGTACAATGAGGGGATAAAGTTGATGTAAAGAATCTTATTTCTTTGATCTATAAACTTGCAACTTGGCCCAAATACTTATCTAAAAAAATAATTAAAGACGTAACGTAGGTAATGATTATTTTCGAAAACTACCTTTTAAAGGGGTGGAAGGAGTGTTAAATCGTAATAAAAAATGAAAATGTGTGTTCTTCCTTCTTTTTTTATAAAATGAATTTTGGACTCGATTAAGTTTTCATTGTTTACATTTGTCCACAAACTAGGAAAAGGTATCCCTAAGATCAATTCCTGAACACAACACATACTTCACAAAACACACAGTATACTTCATATTTTTTTGTATAATTAACAATAAATCGGTTTAGGGTCCCATTGGTCGTCAAGGAGAACCAGGATACAGAGGGGATGACGGTGAGGAAACCATAGGACCACCCGGAATTAAAGGAGACCAAGGACCAATTGGTGAACCAGGGAGACCAGCGACCATTGTGGTGGTTGATGACTTTCACGAGAATATTACAGTCATATCTAAAGGAAACATAGGTGAAAAAGGATTGAAGGGACAACGGGGCGTAAAAGGCCTCAAAGGAATGCTCGGCTCAAGGGGTCAAACAGTAAGTGAACATAAAATACTAAATGGTCCTACCTACTTTTATTTTTAAACTTTTGATTCGTAGTTTTAACATAACTGTGTACTTATAGAACTCTGGCTCGTATAAGTTTATACCAAAAAGAGCGGCAAATAAAAAAAAATCTTCGTATGGAATCACTGATTAATTATTTGTGTGAATTTTGATACTTGGCTAAAAATAATATGTCTAGTTATTTTATTATGGGAATATATTTTTTTTTTGTGTCAGATTAATTTTATCTGTATTATAATGGTTTAACATATTTTCTGTATAAAATCTGCATACACTGTATGCACTTACAGGAACAGGTTCTTATTCTATATTGTCCATATTTCCAAAAACAATGTAACAATATTATAAGGACAGCTATGTACCCAGAAATAATTATGCACATCAATTGATGGAGCCCACTGTACATGCCAGTACCGACATAAATTACAATGGAACCCACACATAGAAAAAAATCAGGAAGGATAAGTTCAGCCACCTATCAGCATAGGTGGCTGAACTTATCCTTCCTGAAATTTAAAAATGCCCGATATTCATAGTTTAAATACCAGGAATAAACACAACCTTGCTGTACATCGCACACGTCTCCTCAGAGTTAGCAACTCGTTCATAGGTCAATGTATACGCTTTTACAACAAACTTCCCATTGACATTCGAAACTTAAACCCATTAAACGATTTAAAAACTATGTATCAAAACCAAACTTTGTAAAAAAGGGTACTATAAAATTTCAGATTATTTAGAAAATAAAAAATCTTGGGATTGAGCTGCTCGCTCTGCTAAGCCTTTTGATAAAACTTGACATTATAATTAATCAGTAAAACATCAAAATATACCAATTTTATTATTACTTTGCAAAGTATTATATTATTTTAATTATTGTGAATGTGAGGACTATGTGGACATTTTTTAATTTTTTTTTTTTCTTTCCTTTTATAATTTTTTCTTTCTCAGTTAGTTTTAAAATGATGGTTTGGCAGTTTGAGTAGTTTATGCGGCCTACCCAAATGTCCTTTCTTTGGTATTCTTCGTCGAGTTGAGCTCCACGATTACTGACAAATGCTTGCACTGACTGGACAGGTCCACTCAAATAGGTCCACTCAAATCTGTGTGGTTCTTTCCTCAAAAGACCATTTCAGACACAAATCTACATGGTCCTCATTACCAAGATCAGGACCAAGATTATGTCTGGACTTTAAAAGAGACTGTGACCTCTGAGTTTGTTTCGGCCTTTGTTCTCAGAGTAGTCAGATAGGAAAAGCCGAACTCATCTAGCAATTTTTTTATATTTTTACACAAATTAATTGTGTTTTTTACAAGACACAATTAATAGAACAATTTCATTTCATTTCGATGAAAATTATTCCAAATATGGGTTTTAATTATCCCTTTCTCTTCCAAACCAGCTAACTAACTTTTAACAGTTTCCTTAATTGAATTTACTTCGACATCCAAATTATCTGCAAATCAACCATTTACCGCTTCAATTTAAATATAATTAGGTAGATACATGTTCTAGGTATATGTTAAGGAGGATCCGCAGTGGTAGCACGCGAAATTCAAATGTTCTTACGTTTTTTGCGATTTGAAGGTTAGGGTCAGGTTGTATCTTGATCAAAATATTATTCGCGATCATAACAAATATGTATTAACATGATTTCATGAAAAAGTAATTCAATGGAACAAATCTAATCTAAGGTCCCGAATCATTCATTATCTTGATTAAGATACAACCTGACACTGACCTGCAAATTGCAAAAAACGTTAGAAAAATTTAATTTCGCGGACTACCGCTCAGGATCTATTTACCTTAAAATCTTTAAGTGACATCTATAAACAAAAATGATTTTTTTCTCTAGGGACTTTACGGTCCTGACGGTACACAAGGTTACAAAGGAGATCAAGGTCTCGATGGTCCAAGAGGAAAGATAGGTCATCAAGGTCGAGACGGCAGTCCAGGTCCAAAAGGAGACAAAGGTGCCCCCGGATACGCAGGTCCTGACGGAATTGATGGATGGAAAGGTGAAAGAGGTGAAGATGGAATGCCGGGCAATCCTGGACTGCAAGGAGTTATTGGAGACCCCGGAATTTATGATGAAACGCTAGATGTACCACCATCAATAGGGCCTCAAGGACCTCAAGGCCCTGAGGGCCCCTTAGGCCCAATGGGAGCTCGCGGCTATGATGGACAACGAGGTTTACCTGGTATTGTGGGACCACCTGGATTCCCTGGAATCAAAGGAATGCAAGGCAGGCAAGGAATTCCAGGTACATCTATTAAAGGAGAACGTGGAAATGACGGATTTAAAGGATTCCCCGGATATAGAGGACCTACAGGATTTCAAGGATTGTCTGGAGATACTGGTCCTAAAGGATTCAAAGGTACAAAAGTTATTGGTCCAGACGGTGAAGAAGGCGTAAGTGGTGTGGATGGGATACCTGGCCAGCGAGGCGATCGAGGTTATTCTGGCGATATGGGACCACAAGGATTTCCAGGAACTGGCGTTCATGGAGTTGGCCCTCCAGGGGAGGAAGGGCCACCGGGATCCCCAGGATACGTCGGTGACCCTGGTGAATACGGCCGTCCAGGATTCCTCGGCCCGAAAGGAGAACGTGGTGAAGATTGCCCATTTTGCAGATCAGGTAATAAACAATCATTTTTTTCTCATTTTCTTAGAATTCTTAAAAATCTGTGTCTATGTAACCTTAAGTAATAGACCTTAAGTAATTTTTATAACGTAGTAGATGTCTTCCTTGGTATGCATCCTATGACACAACCAATCACATAAAAACCATAATGCTAAGTTTGCCCGATGAAATTTTGTGGAATTTTGTGTTTTAGCCTGCGGATTCTTTTTCTATCCTTTACGCGTTTTGTCAGAATGGCGAGTTATTCTTTCTTTAGAAGTATATGACTTGATATAGCTTTTTGTTTCTCCCTTGACTGTAAGTATTTTCAGATCGTGGTGTGAAGCTTCTAAAACCAAACCATGGCGAGTTCGTGATTGTTCTTAGAAGCTTATTCTGAAATCGCTGAATGATGTATATGTTAGAGTGTGATGCTGTTCAATGGCATAGGTCCATGTTATAGCTTTGTATTAGAAGAGAATTTTATCTTCTAGGTATATAGATAGTGCAATCCACGAAGACGCGCCCCACTCCGCGATTACTGTACTGTAAGCTGTACGCTAGTACGGCGCGGAGCGGAGTAGGGCGCGTCTTCGTGGATTGCACTATCTATAGGCGTGACTAATTATCCAGTAGAGTGTCCGTCTAAGTTGCTTCCGTTTCGTGAAAATGTGATCTTTCCAAATTAGACGTCTGTCGAGGTATAAACCAAGGTATTTGACATGTTCAGCTTGAGGCACATGTGTTTTATTTAACAGTACTGGTGAGCAGGTACACTCACTTGTAGTGAATGGGAACTTTAAGATCAGTGTGGCACAGCAGCACAGCCATGTCATCCGCAAAGATTCCTGTGGTCGTTAAATTTGATATTGGGAGGTCAGCAGTATGAAACAAATATAAAATCGGTTAAAGCAGACTGCCCCGAGGAACTCCAGCAGTAATAAGGTTCCTCAAGGCATTGTGCTCTGTACAAAGAAATACCTATCCTTCACGTACTACATCATGATTAGGAAGATGTTGCTTTGGAAGCTGTTTTTGATTTTATATAGGAGAGCTTCGTGCCAAACTCTATCGACCCTTGGAAAGATGTCAAGGAATGTATTGTAATTTTAAAAACGAGCCTGAGGCTAGCCGATCTATTGTGCCATGTTTCTGTCGGATCCCAAATTGATGGTCAGGTGTTTATCTTTAATTATAGGCAGTAAACAGAATAGAACTAGCGATTCATAAACTTTTGAAGCTTTTGAAAGTAGACCGAGTATGATTTCGGGGCTTCAGGAGTTTTCTTGGTTTAAAAATCATTATTAGGATTTTAGCTGTTTTCCTTTGGGGGAAAAAAGCGAAGACTTGTCATGCATGGCATTGTAGATTGTAAAACAGAAAGGTTAGGCTAGAGGTCTGGAAGGTGTTGCAGAATCATCCTACAGTTATCAAATCATAGGTTTTTTTAGGATTTACGTTATTTAAAGCTCATAGTTATTTAAAGCACAAGTTCACAATGTAAACGTTGGGAACTTGTGAGGCTGATAGAAGAATCACAATCCAGCAGAACTTCTTCTTTGTTCCCTGCGAGGGGCGTAAATACGCCTTTTAATGGTTCTGCGAATATTGTAAATTTTTCTACGCTACTTAGAGCCCAGCACCCGTTGGCTTGACAGAGTGGGGCAGACACTGTTTTGGTCCGCTTTCGTTTTTTATTAGCTTTCCACAGTGAATAGTCGGTAGCAGCTGTAGCATCTAGGTTGCTCAGGAACGCCTAGACACTATTATTTATATTCTTGTCTAGAAGCTTTTTGAGGTTCCTAACCACATACTTTAATGTACTTTTATCTTCAGGGCATCTAAATTCTAAATTATTGCCATTGTTGCTGCGTTTCTCTGTTTTCTGTTTTCATATATTTTATCTAGTATAGTAAGGGATATCGATTTATATAGGCGTCAAAGCCTGAAGATTTCCCAATCTGTCTTTTAGTGTGAAGGACGCAGGCTTCTGTAGTTTATTATAAATGACTTAATAAGATAAATGAATGATGGATGGTCCGAAGATAGTTCTGCTATTTATTTTATTTATTTATCTTTAAATCAGGCACATTACCCATAATTTGTTAGTATCATTTACAACTATGTTAGTATAGTAAGAGGCCTATGTCCAGCAGTGGACGTCTTTCGGCTGTAATGATGAAAATGAATGATGATGTTAGTATAATTAATTAAGAGAAACTTATACAACTAGAAACAATAACAATAATACAACACAACTTATGGAACACTATATCTGTTAAGCCATCTTCTGGAGACACCTGGCAACAATACATGTACTGCGCACAGGTGCCCCATCAGGTGGCCTTCAGTCTTACAACAATGCTCAGGAGACTACTGTCGCTGTGTCGCATCCGACGCAGTAGTGACACGGATCTTTTGCGCATGATCGCAAAGAAGTAATCTGTACGCGCTGCTGCGAACATCCCTGACGCGCTACAGAAACGTGGCAGCGACAGCAGTATCCTAAAAGCATTGTTGTATTGCACACGCAGGGCATTAAACGTTTTTTGCGTGTATCTGGTCCACAGACTGCAGGTATAAAAAGCCTGGCAATATGCCCTAAACAGTTTTATCTTCACGTTATTGTCACACTTTGCAAATCCGCGGGCCAGCATGTTGCATCGAACGACCAATGCCCTGCGCTCTCTTTCCATATCACAGTTATCCGTGCCAACCTCTGTAACCCAGTGACCAAGGTATTTAAACTGCTGTACTCTGTTTAGAGTTGCACCACATAGCGAGACTGGTGGTACTACTTCATAGGTCTTGTTTTGCCATAAAAACTAACAGCTCGCTTTTCTTGGCATTATATCTTAGTCCATGGACTCCAGCATAACACTCACATATATTTAATAGCTTCCTGAGGGCACTGATCGACGGACTCAGCAGCACCATATCGTCAGCATAGCTGATGTTGTTAAAAGACACACCATCTATCGAGCTTCTGAGTTCCTCGATCAGCTTATTCATATAGATATTAAATCATTTAGGCGAAGTCAGACCCCCTTGCCTCACTCCGCACTCTAACCTGTACACATCTGAATAAGCGCCTGCCCACCTTACAGTGTCATATTGGTTACCGTACCAGAACTTAAACATATTAATTAATTCTGGAGGCAGGTTAGCTTCATTCGACAGTTTTTTCCATAAGATGTCATATGAGACAAGGTCAAAAGCCCTTGATAAATCCAAGAAGCAAGCATACAATACACAGGTGTCCTTCTCCCAGTGTAATATTGCACTGTGCTCTTTAGAGTCATTATCGCAGTCTCGGTCGATAACCCATTCCTAAAACCAAACTGTCTGTCATTAATGTTTAATTGTTTACCTAGATAACTGTCAAGTAAACTATCCAAAATTTTAGCTACAACTGTTGCTAAAGAAATCGGTCTGTAATTGCCTATATCTGACATTTTATTCTTAGGAACGGACACCACAATTACGTTTTCACTAGATTAGCCGGCTATGAAACAGTTTTTTTGTTTTCGAGATACCTTTATTAGCACAGAAGTGTTTTTTCCTGTCAGTGGGCCTTTATGTGAGCTCACTTGTTAGATCAACAACCATACAGGCCCAAATAGTTTCTATTTCTAGTTTTTGCGCAGCAACTAGGGTGGGTAAATTTTGAGTACCAATAGCTATGCTTTGCATTGAACCATTCGCCGAGGAAACTGGAAAACACAATAAACTCTTCCTGTGTGATAATATGTTTCAATAGACAGTAGATTGAGCTCCTTAAATTCTGAGTTGAGCTGCACGATAACTGACAAATGCGTGCACTGACTGGACAGGCCCTCTCAATCTGTGTGGTGCTCTCCTCAAAAGACCACTTCAGACACCCATCCACATGGCCTTCACATGACCTGACCAAGATTATGTCTGGACTTTAAAAGAGACTGAGACCTCTGAGTTTGTTTCGGCCTTTCTTCTCAGAGTAGTCAGACAGGAAACGCCGACCTCATCTTGTTTTAAAATATGATTGACGTGTAAAAGTGTTTGTACAAACCTACTTACAGAAATCATTTATCATTATCATTTAGAGAGGTGACAGTAACGGGGCTTATCCAATCTTCAACTATGACAATTGTTGTTTGAATTAGTGCTTTGCAGTACGATACTAATTCGTAATGTTTTAATTTGCTTCTAATGATTATAGCTGCTCCACTAAATATTTTCCCATCGCGGTGTGTGGTAGGTAGCCCATACTACATCCAGGGAATTTCGTAAGGCTTCTTGTCAGTGACGTGGGCGAAGTGGGCTCCCGCCCACGGCCTCGTACTTAAAGGGGCCTCCCTAGGCCCCTTTAAATGCGATGCCCCCAGACTTAACTACAGATGACTAATTAATATGATTACTTTTACGCTTGAAAAAGAACGTCACTAATTTAAAAGCGTGTATGTTTGTGGCCTCACAAGAATTAGCCCCTCTTAAGCGCGACTGCGAGGCCGTTGTAACTACCTTCAAAGACCACAACCGTTAGTTTGACGGAATATGCTTTTCAATATTCTCCCACCGCGCATTTATATTTTTTCACTATCATGAATAGGTATGTCGTGTCAAAGCATTTTTGGTAGGATAGATCTATTGGGTAGATCTTGGGAACGAAAGATAAGGGGCCTCGCTGATGCGACTTCGCCCACATCTATATTAGTCCACGCTACGCCTCTGCTTCTTGTAGTGACATGGTTCTGTTAATAACATTCTCAACACAGTGTTGGTATAAAAAAAGTCTTAACTCCTCTGAGCAGTAAGACAGGACCATTTGCATTGCCATTTGGGCGTCCCAGATGCATAATTTTAATGCATTACATTTTGAAACATGAACAGGAGATCTCCCAGCATCTTGATCGTTAGCAGCACTTCCTTCCATTACTTACCTAATGTCCGGTTTTGTTTTGTTCAGTGTCGTGGGATAAAATTATACACATCGGCCCGAGTACACTGCATAGAGAGAGAGAGAGAGCGAAAGTGTGAATTTGGTCAAAATGAAAAACCAAGATGAGGCTGCAAAATATTTTAAAATTTTTCGTCACGGGTGTCGCTTTGATAGTTTTTGAGGGTGCTAAAGCCAATAGTGAGGAAAAAAGTAAAGAAAAAACATTCATTTCAGGTCCTAGACACATATTAAATACAAAAACAGTACACATATTTGTCAATTTTATAAATCCAAGATGACGGCTGCGAAAATTTTCAAATTTTTCTTTATGAGTGTCGTTTTCATAGTTTTTGAGGGTGTTAAAGCCGATAGTGAGGTCAAATTGTTAATCCAAGATGGCGGCTGCGAAATTTTTCATATTTTTCGTCATGTGTGTCGTTTTCATAGTTTTCGAGGGTGATAAAGCCGATCGTGAATTCGTGAGGTCAAAATGTAAAGCCAAGATGGCGGATGCGAAAATTTTCAAATTTTTCATCATGGGTATCGTTTCCAAGGTTTTGGAGGATGCTAAAGCCGATAGTGAAGTCAAAGAAAATGAAAATCCAAGATGGCGGGTGCCAAATTTTTGTTTTTGTTTTAAATCATACGTGAGAAAGGAACTTCATTCCTGACGTTTCCGACCGCACACGTTTTTTTTAATGTTGTGTGATTTTTATTACATAGTTAGCGAGCGACCCGCCCCGGCTTCGCATGGTTGAAATTTACATGTGAAGACGGTATTCTGTTTACGACACATTGTGTACATGTTCTGAGCAGTAACTAAACAAAAAGTACTAGGCTTGCATGAATTCAAGATAATATTTAATTAGTATTAAGTATCTACTTCATTTTGTTTACATTCACATAATAACGCCTATGTCCATCTGGAATAATGTACCTTTCAAATGGTGAAATCATTTTCAAATAGGAGCTGTTCCGGATTCCACATAAATTCGGGCTCTCTCTCTTTATAATATTAGTATAGATAGCTATACTAATATATAATCCGGAACAATTACCTATGTAGCTGTTGTTAACAAACTTACATTTTATATTTATTCTCTTAGGCTTAGATGGACCAAAAGGACATAAAGGAGATGACGGCTATCCTGGTAATAAGGGTAACCCAGGACCTGTCGGTGAACAGGGAAGTAAAGGAGATCGAGGCTTCCCTGGTAGAAACGGGATAAAAGGAAGAATCGGGCTAAAAGGCATCAAGGGAACACCTGGCGGAACAGGACCACAAGGGCCAAAGGGGCCAAAAGGAAAAGTTATACTTCCACCACTAGCTATGATGATAGCCGATAAGGGAGCCCCAGGCGACAGAGGTATAATATATTCCAAATGTGTATTTTTTTGATGCCCTATGATTTTTGCCCCTCCATTGTGGGTTATTAAAAAAAAAAACAGCTGTTTAATGGAAAAGTGCAATACCTACGCGGTCAAAATGTATGGAACAGCTAATTTTATTTTTAATAACTGGCGAAATATTTTAACGCTGGGGGGTTCAGAATCATATCCTGAATCCACGGTAACAGTTTTCATGTCGATGTACCACCCTGTATATATATTTACTTGTACATTTTATTATTTTATGACTGTTAGCTATTAATTATGTATATCCTGGAAATTATTATGTGTATTATCGATGCTATGATAGGTAGGGATGAATATACGTATAGATACATATTGAACTGTTGTTATGTTAGCCCCTACCTACATAATGAAGTAGTACCCAAATACATAAACTGGAGTTTTCTCGTATTTGACTCGGACCGATCCCCGCATCACAAATTTTACAAAAATCCATGGCTTCAGTCATTCTTAAACTCTATTGAGTACATAACAGTAAGCTATAGGTATTTTTGTCCTCTCCGAGTGTCAGGCTAACCGTACGCTGAGACGCAGGTGACGCAGCGCAGCACAGTACCTACAGATTTAGCAAGGTAGGGCAGGCGAGACAGACATAGGCCGCGAGCGCATGCTGCGATGCAGCTACACAGACATATTCGCGTCCTAGCTAGTACAAACTTCTTTTTTTAATACCTAGTCTTGATGATTAGTATCATACAAAAAGGGTTCACAACGAACTAATTCAATTAAAATGTTCTATCATTGCAACAAAATTATAAATTAGTGGTAAATAATACGAATCGACCTGCACGCGACGCGCAGAAATCAACGAGTACCTACATCGAATACAACGAAGTGCAGAGCAGAACAGACATATGTCTTCGTCACAGGTGCCAGCGCCGCAGCATACGCAGCTCTCAGTACGTTCATGCATTACAAAATCTGCTCTGCCCTGCGCTGCGTGAACCTGCGTCACCTGCGTCTCAGCATACGCTTAGCCTTACTGTCTGGTTATATCAGTCACTCTAGTTGTATTTCATGTACCATTGCGGACACTGGCGGTGAACCACTTTTCAACCATATTACCAAGAACATAAGGGTGAAAAGTGGTTCACCGGAAATGTCCATGGTTGTACACCGGCTACACATCAAGCTATAAATTTCCAGTTTACGCTGATCTCGCATTGTTTAGGATTTCCGTACAATGCGAGGTCAGCTTATACTAGAAATTAATAGCTTGATGTGTAGCCGTGTGAATCTATGTAGATAAGTAGAGCATAACAAAATAAATGCTAAGATTAGCATAGTATAAAGAGAGGTAGTAAGCTATCTTCATAGAAACGCACCGCGCGCGGCTTGTATTACCCGTTTCTCGTGAGAAACCGGTCGAGATTTTGTTAAGTGTGCGTACGGCGACGCATAGATACTATGTATGGCCCCTGTACATACAAGCCGCGCGCGGTGCGTTTCTATGAAGATAGCTTACTACCTCTCTTTATACTATGAGATTAGTGTAGATTTATTTTATGTTGAATTTGTTTTATTTTAGGTTTCATGGGTTTACGAGGCCTCCCGGGTAATGCAGGCTCGCCAGGGTTTACTGGTGACACTGGATTTAAAGGACTTAAAGGACAAATGGGTGACGATGGATACCCTGGAAAGCCGGGTCGAAACGGCACGAGAGGGCGAGATGGACAGCCGGGAAACCCGGGCAGGCCTGCCCCTATGACGAAACAGTTCCTTGTTGGACAAAAAGGAGAATCTGGACTTAAGTAATTATTATTTTTAGTCAAATAACTGCGCGGCTGCTACATGATTGCCGATCGAGTTATAGGAAAATACTGCCTCCCATAAAAAGTCGACCTTAATAATAAGTAAAACAAACATAGGTTTGCCAGTGCTCAGCTTGAAGGCTCCTTTTCAATGAAAAGATAATTAATCCAATTAGGATCATCATTTTGCTTTATACCTAAGGTTACCGAACGAAACTCTCTCGTTGGCTTTAGAATCGATAATTACCGACTTAAAAAAGTTCATCCAAAATAAAACTTTTTCCGAGATATACATATTTATATAATTTCATAGTTCATAACCATGCCAAATTACACCAAATTACAGCTTTATAGTACCAAGGGTCTCTGACTTAAACCGCGGACAGACAAGCAGACAGACAGACGGACTTGGCGATACTATGAGGGTTCCTTGTTTTACGGAACCCTAAAGACTGGCCAAAAGCGAGTTAGACTCACACAATTATTATTAGTACAAAATATACTTAGCAGTCTGCGGCAAGGTCCCAGGCCTGCTGTAATAACTGTACTGTCAGTGGCGTAACTATACCATCTGAGGCCCGTGGCAAATTTTTGAATGGGGCCCTCCTTTTTTTTTTAGGTAGAACATCTCGTAGTTGACCTCTGAGATCATGATTACTTAACCGGGCTTTCCTGTGGGTGCCTTAAGCTACTACACTTAAAAGCTCCAGCCACGTGTTATTCAACTATGCTAATTAAAACTAGGTGAACGCTCGCTAAGGGCACCCCCTGTGGGGTACGAACCTCGGCTTAGGGCGTCAACCGGAGGGAGGACATTAAGGATGGGACGGGCTGGATCAAAGTTTTGATCATGATTATTTAGTCGGGGAATTTAAAGCTACGTGCTCAGCTGCAACAACTGCTGACACCTCGTTATCGAGCAAGGGTCGGGGGGGAATGGGGCCCTCCGGCGTCCCAGTAAAAATAGTCACGTTAGAATTTAATTTTAATAAACCACTGATGTAAGTAGTTACCCAAAACTATTAATTACATTGTGTGCATTTTAGTTAAATATCTTATAAGTTTAGTTAGTAAATGGAAGTTAGCAAAGGTGTCAAATGTCATGATTTCATGAAATCATGACATTTTACACCTTTATCTTTTTCTTAATCACAATTGCTGATTGTAATGATTATTATAATTGAGTACAACCATATTTGTTACGACCGCAAATCATATTTTAATCAACATAAAACCTGACACAGACCTGAAAAATGCAAAAAAACATAAGAAAATTTGAATTTCGCGGGCTACCCTGACGCTTTCCCCTTAAATAAGTTTTTATTAATTTTAGTTTCGATAATGATCGTTCAGCACTAGCTGTAGTCACATGAATTGTAACAAATAACATTAATTTTGTACATATTTCAGGAAAGCTGCACGACATAAAATGATTCTTTATTATTAATAAATCAGCAAGTTCTCTAATACACGTAGACTTTTTTATTTCATTCTGAAAGTGGACCGAAAACTGAGAATTTACCTGGCAAATGATTCAGATGTCTTTTTTATATAGATATATTAACAAATTCTAGAGCTTTTTAGGGTTCCGTAGTAAACAAGGAACCCTTATAGTTTCGTCATGTCCGTCTGTCTGTCCGCGGTCTAGCTCCGAGGAGCTACTAGAAAGCTGTAATTTGGCATAGGTATACATATTAATTACGCCGACAAAGTGGTAAAACAAAATTATGAAAAACATTTTTTTTAGGGTACCTTTCATACACGTAAAGTGGTGATGTTTATTTTTTTATTTTTTTACCCCATGGTGAGGGGTATCATTCGAAAGGTCCTTCAAAAATATTGGGAGTTTGTGAAAACCATTTTTGGATTCAGGGATTTGTTTGCGAAATATTAAGCTTTAAAGTGCTAATTTTTGTGAGAGTCAAGTGTTCCCCCCCCTGCCGGCTAAATGGTTGGTTTTGGGTGTGTGAAAAAAATCAGAACAGTAGTTTATATAACGAAATTAAAAGGAAAACTATCACAGCTAAGTAGGCTTTACAGGTTAACGAGTAATAATCGACCAACTTAACTTTGCAGTTGCAAAAACATGTTTTCCCATACATTCCGTATGGGAGTACATATTTTTCAACTACAAAGTTAAGTTTGTTTTTGGGATAAATTCATCCCAACTACGGAACCCTTCATTGTGCGTGGTCCGATATGCACTTGGCCGGTTTTTTTTAAATAAATCAGTGTCATTTAAAATTTGCAAAGTGGAAGGTTGCAAAACACTGAAATTGGAAACAATGTCATTCATTGGAAGGAAACGCGATTTCAGTTGATTAATAATGATGTCTAATACTCGATAAAATACGTTCACTTTACACGAACTTTCTGGATCTTGAAGACGCTCATCTTCGCAAAGTTAGTCAAAATGGCGTTTTATCTTCCTTTGACGAGTTTTGGAAAATTCAGGTTTGATGGACCATTTTACAAATTCATGTCGATACCTTTCCAATTCTTCTAGGCATTTTTAAGTACTTAAGTACAAAATTTTGTTAAAAAATGTTAGGTTATTTCTGAGCTCGTGGCCTCTTGGGCCGGGGCCCTCTTGGGTCGGGGGCCCGTGGCATTTTGCCAGCCCTGCCACCCTATAGTTACGCCACTGTGTACCTATAATTATAAACCTGCGCTAGCTCCTAAATTATCACTTTCACGGACACTGAGATGAAGTTGACATTCTCAAAATGGCACTACAAAGGATCATGGGCAAATATGTATGGAGTCTGGGTTCAACTCTCAAGGGATGAAACTTATGCCATGGGAAAGCTTTTGCGGTATTATTTAATTTATACTATGGCAGCCAAGTCGAAATCGAGCGCGAACATGGTGTTTTGGATCATTCAAAATACGTTAGGTTATTTTAGGGTAGGTAGGTATCTATGTAGGAAGGATAGGTAGGTAGGTAGGCATGTAGGTAAGTAGGTAGGTATGTAGATATTTAGGTAGGTAAGGTAGGTAGGTACCCTTTTTGTTTAGGTTAGGAGGTTTGCTGTGCCGTAAGTATGGGAAGGGAACACCGGGGTGGTTTTTAGTCTGTACGTGTCTGATAGACACCTGCGCCCGCCCCAGGGCAGAGGACATTATTGAGGATTTTCTAATACGAAAAAAAAAGTTTAGGTTAGTGTAGGTAGATATTATGTTGGTACATAGGGTAGGTAGGTAGGTAGATAGGTAGGTATGTAGGTAGATAATAGATAGATAGATAGAATATTCTTTATTATGTACACCATAAAAATTACAGACATAAATTTAGAAATTAGGTATCGGAGTAAAAACAGATTGTTGTTATCATAAACATCAATATTTGAACATCGAAACCTTTTACCTACATAGGTAGGTAAAAGGTTTACATAGACTCCATTTGAAATAAGATTAGACATTTAACTAAACCTTTTTTACAGTTCGTTCAACCGATTTTGACTTCTATTGCGTTGGTAGCATGACAAATGGCAGCTGCAGTAAACATTGGTATTGTAACCACTTTTTTTGCTTTTAATGCCATCCTTATGCCTACGGTATAGAAGTCAAAATCGGTTGAACGGACTGTAAAAAAGGTTTGTTTAAATGTCTAATCTTATTTCAAACGAAATATAGGTATACGCTATCTGGTTGACATTGGCATAGGGGTCATCAGGGGTAAATTTGTTGCAAATGACCTCTCCTACATCCCATTAATGGATTGTCGACGTATAACCAATAACCCTGTTTATACAGGGTTATTGGTTATACGTCGATACCCTGTATATACTTATGTATATACAGGATGGCAGAGATATATACAGGGTAGCAAAATAAACCGACGAAAAATTTCAACACAGGGAGGGGGGTTCAGAATCATGTACTGAATCCATGGTAACAGTTTTCGCGTCGATGTCCCTGCCACCCTGTTTATTATTACTATTTTTTCCACTCTAACTAGTTCAGTTCCGGGTAGTACCTACTTGATTATGAAATATTGATTATGGAAATATATTAATCCCGCCTATCTACTCCATATGCCAAATTGCCAACCCCATTTTCCGCTTTTTTTCCAAAGTCAGCGCCGACAGCCATCTCCCTAATTGGCTGCCGGCGCCGGCAGTCAATTAGGGAGACGGCGCCGGCAGCTGAGGCACTTCCATTAAATTATTATTGGTTGCTTGACTTGTTTGTATTCTGTTAATAACACACTGAATACATTACAGAGGTGAAATTGGTGAACCCGGAGAGCCTGGTCTCCCTGGGGACGCTGGAGAATCGCTTGCTTACGGAATAAATGCCAAAGGCCCCAAAGGTTTCCCCGGACCACGTGGAATTAAAGGTATGCATTATTATTTATTATCAATAAAATTTACTTACACTTTTGTACCTACGTATAATGGACTAACACTTCGCCTGCGTCGTTCTTTCCCCTTCAAACTTCAACACCCCCTGCACCCGCATTAGCTTTAAAGGGTAGTTTTGAAAAGTTCATCATTACGATCTTTGTCATTTACCAAGATAAGTTTTTAACTTTCAAATATCTAACCGAATGTGATTTTTCAAACAAATATTCCCCTTTTGTAACCATTTGATACGTTTCCTTTTATATAACTTTTATATTAGGTATCTATTATTCCCGTAACTGAATTTTGGGACAAACATCTTTCAACTTTTTGCCATCGATAGAAGGAGAATGCCAACTTGCTAGTTATTTGAAGCAATTTCTACTTACCTACCTCTTTTCACCCCGGTACGGGTCGATTTTCGAGAAATTCATAAACTGTTATAAACCTAGTTCTTTATTTTTATCAAGATTATTATTCGCTTAGGCTACTTTATAATCAATAGAGTCAATAAATAGAGTATTTTAGGGTAGGTACCCTAAAATACTCTATTTATTGAGTTTGGCTTTGAATTGATTTGAATGAATTCCTGCCACTTCAACATTTACCAAGAGAGTATTTTCCGAGGGCCGTCTTTTCCATTGGCCACTCTGGGCACCAGCCCAGGGCCCCGCGATCCATTGGATCCCCTAGTCCCAGCATCCTAGATAGAAGCTGTCAAAAGAAAATCTGACTTGCCTATTCCATGCGGGGTGCTAAGATTTTCGAACTCGCTTTGCTCGCTCATACCTACATCCTAAATTTGCTTTGTTAAAAAAAAATGGAGAAAAAGAAAGATGGAACTATACGTCCTGTAGAGCTTCATCTCTTTACCACACTGAAGTAATATTAAAATAATACTGCTTTATGAGCTGGTAGTAGGCCCCCAGTGATACGTTGCTTCTTGCCAAATTTCATGATTCTAGGTCGACGGGAAGTACCCTATTAATTTATTTATATTATATATAAATAAACATTGATGAATTTAACCAATGCTAGTTAGAGCAAGTTAGTAGTTTAATAATTACCTATGTATTTAAATTAAACAAAACGTTTGCAGGTATCTTTGGAATGAAAGGAGAAAGAGGTGAAATGGGATTCGACGGTACACCGGGTGCATTTGGTGATCAAGGCCCACCTGGCAGGTCTATACAGGGTTTGAAAGGCTATAAAGGCTTTGTTGGAATAAAAGGTAGTGTAGGGCCTTATGGTATTCCTGGCAGTAAAGGGCAACTGGGGCCTGTGGGTGCTGTGGGGAATAAAGGAAAGAAAGGAAGTCGTGGCAATCCTGGTTTGGCCATCCTAGCGGGCGAAAGAGGATTCGATGGTCTGGCCGGTGAACGAGGAGAAGATGGTGATGCTGGTTATCCGGGCCTGGCAGGAAGAACTGGATCTATGGGAAATAAAGGACAGCAGGGTACAGCAGGAGATATGGGTCCCGATGGACCACAAGGGCCTCAGGTAAATATGCATATTTAGCTATAATAACTTTCATGTCTGGGAACCATGCATTTTACTAGGTATGATTTAAAATAACTACCGACACCTTTTATTGTAATTTCATTCATCAAAACTTCCACGCTGACATGGAGACTTGACGAACTCCTTTTGTAGTAACTTTTAGTTCCTAATTTACATTCTCTGACTTTAAAAACGTGTTAGGTATGGTATGGTGTTCTTTCTTTAACTCATAGCTATACATGTATTTTTTCCACAAAATGTATATTATTTGTTTTTTTTGCCAACAGGGAAGAAAAGGAATACCAGGAATAGAAATACGAGGTGCCCCAGGCTTAGCTGGCCAGCCTGGACGGCCTGGACTCGCAGGTTCTATTGGAGATGCAGGTTTACAAGGCTCTAATGGAATAAATGGCGATAACGGTCCTAAAGGAATGAAAGGAAACGTAGGACCAATGGGCATTCGGGGCGCGCAGGGAGAAATAGGAAAAATGGGTCAATACGGATTCCGGGGCAGAACGGGAATTGTCGGAAATCCAGGTGTTCAGGGAGATCGGGGAGACAAAGGCTCCGAAGGATTTAACGGAGAACCTGGTCAACCTGGACAAGTAGGACCTTCTGGTCTTAAAGGTATTATTGGTGAAGTAGGTTTTCCGGGTTTGCCTGGCAATGATGGCAGTCCCGGTTTTAAAGGATTGAGAGGAGAATTGGGTTTTCCTGGTCTAAAGGGTATTAGAGGTGATGATGCCGCAAGAGGCCTGAAAGGTGACAAAGGCTTACCTGGTTATGATGGACGTAATGGAAGACCTGGTTTAAAAGGTTTTAAAGGTGCGATAGGTGACTTAGGATCGCCAGGTCTAAGTATTGCAGGCCCACCAGGATCAAAAGGTGATAAAGGAAATACAGGGTACCAAGGGGCATTCGGAAGAGTGGGGAGAAAAGGAGAAATGGGTGATTTCGGTCTCACTGGAGAACGTGGTGAAGGAGGTGACAGCGGTTTCCCTGGAGCACCTGGTCGTCCAGGAAGGGTGGGAGAAGTTGGAAGCAAAGGTGAACATGGGTTACAAGGAGCTGTTGGGTTACCTGGTCAGAAAGGCAACCAGGGTTTCGAAGGTACTCCTGGACGCATAGGTTCTCCTGGACTTCCTGGTGAAGCTGGCTTCATAGGTTCAAGAGGACGCTTAGGCAGCACTGGAATTAAAGGAGAGCGAGGTGATATTGGAATTAGTACGTACGTTCCCGCTACCAAGGGTGATATTGGTGACATGGGCATGGAAGGTCTTTCTGGCGTTCCAGGAGATATCGGTGATGCAGGATTTTATGGACTCGACGGTATCAAGGGTGAACAAGGAGATGAAGGCCTCCAAGGAGAAAGAGGCGATATAGGTTTAAATGGATACCGCGGTTCAATTGGTGACCAAGGACCACCCGGTCTCGCTGGTATAAATGGAGAAAATGCCCCACGGGGAGAACAAGGAAATCATGGATTTGATGGTCTTCCCGGATGGCCCGGTAATAGGGGTCAGAAGGGTAAACCTGGCGAATATGGTGACAATGGTCCTGATGGGTTACGTGGTCCCCCAGGTCTTATATTCATAGGACCAAAAGGTATGATCGGAATGGATGGAGCACCAGGGCCACCGGGTATTTCTGGACGACCAGGAAATCCAGGACTGGTTGGAAAAACTGGCATAAAAGGTTTTCAGGGAGATATAGGAGAAACAGGCGACTCGTTCAACCCTAAAGGTGTACAAGGAGACCGAGGATATCCAGGGTTCAATGGTGCTAGAGGACAAAAAGGAGATGTAGGTGATTCTGGTACGCCTGGGCAGTTGGGACAAAAGGGTGCGCAAGGATTTACAGGATTGAGGGGTAATGAAGGCGAAGAAGGCCCATATGGACCACCTGGCCTTAAAGGTATAAAAGGTGATAAAGGAGATTTATTAGCTACTGAAGAAATTGTGCCTGGACCCATTGGCAACATGGGCCCGCGTGGAAATGATGGGCGGCCGGGAATTGATGGTAAACCAAGTGAAATTGGAATGAATGGTGTACCAGGACAGAAAGGAATGAAAGGAGATGATGGTTTGTCCGGCGAGGTTGGACCTCCAGGAAGAATGGGACAAGAAGGATTCAAAGGCATAAAAGGATTACAGGGCTATGAAGGACATCGTGGAGTTATGGGATATGCTGGCCCTCCTGCTGTGCAGCCAGTACCTAAATCTAGAGGCTTTTATTTTACTGTTCACTCACAAGAAAGAATGATTCCAGACTGCCCGCCAGGAACCTCACGCCTTTGGAGCGGATATTCTCTTATTCATATTATTGCCGACGGAAAAGCACATGGACAAGACCTAGGTAAGTTATTTATTTATAAAAACTAGCAAATATAGCTAGACTTTTATAGTTAGGGTGATGTAGAAACAAAACATAGTAGGTTAGTCCAAAATGATAGAAAATTACCTTGAAAATAATTGTAAATAAAATACAAGAATAAATAAGACAGATAGGTACCTACATAGGTACCCAAAATATACAACGTCAATAGAGATAAAATACGTAAATGGATTAAAACTAATTCAATAAATGAACTCTTGAAATGATTCTGTCAACTTCTTGCGAATGTGAAAGTTTTCTGATAAGCTAAGTGATAGTGTAATAAAAAAACAATATGAAAATTAGTACGACTAGTACTAAGTAAATAAATACTAGTAAAGCAATTCTTATTTCTTTAAGGTGCCTCCGGAAGTTGCTTACGCAAATTTTCGACTATGCCATACATGTTCTGTAACTACAACGAAATCTGCAATTTCGCTCAGCGTGAAGATTACAGTTTCTGGTTATCAACTCCAGAACCTATGCCTATGTCTATGACACCCATACAAGCTAAAGATGTTGGAAATTATATATCCAGGTAAGGCTTCATTATAATTTTAAGTCCAACTGCATGAGCAGGCGCGGTCCCAGGACGGGTGTCATGAGTTCGTCACCAACACCGCAAAGGGGCGAACCTCAAATAAGAAAATTTTACAGGAGAGCCAAAAACGTTTTTTTTCTCCCGATGACGCGCTTAATTTGATGATATTTAAAACTATATATATATAATAATCAAAAAAATCAAAACGTTCAATACCTACTTGACCAAAATGTATGAAACAGCTGATTTTTTTTCGTGATTTCAGAGTTGCTCCCATAGTGAAAGTTGTTTATATTCATGGGTAGAACAACCTGTAAAAATATCGAGACGGTAAAAAAAAATCATCCGGTATACCTATGGCGAATGCATTTTGAGGGTCCCTTTTTTTGTAATGTACTCAATTCTTGCATCTGTATATTTGATCATTACGGCTTTAGCTAGTTCTACCTCATGACTATTTAAGACTGGTATCATGATCTTGTGAGAACAATGTTTTCCCAACAAGATTCCGCAGAGGTCTATAGGGTATCTGGGTGGTGCACTTGTCTGCTACGCTTGAATTTGTCGCTCCCTGAAGTTGGCGCCCGGGGCACGGGCCCCGGATTCCCCCTAGATCCGGGGCTGGTTGAAAGTATAAACGCTTTTTCACGTGACTTTTCTGCCAATTTACTCCCACCGCAAGCTGCGTTAGAGAACTTCGTTCAACAACAGTTTTCTTAAACAACAACAAATACTAATTAGCCCTAAGAAATTATCGACATGTCAATTTTGGTTTCATACATGACCCCAACCCTACGGTAGTCTCGTTAACATTTTTGCTAGAAGACATAATCGCATAACAAGTGCATGTCAATTTAGCTGATTTAACGTACATATTCGTAAGGCAAAAAAAAAATTTTTGAACCTTGTGAACATAAAAACGAAGTGTAGTGAGACATGGTGACGTCACGAAAGCAATGCGAGAAAAATACTCGATTCATGTCTCGTTTTATGTTGAATCATGGTTGAATCGAATGAAAAGTCAAAATGTATTATGAGGTTAGGATTTTTAATTTCACTAAAAACATCACTAGATATTTAAAAAAATACTTAAATATAAAAGGTTATTCCGTCTTTAATTTAGGTTTGACGTATTTGAACGCTTTTTACATGTTTTAACAGCACAACTAGGCATTTTCACGGAGCACTGATGAGAACCCCGCGACTCGAAAACAATTAACTTTGTGCGTTCGAATCGATTTGAAAGTAGTTTTTATGACCGTGTTAGAGCATTTGCTCTTGTACTTTTACAGAGGGGGAAGTGTTCGTAAGGCTTCTCCAGTGATATATACTCTAAGGTCTCGATGCATTATGATAATATGCGTTGTTTTAATTAAAAAACTCAATACAATCAAAAATATTTTATTCTAAGTTATTATAATGAGATCACAAACTTGTTGCGTTATTCGTATTTTTAAAACACACCAAATTACTTAATAAGTTCGAATTCTTCATCACCAAACCTGTGTTTTATGGTTAACATCAAATAAAAACAATTTGGTATTTAAAACACTGTTTTATATAAATCGTTAATCTAGACAAAGGTACCTAACAAAACAAATACAATCAATAAACAATATTTCTCTCTCTATCTATCTATAATCAGAAATCAAAACAAAAATAAAACAATGATCAAACAGTCCGGAGTTATTTTGATCAGAAAGACAGTAAGTCATATTACTTTGATCAGAAAGACAGTTTGTAATATTACTATCGTCATTCGTCTGAATTTCTATTTCAGTTTCAGGTGAATTTTTTATGGTCACTTTTGGTAATATGACTATTGTCGTTCGTCTGAACTTCCATTTCAACTTCAGGTGCTTTTTTTTATTGTCACTTCTAATACTGAGCATAGAAATAGGAACATTAAAAAGAATGCAGAGTGACGGTAACAAACTGGCTTCTTACACTGGACTACGACATGACAGAAAGTTTCCTAGCAAGTAGAAACTCACAGTATACACATTGACAATTCACAAATACACGTGCACTCAATATCATACAGACACTCTTACAACACCAACAAAACTAACACAAATCACAGCACCATGCATACACTCTTTTTATATCTATTCTAAGTTTTAGAAATGTACCTTTTTATTTAAAATTGTTAACGGAACGAAGGAGCCTAGATCTCACAACACAGGGAATCCTAATGTGAGGTCTAGGAATACAATCCACTTGAATGTAAACTTTGATAAGTAAAGGACATCACCCACGTTCCATATATTTTTGGACCAAATTTGAAAATGGCGGCCAAAGAAAAAAAATACGATATTCTGTTAGAACTTGTTCTCCTTAACATTTTTTATTATGGCACCACAACTGTGAAACCATTGCCCTCGGATTTATTTGAGTTCAAAAATCTTTATTTTATACATTTTCTATGAAATAAACTTTATAAAAAAAGAACTAAATTAATTTTATAAAAAAAGAACTATACTGCTATAGCAATATAATAGTTTGTAAAATATAATAATGAGAAAATACAGCCTGCCTGTAGTGGTTTTTTATTGTGGTATTTTGTTTTTTGTGGTATAGGGGATTTTCTAAAAATAAAAATACAGTTGTATCTTACGTTCAATTGTTAATGAACCCTTTAATTATTTCTAAAAGTACATGTACGTCTTACAAATATGTTAATTCATAACATATGGTTAAATAAGTATATCGTTCTCGTCTGGAACTACAATAATGTTTTCTAATCCCAAAGCCGGGGGTAATAACACCTGTAAATGACGAGCGTAACTCATGTACCATATTATGCACATAATATGTGAACAGCACCCAATCGTTCTTTTTCCTATTAAGCACGTGCAATAATAGTGACGGATTGCACTTCGACCGGATGATGTTCTGTCTATTACAATGTAGGTATAATATTGGCGAGCTCGGACATGTCGAGATTGCAGTCGTCCTCGTATCATCCACATATCTGATCCTTCTAACTCTTCCAAGTGTTCATCTGCCATTTCATTACTGAGCTCAATTGAAAACGATCCGTTATGGAGGATATGTTCACCATAGTAGCTTTTGGCTTGTTTTAATTGGTATACGCCAAGAGCAAATAATAAGAGGTCATCTTCACTCAGCCTCGGAAAATCTGCAAACTCTGGCATATCTGCTGTCATTAGGGTGAACTGAGCTCGTCTGCGATTATAATTATGGCGATTAACTAGTTCTGCTAATACATTTGGCGTATTCATTCTTTCATTTATGATCTCCAAAATGTCTGAAGCATGTGGATTATTTTCGATTACAACATGGTATTTATTTAAAATGGCGGCTGCAATTCTGAAGTAATCAAACATGTTTTTAGCGGCTCTATTGTTGTATACATTTCGCAATAGCCGAAAATCTCTTTTAAATCGGCCGTTCACTACTTCCACTACCCAACGACAAATCGTAATCAGCCTTGATTTGTTTGCTTGATCTGTCGTGAGTTGTGTTTCATTTTGGTATTTTGTTGCTGGCATATGTGGTATGTAACCACAAGACTCAAGGTTTGCCACAGAATCGCGAAATCCACGGTCCAAAATAAAAACATCTCCGGTCCTAAAAAACCAAAGGAATGCACTGTCTACATTTCTTATCGTAGCATTCGTGATTTCTGCGTCAGACGTAACGGCAGCATACGGTCCAATTACCTCAATAATATGTCCATCGCAACAAATCAAGAGGAACGGTTTCAGGAGGTTTCTGTATTTGTGATGGCTGTAAGACTGTCGCTGAAAAAAGTAATTGCTACTTTTTTGCAAATATATGTATGTACCATCACAAATTGTTATCTCAAGCTTGACAAACCCTCCATCAATTCGGCAAACTGGTCTTGAAGTATTCCGGTCCAGGTATGGAACTCGTCCGGTGCCATATTTTCATATTGTTCGAAGTTAATGTGGTCTTGAGTAATATGCCTCTGTAATGTTGATACTATGTCCATTATTTGAACAGCAGTGAACTCTTCTGATGAGCTGTCTTGTAAAGAGAGTAAATGCCAAAGATTTTGCTCCATGTGTTCATTGCATACACGTGTGATTTCTGGCACATAATAACTGTACCGGCACAACATACGAAACCTTATGTTTTCGGGTATCCGACGATGAGATTCATTTAAACAATGTTGAAAAATGCAGCTATTTGAGGTATTCGGTGCGCGAAGAAGACCAGGCAATTCCAACGAAATAGGTCTTGGATTTGGATTTTCCATTGGTACATCTTCTTGATCAACTTGTTCTCGCATACGTCGTTGGTGCGTACTTTCAGTTCTTTGCCAACACGGACGGCAAATGAATTCTGTAGCCGCCAACTAGAAAGTAAAAAAAAACACAATAAGTATTTAGCAGACAAAAATCATTATCGTGAACAGCCCTTTATGAATAATAGAATCGTCAGGTAATAAACGCTTCAAAGGATTATTGCGCTGATTGAAAGCATAGTGTTTTCAAGGATGCATACCGTGCTTTGTCTGTGTCGGACTGGCCGGTTGGCCTTGAGACGAAACGGCGAAGTACGTGTTTAAACATATTTTTTTGGCATTTGACAGTCAGTTAATGTAATACTGCACCCTGTTTCTTTTCAATAGAAGCAAACATAAATCGGTCTTTTTGACGATGTGCTAATACAGGTTTTCTCATATAATAATAATAATATTCATAACATGGACATAAATAAAGGGCACTGTTTTCTTACCTGTCGAAGTAGCAATTCTTCTATCACTATTTGGGAGATATCAAGGTGATCGCTTTCACGAGAACTCCAAGAGTATCTTCGTCAATTCTCTGTCGATTCACGACACAAGATACATAAGTCCGCCATGGCTCACTTTAATATAACAGTTTAAAACTCAACAAAAACAATAACAAGGCTACACGTAACAGTCAATAATAAAACTTAACAAGGATGATAACAAACTAAAACAACAAAAACAAATAGTATATAGCAGGAGCTAGCGAAATTCACACAGTGCAACGTACACGATAGCTTTGCTTTCGGAACTAAATAAAGTAACAGTTGTAATGCGCGGAGCGGGGTGGGTCGTTTAGCGGGTAGGGGAGGGGCATCACACTGCGTGGCAGCAAACGGCAATTACCTGGAAGTTTCAATTCAAGCTAAATCCTTTGTTTTGACAATTCATGTTACGAAAAATGCGTGCGACTTTTAACTCAAATAAAACCGAGGGCAATGGTCCCACAGTTTTGGTGCCATAATAAAAAACGTTAAGAAGAACAAGTTCTAACAGAATATTGTGTTTTTTTTCTCTGGCCGCCGTTTTCAAATTTGGTCCAAAATGGATGATGTCCTTTATTCTTATTCTTATTCTTCTTATTATCCTCAGAGCATTCTGAGATTCTGACCCATGCCGCCGCTATAAGGCGAACTTCGAGTTTCGTCTTTTCGTTAAATTTCCCTACAACTGATTTTGAGATAGGTACGCCGTCAATCTTTTTTCGTTTCTATTAGTATTAGAGCTTCGCCCTTTTGTGACGACGTAGATCTCGACAAATGGAGCATTTTTGTATACTAAACTAATTTTTGACCGTTTGTATGAGGTTCGCCCCTTTGCAGTGTTGGCGACGAGTTCATGACCCCCCCAAAATCATTCAAGCTCTCGATAGCCTGAATGATTTACGTGGCTTACTAACTAAAAACTTTAGATACTTGAGCTACAGTGACCCCGATGAACATATACAAAAACACATTAAGAAAAAAAGCTGTTATAAAAATTGAGGATATAGGATGCAAGAGCGAGCGAAGCAAACTCGGGAATTTCGGCACCACTACGCTCGGGTTATGACCAGTTTCAAAACTTAACTGCTGTAAAACGAGTTTTAGCTTTTCTTCTCGACAAAGTAAGTTCTCTTTCTGTATAATGGTCAAAAGAAAACAGAACTTATTCAATGCTGCTTGTAAGAAATTGCAGGTGCAAGGTGGAGAATTGGTGGCCGTGAATGAAATAATAACACTTTTAGAGTACACACAATATAGAAAACACTTTGATTTAGATACAACATACACAAACAGTGCCGGATCTAGGGAGGGGCAAGCCGGGGCCCGTGCCCCGGGCGGCAAGATCAATACACAACTCAGCATTATCGCAACTTTGCGATGACTGAACGTGCAGTATAGTAGTTTCAAATCAAATCAAATCAAATCAAATCATTTATTTGCATAACACAGGTTCAGAGGATGTTACAGAATGGTTCTTAATTTTATAGGTATTTCTCCGCGGGGCGCGTATGTATAGATAGGACAATAATCGCGTTCGCCCGGAGCTCGCCCGGCTAGGCTAGTCGATGCCATGACGTAGCAGTGTGCAAATGAAACGCACTCACATTTGACAGCGGTTAGCGTGTAAAAAATACAAAACAGGCTTGGACAGAGTGCTACAATGCAAAAACTGTTTTAAATTCAACCATGCAACGAGTGCATGCTATGCACCGAAAAGAGAACCATATCGATCAAAAACAATCAGAATGAATCGGTTAATCTGCCCAAACTGTAAGGATGTACAGCCAGAGCAACACAGCGCAACACAGAGAAAGTGCCCACTGTTCAAAAAGGCAATAGAGAGACAAAAGTAAAGGGCTGAGCGAGTAGAAAAGGAACACAAATGTCCCATCTGCAACTAAACCAACACCACAACAAGAAACAAATAGAAGATCGAGATCTCCAGTACGCAGATCCATGATTCAAAAGGACACATCGTACGCACGGGCAACGAATAATGAAATCGAACCAACCTGGCCACGCAGAAAAGTAACCACGGAAGAAAAAGTTTCCATATTTGATAAAACTATGGAAACATTCATGACACTAATGAAAGAACTCAGCTACCGAATCAAATAAAAAAAAAATAGGCTTAACAGAGAAAAAGAAGCGCTAAACCGGCCGTTGGAGCGTTTTTTGCCTGTGTCTATCATTGGGCGTCTTATGGCGGTAATGATAATGATGATAACGGTTTAAAATTATGGCGAGCGGGGGCGGCATTTTTCAGTTTTTGCCCCGCCTCGAAAAAATTCAAGATCCGGCACTGTACACAAAAATAGCTTACACACTAATCAATCTAACGATATACTAGGAATATAAACACTATCACTATCTTACTAACTATTCCTAACTCTAGATTAATTATAACACGTAAGGCGGAGCGCGGTACCGAGCAACAAAGTTTTCGTGGGAACAGATCACACGCGATGTTGCTCGATTGAAGACTGAACTAAGACTCAACTGATTTACAGGAGAAATTGACTGAAATCTTGTGTAAACTTAACTTGTATTTTTTTTTTTTTGAAGCTTTTGCATAGCTTTTATCGTGGGCTTTGAGCGCGGCGACCGAATCAAGAAATTCCGTAACGTAAAAAACCTAACACCCCCCACTCCGCCTACCATGTAACTAATGACGGTTCCCATGACAACATGATGTTGTCATGGGAACGTAATTTTTGTTTTATGTCATTACGTCATCATCCCAAGTGTAGCGTTGACAAATAGGAAGTATGGAGGTTACAAATGCTATGCAATAGCATTACCGCGGCAGTCCCCGAGTGCCATACGTTTTTTTATTTATTTTTTCTGTAGGGCATCTCATAGCTGATCTCTGAGACCATGATTATTTAACCGGTCAATCCTGTGGCTGCCTTAAGCTGCTACACTCAAAGCATCCAGCCAGGGCACACAAAACTAAGCTAAAAAGCTAGGGTAAACGCTCGCTAAGGGCACCCCCTGTGGGGTACGAGCCTCGGCTTAGGGCGTTAACCGGAGGAAGGACATCAAAAGATGAGACGGGCTGGATCAAAAGGTTTTGATCATGATTATTAATCGGGGAATTTAAAGCTACGTGCGCAGCTGCAACAACTGCTGGCACCTCGTTTTCGAGCAAGGGTCGGGGGGGAGTATTATTTACTCGGGGGCGTGGCGGTCGCGATCGCAAAGGACCTCGGCGGCGAGGTTGGATCATTCCAACCTCGCCGCCGAGGTCCTTTGCGATACAAAAAAATACAAGTTAAGTTCATCTTAACTTGTATTTTTTTTTATTTTAAAGGGCATCTCACAGCTGGTTCCGAAAACCGTAGCTGTTTAACCGGTCAATCCTGTGGTTGCCTTAAGCTACTACACTCAAAGCCTCCAGCCAGGGCACAAATAAACTAAGCTAAAGATTTAAGGATGAACGCTCACTAAGGGCACCCCCTGCGGGGTTCGAGCCTCGGCTTAGGGCGTTATCCGGAGGGAGGACATCAAAAGATGGGACGGGCTGGACTTAACTTGTAAGGGAAGCGATACCTTACATAGGTTAGCACCATAGCGCACTTAGCCTGTGCATAGCGTACGCCGCTAACTAGATTTCCCTATTTAAAATGAGCAACTCAAGGTGAGGGGGCGCAGTATGCGAGCGGGGATTACGGGATACGCCAATATTTGGGTGTACCGGGGGGGTGAGGGGAATGAAGGGGGTAAGAATCCTTTGTTCTTCCCTAAAAGTGTACATCCCCGGTACTTTTTCTTATGTAAAAAGTGTCTAGTGAGTGATGGTAAATTGCCAAACTAAGGCTTTCCCATTCTCAAAATCTTATTTTCTGCCTAGTTTGGTATCTATTTCATCTTTTATATGGTACTTAAGGGAAATCTCTCTACTTTTATGTACAATCGACAGGATTGATTGTTCTGTAGCTATATTCAATACTTATAACTACTAATAAGTTTACTTAACAAAAGGGTAATAAAAGCCAGCAACAACAGATATTTTTATTTTCAACCTAATAGAAATGATGCAAAGTACTTAACTATACAAAATACATAAATCAATCAGATCGCTGTGCTTCTCAACACTGCTAAAATTTTGAGGATCGCTTTGCTCGCTTGTCTTGGTTCTTGAGCTTTTCTTCATAATTCGACTAAGCGAGTAATTCTTAGTTCTTTTGGAATGACCATTTCAAAGTAGACAAGCTATAGCGCTCGGGCGCCTCTACCGCGGTACCGCTTGTTTCGCTCACTCGGCTCGCTCGCGGTTTGTCAATATTTTACCTGACCTAACCAATTTGGTCGGGGTATCCTAGCTTAGTTACTGCGACCAACTGTGAGAAAAGATCAGAAAGTTCAACAAACCTTCAGTTGTTTAAAAAAGTGTGCATCATTAGAAGATCAATTTTTTTTTTTAGAGTATCAATTAAATATTTCCCTAAAAATATTTCTCAGCACCCATGGTGCCGAGGAATATTATACTCCTATTTTACTCTATTATAAAACCCCCAAAATTTAAAAAAAATTAATAAACATCAGCCCATTGCACACACACACCATTAAAACACCATTTATTTTTATTTATTGCTGAGGCGGGTCAAATACGTTCGCGTTCTCTACCTTAATTAGTACCTCAATTAATTTAGACCTTAGGCCATAACTACATACATACATCGTAAAAAAGGCGTAGATAAATTTGCACGGGTGTAATGGCAACATGTCAAATCATCGAGATTTCTGTGCTAAATCTAAGTTAAATATTATTTTACCTATTCAATTATACACATTAACCTTCCGGAATAAATTAATGCTCATGAGTCTCAGTGTGCTTAATCTAGAAGACTTTGTAAAGATAATACAGGGTGGCAGGGACATCGACGCGAAAACTGCTACCATGGATTCAGTGCATGATTCTGAAACTCCTGCAATGAAATTTTTCGTCGGTTATAAAAAAAAATCGGATGTTTCATAGAAAAGTGCAGTAACTACGCGGTCAAAATGTACGGAACAGCAGATTTTCTTTAAATAACCGACTATTAATTTCAACGCAAGGGGGCTCAGAATTATATACTGAATCCATGGTAACAGTTTTCCCATCGATGTCCCTGCCACCCTGTATAAGTAGATAATTGTGTACACAAACGGTTACATATTCTTCATTTCGAAAAAATTTCAGATGCCAGGTATGCGAAGCACCCACACGAACTATCGCCATCCATAGCCAAAGCAACTTAGTACCTGAATGTCCCAATGGCTGGAGAGAGTTGTGGCAAGGTTACAGTTTCCTAATGGTAAGAATGATTAACTACTAAATTACCTATTGCGCTGAATTATTGTTGGATTTAGCTAATTAAGTATTTAAGTTAAAAAAAAGTGTGGTATTAACTTGTTTAATCATTTACAGCACACGGCTGGAGCGCGCCATGCAACAGGACAAAGCCTCGTTTCTCCCGGATCGTGCATGAAACAGTTCCGCTCGCGTCCTTTCATCGAATGCAACGGACTCGGTCGCTGCAACTTCTTTGCAACGGCCATTTCCTACTGGCTCTCAGTAATAGATGATTATAGAATGTTCGAGAAACCAGAACAGCAAACCTTAAAGGCCGACCATGTATCTAAAGTTAGCAGGTAAGCTAAGATAATTTTATTTTGGTCCCTACCTATACCACAAAACTGATAGCCACACCAACTGATGCACTTTTTGCATAACTTCTTGGCAAAATGTGGGTAGTTACTTACTTAGTTTTACCAACATTTCTCTTTCTCCAATGAGAAATGCAATGCTTCACCATTATAAGTCCACAAGGAAGCAACCATCTCCCGCTAACTCGTAGCCGCGACTGTAGTCATATTCAAAGCTGCGAGAAGACAACGTGGCCACTATTATCCGTAGGGCACTCAGAAAGTTTTGCGATACTAGAAAAAAATATACTACAGGATATAATTTTTTAAATTATATCTTTCAAAGAACTCTCCATTGGCGTCTACACAGTTTCATACGTCTAAACTAATTTTCATAACACATTTTCCAGTCCGCATCAGACACCTCTTCAGTCTCTTTTCTCAAATGCAGCCAGTGCATCTTCCGGTGATGAAAACTGTTTTCCTTTGAGTTGATTTTTTTTTGGGGAACAAGAAAAAGTCGCACGGAGCCAAATCGGGACTGTAAGATGACCTATAAATTTGACCGGTGTGCTGTCCAGAAAGTCCCTTGTTTTGAGCGCCGAGTGAGCCCGGCGCGTTGTCGTGGTGAAGCAGTAGCCCACGGAGGCCAGTGTTCGGTCGCTTGCTGCTTGCAGCAGTAAAAACTTCTGGCAAACATTTGGTAACATGCCATTCAGCATTGATGCTCCTTTGATCTCGTAAGGGTACTGACACCAGATAACCCGTCAAAGAAAAAAACTTGCGATCTAAATTTTGCCTGCACTTCTGGCTCGCTTCACTTTGGTAGGCGTTGGTTCACTTTGAAACAGCCACACGATCGACTAACACTTCGTTTCTGTATCATACTGATAAATCCAAGAATCATCACCCTTAATGATACGCGCCGAGACGAGCCTGCTTCAAATTTTGTTATCATGTCTCGGCACCATTCTACCCAAACCTCCTTCTGAGCCTGCGTTAGATTGTGCGGTACCCTGCGCGAATCTATCTTCTTTACCCGAAGCAGCCCGTGTAGAATTTCATGCACACTTCCCGATCCAATCTTCAGTAGGTAAATGCTGAATCTCTTCATATGTAATTCGCCTATTTTCTTGAATCAAATTTTTCACAGCCAGCACATTTTCATCTGTAACAGCCGTCATAGGGCGCCCACTTCTTTCTTCGTCCGCCAAAGTTAATCGACCACGCTTAACTTCGCTAAACCAGCGAAAAACAGTCGCTTTAAAAAGGCTTTTGTCTATGAACGCCATTCGAAGTCTTTCAACAAACGATTCTTCTGGTTGTAGTCGACATTTGAAATTGTACAAAATCATCGCGCGAAAATGTTCTCGTTGTAAATCCATTTTTCAGTGAGACAGAGTACTTTGATTTTGCTCGTAAAAAATGTGGAGGGAATTTCGAATTTGGACAGTTGTGTTTTTTTGTAATAAATAGTCATAGTTTTAATTGACATCAAAACCAGCCAGTGTCCCATAGACAAAAAATGTTAGTCGTAAAACTTTCTGAGTGACCTGTACAAACACATAATAATGTGCCACAAGCAGTTGGTGCTTGGTGGTTTGTTGTTGGTAAGCTAACTCACCAGTTACTAGATGGGCAGGTATGTTTTGTTGATACTTACGAGCTTTTTGTACACAGATGTGCTGTTTGCATAAGAGAATGGCCGGTGCCGCAGAAGAGCTCGGTACGGGTGCCTACGCTGTCGGTAGGCGACTTGAACTCAGTACCAAACGCAGCTATTCGTCGGCCGTATCGTCCGACAAACTTCCGCCGGCCATATAATCGCCATGGGGTGCGAGGAAGACGTCGACAATGAAGAGACTTACCAATCTTTCTGAGATTCACTTGAAACGTTATTTCTAGTACTAAAATATTGTGATGATTCTATAGGTAAAATAATTAAAAGAAGGAAGAGAATACGAATAGAATAATATATCACTGCCAAAATTAAATAAGTATCTATGTATAACTATGTTAATACTTATCTAGTATTTAATTTTGTTCATAATTTTATACATGCAATACGTACCTATTATCGCAATCTATTAAAACAAATCAATTGTCATGTAACAAATTTTCAATCAAATTGTTAGCTTTATAATATTATATATATAATCATAATTATATAAATAAATATATAGAAAGAAATTAGAAGACTACCTAATATAAGCTTTTTGTATGTTTATTGTTTTTTATAAATTGAAGTTGAACTAGTAATGTTCACCGGCAAATAGGTGATATATTACCTACCTAGTACTATATATGTAATATTTATTCAAATAACTCCGTGGTATTTGTATCCTGGAAATTCAAGTCTAACATTAAATGTTTATCAGGACCACAGGATTGTAAAACTGTGCCAGGACTTAGTCCGATATATAAAGCACTTTATAAATAGTGTTGTAAATATAATATTATCGATCTAGTTGCGAATAGAATAATAATAAAACAATTTAAAATACGCGGTATTTTATTTCAAAGTAATTTATATGCCAGAAACACGGTAGGTACGATGTTTGTGTCATCTAAGAAAAGGCTAATATTTACTAAGATATAGGGTAACAGACCCAATTATCAGCACTTTAAGAAGTCCTCTAATTGATTTATTTCCCTAAATTTATGTATCCATAAAACTTCTTGTTTAATGATGTTTAATATTTAAAATACTTTTCATCGGATTTTGCAGCTAATGAAATATAGAATTTATTTTTTAATTAAAAAGTTAAAATAAATTAAAAAGACGAAAAGGCCCTTATAATTGATTTTATATGCCTCCTCTATAAAATAAAAAACAGCTTCCCAAACAACATCTTCCTAATCTTGACGTCGTACTTGAAAGATAGGTATTTCTTTGTGCAGAGCGGCGAAGCTTTATCAAAACTATGCCCTATTACTGCTGGGGTTCCTCAGGGCAGTGTGCTTGGACCGATTTTATATTTGATTCATACTGCTGACCTCCCAATATCAAATTTAGCGACTACAGGAACCTTTGCGGATGACACAGCTATTCTGGTATCCCATACTGATCATAAAGTAGCATCAGCTATGCTGCAGACTTGTTTGGATGACATAGCCCTCTGGCTCAAAAAGTGGAGGACAAAAGCCAACGAGACCAAATCGGTAAATGTCACATTCACTAGGAGGAAGGAAACCTGCCCACCAGTACACTTAAATGGAATACAAGTGCCACAAGCTGAACATGTCAAATACCTTGGTTTATACCTCGACAGACGTCTTACTTGGAAAAAACACATTTTCACAAAACGGAAGCAACTTGGACTGACACTAAGAAAGTTCTACTGGATGATTGGTCGAAAGTCACAATTACACCTGGAAAATAAAACACTCTTGTACAAAGCTATAATCAAGCCTATATGGACCTATGGCATTCAGCTATGGGGAACAGCATCACACTCTAACATAGAGATCATCCAGCGATTTCAGAACAAGCTTCTAAGAACAATCACAAACGCCCCATGGTTTGTACCAAATGAAGCTCTACACCATGATCTGAAAATACCGACAGTCCAAGAGGAAATAAAAAACTATATAAAGTCATATAAAAAAAGAATAACTCGCCACCCAAATGTCCTGGCAAACCACCTAATGGATAAAAAAGGAATACGCAGGCTAAAACACAAAATTCCACAGGATTTAATCGGATAAAATTAGCTGTTGCTTCATGAATACTAGGATGCGTCACAGGACGCATACCATGCAAGACAATAATAGCATCATAAAAATTACTGAATGTCCTATTATAGTGACAGATTGTAAGAAAATGGAGACAAAAAAAAAAAAAAAAAAAAAAAAATTGATTTAATTGAGATAATTTTAAAACTAAAATTTCATTACGATTTTCATAAAACATTAGAAACAGAATGATAAATTGACCGTCAAACTTACCATTAATGAGTAAAAATAGCCGAAAAACACCAACAACTGCAGGCCGACTTTTTGAATAACGACCCTGCCGCCATTTTTTATGTTTATGTATTGAAAATGTTGCCACCGTATAAAGTAGGATTTATTTTCAAAAAGAGAAACTGATATTTTTAACTTATTCGTCGAGGTGCTGATAATTGGTGGAATGCTAGCAATTGGATGATTCACCCTAGATATATTATCCTAGGCCCGTTATCCAGCAAAGCAGCACTGTGTACAACGGCAGTTGTTTATTGTAGTTTTGATAAATAAAAAATTACAAAATGCGTGTTTACTTACTACAAGTTCGGCAGTAAACAACTGAACAGTACCTAAATTAATGAAAATTGATTCATAACAAATGTTTAAATGGGTAATTAAATAAATAAAGCAATAAAATGTCTTAACGGGCAGTTACGTGTGGGTAGTTAAAAAATCGGAATTAGTAAGAAATCTAACTTGGGACTAGCGCACGCTGGCCGCTGCCGCAGCACCGCTTGTTCGGCTCGCGAGCGGTTGGTCACACCATTTTTTTTTTGTCGATGTTTAAATCCTCATGGATGTCCTCCGCCCTGGGTTGGGCAGGGGTCCGTAACTTAACTTCTAGTGTCATATGTTCGATGCTGAAGTCATTATGATTGCGAAGCCTGGGAAACCACCCCATGAAGCATCATCATATAGGCCCATTTCCCTGTTGCCCGTATTATCGAAACTATTTGAAAAACTGTTATTAAAACGGTTGAAACCAATAATAGAAGAAAAAGACCTAATACCAAACCATCAATTTGGCTTCAGGGAAAAACACTCTACAATAGACCAGGTACACAGAATAACTGACATTATTGAAAAAACACTCGAAAACAAGCAAGTCTGCGCCACCGTATTCCTAGATGTCGCGCAAGCTTTTGATAAAGTTTGGCATGAAGGTCTGGTATTTAAACTCAGACGCATGCTACCTCCAGAATTTGCAGACATTCTAGAATCATATATAAGTAACAGAATGTTTAGAATTAGGCAAGAGGACGCATACTCCCCCAGAGGGTCATGGCCATCCGGCTGGCCCGAGGATACCGCACGGTCTCCTGCGAGGCTGCGAGCCTCCTTGCCGGATTACCGCCATGGGATCTGGAGGCAAAGGTCCTCGCGCACGTCTGGGAGTGTCGTGAGGAGGCGAAACGCCGGGGCTTAGCTCCGATGCCGCAAGAAATTGCGGCACAGCGGACAGAGCTCCGGCGGGATCTCATGGCGTCATGGAGGGTGCGATTGTCGCAACCCCGCGCTGGGTACGCCACAATCGCGGCGATAAGACCCGTCTTTGAGGAGTGGCTGGAGAGACGCCACGGCGTTCTCACCTTCCGCCTGACGCAGGTCCTCACCGGACACGGCTGCTTCGGGAGGTTCCTGTTCAGGATAAGGCGGGAGGAAACACCCGGGTGTCACCATTGTGTGGATCGGCCTGAGGACACGGTGGAGCATACGGTGGAGGTCTGCCCGGCTTGGGCGGAGCAACGCCGTGTTCTCGTAGAGGCGATCGGCGGCGGTGATCTCTCGCGTCCGGCCCTGGTTCAGGCCATGGTACGGAGCGAGAGGAAATGGCAGGCCGTCACCTCCTTTTGCGAAGCGGTAATGCTCGCGAAGGAGGAGGCGGAACGCGTGAGGGAGAGGCAAACTTCGCGCCCTCACGCCCCTAACCGCCGCAGGAGGAGACGCCCGGGGCGGGAATCGCGAGCCGATTTCCGGCCACCGTAGGCGCGGGCTTGCGGACGGTGAGCAATGGGCAGCTTGCCGTCCGATAAGGACCAAGCCCGGGTCGACGGCGCGTTGTGTTCTACGCGCGCCTCAAAGAGATGTCAGCAGAATTGACGGGGTCCGCTAGGGCCAATGCCTGCCGGGGGTTCGAAGAAAACCGATCGGGAAATCGTGGCCCCCGGCAACAGGGCAACCGAAGGAACACGGGTGGGTTTTAGTCAGTAAGAGTCTGACACGCCCTCCCGCTCCGCCCAGAGCGGGAGAAGTTATTTGATAATTTCCCACCCAAAAAAAAAAAAAAAAAAGGACGCATACTCCGAGCTAAAAACTATAAAAGCCGGGGTACCACAAGGAAGTGTGTTAGGCCCAATCCTGTACCTGCTATACACTTGCGATATCCCTGAGCTGGAAAACAACACCATTGCGACCTTTGCAGATGACAGTGCTATTATGGCTACAGGATCAAGCCAGAAAGAAGCAGTCGAAAAAGTTCAAATAGCTGTGGACAAAAATTATGACTGGACACAAAAGTGGAAGATTAAACTGAATGAATCAAAATCAATTCATATTGATTTCACTAATAAGCACTGCGATTACCACCCAATCTATATAAATGGCATGCAAGTGCCTTATGCTAATACAGCCAAATACCTTGGCATAACTCTTGACGCGAAACTGCGTTGGAAATCTCATGTCAAAAAGAAAAGACAGGGACTAAACATACGTTATAAAAGTATGTATTGGTTACTCGGAAGAAAATCTTGCCTATCAATACATAATAAACTTATATTATACAAGCATATTCTTATGCCAATTTGGACGTATGGCATCCAACTTTGGGGCTGTACTAAACAAAGCAACGTCAAAATAATTCAACAATTCCAAAACAAAGTACTCAGGGATGTTGTAAATGCACCATGGTATATTAGAAATGACGACCGCCACCGTGACCTTAAAATGGACCTCGTCACCACCATCATTCAAAAATTTGCTGAAGCCCACGAACACAGACTCCACCAACATGTGAATGTCGAGGCAATTCAGCTGCTAGACAACACGGACATAGTTCGTAGGCTAAAGAGAACTAAACCATTTGAGTTAGTGTAGTGTGTAAATAGTGAATTAATAAATAGTAACAATGCTGTGCTATACATATACACAAGAACAAAGTGTTTTATCAATTATCAGACCCTAAGAAAGTGCTACGAAATTGACCTTGTGTAAAAGTGCAAATTGACACTATTTTTAGATATAACATAATCTATCTCGTAAAATATTAAGTTAGAATTAAATTACTTATTAGTCTATTAGGCAAGATTGTAATCAATTACTAAGAACGTCAATTCTTATTAATAAAGAAAAAAAAATGTGTTCGATTAATGTAAAGTCGACTGTACGATTTTTCGAATGTAATTTATTGCGAAACAACCTTTTATCGCCAAACGCTACTTCGACTGAACGATTCATCGAATATTTATTCATCGATGGACTGCTCTTTCGAATGAGTTTAGTTATTACATAGTTTACTAATGGAAATAAAATAATAAAAAAAGATTTTTCGTCACATATTATGTTATACATAATCGAGGAAATCAAACCCTTTTAAGATATCGTAGGTACCTACGTTCTTCCCCTAGATTTAGAAACATGAAATTTGGTGAAAAGGAAGTTAATAAAGCACAAATAAAGAGAAAATTGTTCATTATAAAAAAAACCATTTACGTTACGATTTTCGCACAAAAATAAGGAAATCAAAAACCTTTTTGGTAGATTAGGGTTCTGTATCGCCCTGAGAACTCCACTAATAATCCAAACATAAAATAATAATCACTAATAATCAAAATTAAAAATTTAAACGTTGTTTTATTTTTTAAAGTGGCAAATGCCATCATCGAGCTCATGAAGACAAGCCTGTCCATGTTTTCCTTTTGATTTAAAAGTTTTTTCAGTTTTTCTTCTTTCCCAACCTGTTTTTCTTTTTGATAGGAGAAACTGACTCATCATGGGCTCTAATTTTTTCTATTTATTTATTTTATTTGGTTCACCAACAATTG
The DNA here is from genome assembly GCA_963680765.1 of Agrochola lychnidis. NCBI lineage: Eukaryota > Metazoa > Arthropoda > Insecta > Lepidoptera > Noctuidae > Agrochola > Agrochola lychnidis. The sequence continues at coordinate 13,357,343 of OY796858.1, forward strand.
TATACACTGGTACAAGCAACAGAAACATAAGCAAAAATCAGAATAAAGTGTAACAATCACTTATAGGTAAACTCTGCATGCACACAAAATGTTGTAACTTACAAGAATACATATATATACAGGGTGTTTGGCAGAACGTTGAACATACGAAAATGGTGGATAGGTTAGGGCCAGGCCTATCCACCATTTTCGTATGTAGCCAAGGGGCCAGGGCCAAATAAATTAGGGCTGAGTAAGTAGCATATGACCCCACCTATCCACCGCTTTCGTATGTTCAACGTTCTGCCAAACACCCTGTATATAGAAATAAAATACTATAATAATATAGAGTTGCACTTAATAGACCTTAATAAGTTAATTAAACAAAATTAAAATAGATAAATTAAATTAAAACAAAACAAAATCAAAACAAACTAAAGTTGGCAATGCAAAAAATAAGGCTAAGAAACTCAATGTTCGGAGAGATACTTATAAAAGTTAGCTTTCAATTCGCCTAAACTATCAAAATGCAGGTCGATCCGATCACTGCAATCGTTCACAGCTCTGCAAAACCTCGCGTAGGGAGAATTAGCACCCAGAACCGTTCTTCTCTGCGGAGGGCAGAGAGGCGTTATAGGATTGCGAGGAATTCTGGAGGGGGCGCAGATGTTAAAATTATTTAATATTTGCGGGCAGTCAATTTTATGGGCCATAACTTTGCTCACGAACATCGCGTCATTCAGTCGTCGACGTTTGTCAAGAGAAATCATATTAAAATGTTTGAGCCTATCACTATATGAACGTATTTTTCAGGGCAAACCGCTAGCATAAGCCAGGTGCCCCAGAAAACGTTTTTGTATTCGCTCAAGACGCAACGAGTGAACAGGATAGTGTGGCCGCCAGACCACGCTACAATACTCCAACATGCTTCGACACAAGCAATTCTATAGGATAGTTTTTGTTCGACAGTTTTTAAATTGTGTCGTGTTTCTGATAACAAAACCTAGCATTTTGGATGACTTTTTCACTATATTATCCATGTGAGGGATAAAGGTTAATTTCTGATCAAATATAACACCAAGGTCTTTTATTGTGTCTAATTCCTTTTTATCACCATCAATATAATAATCCTGGTCGGTGAGATGATGTTTCCTAGTAAATTTTATATGGTAACACTTGCTAGGATTTAGGTTTAGGAGCATCTGGTTTATTTGGCACCATATCACCAATTCATCCAAATCGCTTTGTAATTCAGAGGCGTCATGCTCAGATTTAACTATTTTGACGAATTTTAAGTCATCAGCAAACATAAAAATGTTACAGTGGCGAAAGCAGTTCGAAATATCGTTAATAAAAAAGTTAAACAAAACCGGCCCCAAATAAGACCCTTGTGGCACACCCGAGGATATGTATCTGGCAGTTGATCGAAAGCCATTGACTACTACAAAGAAGGTTCTGTTCTTAAGATACGAACTCAACCATGAGAGTAAAGATCCAGTGATACCATAAGTTCTTAGTTTGTCAATGAGAATTTGATGCGAGACTCGATCGAACGCTTTGCTGAAATCTGTATATATGACATTAGCTTGATGGCCAGAATCTATTGCTGTCGTCAATAACTCAGTAAAAAGTGTCAGATTGGTATTTGTGGATCTAGACTCCACGAAACCATGTTGTTCCTCACTTAAGTAGACTGTAAGATAATTTTGGATGTGAGGACAGATCATAGACTCAAAGATTTTGCTTAGGGTTGATAAAATTGAAATGGGTCTATAGTTTGAAACTAAGTCCTCATTGGTGCCGATTCTCTTGTACACCGAACTAAACTAACTAAACTATCACTAAAATTCCTTACTTTTGACTATGAGAATCTCAAAGCTATTCTGCAAAATAAATTCTCTAAATATAAAAATAATTTTGACACATCTAAATCGAATTTGACAATCGCGTGATCACGTGATACATAACCACGTGAATCTTTTTAGAGCCGGAGGCGCGCAGGGGGGGCAGCCTCGACGTGTTTTAATATGGATTTTTCACTTTTTTTATGGAAAATAAGAAAAAATATTACCTACATGTAGAGTGTTAGGGATTTAACCCGGCGAGGATGTGGAGGGGTCTATTTGACCCTGTCAATTTTTAATCAAGTGTAGTTTTTTTTTCCGCGGCTTTAGTAGCTTGTACGCGTCAGTAGCTGTTGTTAAGGGACGCCACACACCACTACTCGATCAGCCGCCACCTGCGACGGGAGCTACACGTGCGCGAAGTCAAAAAGGGTAAATATGACCCTGCCACAACCGCGACGTAGCATTTTTGTGCAATATTTCAGAAGATTTTTTATTTATTGTAATTGTATTTTCAGGTATTTTTGGACAAAATGAATAACCGGGAGCGTCAGGATACGGATAGGATTACTGAACACTTGAATGCCCGAAAAGAAATACCACAATTGCCAAGACTGCTGCTTAAGAGAATTAGAGAATTCAGTGGAGAATCTGAACAAGAACCGCCTGTCAGAGTTCCAGGTGTACGAAAAACGTGCCAAGTGTGTCCTTATGCCCGACATCGGAAGACTGGCAACGTTTGCGAAGAATGCCATAAATATATTTGTCCAGAACATACTGTTTCATTCTGCCAAGAATGTGCTACAACAACAGACAGTAACATTGTGTAGTATATAAGACTGACTTATTTAGTGAAACTGATTGATCTCTAAATATATATGTATACCAAATTATCCTAATTTTTAAGAGAAGTTTTACTTATTTTTTATGTTTGGAACGAAAGGCTTTGCAAAAGTTGATTGTTTTTAGGCCTTAGCTAAAATTAGAAAAAATTAAATATTTTGTATTAGCACTTGTTTTTTTCAAATCAAAATCTATAAAATAATATCCAACTAATCTACTGTTATTCAATGGTTTGATAAAAAATATAAATTTAGCCTATAAAAATGCAATAGAAATACAGGGTCAAATATACCCTCCACAACCTCCACGTAACTATTTTCACCACATCCTCGCCGGGTTAAGGGTTTCATAAAGGGTGTCGAAATTTTCATTATTTTTGCGATTGGACACACCGTTTTCGAGATATAAGCAAAAGAAAAAAAAATATTCAGTACTGTTTTTTCATCTGAAGTCGAGGTGTTGGTGTGAATTTTAGTTCATGACAACCAATTTTATTCCACATGTTTTTAGTCGCGATTAAAAATAGTCATATTTAGTTAGAAAATCTAAATTTTAGGTTAAAAACGTCAAATTCAGAATAACAAAATTGCCATTTTCACTAAACTAATATCTCAGTGCCATCTTAGTGCTGTCAAACTAAAATATAGTTAAGTTGTGTCACTTTAGTCTATTTCAGAATGGGAAATCGTCGTTTGACAGGAATAAACTAAATTTTAATGATTTTTAGTTTAGTTTAGAGGCATTTGTGACAAGAGAATCGGCACCATTGTCGGATTTGTGGATGGGGACGACCTTTGCTTCCTTCCACTTTGAAGGGAAGACTCCACTAGATAAGGATTTATTAAAAAAAAGCAACAGAGGCGCTACCAGCTCATTCGCACACTCATGTATGAATATCGGTGGTATGTCATCAGGACCAGGGGGCCGATCACAATCTTTTACGAAACAATCTTATTTCAGGAGAGTTTTGAAAGAAGATTATAATAATACTGCTATAAGAGCTGGTGGTAGGCCCCCAGCACCTTTGTTACAGTCTAAACTTTTAAGCTTTTTGTATAAGGTTTCACTATTAATAACTGGGCTGTTTAACGATATGGTACCTTCTTGAATATTTGTTGTTTTAGCGGTACTGTAATCGTTTTCAGCAGGGCTGTACACAGAAGAAAAGTAAGAAGCAAAGAACTCACATATCTCCGTGCCATCTGATGATGCAGCCGTGCCATTCGTCACAGATAAAGGATACGAGCTGGATCCGCCTCGTTTAGCTTTAACATAGGTCCAAAATGATTTAGGATTATTGGCTAGAGTGTGTTCAAGATTCTTCAAATAATTATTATAGCAAAGCGTAGCAAGTGCGTCACAACGTTTACTGATTATCTTTAGCTCAATTTTATCCAACGGGTTTTAGTACGTATTGTATCGTTTCCTAATCTTATTTTTCGTGTTCAATATCTTAATTAAGGTTTTGTTAAACCACAGAGGATACTTACTATTTTTGGGTATTTTAACAAGAATAAATCTTTGAATAGCACCATTGATGATGTCATAAAAAACCTTTAGGAACCATATCATTAACGTCGTGTTGCCCTCAAATAATTCCTCCCAGTCCTGTTCCTTTAGGTATTTTCAATCGGTATGTAGCTTACTTTACGGAAGTTACGTAACTCATTTGTATTATTATACTGAAGTTTGGCTTCTTTTTTAAGATAAATATTTATATCTAAGGGTGGATGATACTGATCTATATTACATAAGGAGCCAATACTTTGACTTACGTTACACAGTGGATGATCAGTTAACACAAGATCCAGTATGCGAGAGGAGGCATTATATACTCTATTACTTTGATTGAGCTTATTAACATATGTGAAATCCAACAGAACCTCACAGGTATTAGGCAATTTGAGGTTTTTATTCAGATTATTGTCTAGATTCCAGTCTATACACCCTAAATTGAAGTCACCTATTATACATGTACATGATTCATTAAGTTTTTCTAAAACCGCGTTACAATTGTCTAAGAAATTTTCCAAGTGAGTGATGCGCACTGGCGGCGGCAAGTACACAGCGCAGAAAGCTATTCGATGATAACATTTATTGGGAGGAAGGTCCAAAGTAACCCAGAGATCTTCACATCCACTCTCAAAAATTTTAGAACGTTTAGGATTGAATTCCTTTTTGGCAGCTATTAAAACTCCCCCACCCTCTTCACCAGCTAGTTGACTGGTTTGTCTATCTCTCCTATGGACCGTATATCTATCATCGAATAGCTCACTGCTCCGGATAGAATTGTTAAGCCAGGTCTCCGTTAAAATTATTACATCATAGTTATTAATACAAACATTGCGGAAAATCATTTGTGTTTTTGTTCGCAATCCTCTGCAGTTCTGATAGAATACATTTAAGTTATCGAATTATGGACATTATAAATTCCACAGGAGCATGCATTTGTAGATAAAAAAGCGGCCAAGTGCGAGTCGTACTCGCCCATGAAGGGTTCCGTAGCAGCAAGTAACGATAAGTTTACGATTTATGACGTATTAAAAAAAAACTACTTACTAGATCTCGTTCAAACCAATTTTCGGTGGAAGTTTACATAGTAATGTACATTATATATTTTTTTTAGTTTTATCATTCTCTTATTTTAGAAGTTACAGGGGGGGGGACACACATTTTACCACTTTGGAAGTGTCTCTCGCACAAACTATTAAGTTTAGAAAAAAATTATATTAGAAACCTCAATATCATTTTTGAAGACCTATCCATAGATACCCCACACGTATGGGATTGATGAAAAAAAAAATTTTGAGTTTCAGTTCTAAGTATGGGGAACTCCAAAATTATTTGTTTTTTTTTCTATTTTTGTGTGAAAATCTTAATGCGGTTCACAGAATACATCTACTTACCAAATTTCAATAGCATAGCTCTTATAGTTTCGGAAAAAAGTGGCTGTGACATACGGACGGACAGACAGACAGACAGACAGACAGACATGACGAATCTATAAGGGTTCCGTTTTTTAACGGAACCCTAAAAAGGAAAGGAGCCTCTTTTAAAACTATACTAACTTATTTAAGGAATCCAAATTCTTTATCAAGATATGTTTGTCATCGGTAGTTTTCCTAACAAAGATCCTGCTGTTTCTCACCCAGACAAATCTATATCCCTTGTCTTTTGCCTTTTGTCTAGTGGCTGCATGTAGCGCCTTATTAGCAGGTGATAGATGTTCAAGCACGAACACCGGCATTTTATTGCCAGCAATACCCAGATCAGCAGTATTGAGTTTCTCTGAGTTAACCTTCTTATCCTTGTTATGATTTATAACTGACGCCAGGAGGGTATCACGAATTTTTGGAGAGGCGAGCTGAACAACGATGGACCGGGGACGGGTATTAGCGGCCTGCTGTTTGGCAACACGGGTACTACAATGAATGTCATTGTCACTCAGGTTGCATCCCACCACAGATCCCAGCTGCTTAACGATTGTGTAGAGGTTCTCCTGTTTGTTTTCGGGTAGGCACTGGATTTCAAGGTTCTTTGAACGCGTCTGCTGTTCCAAGTGTTCTATTATCAACTCATTATGTTTCTGTTCTTTTTCCATTTCTTTTATTATTTATTTATTACAAACATACGCTACCATTACAGTCTCCCAATTCGGTAGTGAGTTATTAATTAATTAAATAATACAACATAAAATTTTAAAAAAATAAAAACATAACACGTATAACGTTATCCTTGCGAACTCGATCAGAGAACATGAGAAAACATCTATTTTGTTGGCAACTAAATTTAGTATGTGCACTGTTCGTGTCAGAGGGACATTGGTGCCGATTTTCTTGTCACAAATGCCTCTAAACTGAAAATCACCAAATAGTAGATTGTTATACGAAGGGCTAAAATAACCCATTGTAACGAGGTAGTTTTACTCCCGAGCTTTAGCGAGGGAGTACCTAAATAGAAACCGAGTTATAATGGGTTTTAGCGCCGTGTGTTACACTCTACTTTTCACTAAGATTGCGAGAAAATAAAATAATCCAATACCTACAATATTAAATTGTTTATTTTATTTAAATGTACAATTTGTACAATTCTGGATATTTAACGAGATGTTTTTTCCGGGAACTTAATTTCAGTTCTCTGTGAAGATGTTCTCACTAAAGTCCCCGTCACGAGAAGCTATAAATTTTGTAAACACACATTTAGGGGTTTGCAATCTTTGGGTAAAATATAATAAAAACAGTTTTGTACAATTTTTTTACAGGGATATAATTATAATAACACACACATCTAATTACAAACAAACAATATAACCTAATCCGCGAAAACACCATAAACAAACGGACGCATTCGAAACTCGAAAGACAGCAGAGACAACGTCAGCGTGAACTTACTTCAAAATCGTGGCCCAAATGTTTACGTTCCATGAATCAGATGCGTTCCAGTACCACAAAACCTTAGACGACACCGCTTTATATCGCTAAAATATAACCCGATCAAGTGAAATTGCTCATTAGTTTCGTATAACACGTACGTTACTTTGACTTCATTGAATTTGGGATTATTTGTTGTTGATTAAATTGTCGCTACGTAACTTGGTAGAAGTTTTTTATTTACAAAAATTATAGCTTCTCGTGACGGGGACTTTAGATGATGACATTTTCACTGTTGTAAATTACATTACGGTCACCAATTCAATTCGTAATTAGAAAAAAAATCTAAAGTTTTCGCGCCAATTCCTTTTTATTTCTTCTGTAGCCACAACGCAATGCACGCATTCTACAGAAGAGATAGCCCCATGAGATAGCCGCATTTAGTTCCATTTTCAAAAATAAAATGTTATTTTTTTGTGAACCAGTAATAAGTCGAGACCATAATCATAATTATTCTACATAAGAATAAAGCCTTTTTCGTTGTTCAAGGCTCGTTGGAAAAGACAAAAATTTTAAAAAAATACTTTTTCCCCTAGAGCAAGAAATGCTATTTTTTCCCCGCTCTGGTAGGTACTCTACAATGACGGCCTTTTTGAGCAAGAGACAAACGACGATTTCCCATTCTAAAATAGACTAAAGTGACAAACTATAATTTAGTTTGACAGCACTAAGATGGAACAGAGATATTAGTTTAGTGAAAATGGCAATTATTCTATTCTGAATTTGACGTTTTTCACCTAAAATTTAGATTTTCTAACTAAATATGACTATTTTTAATCGCAACTAAAAACGTGTGGAATAAAATTGGTTATCGTGGACTAATTCACACCAACACCTCGACTTCAGATGCAAAAACAGTACTGCATCTTTTCTTTTTTCTTTTGCTTATATCTCGAAAACGGTGTGTCCAATCGCAAAAATAATGAAAATATCGACCCCCTTCATAAAACCCTTAAACCCCTAAAACTCTACATGTAGGTAATAATTTTTCTTATTTTCCATACAAAAAGTAAAAAATTCCATATAAAACACGTTGAGGCACCTCCGGGTCTAAAAAGACTCACGTGATTAGGTATCACGTGTGGAGTCGCGATTGTCAAATTCGATTTAGGTGTGTCAAAATAACTTTTTTTAGAGAATTTATCTTATAGAATAGCTTTGAGATTCTCATAGTCAAAAGTAAGGAATTTTATAGTGATAGTTTAGTTTGTTTAGTTCGATGTACAAGAGAATCGGCACCATTGTCCAACAGTTATGGTTTTAAATAGGTTCCACTTCTTTCTTCCTAGGAGCCCATTCCAGCGGTGATGCCATGATTCGACTGAATTTTGGGAATTAGGAGTATTTAATTCCAAACGATCATGGATAGACCATGTTTCAGGTGGTAACAAAGGTGGAATTCTTTGAATTGACATATTTAAGGAAATCGTAGTATTAGTGTCAGTTTTATTAGCACTGACAGTATTATTAATATTCTTAAAAGTGTTATTTACATAATATTTAGAAAACCAAGAAACAATTGAACTGACTTCCTTCGGTAGCACTTCGTTTTTTTTTAAGCAAAAGGAATGTGTTGCGAATTTCCTCTGGCCTTAAGTACGCGCACGCCAAAGCCAGAGAAAATTCGCGACACATTCGAATCATGGCATCAACGCTGGAATGGGCTCCTAGGAAGAAACAAGTAAGTGATATGTGACGAAAAATCTTTTTTATTATTTTAATTTCCATTACTAAACTATACCATCTAAAACTCATTCGAAAGAGCAGTTCATCGATGAATAAATATTCGATAAATCGTTCAGTCGAAGTAGCGTTTGGCGATAAAAGGTTGTTTCGCAATAAATTACATTCGAACAATCGTTCAGTCGACTTTCCATTAATCGAACATATGACTCTCGAAGTTAAGTTACGAATCCGTTGGGCAGAGGGTCTGTCAGACTCTTACTGACTAAAACCACCCCGGTATTACCTCACACTTGCGTCGGGGGCTGCGAGTGCTAATCGCTTCTTTGCGATGACAACGTGACATTTAAAAAACTGTATTTTTACAGGAGGCCAGTTTTTAACTTAAAACTATTTATAAAATCTAAAATATTGGTATTTTTAGTATGGACACATAATTAATTTGTTGAGCTAACTAATGAGCTTTCTGAAAATAGGCGAAAAATGCATCGTTCAATAGGATATCTGCATAAATTTGCATGTTAGATAAAAAGAGGGATTATGTTCACGTTTTTTATGAAAATATATGAGAAAATACTTGTAATATTCATTACAAGTATTTTCTCATATATTTTCATAAAAAACGTGAACATAATTGTAAATTTGCATGTTAGATAAAAAGAGGGATTATGTTCACGTTTTTTATGAAAATATATGAGAAAATACTTGTAATATTCATTACAAGTATTTTTATGAAAATATTTATGAAAATATAATTTTTATGAAAATATATGAGAAAATACTTGTAATATTCATTACAAGTATTTTCTCATATATTTTCATAAAAAACGTGAACATAATCCCTCTTTTTATCTAACATGCAAATTTACAAATTTACACTCAAATTAATATCTGCAATGTGATAATTCTATCACATTGCAGATATTAATTTGAGTGTAAGGCAATGTTTAAAATAAAATGAAAAAAATTAAATAATATAATAATGAATATTACAAGTATTTTCTCATATATTTTCATAAAAAAACGTGAACATAATCCCTCTTTTTATCTAACATGCAAATTTACAAATTTACACCCAAATTAATATCTGCAATGTGATAATTCTATCACATTGCAGATATTAATTTGAGTGTAAGGCAATGTTTAAAATAAAATGAAAAAAATTAAAATTTAAAATACATAGTTAAATAAAATAAAAAATGTATTTCCAAGATTAAACTTTTTGCAAAAAGATGGTTTACTGACAATAGTTACAAAAATAATCAACAAGAGATCAATCGCAATGTACCTACTAGTACGTCCCTTAAAATTATTATAATGTTTGAATATTACTTACGTAACTTAAAATTAACTTTTCATACAAAATAAAAACATAAAAAAATAACTGTATCAAGAAGTTACCTAAAACGAATTAACAAGTTACGTACAATTTATTATGGCACACAAAGTAGTATAGGTACTTATTAAGTAGTATTAGGAACTTCAGCAAGGCGGATTATCACATTATTGTTAACGTAATATCACAAATTCCCATAATATTAACAAGATTATAATCAGTCATAACGTTGCAGTTAGATCATTCTAAAAAATACAATTAAAAAGTAACAATCAGTCTTAATCACAGTGTTTCGTATTTTGGTGCCGTCAAAATATTGCGATTAGCGTCTTCTATTGTTGGAGTGCTGAAGTACCAGCTTTTTCGTTCTCTTCCTGTTTAAAAATCTCTATCTGAGTGTTAGTAGATAATTCATACTAATCCCACTTATAGTACATACTAAATTCCATGCTGCCATGATAGTAGATACTTACTAATTCCATGCTGCCATGATAGTAGATACTTACTAATTCCATGCTACCGTTATTCTAATGACATTATCCTCATGTCATTATTCATTATCTTGTCCTAAACTTTGGGCGACCGAGCTCTGCTTGGATGAAAATATGAAGAAAACGACTTTTCCCAGATATGAGACATTGAGACCTAGCTAGATCGATTTTTCCGCTCCCGTAAACCTAACCCCGTAACCAATATTGCAAGTTTCATCGAAATCGTTAGAGCCGTTTTCGAGAACGTGATTACAAATATATATTTATACTAGCGGACCCGACAGACGTTGTCCTGTCAAAACATTGTCCAGCGGACAAAATTGTGAATCTAAACCATTCCCAGATCCCCTTGAACACAAACAAAAAATTTCATCAAAATCGGTCCAGTCGTTTGAGAGAAGTTCAGTGACATACACACTTCAAAATCAAAATCAAAATATTTTATTTCACATAAACCTACATGGGCACTTATGAAACGTCAGAAGCTAGGTGCACGGTTCCAATTGGTCGTTCCCTATGGAGAAGAGCCGGCAAGAAACTCCACGGTTACTCTTTTAAAAATAATTTGCTTTTACAATACTTTCATATAACAGTGTTTCTAGGTATGGGAGGACAGTGTAGGTCTTTCAATAAGTACCAAGTACTTAACAAAATAGAAAATAGTCAACAGGTCTACAATCCACTAAGCCTACAGCGTTCTCACATTCACAAAATATGTAGAAAAGAATCTATACAAAAAATAAATAGATTAATAAAAGTAAAAAACCTATTTTAATAAAACGCAATTATTTGATTGCTGTTACAACTGTAATCAATCTGAGTAATTATCATGTCCACAAGTCACAAAAAAAAAAAAAAAAAGTTCAAATTAAATCGTAGGTATATAATGTCAAATAATAGAATAATAAATATGTCAAGGACGAATGTAAAACAAAAAAAAAAAAAAAATAAAGATTTAAATAAACATGGTAATTTGGGAGCAGTTAATAGACTCTTACTTATACACTCACAGAAGAATTATATATATAAAGATATGGTTTACAAATATTGCTCGTTTAAGGCCCTTTACCTCGAATCTTGCGGGCAGCGGGGCGACGGCGGCAGCGGCGCGAGAGCGGCGCGTTCAAATGCATATCGCACCCTTAGAAATATACGGGCACAACTCGAAATATTGAGGTTTTGAGTTTTTGTATTAGATGGGGTCAATATCAACTGTTCTACCGTCCTTGGCTTTCACAGAAAGATAAAAAATACAATACGAATACTGTAATTGTGTCTCTTTCACACCACCCTCTCCGTGGTAGAACAGTTGATATTGAGCCCATCTAACACAAAAACTCAAAACCTCAATATTTCGAGTTGTGCCCGTATATTTCTAAGGGTGCGATATATTCAAGGCAATTTCACGTCAAATTTTATCGGAGAGGCAACCGGATGGCGAGTGGTAATCTCGGTATTGAAGTGATACCGAACTCTCCCGTACCGTCCGAATGGACCCCAAATGGACGGGGGCGGAGATGACAACGGTAAAGTTTAGCATTTGGAAACGTTCTTGTTCGATGGTGATTGTGTATTTAATTACTTACTTGATTATTTAAGTCTGTCGTCTCTTGGGAGAGTAGAAAGCACTGTTGCATTATCTAGTACTGAGGCAGAGTACATGGCATTGTCTGACACGTGTAAAGAAGCTTTTTAAATAGATAAATGTACGTCGGAGACGGGTATGTGACTCTCGTTATTATCAGCGATATTTTAACTAGGTACTGTGGGCGTAGTGTGGGTAGTGTTGGTTAATGCGCAATAGAAAAACAGTTTGCAGTTCAGATCACATTATAATTTACTATCAAATGAATCACACTAGCTAAATTATACACCAATTAACAAAATGATCACAAATTACAACTAACACAATAACTGAGCACCACGAATCGAGAACAGTTCCGCGACATCTTGACTCCAATGCGACCAGAGGCTGAATGCCCTCCTTGCCTTGGCCTTAAAACATCACGACTCTGTAGAAGCGCGCGCCTTTTTTGGTGTAGATGGATCAATCTTGATGTCGCCAGTGGCGCGCTTGCGATTCGTTTCGTATCCGTACTAATGACCGGATCCGACATGTATAAATGAATAATCTTATTATATTGGGAGTGGCGCGAGGAGGCGAAACGCCGGGGCTTAACTCCGCTGCCGCAAGAAATCGCAGCACAGTGGACAGAGCTCCGGCGGGATCTCATGGCGGCATGGAGAGTGCGATTGTCGCAACCCAGCGCTGGGCACGCCACAATTGCGGCGATAAGACCCCTCTTTGAGGAATGGCTAGAGAGGCGCCAAGGCGTCCTCACCTTCCACCTGACGCAGGTCCTCACTAGACATGGCTGTTTCGGTAGGTTCTTGTTCAGGATAAGGCGGGAGGAAACGCTCGGGTGTCACCACTGTGTGGATCGCCTGGAGGACACGGTGGAGCATACGGTGGAGGTCTGCCCGGCTTGGGCGAAGCATCGCCGTGTCCTCGTGGAGGCGATCGGCGACGGTGATCTCTCGCATCCGGCCCTGATTCCGACCATGGTACGGAGCGAGAGGAAATGGGAGGCCGTCACCTCCTTCTGGGAGGCAGTAATGCTCGCGAAGGAGGAGGCGGAACGCGTGAGGGAGAGGCAAAATTCGCGCCCTCACGCCCCTAACCGCCGCAGGAGGAAACGCCCTGGGCGTCGGGAATCGCGAGCCGATTTCCGGCCACCGTAGGCGCGGGCTTGCGGATGGTGAGCAATGGGTAGCTCACCGCCCGATAAGGATCAGCCCGGGTCGACGGCGCGTTGTGTTCCACGCGCGCCTCAAAGAGATGTCAGCAGAATTGACGGGGTCCGCTAGGGCCGATGCCTGCCGGGATTGCGAATAAAGCCGAAAGGGAAATCGTGGCCCCCGGTAACATGGCAACTGAAGGAACACGGGTTGGTTTTAGTGAGTAAGAGTTATTTGATAATTTCCCACATAAGAGTGAAAGAACACTACCTTTCCACTTCGTCATAGTTGCGTAGGTATTTATTTTGTATTTTATTTATATACTAGCTTCTGCCCGCGACTTCGTTCGCGTGGAAATCGTAAGACATCACAATATACTACAATAATAGCCACATTTTTATAAAACTTCCCTGTATACTACGTTTGTAGTTTTATTCTCAGCAGCCAAAATATACAGAGAGTAAGGAATGGTGACTCGGGAGCAAGCGACGTACAGTTGTCCGTGTGAGAAGCAGCTTGTCCTGAGGTTGACACCCGCAGCCTTCAGTCTTCAGTGTCGGCCCCTGTGACTTGTTGATCGCAAAGCATACGCTCCCAAAGAACTGCACGCGCTTTAACTGGTAATGGTGGGGAATTAGTGGTATAAGCGCTATAAACACTGTCTCACCATCGCCATAACCTGTTAGAATTTCCGTCTCGATGACGTTTCTCTGCAAAGACATGACTTTGAGCCGGTTTCCGTTACACAGATGTACAACCAGAAGTCCACTTGCCATTTGCGAATTGAGAAATTCTACGGGGTAATATGTGGCATCATCTTCCTCCACATCAGTTTTAATGGAGGTGTATATCACTTCACTCCCTTCAATTTGTGAGAGAATACTGTGGTTGATCGCTGCAGCTTGATCATATTCGGAGTTAAAATAGAAACACGCCCAAGAATCCTCTTGGTACGGTATTTGACTGATGTCCCCGTATATCAGACGAATAAGATCTTCTAAAGTGGGTATAGACGACCCTAAGCCTAGGTCATCTGATGCCGACTCTTAGATAGCAGGCAGGCGGGGGTTCGGAGATCGGGTTTGAAATAAATCAACCATGAGTCACGATTGTATAAAACACTGTATTATTCACTTTACCACACGTTAATACATATAATGTTACAATTTACACAATTTAGGACACACAGAAAATCAAATAGTATAGATCGATTAATCACTTCGTTCAACTTATTTAACTTACGAGCTTACACGTTTACAAAACAAAACACAAGACTGAGACTTTGAATTACAAGGTATTTATAGCGCGGACAATACTTTGGAGCTTACATGAAGAGAGTCTAGGCTCATATGAGAGTTTTCTAGGAGATTATTCAGCGACTACGATTTTACAGACATTTTCCACTGTTTAAGTACTTTTCTCCCATATGGCAAGTTGCGGGTGCTCGGTTTAAACAGATTAATTTTTCCTCCTATTCACCAGGACAATTATGGAAATAGGAAGGTTACAGACGTTCGGGTGTCTGCGGGGTAATGCGCAGTTAGCGTGTCCGGGGGGGAAATCAGAGGCTCGGGAGGTGGGGTCGCGGCGAGTTTCTGTGTACATAACGCTGTGAACAAAGGATTCTATATGTTTCCCGACATAGAGCGTTATTTCTTTTATATATTTTCCTAACATAGGTGGGAAATGGCCTAGTTAGTAACTTTGTGAACTACAAAAGCTTATTTTTCAAAGGGGTAAGCAGATATTCCTGTTTTTTATTGCCTATGACAGTATATAGGTCTTTTATTACGGTAATGTGTTGTATGAATAGCCTCATTGGAAATCGAATCCAATACATATAAATATTCTGGCTCGCAGGCCAATTCCTATTGGAAATTAGAATAAAGTCAAAACTGGAAAGGGATTTCTGTGCTTCCCTTACACTGTGCTTCCCTTACATTCCACCCCCTGTAAAAGGGTTCCACCGCATTACATCTTGTCTGTGGGAAGCACAACAAGCTTTGCTACGGGCCGACGCAGGACCCCACTTAAAGTTTTTACATCGGCTACACGGATGATACCGTCTTTCCCGTGGTACACATGCTTAATCAGTCCTTTGATCCACGCACTTCGGTCTTTATTGCCGTCCACTATCACTACTACGTCGTTTACGCGCACATTTGGAACGTTATTTAACCACTTTTCGCGACGCTGCAGCGTAGGTAGGTATTCCCGTAGCCAGCGCCGCCAGAACATGTCGGCGAGCGCATTCACACGGCGCCACTGCCGGCGGGAGTCGACATCCTCTGCATCTCTCGTCGTGAACGGAGTACTCCCGGACGCCGTGCCCAGGAGCAGATGATTCGGAGTCAGGACCACAGGCTGGTTGTGGTCGTCATACACGTAGCTGAGAGGCCGGCTGTTTATGATCAGCTCGGCCTCAGTGAGGAGGGTATAGAGGACCTCCTCTCGAGGGGCACGCTCCTTGAGCGTGCTTCGAAGTGCGTTCTTCACCGATCGTACTAGGCGCTCCCAGCAGCCTCCCATGTGTGGGGCCGCCGGGGGATTGAAGTGCCACTCGATGCCTTTGCTGATGGCTTCGGCCCTGATTTGACCTTGGTTGAGGTCTTTCAGGGCTGCTCGTAGCTCGGAGTTGGCCCCGATGAAGTTAGTTCCCTGGTCGGAGTACATATGCGCCGGTTGCCCGCGGCGCGCAATGAGCCGCCGCAGGGCTAGTATGGCGGAGTCGGCGCTCAGTGAAGCAGCCAACTCAAGATGAACAGCGCGCGTGGTGAGGCAAGTAAATAGGGCGCCCCACCTCTTCTCGCGGCGCCGTCCGATGGTCACTTCCATCGGGCCGAAGTAGTCGACGCCCACTCGGACGAAGGCTCGTCTGGACGTCTCCACCCTTGCGAGTGGTAGGTCACCCATTTTAGGTGGGGCTGGTCTGGCTCTGCAAATTCGACACAACTGACATTTGGCCACCACCATCTTTACTGAGGTTCTTACCTTTGTGACCCAGTACTTCTCTCTTAGATTGTTCACGACGGTCTCGTGATTCGCATGCAGGGCCATGGCATGGTAGAACGCGATGAGTTTTCGCGTTAGCGGGTGGCGTCCATCTAGAATTATGGGGTACTTTTCTTCGAAGGTGAGCACCTCGCAGGCACTGAGACGTCCCCTTACTCGCAGTAGACCGTCGTCCGTAATCATCGGATCGAGAGTTTTTATTCTGCTGGTTTTTGCAACTGGCAGACCTTGAAGTATGTCGGCCCGCTCATTTGAGAAGCTATCTTCCTGGCACAACTTTACCAAATGGTTGTGAGCTTCTTCTAAGTCGGACCGCTGCATCTCCGTTGTTGACCGGCGTTTACGACATCGGCCAATAAAAATGAGTACTTGAGCCATGACGCGTTGTATGCGCGCCCATGAAGAGTAGCGCTCGTACTCGAGGAGTGGTGCCGCTGGCGTTGTCGTAGCGTGGACCCGCTGGATGCGCTCGAGGTCCGCTTCCGCCGCCTCAGCCTCGCGACACACTGGCCACCCTTCCTGTGGATCAAGTAAAAACGGGGGGCCACACAGCCAGGCCGCATGGTTGTCGGGCCAAGACGATCTGGTTGCCTCGTCAGCCGGGTTATCCTCGGAAGGTACCCAGCGCCAATCGCCTCGGTTCGACAACCTATCTATCTCGGCTAGTCTGTGTGACACAAACCTTTGAAATTCTTGTGCCTCTGAATTAATCCACTTTAGGACTGTTTTGCTGTCAGTCCAATAAACTTTTCTTTTTATTGTTAGCCCCAGCTCTTTTTCGGCTGTGACTGCAAGTCGACAGGCTAACAATGCTGCTTGTAACTCAAGCCTAGGCACAGACACTACTTTTTGTGGGGCTACACGAGCTTTACCTAGAATCATGACTGACTTTCTTTTACCATCTCGGTAGCCTACCAGGTACGCGACCGCAGCGTATGCTTGTTCGCTTGCGTCGCCAAACACATGTATTTCTAGATCCTTATCTAGATCTAGCCCATACCACCTTGGTATTTGTATATGTTCCAGGTGATGTAGGTTATTGAGCCAAGTGAACCATGTTTTAGCGTCCTTTTCTTTCAATGGCTCGTCCCACTGGATCTCTGACTTCCAAATTTTCTGCATTAGTATGCGTGACTGTATCACGCAAGGATAGAGAAATCCCAGTGGGTCGTATATGGACATGATCACGCTCAAAAACTGCCTTTTAGTGGGCACTTGGGAACCGTTTATAATTTCTTTCGGTAGCCGTTTGAAGGACAAGTCAAAAGCTAAGTTGTCTTCCTTCGGCGCCCACATTAGCCCTAGGGTGCGTTCCGGAACGCCTACTCCCTTTTCTAGGGCTACCCTGTCCGGCATTTCTGACTGAAGCCTGGCCCTCAGCTCTGATGAGTTGGTGACCCACCCCCGGATTACAAACCCACCGGAGGCGTGTATCTGGGTCACCTCATCGATCAGCTTATTAGCTTGGTCCTCGGACCAAGCACTATCTAGATAATCATCCATGTAGTGCCTGGTCCTTATCGCCTCTACCGCCTGTGGGTACTGGTCACCAAACTCACTAGCATTTTTATTGAGTATATATATTGCCGTGGTTGGTGATGACGTAGCCCCGAATATCATGGAGTTCATCGCGTACACAGCCGGTTCCACTGTTTGATCCGTGCCTCTCCACAAAAATAACTGGGCACTTTGATCTTCCGACCTTATCCTAACACGCATGAACATATCGGCTATGTCACCAGAGAAGGCTATGGGACCCAGGCGAAACTTCATCAAAATTCCGGGTAAAGAGTTTAATAGGTCAGGTCCGGTCAAAAGGTTGTCGTTCAGACAAGTACCGTGAGACGTAGCGGCCGCATCGAAAACTAATCTTAATTTTCCCGGTTTATTTGGGTTAATTACCCCGAAGAGGGGTAAATACCAGGTACTCGGATTTGTCACAATCCCCTCTACCTTGCGGGCGTATCCCTCCTCTAACAACCTATCTATCTGCTTGGAATACGCCTCCGCGAAACCGGTATCTTTTATCATTTTCTTTTCGATACCGTACAACCTCTGCCGGGCCTGTTTATAATTATTAGGTAACTCTATATTATCATGTTTCCATAATAAACCTACTTCCCACTGTGATTTATTATCCGGTACACGGTGGCTAGTTTTATCTAATATCTCTAGCGCCCTTTCATTAGATGCATGTTTTCGGACGTTTTGAGATATACCTATAGCTTCTAGCTCAAATTGAGCTTTAACTAGGTCATGCAGGTCAGGAAGTGACTCTGCCATACAATTTAACGTCTGTTCGCTTTTCGTATTCTTATCGAACGGACCGTGTATTACCCAACCTAGCTCGGTAAGGGAGGCAACTGGCTTTCCGGATTTTCCGTGACGGACGTCCCGGCCGACGAGTAGCTGCCAGTTGTCCTGACCTATTAATATTAGCGGCTTGGCGCCCCGCATTTCTACACATCCCAGGTCGCGGAGGTGAGCGTTGTCACTGAGCGTAGCTGCTGATACGGTTTGGGAAGGAAGATTCAAGTTGTTTATAGTGCGACATTTAATGTCATGACACTGTCCATTCGGACCTTTGACCTTTACTTCTACCGCTCGCGACGTTAGGTCAGTAATCCCGTGACCGCCAGCGGTCTTTAATGTTAGAGGTATACATGGGCCCTCTAACATATCAGCAATCGAATTATCAATTAACGATATGGTCGCGCCGTCATCTAACAATGCGTAACATTGACTATTGTTGTCTCTATTATGACACAATGTTATCGGAACTATTTTCAATAATGCTGTAGCGCGCCATTCACCAATATTCGTAACTGTTTCGATTTTATTGTTGTCATTATTACACGCTTTGTTTTCTTTGTTATGTTTGTCGGCGTGTAATAATACATGATGCGCGAAGCCACATTTTTCGCATTTATTTGCGCGGCAAAACTTCTTAGGATGTTTCCTTACTAGGCATTTAAAACAAGTATTCAGACCTTTTATAGTGTCCCAACGTTGTTGCGTAGTGAACTTTTTGAATGTGTCACACTTTTCTATTGTATGTTCGCGCTGACATACGACACACTCCTTAGGTACCGAGCTAGACTCATCACTCTGTGTATTTATTCTATGAGTCTGCTGCGGCCTACTATACGAATTTACTTGACGTGCGGTATTCATTGGTCGCATCTGACCGAAGACTTGTTTCTGTTGCCTAACAGGGGGTTTAGACGCACTAGACTCTATCATAGAAGCTTGAACATAATATGACGTCGTACGCGCTAACTGTATTAAGAAATGAGACAGGAATTCTAAGTTAGGTGAGACTCAAGTCCACCCCCTGTACATTGTCTAACCCCATGGCAAAGTCCCCGTACTGCGCACGTTGTATTGGCGTGAGTTTACCCAATAATTGACTGACTAACTGTGGATTGTTTAAATATCCGTCAGCTTTAATATTCTTAAGTAGGGCTACTACATTCCTCACGGTCGACGAGAACTTTCTTAGCTCGCGGCAATCCTCAGATATCCTAGGTAAATCCCTAACCTTTTGGAGCGCACTTTTTAATATTAAAGTCGGATGACCATATTCCTCGTCAAGCGCGTGCATTATATCGTTGGGATTCGTACCTGATCTTAATAAATCCTCTACTGATATCTTTGCCTCGCCGTGTAAAGACGTTTTAAGACGGGCTAAGTTCTCGTGAACTTTATAACTATATTGTTCAGTGGTATCCCAATACATATTTTTAAATGATATCCACTCAGCTGGGTCGCCACTAAAATGCGGTAATTCGTAAGCCTGTCTAGGTACCGGTCGCGGTCTTCCCATACTGGTTATTGCCTCTGCTAGCCTACTTAATCCTGTGTCCCTTTCGCCTGACGATTCTCGCCGCCTTTCTTTATCATCCGCTCCGTACTGCGTCTGTCGCCGTGTATCCGACTCGGGTATCGAAGCCCGAGGTACACTTGCGACCGGAGTGGTAAAGACGGGATAGTTATTGGGCAATTGGAACGTTACTCTATCTGTAGGCATTGGCATGTGCGTCTGTGTCATAGGTCCCGTTGTATTCGAAAACGGTACCGACACTGGCGTTTCCAGTACATGCGACATAACATTTTCACGGTATAGATTTGACTGAATAGTACTCACGTTTTGTGACTGACTCACGGTAATGTTTCGGGACGCGGCCGCTCCTGTGGGCCGGCGCTCCGCAGACGGGGTACACAACACTGCATCCGGTTGGCACAACACTGCACTCGGTTCACGTAACGCACTAACTGAATCACGCAACACTGTTTCCTGTTGACCAACCTGTGGTGTGGTATCAATCCACTGCTCCACTCGATGTGCTGTACCCACGTCCGAGTTAGAGTCTTCACTCTCGGCAGCCGCTTCAATCTCAGCTACGTCGGCCTCCACTCTTTTCTTGAGGAGGTTTTCTTTGAGCTGGACTAACTCTCTTTCCGCTTCATATTCGATCCTTTTTCTTAGGTAATCGACGCTCTTACGACTGCTTCTGGATGAGGCTCTGCTACGCGGCGACTTACGGCGATCTCGTACGGAGGCCTGCCCTCCCTGTGGTACCTCTGCCGTACTTCTTGCACTATAGTCGATTACTCGACCACCGGTCAGAGGAATATTGAGGGCAGACGTCGACGCCATAGTCGGCGCGACAGACGGTGAACCCGGAGCCCTGTCTGACGGCAACCCGGAGTCCGCGATGACGTCATCCTTGCGACGCGCGCCTTGTTCTTCGACTAACTTTCTCAGCTTGCTACGTGTAGCGATAGAGCTCTGCTGACTCATGGTTGCTGGAACAACCCGATCCGGCACTCGAAGGACCAAAAAATATAGACGACCCTAAGCCTAGGTCATCTGATGCCGACTCTTAGATAGCAGGCAGGCGGGGGTTCGGAGATCGGGTTTGAAATAAATCAACCATGAGTCACGATTGTATAAAACACTGTATTATTCACTTTACCACACGTTAATACATATAATGTTACAATTTACACA
The DNA here is from genome assembly GCA_963680765.1 of Agrochola lychnidis. Classification (NCBI taxonomy): domain Eukaryota; kingdom Metazoa; phylum Arthropoda; class Insecta; order Lepidoptera; family Noctuidae; genus Agrochola; species Agrochola lychnidis. Next base: position 13,378,714 of record OY796858.1, read on the forward strand.
ATTTAGGACACACAGAAAATCAAATAGTATAGATCGATTAATCACTTCGTTCAACTTATTTAACTTACGAGCTTACACGTTTACAAAACAAAACACAAGACTGAGACTTTGAATTACAAGGTATTTATAGCGCGGACAATACTTTGGAGCTTACATGAAGAGAGTCTAGGCTCATATGAGAGTTTTCTAGGAGATTATTCAGCGACTACGATTTTACAGACATTTTCCACTGTTTAAGTACTTTTCTCCCATATGGCAAGTTGCGGGTGCTCGGTTTAAACAGATTAATTTTTCCTCCTATTCACCAGGACAATTATGGAAATAGGAAGGTTACAGACGTTCGGGTGTCTGCGGGGTAATGCGCAGTTAGCGTGTCCGGGGGGGAAATCAGAGGCTCGGGAGGTGGGGTCGCGGCGAGTTTCTGTGTACATAACGCTGTGAACAAAGGATTCTATATGTTTCCCGACATAGAGCGTTATTTCTTTTATATATTTTCCTAACATAGGTGGGAAATGGCCTAGTTAGTAACTTTGTGAACTACAAAAGCTTATTTTTCAAAGGGGTAAGCAGATATTCCTGTTTTTTATTGCCTATGACAGTATATAGGTCTTTTATTACGGTAATGTGTTGTATGAATAGCCTCATTGGAAATCGAATCCAATACATATAAATATTCTGGCTCGCAGGCCAATTCCTATTGGAAATTAGAATAAAGTCAAAACTGGAAAGGGATTTCTGTGCTTCCCTTACACTGTGCTTCCCTTACAGTGGGATCTACTCTACCAAGAGTCTCTGGTAGAGTGCCTTCACCAACTTTTAGAAGAACATCGGAGAATTCTTGAACATTTGAATTCCCGCCCAGCAGAGCTCATATGATGATGGTCAAGCGCAGTTTATGAACTCTCGACCATAGAGTCGACCTTTTCAACGAAGTATTCACTTTGTTTGTCAGAACTGTGACACCACCCATCATATCTTGGTTCCTGCGGATGTCCTGCAGGGTTCTGTTTACAGCTTCCACTGCTTTTCTATTTGCCATAATGCATTCATACCATACGATGAAGCGCAATCCCTATGCACACATCCCTTGTTACTGTAGCGTGACACCCCACAAACAGGCGTTTCGTTGCTCTCTAAATCGATGGGAATCTTAAACATGACGTGCGCTGTTTTGCCAAAAGGAAGCAGTGTGGCAGCGATTCCAGAAGATCCACAAACATACATATTTTAAAATTGCTGGGACAAATCTGCTGTCAAAATCTGTAAAAAATAATTTTATTCCTACAGTCTTTAACTCTAAAATGATCAGAATACAACCTTGAATGTATTGTGACTGTAAAGTACTTGTGACGTAGTAGGTTCCCATAGCTTACGAAGTTTACCTTTTTTTTGTAAAATAATACATTCTATGAACTACATTACATACATAATTTTAAAAAAATCGTTTTACAAAATGTAAAAAAAGAGTTTAAAAAAAAGAAACAGATGGAAATTGAACTTCCTATCCCAGGACTTCAAATCATTCGTCCAACCACTAACTTATTCGCTTTGTTGAAAGTAAGCTAAAATAGCCGTTCCTATATATATAATTGTGTCATGATTGACTGCATAGTTCCATAAAGGTGTGTAGCGTGATAATAATCATTTTAAAAGTTAAATCGGTAACTATCTCCAATATCCCAACCTTTTGGCGCGTCCTTTTACAATTTGCAGAGAAAAATACGATAATGTAATATTGCTCATCCCCCATAGCAAATAGCGTGATAGTCTATACCCTACAGTTGGAACAAACAAACATTCTAAAAACTATATTTTCCGCATAAGAATCGATCCCAGACCTCGTAGCAATAACTTACTTTCTAAATTTTTAACTTCGGTACGATTTTATTATATATATATAGATAAAAATAAAATAAAAAATCGTATAACAAAATGTGGAAAAAAAGAAAAAAAAAACCGTAGTTGGGAATCGAACTTACAACCCCATGTTTGCAAAGCAATCGTTCAACCGCTGAGTTAATTGCTTCGTTGAAATTTACTTTAAATAGCTGTTCCTAAATATTTCATGATTGACTGCTTAGTTCCATAAAGGTATAGCGTGATGATAATAATTTAAAAGTTAAATCGATAACCATCTACAATATCCTAAAATTTTGGCGCGTTTTTTTTTTTCAAAAAATGCGAACCTAATATAATATTGCTCGTCCCCCATAGTAAATAGCGTGATAGTTTATACCCTACAGTTTGACCAGACTTATAGGGAACACCTATGCAAAATTTTAACAGAATCTATCTGGTAGAATTTGCGTCATGCTAGAATATAAAAATAAGACATAATGTAATATTGCTCATCCCCCATAGCAAATAGCGTGATAATTTATACCCTATAACTTGACCAGACACACAGAGAATATCCAGTCATATACGCTCCGGCATCGGTCGCGAACGGTTGTGTGCTTGCGCTCTCCCGTTCTTGACTCATTGCTCTGAGTCATATATTCGTTGCATTACGTAACGATTTTCGTAGTCACTCGACTACACTCGATCTCCGATCGTTTATCGATCGGGCATAGATCCACAAAAAGGCCTTTTTCAAGGCTATCTTATTTCTTTAACAAGAGATTTTCGTCTGTAAATTCACCAGGCCCCTTCCGGGCAAAACCACAGTTTCGTGGTCACTCGGTGGATACCATACGGTGCCAACGAAGCCGAGTGGGGTGTTGACCCAACACACCCGCCGATCCCCTTCAGGGTAAGGCAGTGAATTGGCCGGGTCCCAGTGTTTGGCCTTGGGGGATCTCCTAGTCAACACGTGGTGACAGTTTTGCTTCCACAGCAACTCACCTAGCGTGGTCGGGTATCTTCATACCCTTCACACTAGACTGGTTAGGACCCCGTTGCACATTAAGATAGGCAACGGGCCAAATCAAGCTTAGGGCTCACCGATAGGCACTCATCCTCCCTGTCTTACCCGACAGGGAGGGATTGTACACATCCCCGGCATTCCCACCGGGGAGACAGGCATAGTTAGGCCATTCCCCCCCCCCCCCCGCCATTATGGCCACCAAAAAGGTAGATCTCGAGCTTCTCTCGAAGAAATTAACCCTATTTCTCGAGTATATACTCGAATCGGAGCCCTCCCTCCGAGGTAAATACAAGGAGGAGCTCTCCTGCCTCTTGAGCATCTCAAGGGGCGAAAACCCCGACCAAGATGTCAGCGTCGCTACGTTCAGCGACGCTCTTGATACCCCTCCGACTGTAGAGTCGCCCAGACCCCCCTCCCCCTCCCCCTCGTCGGAGTCAATGGACACCGACGCCCCCGCTGCTTCTTCAAAGCAACCCTCCTACCCTTCTGGCTCGGAGGAGGAAGACGAGCCAAAGTCCGCTGCTTCCTCTACCTCTTCCTCCCCCTCCGACGACGGCTTCATAGCCGTCCAAGGAAAGGGAAGAAAGAGGAAGAATAGGAAGCAGACCTCTGCGCAGGCCAGTAAGGTCGCCGCAATAGAGGACTCTGACTCCTCTTCATCCACCGTCACCATCAAACCAGCTGTGGTTAAACAGCGTGCTACCGTCGCGACTTGCGCTACCGTAGCTTCCCCCTCCCCCTCCACCGCCCCACCGATCTCGTTTACGTCCTCCGCGAAGGCCCCCCCCGCGCCCCTCGCCCCCCGAACCGCGTCATCCTCCGCAAAGGATGCCCCCGCGCCCTCTGCCTCCCCGTCCGCATCATCCACCGCGATGGATTGCTCCGCGCCCATTAGTTCCGGCCCTAAGAAGGTCGCGCCTCCACCTCCTGTCTTCATACAAGACAAGGAGAAGTGGACGGCTGTATCCAAGTGGTGTATGGAGATGAAAATCTCCTACACAAATGCCCGATCTACCCAACAGGGTATTAAGGTTCTAGTCCCTACGTCGAAAGACTACAGGGACCTTACCAGAGTTCTGAGAGAGAGAGGTGTGTCATTCCACACCTACTCCCTCCCAGAAGATAGGCAGATCCGTGTGGTGATCAAAAAGATCCCCAAGGAAATCTCTCCCGCCGAAATTTTAGCCGACCTTCAGTCGCAAAAAATCCCTGTAGACGAGGTGCACCGCATGCATCGTTCGCGCGGCAGGGAAGCATACGACATGGTATTAGTCGTGTGCTCCCCCACCGAGGGGCATCACCCCATATTCAACATTAAGACCTTGTGCAACCTCATGGGCTTCTCGATCGAGAAGCCCTGGAAGAACAGCGCGATCGGACAGTGTCACCGCTGTCAATTGTATGGCCATTCTCAAAAGAATTGCCATGCAAAACCCAGGTGCGTAAAGTGCCTGGGTGACCACGGCACCGCTGACTGCTCGCGTCCCAAAGACCGTAGCCAGTGCAACAGCCCGCCTAGTTGCGTGTTGTGCGGCCTCGAGGGCCACACAGCCAACTACCGCGGCTGCTCTAAAGCCCCTAAGGCTACATCCAATAAGCTGACCAAACGTCTAGACGTGAGGCAGCAAAAACAGAGGGACTTCCATCCCCTCCCCTCCTCCCAGATTCCTGAGCGGCTAAGCCCTCAGAGGCCTAGTCCATGGACTATGCTCAATCACCAGCAGGCTTTCCCAGCCCTGGGTATTCCGCGCCCCCCCCCCCCCTCATACCCCTCTCTATACAATGATGGACCCGCGAGTCCATCACCTCCCCCCTCCCCCCGGCTTCCGCGGCCCCTCTTTCGCGCCCTCTGCGCCCCCCGCGAAACCCGCCACCGCTCTAAAACCCCCGCGCCCCGCTCCCACTCCCGTGGCCCCAATTAAACCCGTGGACGATCGTTTCGACGTAATCAGTACCGCGTTCGAACTTTTCTGTTCCCCCAGGGCTACACAGATGGCCCTGGACATCTCTACAGCCCAGAAATCGGGTAGCCTAGCGGCAATCCGTAACGTATTCAATGCGTATCCCGAGATCACGCAAGCCCTCACCTCTTTCTCTACCCCCCATCATGTCTAACACCACTCAGGCTAGGTTTAAACCCCGATCCCTCAAGCTTGGCACCTTCAATGCCAATGGCTTAAATCAACAAAAAGATGAAATCGCGGACTTCCTCCGCGTTCATCAACTAGATATCCTCCTCATCCAGGAAACTTTTCTAAAGCCCCACAGAGGCAATCCCTCCTTAGCTAACTATCGTATCGTTCGGAACGATAGAACGCGTTGTCATGGGGGCGGCACCCTCATTTATTACAAAAAGGATCTGTACTGCATCCCAATGGATCCTCCCCCCCTCTCACGATTAGAAGTATCAGCATGCCATCTGGGCATGACCGGTCACGCACCGATCACTATAGTGTCGGTCTATATCCCTCCCATTACTACCATCGCTTCGGAAAATTTCCAAAATCTCTCGGACGATATCCAACTGTTGTTAAACATGAGTGACTCCGTCATCTTGGCGGGGGATCTCAATGCGAAACATCCCTCTTGGAATAGCTCCACCACCAACACCAGAGGTCGGCACTTGTTCGACCTCTCCTCCTCCCTAAACTTCGACATCATCGCTCCGATGAGTCCCACTCACTATCCCCATGCCATCAGTCATACCCCTGACGTACTCGACGTAACGCTCCTTAAGAACGTTAATCTAAGACTAGATTCAATAGAAACGGTGTACGAGCTTACCTCTGACCACCGACCGGTAATCATCAAACTCACCTCCCGCACAGGTCCCTCCGACCCTGACCAACCCCTCCCCACTAAAAAGGTGACGGACTGGAGGAAAGTAAGCACTCAGCTGAAATCCAACACATCCCCCTTACTAGACTCGATCCCCGACAATTTCGACTCAGTCGCTGACACGACTGCCGCGATCGACTCACTCACGGAGCACGTACAGACCGTCCTGAGCGAATGCTCCAGGGAGGTTCCAGCAACAGAACCCTGTTACTTGAATCTCCCCGACGATGTGCGTGCCCTGATGACTGAGAAGAGCGCGGCTACTCGAGCCTACAGCGTCTTCCCCTGTGCCGCCAACAAAGCCCATATGCGCTACTATCAGAGATCTGTTAGGACACGTATAGCGGAGCTGCGTGAAGCGGGATGGGACAAGATGGTGAGCGAACTAGAGCCCTCTCATCTAGCCTTCTGGGAACTCCAGAGGAAACTCAGGTCCCCCCAGTCGGCCCCCGTTCCCCCGTTAGTCCGCCCCGATAAAACCATTGCCTTCGACGACATCGACAAAGCCGAGTGCCTAGCCGACAGTCTAGAAGCTCAATGCTCTCCCAGCACCCTACCAGTAGACAAAGCTCACCTCGACGAGGTCGACGCCGAAGTCGAACGTAGAGCCTCCCTTCCTCCCGTTGAAGACCCTGATTTTCCCCTGCCCCCCATCGAACCAGATGAGGTGCACGAGATAATCAAAGGTCTGCATACGCGCAAAGCCCCCGGTTCAGACGGACTCACCAATAGGGTGGTCCAGCTCTTCCCAGCCCACTTGATCATGCTACTGACCACCATCTTCAATGGTGCTCTAAGCAATAACATCTTTCCCCAGACGTGGAAAGAGGCCACGGTCATAGGTATCCCAAAGCCCGGCAAGCCTAAAAACGAGCCCTCTAGTTACCGCCCAATCAGTCTGCTCAAAGTTCTCGGTAAAATCTACGAGAGGCTTATTTATAAGCGTCTCAGAGACTACGCCGAGACTAAGGGCCTCATACCCGACGAGCAGTTCGGCTTCAGAACTCAGCACTCTAGCGTGCATCAGGTCCACCGCATAGTCGAGCTGGTCAAAGGTGGTCTCACCCGCGGCTATCCGACATGCGCAGTCTTCTTCGACATAGCGAAAGCTTTCGACAAAGTCTGGCACAACGGCTTAGTATACAAGCTATACAAACTCGGAGTGCCGGATCGTCTCGTACTCATCATACGAGACTACTTGTCGAATCGCACCTTCCGCTACCGTATCGAAGGTGCCCTATCCTCCCCTCGCCCCATAAGGGCAGGAGTCCCTCAGGGCTCAGTGATAGCCCCCCTCGCGTTCACGCTGTTCACCAGCGACATCCCCAGACACAGAGGGACGCAGCTCGCTCTGTTCGCAGACGACACTGCGATCACCTGCAAAGGCAACACCCCTTCGTCTCTCCTAAATCTACAACGGGCAGTCAATAACCTTGGCGCCTGGTTTAGACGGTGGAGGATCGAAGTTAATCCCGACAAAAGTCAAGCGGTTTCATTCTCGAAACCGAGATCTAGACCCCCCCCTCCCCCCCGAACGATCACCCTGTTCGGCAAGCCGATCCCTTGGGAGAAGCGAGCCAAGTACCTAGGTGTGATCTTAGACCACCGTCTCTCCTTTTCAGAGCACATAAAGACGGTTCGTTCGCGAGCCGCTTTCGCTCTAGGTAGGCTTCACTGTATCCTAAATTCACGCAGCAAATTGTCACTAAAGTGCAAATTGCGTATCTACACAGCGTGTGTCCGTCCCATAATGACCTATGCGGGAGCAGTCTTCGCCCACGCCAAACCCCGTCACATCCATAGGATGCAGTCCCTCCAAAACAGATTCCTTCACAAGGCCACGGGAGCCCCGTGGTACGTCAGAAACGAGATCCTCCATCTCGACTGTAAGATCCCTACGATCCACCAGTTCCTCAAACGCATGGCAAAGCGCCACTTTGAGTCCGCTCCTCGACATCGGAACCCTCTGATAGTCGAGGCAGCCAATTATGTCCCGTCCCAAATCAGTCAGATCCGCCGTCCGAGGCATGTACTTTCCGACCCAGATGACCCCATTACACTCCTCCAGGAGCAGAATAGGGCCACCAGTACAGTGCACAAACACAGACGCCTCCCGTCATTCCGACCTCGCCGCCGAGGTCCTTTACGTACGCGATCTACTCCCCGAGTAAACGAATCCCCCCCCCGACCCTTGCTCGATAACGAGGTGCCAGCAGTTGTTGCAGCTGAGCACGTAGCTTTAAATACCCCGAATAATAATCATGATATAAATACAAATTTGATCCAGCCTGTCCCCTCTTGCTGTCCTCCCGTCAGCGATGCCCTAAGCCGAGGTCCGTACCCCACAGGGGGTGCCCTTAGCGAGCATTCGCTTAATTTTAATTTAGAATAGTTGAAAAAGCTCCTGGCTGGAGGCTCTAAGTGTAGAAGCTTATGGCACCCACAGGAAAGTCCGGTTAAGCAGCCACGACCTTAGTGGTCAAAACTGCGAGAAGCCATTATTAAAAAAAAAAAAAAAAAAAAAAAAAAAAAGAGAATATCCATGCAAAATTTTAACAGAATCTGTCCAGTAGAATTTGCGCCATGCTGGAACATACATACAGACAAACAGACAAAAATTCTAAAAAATATATTTTCGGCATTAGAATCGATCCTGGACCTCGTAGCAATTACTTTTTTAACCGACTTCCAAAAAGGAGGAGGTTATATGTTCGTCGCGTATGTTTGTTTTTTTTTTTTTTTTTATGTATGTCCACCGATTTCTCCGTCAATTGTGGACCGATTTTGAAAATTCTTTTTTTGTTTGAAAGGGTGTGCTCTCGAATTGGACCCATATAAATTTTATTAAAACTTTGCTTGGATTGTTTTTGAGTTAGCTACAAAATACGTATTTTTTTCCCACTTAGTATGTAGATGATCTGATAAGTTTCTGTCACTGGTAGCAGGTAGTGGTATTCGAATGTGTGTGGGGTAGGTACCACAACTAAAAAGTGAAAAATAAAAACTTTTTACAAAAAAAAACAACCGACTATTTCGGAAGTCGGTGGCAAAAAACGAAAATACAAAACCCAAGACATCGACTTCCGAAATTAAAGTTATTTTTCACTTTTTAATGTTTTTTTTTTGGAGGTCGGTTCTTTTTTTTGTAAAAAGTTTTTTTCAAAAATATTCAATGTACAGTTTTGACTTCGCTACGATTTTATTATATGTATAGATTTTTGTTACATTATATTAGTGTTATTTATTTTAGAAGTAGGTATGTATGTTTGTATGTATGTAAGTAAGTATATTTTCATATTATTAGTTTTATTTAATTAAGTGAATTGTTTTGATTTTATGTATTTTACTTTCTCTTTACTCTTACACACGGTGTCTACATCTCTTTTTATCCTCTGTCCTATCGCAGGTATGCTGGAAGAGATTTCATTAGAAATAAGCAACACCTTTGTACGTATTTTTCTGTTCCTTTTGTCTTGTCTGTGTATTATTTGTGTGTACATAAATGGTTAAATAAATAAATAAAAAGTTGTGAATAAAATAATCGATTTGACTGGATTAAAAAGCAGTTTCAATAAACAAATATAGGTAAATAAGCATGTGTAAACTATTATCCAACAATAGATCCACAAATTAGTGAATTAATAATATTCCTTTTGTTCACAGGTTTGTGACCACGAGTTGTACTAAGAAATCAGAACGAATCGGGAAGAACACCACAGCAACAGTTAGTTATATTATTATGGACGTGTTCAAAACAGTCATACCCTATGACCCAGGATAGGCCTATGTCCAGCAGTGGACTCCGATAGGCTGAGATGATTGATTGATCGACTTTAACATCCTCGAAAACTAAGAAAACGACAACTATGACGAAAAATTTGAAAAATTTCGCGAATTAACGTTCGGGACGGGGTGTACCGAACATTCAAATGTCCAAAAGCATTTAGCGGCTATCTATTTTGTGGTAACTTAACACTTAACAGTGCGGGATAACGTTAAGAAATCAATTCTATTAAATTTTCAGGCGTTAAACGCCTGAAAATTTAATAGAATTGATTTCTTAACGTTATCCCGCACTGTAGCTCGTAGTCTACATTCCGAACTAACGAATTAGTACCAAAAATTACAACTAGATAGCGCTACTGGTTACAAATTGAGATTTGTGTTTCGACAGTCGATATTTACGAAAAGTGGCAGTAAACAGTGATTTAAAAAAAGAATAAAAATTGTTCTGCTTGTTTCTTGTGTATTATCTTGATAAATTGGAGAGGTAAGTGTTTGAACTTTATTGTGTAACGTTATTTTTGTATACTCCTCGCGTTTTATTTGGTTTTTGTTGGTAAATTATGATTGTTGCCCGTAGGCTACATCAGGCGAAAAGCGTAAAAAAAAAATTAACACTATTATGCAGATTGTTGTTTTTTTTATGTTCCAGGATGTCTCGTAAGTGGTCCCTTGGTGACAAAGACATTAGTTTTGCGCTAAATAATGATGCAGATAGGAAAGATGGCCTAGAAGAGAAGTCTGAAGCGACCAATTTCTATCAAGTGCAGAAAGATCCTAATATTGGTTCCGATTCCCTTGTTCACAAACTAAACTAAATTAAAGTTCATTGAATCTTTTTCTTTCTATTTCATTAAGAAAAGGACAGATGATAAATTTTAGTTTAGTCCTGTCAAATTGATCAGCGCCTGTCACTACTCCATACAAGTTTAGACGTGATTAAAAACTTGCCTACTAAAATTACATCAATTTACGTCAAGCGCTGATTAATTTGACAGGACTAAACTAAAACTTATCTTCTGTCCTTTTCTTAATGAAATAAAAAGAAAAAGATGCACTGAACTTAAATTTAGTTTAGTTTGTGAACAAGGTAATCGGCACCATTAGCGCTTTTCGGATGTCTGAGGAGGATGTCAGGCAATTTATAGGTGTGGCGTATCTCGTCCAATTACCTAGAGTTATCAACTACTGGAGTCCCATACTTGGAACACCTCTAGTACAGGAAACCATGACGTTGAACAAAGAAAAAAATCGTCAAACTTTGAATTTGAAAACGACTGGGTACGGCAACAAAATGCGAGGTAGACTTATGCTATACGAAAACCAATAATTGCTTCAGAAACTTCCATCTTTCGTGTTACGAAAGTCTTTTCGTGTCATTGTGCTGCCGTACTACATAGATTTTGACCATTTACCTCAGTGTTGCCTAAAAGCAACACTCCCTATTTTTGTAATTTTGTTTCCTAATAATTAAAAAATAATTAAAAATCCAGAAATACGTGTATTTTATTTTTTTTTGTCATCATCTTCAATCCAAAAAATCAAAGAAATCCCAGTTTATGAGTGATAGAGGGCTAACATTGCACCTAGGAGTCAAAAATTGCCTACAAACCTAATAAACATTTAAGCGTTTGGGGTCGCTAATTAGGTAGAGTGTATTAGGGTACTCTTACTGTCGTAAATAAAACTAGACTGTACAGAAGAACGAAATCAGATAGACTATATTTTATTTCCTAAAACACCTTATTTTATACTATTCATACATTGATACTCTTAGGCACTAGCATGTTACTTAACAATAAATCGACCAATAGCGATGCGCCGTAGGGCGCGCCGCGCGAGGGGCGCGGGGCGCTGCGTTGCACGCGGCATTATTCGCTGCGAAGGCATAAATAGAAGTCGCGCGCAGAGCTCGGTCCTTTTCGCCGTGAGCCGTCGTCGAGTGAAGATGTTCATCTGCGTGGTCTCGAAGCGTGAAGATACGGAGGGTGCTGGTGCTTCTGCTTATTTTGCTTGCGCTTACAAACCGCTTCTTTCGAAGCGAACCGGCGAACGAGTGCGGCGTTGTGATAACGCTCGTGCTGCGTCGATTATCTTGTTTCTTTATTAAGATACTCGTTACTCGTCTTTATCAAGACGATTGCTTCTCTATTTCTTGCGGACTGTCAAAAACGTGGTAATGGTTCAGTGGTATGTGGTATATGGTAGCTGGTTCAGTGGTATATGGTAGCTGGTTCGGTGGTATGTGGTATACGGTTCTCTGGTGACTGTGTGACAGGTACTGTGTCACTACAAACACATACAAACTTCTAACTCTTATATCTCATTTCGAACTGAGTTTAGAGATATGTTGTCAAAAATCGATGATGTCAAATAAGTTTCGTTTGTTACATTATTCTGTAGTAGAAAAACAACGTTTGGTTGATGGCCGCGTAAAAAATAAAAGACGCCAGCTTCCATACTAATGGCATGATGCCGATTCCCTTGTTCACAAACCCCGCATTCCGAGTTACGCCTTAATCGCTCACAGCGGTCACATCGATACTTCGCGTTCCTATTTAGATATTCGATTATGACAGCTCAGAGCTGTCACCAATTCGGAACGCTCGTGAACGCGCTCACACTGCTCACAGTGGTCGCTCAACGTCAAAACTTATAACATAACCCCAAAACTTGCACAAGATGGTTGGATTTACAGTATATCTTTGAGTATACACCACAAATTTCTTCTTCTTCCTTGGTTAGGTGGAGACTGTAGCCAAAAGCACAATTTCGAAAATGCCACGTTAGTTTACAGTTATGATGCAACTGAAAACAAAACAGCACAACTGTCATTTTTGACAGCGCTCACGGTGATATTAATTAATTTATTATTAATTTAGGGCATGATCGGTGTAATCGCAAGATGACGCATGTCATGACGTCATCTATGACGATTCACGGAACAACGTTATCGCGATAACGCTAACTCGGTACGGTTGTTGGCACGCTCAAATCGATTACAGCGTTAGTCGGAACGCACCCTTTTTTATTTAAGTTCAGTGCACTTTTTCTTTCTATTTCATTAAGAAAAGGACAGAAGATAAATTTTAGTTTAGTCCTGTCAAATTAATCAGCGCCTGTCACTACTCCATACAAGTTTAGACGTGACTAAAAACTTGCTTACTAAAATTACGTCAATTTACGTCAAGCGCTGATTAATTTGACAGGACTAGTGGTGGTTAATAAAACGTATAGCGCCAAAACATAACACGATATGTGTACAAAGCATCTAGCGTTTGCTAGATCGACTATGACTTCGCGCTAGAAATAAATTACTTCAACAAACTAAAACTAAACGTTTAAAAGTCTAAACGTGCACAGCGGAGCCAGAATGGGATAGCAATAAAGTTTTATAGTCTGGCACAGCGCGTCGGGTGAACTCGGGCGGCAGTCGGCCCGCGTCGTCTGTTAATTTGCAAAATAAATTCTCTAAATTTAAAAATAATTTTGATACAAGTAAATCGAATTTGACAATCGCGACTCCACACGTGATACTAACCACGTGAATCTTTTTAGAGCCAGAGGCGCGTAGGGGGGCGGCCTCGACGTGTTTTATATGGAATTTTTCACTTTTTGTATGGAAAATAAGAAAAAATATTACCTACATGTAGAGTGTAAGGGGTTAAAGGATTTTATAGAGGGGGTCGAAATTTACATTATTTTTGCGATTGGACACACCGTTTTCGAGATATAAGCAAAAGAAAAAAAAGAAATAGTACCTACTGTTTTTGCACCTGAAGTCCGAGGTGTTGGTGTGAATTTAAAGTTCATGACAACCAATTTTATTCCACACGTTTTTTTGTAAATCGCGATTAGTAATAGTCAGATTTAGTTGGACAATCAAAATTTTTACACTTTTCACATAAATATTCATTGATTTCTAACGCTTCATGAGAAAAATATTATATTCTTTCGTGTACAGCGCGTTGTGAGATAACATTCACCGCGCAACATTATGTCCATCTAGCGTGTTGGCAAATAAAATGACAACGTCTCTGCGTTGAGACTGTGGACGAGTTTTGTAACAACGTGTTATAATGGTGCCAATTCCCTTGTTCACAAACTAAACTAAAATTAAGTTCATTGCATCTTTTTCTATTTAATTAAAGAAAAGGACAGAAGATAAATTTTAGTTTAGTCCTGTCAAATTAATCATCGCCTGTCACTCTCCATACAAGTTTAGACGTGATTAAAAACTTGCCGACTAAAATTACGTCAATTTACGTCAAGCGCTGATTAATTTGACAGGACTAAACTAAAACTTATCTTCTGTCCTTTTCTTAATGAAATAGAAAGAAAAAGATGCACTGAACTTAAATTTAATTTAGTTTGTGAACAAGGGAATCGGCACCATCGATAGCGTATAAAATAACGCGCTAGAAAAATATATTTCATAGTCTATAACACGTCTATAGTTTCTAGCGGATTTGAACATCACTAGACAGGACTAAACTAAAAATTATCTTCTGTCCTTTTCTTAATTAAATAGAAAGAAAAAGATGCACTGAACTTAAATTTAGTTTAGTTTGTGAACAAGGGAATCGACACCAATGTCCTTTTTAATACATAACATCACGTCTTGTTTCCCCAAAGGGTTGGGCAGAGGTGTCCCTGTAGCAGGTAGGTACACCCACATTTCGCTAGTTATGTTTAAGTCCCATGTAATAGGGGCGAGCGAGCCTATTGCCATCGATCGGGCACAAATCCAAACTCCGGGCTGCTACTGAGAAATTTCAGATAGAAAAACCCAATAACACTTTGCCCGACCCGGGAATTGAACCCACGACCTCATACTCAGCAGTAGCGCTTGCGACCACTAGATCAACGAGGCCTTTTTAATATTTATTTTGTATCATGTACCTACTTCTGAACGTAATTAAATAATTTCGAATATTTTGTTGTATAATTTCGAATATTTTGTTGTTTTCTATAACGTAATAATTTCGAATATTTTGTTGTTTTCTGTTTTTGACAGCCTTCCAAATAGTCACACAGGAGAGTCCAGATACAACCAGAAACAAGGCGGAGGAATATTCAGAAACAAGTTGTTCGTAAGTCACTAAGCACCAGCAAAAAAGTTGTAAGCAATTATTATGTGAAGAAAAGACGTAAATAATTGATATACAGGCGTTTTAATGACTTTTATTACTAATTTGTAGGTATAGGAGTTTCTTTAAGTTGTATGCTTTGTTGTTTTTGTTTTGTTGTTGTTCGCTGTTTGTAAGTCCTAGCTCGTTGGATAATGTTCCTCCAGTGACTTTAAGCGGAAAGCCACTACAGAGACTCACACAGTTTAAATACCTAGGGCATGTAGTCACGGAGGACTTATCTGACGATGCTGATATTGAGAGGGAGCGGAGGGCGTTGGCGGTTCGGTGCAATATGGTAGCCCGCAGGTTTGCGCGTTGTAGTAAGGATGTAAAAGTCTCGCTTTTCAAGGCATACTGCCAAACCTTCTACACGTGCAGCTTGTGGGTGAAATATACTCAGAGAGCCTACAACGTCCTTCGCGTACAGTATAATAATGGATTTAGGATGTTGATGGGGCTTCCGCATAGACATATATATTACGGCTTCCGCGCTTCTGCAGCGCTTCGCAGATGTTTGCGGAAGCCCGTGTTGACGATTTACATGGTATTATGAGGAAGAGAACAGCGTCAATAATGGGTAGGTTGCGCAGAAGCTCCAACAGCATCCTAAAAACATTATTAGACAAAATGGACAGTCCCTTTATAAGGCACTGGGTAATGAGGCACGTGCCAACGTGTGTTGGGTCACGTCAGTTTTAGTTGTTTTAGTTTGTAAAAGTTTACTAACATAGTTTTTAAGTCATTGTTACCAGTGGCGGTACCTCCATAGAAGCCGAAAAGCCCGGCTTGCATTCAAAGATGAGACCACAAAAAAAAAAAATTACACCCGTAAACTTGTAAAGCAACCAAGTAATTCATTCATGTCGCAAGAATTGATAAGAATAATAACATTAAACTCCGCGCTGCACTGTATCAGCCGCGCGCTTTAGAAGCTACGATGCCAGGTTTACGTACTCAAAGAATAATATTTAAATTCCGCGCCGTTTTCATCACGCACGTTGCCAAACTATCTCGGATGCCGCAGTTGCGATCTCACTCTAACACTATAGCGTTAAGCAGGACGCGAGATCGCATCGATGAATGAAAACGTCAATTCTGTGGTACATTGCATTGCTTTCTCGCTCACACAAGGGGGCTTCCTATGAGGCTTCATACCTCTCATCTTTCGCATGGAAAATTGTTAACGTTGTTGGTACCATTAGTATGTACTCATTTCGCAAAATGTTCTAATTTTTAAGCCCGGCTTTTGATTTTTTATGAATGGAACGAATCGTGTATTTGATTATGAATAGTAGGAGTAAAGCAACTACCTATGTCGTTGCAAGACGCTGCGCAAGACCTGCGCAATGCGTGATTTTCTATAGAATGATACAATTTTCAAGTTAGTTCAAATTTGTTTTGAGCGGCTATTGGCGCTTTTTTTTTGCTTTGATATTTTTTTAATTTTCTGTGAGTTTAAGTGTTGTGAATTGTGATTAGTTTTTGCTGTGATTATTATCTTTGTTTTGAAGTGATTAAAAAGTTTCTTATCATTAAAATTAATTCGGAAACGCATGCAATTGTTCCTTGTGAAGGACTAGTGTGTGAAATTGTTACTCGGAAAGGTAATTTTATCATCAAAATGGGAATTCGGAAACTGTTCGTAAAAGTATTTATATTGATTTTTCTGACAATAAGTAACTCTTTACTTCACCGTAACCAACCTCAAATTATTGTACCTATTTCTCGGAAAAAAAAACATGTATTTTTGTCAGTCGAAGAATAGATTGAAATGGCATTCGAATGTCTATTAGGTACACAAACTTATGTAAGTAGCTGGTGCCATGAAAGCATATGACTAGTGTTGTTTTTATGGCAATGTAGTTTTGGAAAACTACTGAAAAATAAACCATCCTATTATGTTTAAGTACATCTCATTGAGATCACAAAACAATAATGTTCGTATCGAAGAGATTCTTCATAGGTGTTTTGAAATAAAGATTAGAGTTGGCTATTGTCATTATGATTATGATAAATTATAAAATTTTGTTTAGGTAGGTAATATCTCATGTTAACATTTTCAATCGACATTAAAATTTAAACTCATAAAATTATGCGTTCGGCAATAGAACAACAAATCGATACTATGGGAGCCATCTAGTGGCTTTTGATTGAAAAATTTTGCATAAGACAAGCCAATATGAATTATGGTAAAAAGGTTCGACTAAGCGGTGTAATTACGCGCATTCGTGGCGATAGATGGCGCTTATGACAATAACGTGTCTGACATGTCATGACCTTTTCGCATTTGAAAGGTTTTCTAACCAAAATTATAATAATGTTGTACCATGAACAACATAAATGAAAATAAGTCAATCCCTCACTTGGCAGATTTTTTTTCGTAAAAAATCTGGCGGCTTGCCTTAATTTTGACCCCTAGGCACGCCACTGATTGTTACTAACACTATATGGATTGTGTGTACTTGTATGTGTAGTCTGAAATAAAGAATATAATATTACATTATTATTATAAAAAAATATATGTTAAGGTAGCAAGTAGGTAGTAAATATTTACATTAACAACGCGGTTAATACAACGCTGAAACTATAAAAACTTGAAAGTGGTCAGCCAACCTGACGTCAGAATGGCTGACCACTTTATTTCTTTGATAATTATTTTTCTTAACGCAAAGGTAGCAAATATTTCATTATAGGTAGTTCATAATCAGCTTATAATGTTCCCACTGCTGGGACACATGCCTCCTCTCGATGAGAGGGAGTGGGCTGTAATCTACCACGCGGGCCCAGTGCGGGTTGGTAGATGTCACATGTCTTCGAATTTTTTGGTTCTAGAACATGCCGGTTTTTTCACGATGTTTTCCTTCACCGTTTTGAGAGCAGTGGTGATGAAATTAAATACACAAAGTAAAGCGCCTGCCTGGGTTCGAATCCACGACCGACAATTCGTAAGTCGGGGCCGATACCACTGGGCCACCACTGCTCTATACTGCATTATAGGTAGTAAATAGTTGCAAATAGGTACTAAACAGTGCACATGGTCTCATGTACATATTTCGTTTGGTCCAGCCATCCTGACGATAACGCCATTCTGAATTTCGATTTTGACCTTACTAACGATTCTATCACCCTCGAAAACAAATAATCGATCAATTTTCTTTTTACTGTTCATGTTTTACTGTCACACTAATTTACCAACCGCTGAAAAACTAAGCCAAAAATAAAATGAGTGCTCATTAATTTTTTAACTGATCATAATGTTCCAAGTTCCATTAAGAAAGATTGGTCCTTGGAAGCTCTGGACAGAGAGAGGTGGAAAGAGGGTAGGAAGGCCTTTGCCCAGCAGTGGGAAAATAATGGCTAAGAAAGAAAAAAAAATTTTCCAAGTAATAATGAGGTCAATTACATCTTCAAGGTCGAACACCCCAAAAGTAAAGGTCAAACCAAAAATGCTCAAATTTTGGATTATTTGTAGCTCTGAGGTTAAGGACATTTTCAAAATCAATGTCAAACGTCTCGAAGGTCAAGGTTTTTTTTTTATATGACAGCGGACAAAATAAAATTGACCTCTTTATTCCATTAGAAATTTGTTCTTATAGAACAAATCTAACATAAAGAGATATATTAATGATTCCAATGATTAGTCAGTACAACCCCGAACGAGCACACAAGCCCCAATACTAAAAATGTCCCATTTCGCCCCGCTTCATTGGACAAGACTAGTTTTCGGTATGGTGAAGCTGATGTTGTTGTCTTTGTAAGACAAAAGCCTATAAATTAAATAAAACTAACATAAGTTTTTACAAAAACATAATATAATGTGGATTTTATGTGAGAACAACATTCATTATTTACACTTCAATGTAAAGTAGTCATACAATCTTACAGGTTTTTTATTTATATTTAGCCCAGTCAATAACAACATCATACATCGCCAACGCGCATGTAACTACGATTTTTTTATATGATGTTAAGTCCCCTGAGAGTAGTTTATATTTGCAACCCTGAAAACCTTGTGCTACTCCCATGGTGCTCGAAAAACTGCGAAATTCTGGCACTTGCTTCAGTTTTTTGAAAAATATACCTTAAGGACGCGTTTTTAGATAACTCTGTTCTACATTTTTGTGAAGCAAGCCAAGTTTTCTACTAACTAAGCCCTTTAGGCCCAGCGCACACCGCTGGAAGCGCTGCGGAGCGCATTTCCTTGAAACGCGCGGGCGGATTTCGCGGGCCCCGAGCGGCGCCAATAGTCCTTGAGAGCCCTCGAGCGAAAAGACGCGCGGCGGCGCGTAGCTACTCCATAGTACTAGTTAAAACTCTCCAGGCATCTGACCGCTACCCAGCCGGGCGCGGGGTAGTGCGGCAGAGCAGCACCGAGACGATTGGAGCAGTCGCGCGCATGCTCTGCATGCATGTAGTAGCTTGAGGGCGTTCCGAGCACCGCGTGCGAATTTATTCTTATATTGACCGTATGTCAAGGTAGTTAAGGTTTATATTAAATTGTTGTCTTCAATTGCTCTCCGCCGCACCTCCAACGGTGTGCGCTGGGCCTAAGGCACAGCGCATTAAGTAGCAGCGCGCCGCCGCGCGTCTCTCCGCTCGAGGGCTCTCAAGGGCTCTTGGCACGGCTCGGGGCCCGCGGAATCCGCCTGCGCGTTTCAAGGAAATGCGCTCCGCCGCGCCTCCAGCGGTGTGCGCTGTGCCTAAAAGTATATTTTAAAAAAAACAGATACCAAAACTGAAGGAAGTGCCAGAATTTCGCCGTTTATCGAGGAACATGGAAATAGCACAAGGTTTTCAGGGTTGAAACTTGGGTATAAACTACTCTCAGTGAACATAACAATACAAAAAAAAATCGTAATTACGTTGAGCGTTTGCGACGTTTGCCTTTTTTTTTTGTGTAGATTTTGACTGGGCTAGTAAATTAATGCGTAGCCTTATTTATTCTCTTATGCTCATGTGTACTTCCATTGTCATTCAATTTGTTTAGATACAGAATCTATATTTTTCAGTTTATGGTCGTCAATATTTGGCCTCACTTCATAAGTGCAGATAGTTACTCCATGTCTATGGCCAGGACTAAACTCTCCTTTTAATCCAATGTAATAAATTATTGTTTTTTCTGCACCAAAATTGGCAGGGAAATGCATTGTCAAATGATAAACTGATGAAAATGTTACAATCCTGAAAATTTTACAATGATATCTATTAAATCTAGCTACACAATCATGAAAAACCACAAAATCATTTTGTCATACCAATAAAATTATGTATCTTTTTGGTGATCTTTAAATAAATAATAAATATAAAACTTACTTAGGAGAATATTCCAAAACACCTTCACTATCCTTTTGAAGTTCAAATATTTGGTCTGGTTCCATTGCAACATCATCAAATGTCATGTTGGGTTTATTTTTAAACCTAAAATATAATTATAGCATGTTAAGTTTCCTAGAACTATATTTACAATAAATAACCTACTGTATCTCTAATAATTCTATACTCACAATCTTAATTTTGCAGGATGAGAATCAGAATCTTCAGCAGAAATTTTTATCCCCTTCAGTTTCACATTCCCTGTGAATGGTATATTGAATAGTAACTCTTCGTCGGCATCACTTTCAACAAACTGAAATTTAAACGGTAGATAATCGTGAAAAAATTGATTCAATTATTGAAACCTTCAATGCAACTTCTATTCTTCTGGAACCCATGTTCAACATTGCTAGACATAGGTACTCATGAGAGTCCCGTAAAGTTCGATCTTTAAAATGTCCTATCCAAATTTAGCCGATGGTTCAAAAAGCAGATCAGGAATACTCTTACTTTCTCTTTATCAGAAGAAGCATTCCCTTCCGCCATTCCCATAAGACTGACCTTTAATGGACTGATATAATAACACACAAATAAAAAAATTAAAAAAATACACTCACATGAGTTCTATCAAGTCGTTTGTCCCAAGATTTGAAGACAGTTTTTCCAGAGCCTTCAATACTTTCGTTTAGACATTGTAAATTTTCTTTATCAATTTTTTCATATAGGTTATACTGTATGCCAAGTTCGTCAGTGTTGCTGTGATCATGATCATGACCATGGCAGTGATGATGGGACATTATTAGTTCTTTAAGTAATGCACAGTGGAATTATCAATGTAACATTCAAATTTGTACTAGTCTACCCGGGATTAACTCTTAAAAATTACACTGTGTGACACTTTTCACTACTGGCTCTGCACACCGCAATATGCAGATTCTGATGCACGAAATAAACTCATAGGTTTAATCATAAATGTATTAAATAAAAGCAGCGTTAATGAGATTAATAACAAATTTGTTTGTCATCACTTGCCGTCACTCACCGTCACTGCACTGACTGTCACTTTGAGTGCTGTCACCACAGAGTGAGTACTTTTTAGGTGCTGTCACCACACGCAAGCAGTAAGCTGACGTCATGCCGACGTACGGACGTGGACGTAATAAAATCGCAGCGGCATTTTATCGCGCACTGGATTTTCAACTCTCGATGTTAAGCCGAGCGTTGAGAATCCTACGCGCTGGGACGCACTCTCGTCCCAGCTCGTTGAAAAAATACACAGTTAGATTTTCAACTCTCGGCGCTAAGTAGAGTTTGAAAATGAAGTGCACGAAAAAAAACGCCGTTATTTAATTACGTCCGTAACTCTGTACGTACGTCGGATAAGTAAGCTAACTTTTTTATTTTTGGCTTATATAACCAACTTTATTATTAACCAATAAACTAAAGCCCCTATTCACCATCCATCTTGCTGTACGTCCCGCCAGGGCCACGTACGATGCACGACGAAATTGTTAATTGCTTGCTGGATTTGCACGGCGCAATTTTGCATCCAGCAAGCGCCCCACTACGTGCAGATGGATAGTGAATACGGCTGGCAAAACAGGTCCGATTTTGTCATCCGATAGTCGGATCCGATAGTCTGATCGGGCTATCGGAAGGTGTTGGAGCTATTATTTTAGTTGAACATTCAACACACGTCCGATCCTATAGTCTAATAGTTTGCATTGTTCTGATAGCCGGATCAGGCTATCTGATGAAAATTCGGACGTGTATTCCCAGCTTAACGTGGATGGACGTACAGGTGTACGTTACCCCAGCAAGAAAGTATCTCCTAGAGTTATATGAGTAGAACGTATAGTTTGTGCCTTATCTGCCGTAAATGTGCCCCCACATAAAAAATGTGTGCCCCCTGTCGTTTTGGAAAAAAAACGGAAAAACGATTCTTGCTGGGGTAACGTTTTTCTAGCAGGAAGATTCTAAACGAATGATCGGAGAGAGAAAAATTGTGCATGGCCGGAGAGCTTATATGTGTGCCAAAATGTGCCCCCAAAAATAAAATCTGTGCCCCTTCAGATTTTCGAGATATTGCATTTTTTCCTGCTGGAGTAACGTTTTGATGAATCGTATATCTCTAAAACCATTGCATGTGCCCCTGTAGAATAAATATACACGAGTAGCTCTTAATGTGTGCCCCCTTAGTGCCCCAATTAGATTTAGAAAATATTTATAGTTTTCAAGTTATCGCGGTTTTATGAAAACCCGAAAAAACATCGCAGCGCCTAAATGAGACAAGGCATAAGTTCGCTGAAAACTGTATTCGGTCCTTCTTGACGCTAATAATAACGACGTACAGACGCCAGCACATCAAGCTACTACAATCTTTCAAATTTATTTAAGGCTCCGTGCCGCCGCACCGCACGAAATCACTGATTTTGATCAATTTTGTTTATTCGTTGTGAGAAAGGGGACGAGAATTTAAACAAAATTATTTGTGATTTGAAAAGTCCAATTCTTCGTCTTGTACATAGGGGAAAGGGATTTTTGAAATAAATTAAGGATTCGTAGGAAATCACTAAAATTCGCAACAAGTTTTCCAAAAAATGACGCGAGACTGACGTTTGATCGTTTCGTTAGAAGAAACTGCTTTTGATGTTGAAAATTAAAAAATATCATCAACATCATTATATGGTTTACTTGTACATAGGGGAACCACTTTTTTCAACTTTCATACAAAATATAGCAGAAAAAAAATGTTGAAATAACGTAACTTTCTCAAAACTTCAAGCCAAATAAATATTTTTTTCTAATACTTAGAAACACTTTTAAGAAATTTAAAAAATTATATATTAATTTTAAGTTAATTGTTTAATAGAATCTAAATTTTATTTTATAAATAAACAATTACTTCATTACGTAAATAAATGGCAAAGTGAACTATATAAACGATCGCGGAAAATCTATTCCGTCAGTAGCGAACGGGCCTTCCCAGCGTGAGGACGTATCACTTTGCGTCGCAGCACGCACACACGCACGTACGTGTTCGATGTTAACATATTCCAGAAATTGTACGTCGACTACCACATTTTGATCCGCATTTTATTTTAAAGTACTTTGCTTGTTTTTGAAGAACATTAAAATTTTGCATGCCTGGCAATAAATAAAATACCGGTGTACGTGTGTTCGTAATTCTTCTTATCCTAAACGGCTTGACTGATTTAGATGTTTTTTTTTTTAATTCTTTTTGTGTAACTTGGATGGTTCATAACTATAGTTGGACTCGCGTGGCGCTGTTGTCGCAGGACAACATCTGCCTGCTGGGTTCACTAGTTATATTTTGACTTTAGATTTCATAGTTTTGAATGATTTTTGGTAGGGGAAAAAGTTATGGGTTCGCGTCACCGATATGCCCGCGCCGATATGCTGTTGTAGCAATAAGTGAAGTATTTTTGGAACGAAGTTCTTTAACGCTACTGAAGACTACTTTAAGTCAAAATAAAGATCCAAGATGACGGCTGCGAACATTTAAAAATATTTCGTCATGGGTATCGTTTTCATAGTTTTCGAGGATGCTAAAGCTGATAGTGAGGTCAACATATAAATCCAAGATGGCGGCTGTGACAATATTCAGATTTTTCGTCATAGGTGTCTTTTTCATAGTTTTTGAGGATTCTAAAGCAGATTTTGATGTCAAAACGTAAATCTAAGATGGCGGCTGCGAAAATTTTCACATTTCTTCATAACATCACGCCATCAATTTCAAAGTGTTGGGCCCTTTGAAATTGATGGCGTGATGTTATGAAGAAATCTCATTTCCGCAACTTTTTCGCGCAAGTGGGTTCGCGCAAGTGTCTTTCGCGAAAATGTCTTTCGCGCAAGTGTCTCAGATCCCTTTATGGATACTGGTGCCAATTCTCTTGTCACAAATTAATGCCTCAAAACTAGACTAAAAATCACCAAAGTTTCGTTCATTCCTGTCAAACGATGATTTCCCATCGTGAAATAATTATAGAATATATTTTATTTTGACAGCACTAAGATTAAATTTAAATATATTTTGACACACTAAAATTATATTTGACAATGGCGAGTCCACGTGGTACTTGTTTGCCCTACCCCGTGAATTTTTTTTAGAGCTGGAGGCGCACAGGGGGCAGCCTTGACGTTTTATATAGAATTTTTACTTTTTGTAAGGAAAATAAGAAAAAATATTACCTACATGTAGAGTGTCAGGGGTTTAAGGGTTTTATAAAGGGGATCGAAATTCTCATTATTTTTGCGATTGGACGCACCATTTTCGAGATATATGCAAAAGAAAAAAAAAAAGATACAGTACTGTTTTTTGCACCTGAAGCGAGGTGTTGGTGTGAATTTTAGTTCAAGATAACTAATTTTATTCCGCACCTTTTTAATCGCGATTAAAAATAGTCAGATTTAGTTAGACATGGGTGCCGATTCTCTTGTACACCGAACTAAACTAACTAAACTATCACTAAAATTCCTTATTTTTGACTATGAGAATCTCAAAGCTATTCTGCAAAATAAATTCTCTAAATTTAAAAAATAATTTTGACACATCTAAATCGAATTTGACAACCGCGACTCCACACGTGGTACCTAACCACGTGAATCTTTTTAGAGACGGAGGCGCGCAGGGGGGGCAGCCTCGACGTGTTTTATATGGATTTTTCACTTTTTGTGTGGAAAATAAGAAAAAATATTACCTACCTGTAGAGTGAGGGTTTTATAAAGGGTGTCAAAATTTTAATTATTTTTGCGATTGGACACACCGTTTTCGAGATATAAGCAAAAGAAAAAAAAAATTCAGTACTGTTTTTTCATCTGAAGTCGAGGTGTTGGTGTGAATTTTAGTTCATGACAACCAATTTTATTCCACATGTTTTTAGTCGCGATTAAAAATAGTCATATTTAGTTAGAAAATCAAAATTTTAGGTTAAAAACGTCAAATTCAGAATAGCAAAATTGCCATTTTCACTAAACTAATATCTCAGTGCCATCTTAGTGCTGTCAAACTAAAATATAGTTAAGTTGTGTCACTTTAATCTATTTCAGAATGGGCAATCGTCGTTTGACAGGAATAAAACAAAATTTTGGTGATTTTTAGTCTAGTTTAGAGGCATTTGTGACAAGAGATTCTCTTGTCACAAATGCCTCTAAACTAAACTAAAAATCACTTTAGTCTATTTCAGAATGGGCAATCGTCGTTTGACAGGAATAAAACAAAATTTTGGTGATTTTTAGTCTAGTTTAGAGGCATTTGTGACAAGAGATTCTCTTCTCTTTATTCCTGTCAAACGACGATTTCCCATTCTGAAATAGACTAAAGTGACACAACTTAACTATATTTTAGTTTGACAGCACTAAGATGGCACTGAGATATTAGTTTAGTGAAAATGGCAATTTTGCTATTCTGAATTTGACGTTTTTAACCTAAAATTTAGATTTTCTAACTAAATATGACTATTTTTTTATCGTGACTAAAAACATGTGGAATAAAATTGGTTGTCATGAACTAAAATTCACACCAACACCTCGACTTCAGATGAAAAAACAGTACCGAATATTTTTTTTTTCTTTTGCTTATATCTCGAAAACGGTGTGTCCAATCGCAAAAATAATGAAAATTTCGACACCCTTTATAAAACCCTTAAACCTCTAACACTACATGTAGGTAATATTTTTTCTTATTTTCCACACAAAAAGTGAAAAATCCATATAAAACACGTCCAGGCTGCCCCCCCTGCGCGCCTCCGGCTCTAAAAAGATTCACGTGGTTAGGTATCACGTGTGGAGTCGCGGTTGTCAAATTCGATTTAGATGTGTCAAAATTATTTTTAAATTTAGAGAATTTATTTTGCAGAATAGCTTTGAGATTCTCATAGTCAAAATTAAGGAATTTTAGTGATAGTTTAGTAAGTTTAGTTCGGTATACAAGAGAATCGGCACCAATAGCGAATTTTTCATTTTCACTAAATTAATAACTCATTCAGTTGCAAAAACTGTACTTTATCTTTTTTCTGTTCTTTTGCTTATATCTCGAAAATTGTGTCTTATCGCAAAAATAATGAAAATTTTGACCCCCTTTATGAAACCCATAAACCCATAAAACTCAACATGTAGGTAATAATTTTTCATGTTTTCCATACAAAAAGTATAAAATTCCATATAAAACAGAATTGTTATAAATATACTAAACGAATATACACAAACATTCCAGACTTATTTCATAAGCGTACCTACGTAACTTAACAAAATACCGTCTATAGGATCAAAACTGTTTAAGCGATCACTACGCTCGATGTTTAGGCGTGTTTGCGTGAACGGTGCACACAAACATAGCATCGCAAGAATTTACCTAAACTCTGTCGAGTGATGTCACAGCCAGGAGCCTTAATAGATTTTCAACTTTATCGTTGAAGTGTAAGGTTCAAAGTTGATTGGGAAAATTTGACAGTTTCGGGTAGCTTGATGTGCTGGCGTCTGTACATACATCAGAGCGATCGTGCGACTTGCTAGCTGGATCGTGTATAAACTTGCTGTACAGCAGATTCTGCCAGTGTTTCCACTTTTAGGGATGTGTCCCTTTTTGGGTAAAATGATTCATTATGTATGGCTTAGGGCTATTATCTAAAGCCAGATTATTATTTATTTTGACAGAAATTTTGGGATTTTTTGGGGAAAAACGCAAAAAACCCCCAATCTAGCGACCCTCATCTCTTATTTGACCTCTTAAATCGTACCTACTTAAACGGGCTTTCCTGTGGCAATTATAGTTGGCAGCAGCACTGCCGCCACCTATAACTTTAAGAAAAAAAGTGGCACTGCGGGAGTGCCGACATGAGCGAAAACTTGAACAAGAACGCCTTGGTGGAATAAAAATACTTGTGTAGAACATTGGTCCGTAACCTTATCTAAATAAAGAGCACAATCGCGTTTACAAAACCTTAAAAATAAAAATATTTGCATAGAACATTGATCAATCAGTAACGTAATATAAATAAAGAGCACAATCACATTTACAAAAATTACAATTATTGTAAAAATTGATGAAAAAAAAAACAGATTTTTGCAAAAAAAAACATGTTTATTTTCAATTGAGGGTAGTTTTTTTCTCAATTTGCATTTTATGTAGACGCCTAATTACTTCCAATCATTATGGAGTTTGTTTCATCGCGATAGATGATTTAGTTTAAGTTACACAGTTTAGTTACAATTTTTTATTATTCCATAAAAATATAAAAAAATATTTAGAATAAAAAAAAAAGTTTTTTTTTTAATCGTTCGTTAAAATCAGCATAGATTCCCTCATTTCGATATGTGCACATTATGAAGAATCACACTGTATAAGAAATGTTTTGCAACTAAAATATACTCTCTTAAAATGAATCAGTGTAATTTCACCGATTCAAACTTCGAATTTCACTGGTGAATTAGTGAAATTCATGGATTGAATCAGTGAACAGAATCTGTACGCGCAGGGTCCACTCTATTAAGCAGAACTTTTTATGTCATAATATTATTTTGCATAACAGCGGATAGCATAAACTTGGTTCCCTATCCATTTGCATAAATTTTTAAGACCTAATATAACTTAGCATAATTTTGTTTGGCATAATTATATTTTCGCATAATATAATTACGCATAACAGCTTACGCATAATTTTTTTAAGCATAATTTCTCTAACCATAATAATGATTAAGCATAATATTCTAAAGCATAAATTTACTAAGCATAACATTCTAAAGCATAACTTTATTAAGAATAACATTATAAAGCATAACTTTATTAAGGATAACATTCACAAGTATAAATTTATTTACGCATAATGATATTAAAACATATACACCAGCAATGCAAGCATGCAGCATGCAAGCAAGCATGCAGCAGGCATGGTTTCTGTCACGGCTCCGGCGCTGCGGGCCTCCGGCGGCCCCACACGTGCCAATCGTCGCAGACGGCTTTCGCTCACCACCGCAGCTTCGGCTTGCTTTCAGCTTGCTGGCCGGCTCCGCCGGCCAGCCTCAGCCGCGGCGGTTCCCTCCTAGCCACCTGCTCCTCAGCCCGCGGGCCGCCTCGCCCCTACGCGCCTACGCGATTTTGAATTACACTCTAGGGGTAGGGCAGATAAGACTACGTGGAGTCGGTTTTGCAGCGATTCGGTTCTGTAACTAACTTTTTTAGCACAACATAATGATTTTTTAAGACAATACTTTAATTTTTACTAAAATTATTAGTAAAAAGATAAATATGCTTCGAAACTTGCATATTTACAAGCAATTGCTAAAAATATACACCTAAAATAAAAATACATAGTTAAGTTACATAATGTTATATATAATAAATCATTTGCATGAAAATCTAAAATAAATACGTAAAATTAACTCTAATTTATTTCAGTTATTTCTGTTAATTGTATGCCTTAATACTATAATGCTAATAGTCATTAGGCCTAGTAACGTTATGCGAATCAAATTTATGCCAAAACATATTAGTCTTTAAGATGATTATGCCAACATAAAATGTATGCCTAAAAAAATTATGCCTAAGTATTATTATGCCAAAACAAATTGTGCCAAAATCGTTATGCCGAAGTATATTAGGACAAAAAACATTATGCGAAAAGAAGGGATCCCTTTAGAATATAAATAACAAAAACAATTTTCATGCAAATGATTTATTATACAAAACATTATGTAACTTAAACGATTTTTCAATCGCGAGATAACTTTTATCTGAAGAATATATTAGATGTTTTGACAGTTTTTGTATAAAAAATATGTCAATCAGTTAAACCTTCTATTATGAGAAATAAATATGGCGGTTATTCCTCAGATAGAAGTTAACTGATTGAAACAGTGGTCTCTAATTATGTATAAATATTTATTTTAGGTGTATATTTTTAGCAATTGCTTGTAAATATGCTTGTTTAGAAGTATACTCATCTTTTTTACTAATAATTTTTTCAATTCTTTTGGTTTGGTCTCCCATAAGATGGACCGATGGACCTTGTAAGGCCACAGGAATCCGCTGGATGCGGGAAGCACAGAATCGGTCGAAGTGGCGGTGCTTGGGGGAGGCCTGTATCCAGCAGTGGACGTCTTTCGGCTGAAATGATAATGATGACTAGCAACCCTTAGTACATTTTAGGGGAATGAGGTTAAAAACTGAAAGGTCAGAACAGGTGGCAGCACAGTTATACGTCTTAAACCGCCATTGTTGTGTTTAAGTTTACTTTTGTGTCGATCACAAATTATACGAAAACTAGATAAATATCTATGAGACTTGGAGTGTAGCACTATTAAAAGACGACCTACGGACAGGAGACGCGTCTACCACTGGTAAAAAAGCAGCTTTAGTGGAAAAGTCAATAAATTATGAACGTTTTATATTTTATAGGTTATTTTGTGTTTGTTGACTTTTTTGTTAAAGACTAGAGGCGTACGATAGAAGTAACCTGATCAGAGTTGAAAACCAACTCGTGCATGATCTTCCTGGCTGAAAAACCTCAGAAATAGCACTTCTAGCACTGATCTAATATGATAATATAAACACACTCATACTTTACTATAATTTACATAATAACACATCGCAAGTGCCTGTATGTAATGAAAATAGACTTTCTCTTGGAAGCATCATGTATAAACCACTTTCTCCCATAAAAGGCTTAAAGGATAGCACATCGTCTCGACGAAATATCGGATTCCAATGTTTTTTCGGAGCTTTCTCCCACAGTTTTCTTCGTATAAAATCATTGGCAAATACATGAATACAAACACAGATTTTTGCATTTTTCTACTAAACCGCTATACGTATCACAAAACTTTTAGCTCGATGCCTGTCACAAATTTATGTGACACCCGTTGATATGCAAAAAGTCACCAAAATCCATGGACTTAATATACAACCAAAATCACTTCCGTTACAGAGATTGAGAGACCAGTGAAAGATGGTTTTTCAAGCTGGCTGGACACGTTTTCGATCGATTATCTAAAATTCTGTAGCTTCACAAATTCTGATATAAGGGTGTTTAGCCGTCACATAAAGTGCCCTATTGACCTATACTCCGTTTGAAATAAGATTAGACATTATTTAACTAAACCCTTTTTACAGTCCGTTCAACTGATTTTGACTTTTATTGCGTTGGTGGCATGACAAATGGCAGCTGCAGTAAACAGTTGGTTTGTAACCATTTTTTTTGCTTTTAATGCCATCTTTATACCTACGCAATAGAAGTCAAAATCGCCTGAACGGACTGTAAAAAAGGTGAAATGTCTAATCTTATTTCAAACGGAGTATAGTTAAATGCGAGCTATTTTGAAGATTTGTCCAGCCAGCCTGAGTCACATCTATGCTGCCATCTGTTCTGAGATTTCAGTTTTTAACCTCATGTAAGCGAGCAGCTGACTTAAAATATAAATCTGGTTACACCAGGATTTACTCGGGTTACACCATGGAGGGAGGGATAAACCACAGACTTACTATGCGTTCGCACTGGCGAAACATCACAACAAAACATGTTGAAATCTCTAGTGACTGTCAAACTTTGTATGGAAAATTGACAGAAGATAGAGATTCCAACATGTTTCGTTGTAAATGTTTCGCCAGTGCGAACGCACAGTAAGTGGTACTAGTTACACAGACTCATAAAACTGATATGTCACAATGTCCATAGTCTGTGAATGTGGTCTGTAGTAGTCTGTGCTCCTTACAGCAAGCCCACGTACACACGGACGGAATGAAATCGAGACGATTTTTTTTTTTGTGCACTGGATTTTCAACGCTTCTGTAAGCGCCGAGAGTTGAAAATCCAACAGTGTGATTTTTCAACGCACTGGGACGAGAGTGCATCCTAGATAGAGCGTTGGATTCTCAACGCTCGGCTTAACACCGAGAGTTGAAAATCCGGCGTGTGTACGTCGGCTAATTAAATTCCTTCAGAAAGTACTCTGTGTTCAGTAGTTCAGTTCCTTCCATAGAGATTACTTTACTATGCTCTCTATGCTTGAGTTGAGTCTGTGAGTCAGTCTTGAGTCAGTGACAAGTGATATTTAATTTGTAAAATATTATCTCCTTCTTACTACAAATAATTTACATCGTGATAAATGTGTTTTAATTGCTGTGTAATAGTAATATAAAAAGTTGTTACATTTACCGTAAAGTGGTAGCTTCGGTGAAAATGTCTTTGTCAACTAATTTCTGTATTTCATTAAGTTTTCTTACAATAGTCATTACCTGTATTATTTTATCTAGCGATAACTATGCGCAAGCTAGTGAAAATGAAGCCGAAAGCATTACTAAAATTGGACAAGGTGTAGGTCACATTATGAACATTTATTACTGGTGAGGTTATCACAAACTATTTATTACTTAACCGTATCTGTATGTTTCTAGGTAAACTTATAATAATATGAACAATTTACATGTTTGCAGTTATTCTTGCGGATACAGAAAAGTGTTTGAAGACTATGCAGGAATAATACAACAAAAATATCCAGAAATATCTGTCATTGGAGCAAACTATGATCCTCCAGGCTTAAACATGTATCTGTCCAGATTAATTGTAAGTTAATCTAATTTTATTTGGTTTTCTTTATTGATTTTAAATACATATCTTCCTTATTTACAAATAATAAAAAAACGATTATTTGATTATTATGGCAGGTACATCTAGTAGGTATTAAAAAGTCATATAAACCACTCATTTACTAAGCATCTATAAATAGAATGAAAGTCTCTTTTTGTGTCCTTAATTTCTTTTAAACTACACTATGAATTTTGGAGTGGTTTTCTCCATTTAGTTTTTATTCCTGAAGGTTTGTGTTATTAAATACATACATATTAATCTTAGGTACAGCATAAAAATCTCATTGGAGCCCAGAGTGTTTTTCAGCAAGAATATCAGTGTTTGTGCTTATTATGCTTGCTGATAAACTCTTCAGGTTATACCATCTACATTTTGACAAGTATTAAAAGTTCACAACTGTGTTAAGCAGGGGCAGGCCACTAGATTATTATCAAGAAAGAATGAACTTCAGATGTTTTTAGCATGAGCAGCCCCAAGTTAACTTCTTATTAAAATTATTACCAATTTTATTTTAATAGTGTAATATTATTAAGGTATTCCCTATACCTTGTTCATTGAGTTCTTCAAATTAACACATCTTACAGTAGATGCAGCAAGATATCAAAACAGTATAGTCAGGATTTTCATGTTGGAGATTGTCCTCCAAAGAAGTGATAATTTTTCAATAACTTACCTTGTTATAAAATCTATATTTTAGGGATCACAGAATCTCATGAAACCATAAAATTGTGGCTACTTAAATATATACATATTCAAAGATGTTTCAGTATGATTTTATGTTGCAGGGTTTTGGCAAGATGATACTGATCATGTGCATACTAAGTGGGGTCAACATATTTGCCTGGCTGAACAAACCGCAGCCTGCTTGGTGGAGCTGGTGTATTGAGAACAAACTATATGCATGCATGATGATGTTCTTCTTAGCTAATATGATTGAAGGCCAGCTAGTATCATCTGGAGCATTTGAAATATCTCTCAACAACATTCCATTGTGGTCAAAACTAGAGACAGGACGGATCCCACAGCCTCCTGAGCTGTTTCAGATAATTGACAATACATTGCAGTTCTCAAAAATGGACCTGCCCAATAGTAACTTCGTGCAGTAATAATTTTGTTGCATTTTTTTGCATATTGTTTATAAAAGGGACTGAGGTTATTAAGATTAATATATGTAAAAACTGAAATTTTATGTTATATGTAGAAAGCAATGAAACCCACTAGTATGAAAAAACTATGTACTTGTACAATTGTAATGTAATGTGCACATGTCATGAGGAATTTTTGTAAACCAAAATGTTTATGTTCCTGCCAATAGAAATAAATTGGTTTCACCAAAATTTATTAATTGCTGTAAACACTTTGGTTTCCTTTGCACCATATGGGAGGTATGCAGTTACTTCTCATTTAACCAACGAGTAAGTTTTTACTTAATATAATGAATAAAAGACTTCATGTAAACAAAGTACTACAAGTTAAACCTAAGACTATTGTTTCTTGGAACACTAACATATAGTCATTATTTGAATTTAACCCTAAAACAGACCTATTAATGATATTATAAATCTATGTACAAACATCGGTGTCGATTCTCTTGTCACAAATGCCTCTAAACTAGACTAAAAATCACCAAAATTTAGTTTAATCCTGTCAAACGACGATTTCCCATTCTTAAATAAACTAAAATGATACAACTTAACTATATTTTAGTTTGGCAGCACTAAGATGGTACTGAGATATTAGTTTAGTGAAAATGGCAATTTTGCTATTCTGAATTTGACGTTTTTCACCTAAAATTTAGATTTTCTAACTAAATCTGACTATTTTTCGCGACTAAAAACATGTGGAATAAAATTGGTTGGAACTTTAAATTCACACCAACACCTCGACTTCAGATGCAAAAACAGTACTGAATATTATTTTTTCTTTTGTTTATATCTTGAAAATGGTGTGTCCAATCGCAAAAATAATGAAAATTTCGACACCCTTTTTAAAATCCTTAAACCCCTAACACTCTACATGTAGGTAATATTTTTTCTTATTTTCCATACAAAAAGTGAAAAAATCCATATAAAACACGTCAAGGCTGTCCCCCCTGCGCGCCTCAGGCTCTAAAAAGATTCACGTGCTTAGGTATCACGTGTGGAGTTGCGATTGTCAAATTCGATTTAGATGGTGTCAAAATTATTTTTAAATTTAGAGAATTTATTTTGCAGAATAGCTTTGAGATTCTCATAGTCAAAAGTAAGGAATTTTAGCGATAGTTTAGTTCGGTGTACAAGAGAATCGGCACCATTGTTATTGAAACAGTAGGTACATTAGAACTCTAATTGAAATATTGTTTTTGTGAATATTTAAATGATTTACTATGAAAAATTCTCATTTAAATATTCAGCAACATTCGTTTTACGAAAGTTCCCTTGGCACTTTATAAACCTGTACCTATTTTGGTATAACGGTTATTGAGTTCTTGTTATTATTTAGTCCAAATATCACAATTTTTTATTACTATGTGATCGTACAGGTACATTTTTTCTTTTGATGATTTCTTTCAATTTGATGAGTTGGCTAAATGGAATTCTGTAACAATGAACAAATTTCAAAGCTTTATATGCCAATTAAAGTAGTAGTATGTACCTGCATAATTACAGGTAGGTCCATACATACTACTACTTCAATTTCAAAGTACTTAGTGCTCGTTTACGGAGATGCGGGGCAATGCGCGGCGCGAGCCGCACTAAATTCAAACATATGGCGATGTATGAGAGCGTTTACGGAGAAGCGGTTTTACATACATTTGCTTGAAATGTAGGCAAAGCCCGCGGATGGCAACGCCGCGTCGCACGCAGCGGCGCACAAAGCGTTATTACGGCTAGCTATTCTTTCAATTCTCTTTTCACGCGCCGCATCTTCATAAACAACATCGTACATTCCCATAATAATATGTTTGTGTTTGCACGTGTAATGACGCGGGCTGCTTCACGCGCCGCCTGTCTGTAAACTCAAAAAACGTCCGCCACGCCGCACGCGACGCGAAACGCCCCGCGTCTCCGTAAACGAGCACTTAGGCGACGTGCGCACGGACGTAATAAAATCGTGGCGGGATTTTATCGTGCACTGGATTTTCAACTCTCGGTGTTAGGCTGAGCGTTGAGAATCCAACGCGCTGGGACGCACTCTCGTCCCAGCGCATTGAAAAAATACAGTTGGATTTTTGACGCTAAGCAGAGCGTTGAAAATGAACTGCACGAAAAAAAAAATCGCCTCGATTTTATTACGTCCGTGCGAACGTGGGCTTACTGGGAAAGAAGCTAAGTTCGTTTAGCTTTTTTCCGCGTTTTTTCATACTTCGGTTCACATCACGTACTAAGCAAAACGAAAACGGAAGTTTATCTGTGCTTTACGGCTTGATAACAGAAGCGAAGAAGTTAGATTTTTCATTATGTTGGTAATAAAATAACTTCACTTATTTTGTTATTATTTCCTACAGTACAAATAATTTAATTTGCTCAACTTCAACAATCACTTGGTAATGTTGCCTTTTTTATTTATCTAGTCAGGAGATTATTTTCAGTGATGATCAAGATAAAGAAAACAATTGTTCTTACTTTTTGCAACCCTGTTTAATAAATAAAAGTTTAGATAATTATAATGTCCACTGCCTTTTCTTTATTAATAACGCTATGTACTTATCTACGACTAACTACCCTACTCCACCTACCTACCAGTGGCGAAGGCTGGTTTTAAGGAGGAGGTAAGCCGGAGCAGCAAAATAAAAAAAATTGTATGTCCGTGACTACTGCAGGACCACCAACGCCAATTCGCTTCCATATTTTGTAAATAATTAGTACCCAATTGGTACTAATTAGTGCTCGAACGACAAAATTGGTACCTTAGTAGTTTTCGAGAAACTCTACTTTGAAGGTGGTCCGGCGGTAGTCACGCTCCCTTCAGAAGGACCACCATGAGCGCCGAAAAAGGGGCATGCTGCACAGTGGCGTAGCGTGCCTTGGCGGGGCCCCGTGTAAAAATTTGTTTGGTGGCCCTTATGAAGGGTAAAGATTTCTCACAAAAGAAAAAAAAATGCTTCCATAAAATTAAAAGAAATATTTAAGTATTCGTCATAATTATCTATCTGTCACCTTTTTCCAAAATTTTTACAAACAATTCAAATTAAATATACACTCTCCTTGCCTTTTTTTCGGCAAACTGAGTTAGTAAATCATTTATAAAAGAAATTGTATTGTATTACAATGTAATGCACAATTAAATAAAACGCGTCAATAAACACTGCTTTCCGTGGTTTATCATCGTATGTAATACATCGATTATTGTGGGATTCCCCCGTTGAAATGACTTAAACGAGGAAATCCCGCAGCCCGCGATAACCGATGTAGGGTGTTGCCAACTTTTGAACGCACGCTTTACACGGGAAAAAAAGAAATTGCCTTTTTGACTTCTGTAATTTCTGAAAAAAAAAATTGGGAAGTTTTTTATTAATTTTTGCTTACGCACGTCGGGGGCCCCGTATAATTGATATGGCAGATACGGCGGTAGCTACACCCCTGATGCTGCAGCTATTTTAAGTATACAAATAATTAGTACCCTTAAATGTGATTCATTGCGCAAAAAAAACAGAACTGAAACATTTGTATTTACCGAGAAATCAACGATGATAACTTTCGTGCGCTCGTTCAGCAGGACCACGACTTTGAATGTTGATTCCAAGTGTGAGGAGCTTGTCACTTTCCTCAAACCTATATAGAAAATTAGTACCCTGCAAGATAAAATTAGTGCCCAAAATTCAAAATTGGTTCTTCAGTACCTAGTTTACGAGATATACCAAGCCATTGGGTGGGGTGGCGGTAGTCACGGTGTAAAATTTTCATTTCAAGATTTCCCTATTAAAAAAACATCGCAACAAAGAGGCCATTTGTGTATGCAAACACAAATGGCCTCTTTGTTGCGATGTTTTTGTGTAAAAACACGCGCAGGAGACCCGGCTTAAGAATGCTTGAAATAATTGAAAGTCTGTGTAAAAATAAGGACCTATGACATGATTGCCACTACAGCTGTAACAAATCTAATTTAAAAAACATAGAATATTGTAGGTAAGAATATAATATCAAATAGAAAAAAGATTATGTCAAGGAAGTATGTAAAAAAGAGAAAATAAAACAATCATAAATCTATTATTAAATCGTATAATAAATATATCTATGACCTAAACCTATGGAATATAACTTCACTCATTTCAATCAGTTAAAATTTTTAAGAAAAAGTGTCTACTTTTAGTCTTTAGTATAGTTATAAACAAACCGGCTTGCAAGAGGCAGCCCTAAGTTCAATCATCATAAATAGGTAGGTATGTAACAAATGTTATCTTATCGGTCAAAGATAACAACTGTTTGTTTGTAACTTTGCACCCACAGACGTAACTTATTTTGCTCATGACCTGTTTTATACCTATTAATACTCAATTTATGTCCTCTTGACGAATTTGTTTGTATTCTTGATTATTTTAGGAAAGTTGGGCATGACACATAGGACACGAGTGCCGCAATACAAGTTCATGTTGTTGCGCGCGCGATCCGCAGGTGTTGCATGTCCACACCGTGTGCTGCGCCACTAGGGCGCGGCCCGACACCGCACATTCGGGGAACTCGCTGCTGCATCCAGGACAAATCGACATCCTAATGACAGACATCAAACATTTTGATTAATTGAACTAATTATTATTATACACTTACGTTGGCAGTAAGCTAGGTAATATTGCCAAATTAATCAAAACAGCGAAATATTTGACATCTATTTGCGACGTTGCCAACTTTCAGAATAACGCTCTTCACCACAGATTAATACAGATGGTTCAGTCCGCATTTTAGGTATGAAGCTACAAGTACGCGGCGGGCTCGACTTGTTGGGCCAATTCAGTGAGTTTAACGTAGTCAGAAGATCTAAGAGTTACGCTATAGAGAGAGAGGCAACTTTAAAGTGAATTTAACTGTAGGTAATTAGCACTGTGCGACCTGAATTACAATTTATTGTGTCGTAGCAAGAGTCGCTTATTAATTAAATGATTTTACGGAGTGAACCATCTGTATTAATCTGTGCCTTAACTCGAGCGTAGTGGTGCCCAAATTCCCGAGTTTGTTTCGCTCGCTCTAGCATCCTCTATTTTTCTTAATGATTTTGTATATGCCCATGGGGTCACTGTAGCTCAAGTATAGTTTTTAGTTAGTAAGACAGGTAAATCATTTAGCCTCTCGACAGCTTGCATGATTTTGGGGGGGTCATGACCCCCAGGACCCCCCCCCCCCCTGGGACCGTGCCTGACCTGTATAGAGTCGTACCGGTACTTACCATTCAGGCATGCTGACGTCGCAGTTCGGGCATTCAATCTTGTTTCCTTTCGCGTCTTTAGGTTTATATCTTGTAAATATTTCTATAGCTAAATTTTCAAAAGTTTCATGCTGCAAAATAATTTTAATTAATTTTTAATTAGGTAGGTAAGTACTTTCACAACATAAGACTGTAATTCGTTTGCACACCAAACAAATGCAGAAAACAATCTACCGCTAGCCCGGTAAGCGAGGGTGATAGGTTTAACGCGACGATTTTTTTGCGCGCACTGGATTTAAAACTCTCGATGTTGAAGCGAGCATTGAGAATCCAGTAGAGTGCAATTCCAGCGCATCAAAAAAACTCGGTTGGACTTTCAACTCTCAGCGTTAAGCATTACGTAGAAGATGCAGTGCGCGATAAAAATGGCCGATTTAAAATTTCGTATCTTAGCGATATTTTTGGAACAAAGTTCCTTAACGTGGTTTGCGGTAGGAGTTGACTGGTACAAATCGTCACGTAAGGAACAAGCATTATGCCCCTCCATAAGACTTTCTCTCTCTCTCTCTTTTGTGTGTGCGTGCGAGTATCGAAATTCGAGCTGACGAGCACTGTGCACGCCCGGTTGTATAACTCCAATACTGAACGCGTGGAGATTTTGTTAAAACTTATTTGTTATTGTTTTAAATCATACATGAGAAGGAACTTCGTTCCTAATCCCCCGACAGCACACTTTTTTTTGTATAGGAAACTAGCTTTGGCCCGCGGCTTCGCCCGCGTGGTGGTTGGAAATTATCCCGCGGGAACGTACTACCGGAATAAAAAGTATTCTCTATGTTAATCCAGGTTATAAACTGTGTGCCAAATTTCATCAAAATCCGTTCAGCCGTTATTGCGTGATTAAGTAACAAACATCTAAACACACAAACTTTCACATTTATAATATTACTAGCTGCGCCCCGCGGTTTCACCCGCATAAGTCTCGATCCCGAGGGAAAAAAAAAGTATCCTATGTTCTTTTCCAGGGCATCATCTATATATGTGCCAAATTTCATCCAAATCCGTTCAGCCGTTTTAGCGTGAAGGCGTAACAAACAAACTTACTTTCGCATTTATTATAATATTAAGGATAGTAGGATAGGATGGTTTGCAAAACTCATTCATCTATTTTGGTCGGCCGAGGCCGACCGTCAGTAAATCAGAAATAAATAAATAGAAGTTGCTTACATCCAGTGCTTCTAGTTTGATCAATGCCTTGGAACACAATTCAAACGCCCGGGCTTGAATTGCTATCGATGCTATAGTACACCAAACCTGTATTAATTACAAAAGCATTTAAGATCATAATTTTAATAATAACGTAATCTAATTAGTAATGTAATGGAAATTAAATTACTAATTAGATTATGTTATTCTTTTATCTTAAACATACTGAAAACACGTCCTCCTCCTCCTGCCTCCTCAAACCGTACCGTCCTTACGAACGTGCCACCACTCGTCCTTATCGCGGTGCCTCTCCCACGCTTTTTCTTACCGCGGGTATGCTAGACTTTTGATATTACGCGTTGTGTCAGAGTTTAGAATTCCCCACCCTTATCAATGCTGAATCAGCTAAAGTCAGTCACCGGAGGACATGAGT
The DNA here is from genome assembly GCA_963680765.1 of Agrochola lychnidis. NCBI lineage: Eukaryota > Metazoa > Arthropoda > Insecta > Lepidoptera > Noctuidae > Agrochola > Agrochola lychnidis. Next base: position 13,418,227 of record OY796858.1, read on the forward strand.
TGGTACTCTTATTCCGCGGACATAAAGGAGTTTCTGACCGGCTCGAGCTGATTCCATGTCAATAAGTAGGTATGGTGCAATCCTCAGACGGGAAAAATCAGGCATATTTTTATTTGGAACATGTGAATGACCTGCGTTTGTTGCGCGTCGTGTAGCGCGTGGTGGTGCATCGCGAGGCGCGCAGCGGCACGCAATGCGGCGTCGGGGCGCGGCGGCCGCGCGCGAGCTCGTGCCGCGCCCGCCGCCGCCCAGTGCGCCGCGCTCGCCGCGCGCCAGCACCGCGCCGCCGAGCGCCCGTGCGCGCCCTCTGCGCATGCACATTCAACTTCATGTAGATGCCTCTTCAAACTAATCAAAATCAATCATAACTAGGCTGAGAGTCAACCCTTTTCAAACGTCGAAATTATGACAGTCTCCCAAAGCGCCCGCCCTTCACCACTTGCTAGTGCAGTGGTCGGCAAACCGCGGCTCGCGAGCCACATGCGGTTCTTTGGCCTATAGAGTGCGGCTCTATATGTACAAATGTCGATAAGTGCGAGCGTAGATCAGATACGCGCGGGGATCGGGGTTTCGGTCGTTAAGCAAGCTATCAAGTTTTATTCAAAATTCAAACTATATTTCAAAGATTCATTTCCGATGTATTTTCACAAAAAAAAATACAGGATTAGTTATTTATGCAACTGTTGTATAATAAGGGGTATTCAAACACGAATGTGGGTTTATCACACGAGTGTTTTAATACCTAATTATAACAGTTGCATACAATACTTTATCTACACCCATGATATGAATCCTCTACAAAAGTTTCTGAAACCATTGGGTGTTTGTAATTCAAGATTAAGAATAAAGAAATTCCCACTAAATTCAGTAACACTGCACGTATGTACATGCGTGCAGCGGGTGCTGCTGTCCCCCGCTTGAACGTTGAAACGAGTTGCGTAATGAAATTTAGTACAACATTGTAACACTCATTGGTATGAGGTAATGGTTACTATGACACTGGCTGTTATAATGTTGCCAATAAGCTGTTTCAGAAACTTTTATAGAGGTTTTACAGCATGGGTGTAGATAAATCGATTTTTTTTTCTTTTATTGTATCTTTCAAAGTTTTCCAAGGTTAATAACAAAGATCCCTGCATTATATTATTAGCAGCCGATATCATGAGGATGATGAAGGTCTTAGCAAGTTAATTTTAGGAAGTGTTATGAAGTGAGAGGATGGAAGTTTTAAGGATTAAGAAAATCTGAATTTAGAATTTTGGACATACAGAAAGGATTGGCTCTCATAAGAAATCTTAGTCGTTATAGTATTGATATTTGGCTCTATTGACTACATAGTTTACCGACCACTGTCCTAGCTTAGTCTGGGAATAAGAAGTAATAGTGGAAGAAGTAATAATAATACCCTACCGACCGAATATACACACATCAACACCGTCTAGGGATATTTTGTATAAAGTTCTTTTACTCAAAAAATATTGGCCGGTTTTAAAATCTTTTGAAGAAAGCTTATTTTTAGGCCTTTTTGGATGATTCAAAATTTGAATTTGAAAAAATAAATAGTGATGCAACGAATACTACTTTTACGAATACGAATACGAATATCAAACCTACTATTCGGCGAATACGAATACGAATACGAATATCTCGCCATGGTAATAAAAGACTAATAGTCTAGTACTACATAGATGCAGCTATTACTAACGTTCGTCTAAGTTACTTAGGACTTACTATCCTACCTTTTGTTCATACAAAAGAAATACAGACCATATAACTACTTATTTGGTAATTTATCGAAGTGTTTCCATATGTCACTTTGATCTCGTTTACGAGAAGACATTTTCTATTCAACTTCAACTCCTTTCACTTCGCAGCAACCTCAGAAAATAAATAAAACAATACTCTCTTGCTTGACTTGTGCTTTCGACTGACAAATGAAATGAAAGGAATGAATGAATCAATCAGTCCATGGTTCGTAATGATAGGAAAACTCCCGGGCCGCGGCACTGTATAAACTATGGCCGGGGAGTCCCCCGTCGCGTCGTCGTTGCGGTTAAGGCCCTTGCACACGTCGTATTTTTACGTGCCGACGACGCGCGTTTTCCAAGTCTGCCAGTAATTAGATTTGCGTACAAACATATTAATTTTTAAATATTCGTATTAGTATTCGTATTAGTATTCGCCGAATACGAATATTCGGTAAATGTCTACTATTCGGCGAATACGAATATTCGTATTCGTATTCGTTGCATCACTAAAAATAAATTAAAAACAAAAGATTTGCGCGGCATAACTTGAGCGAAGTTGGAAGGTTTCAATTTACTTATCATAGTTTTTGGTAATTTTTGGTGCCAAATTAAAGTTTTAAAACAAGTTAGCAGTTAATTTCGAATTTCTGCTACTGTATGCATCATGCAGCGGCGCCATTTAACAAGAGAGGAAATGTTAAGGCCAGTAGGCATGCTCCAAGCTGGGGCTACTCAACGGAGTAATGCTGAGAAGATTGGAACAAAACAAAACGTGATATCAAGGTTATAGTCACGTTATCGTGTTACTGGTGAAGTGGCTGAAAGACACCCAGGCGGGAAGCACATAACCACCCAACGACAAGACCGATTTTTGCAAGTTAACGCGAGAAGACAACCAAATGTTACGGCCATGCAGTTGGTTCAAAGGCTCCAGCCAGAGCACCAGTTGCTTGTGAGTGACCAAACTGTGAGAAGAATGCATGAAGCTAACCTTCATGCCCGTAGACCGCTTCGTACTCCAGCACTACGGCGAGGAAATCGTAGACGAAGATTACAGTGGACTCGTGAACATTTGCTCTGGGTAGATAACCAGTGGTCTATAGTGCTGTTTACCGATGAGTCCCGATTCGGTTTCCATCCCGATTCACAAAGAGTACGCGTATGGCGAGTTCCTGGTCGTGAGAGTCGTCTGCAACACCCTCAGGAAGTCCATCCATACCACGGCGGGACAGTTATGGTTTGGGCGGGAATTCTTGTTGGTGGAAGAACAGACCTCGTTTGGATCAGAAACACCATGACCGCTGAAAAATACCGTAACCAGGTGCTAGTACCAATAGTCGACCCCCATCGACTACAAATGGGCCAAGAATTATTTACGCTCATGCACGACAACGCCCGCCCGCACACAGCGCAAGTGGTGACCAGCTGGCTGCAGGAGCACGACGTATCGGTCTTAGACTGGCCCGCGCAATCACCAGACCTAAACCCCATAGAGCACGCGTGGGACATGCTCCAAAGAAGGGCTTTGAAGAATTTTCCTGCAAACATTGCGACTGAAGAACAACTTTTTTGGCATCTTAGCAGGACCTGGGACAATAAAATCGTTCGACAGGCATGAAAAATCGTTGCAGGACCGTTGTTAACGTTATGGGTGGTTTTACCGACTACTGATTTTTCGCATAATTTCAAAAAACTGTATAGTTACGCTTTATTTTTCCCACTTTTTTTTTGAAAATCACATTCATCGCTAGTTTTACCATTTTTTTATTTTTCGTCTTTATATAAATAAAATATTATTTACGCAATTTTTTATTTTTATTTTTTTATTCTGAAGTCTAGTCTGATAAATGGGCTTTATAAAAATATATCCATGTTGTATGTTATTTATAACAAATTTTGAGTAAATTGAGAAAATCTGAAATATCCCTAGACGGTGTTGATGTATGTATACACGGCAGCTTATCTCAACGGAGAATATCCGACACAACCGGGGAAGAAATTTCAAATAGAAAAAAAAACCCAATAACACTTTGCCCGATCTGGGAATCGAACCCAGGACCCCACGCTCAGCAGTCGCGATTGCGATCACGAGACCAACGGGGAAAAGCTAGTACATAATGTATGGATATAGATGTATAGAAGTGAGTATAATGCTCACTAACCGACGTTGCTTTGGCTGTACAAGTGACCGGCTAGAATATAGAGCTTCTTGATCTTCAAGGGCGATGCCTTCTTCGAAGCTTCTACATTAGCTAACTAGAACCAAAAAAGAAAAATTGGTTACAGATTTGGTATAGATCGTACAATTTTGAACGTATGCGCACGATGTATACAGCATATATCAGAAAGGTGTGGTCAAATTTAAGGGTGTAAATTCAACAGTTCGATACAAAACTTCAATATCTACTCGAAATGTTTAGGAGGGCCGATAATTTTTATTGTTTCGCTATTACGATGTTGGTCCCATGGAGAAAGTTGTTCAGTTTGATGGTCTGTACACACGGCTACACTTCAAGCTATATATTTCCAGTATAAGCTGACCTCGCACAGTACGGAAATCCTATACATACAATGCGAGATCAGCATAAACTAGAAATGTATAGCTTGATGTGTAGCCGTGTGTACCACAACCAAAATATGACCACACCTTTCTAATACGTCCTGTATACAGTTCGCGGCCTTTTAAGAAGACATCTGACGTTTTAGCACCGGCGCACATCTACCGAGGCGCAGTTCCGCGCGTTTGTTTTATACCAAAACAATATCAACATTGCGTTTCTTAAAATAAAGTCGAAAATAGATAATTAATCTGACTTTGACCGCTTTGATGCGCCCTCGGGCTAGTAAAAGTTCATTTATTCTCGACTTTATTGCAACCAGCGCAATGTCGATATTTGTTTAGCAGTGACAACCACGCTGCGCTGCGGCTCGCCAGAAGTGCGCCGGCGGCCCTAAAATACAAGCTGTCACACACATGTAGTTGCAAGGTTCTTTTAGCGCTTGGCCAAAATCGGACATAACGCCGCCATCTTGTTAGGTCAATACAAATTCTGTGACAACATTACAAATGTTTACCAACAACGAGCCCCTGTCATGTCATTCAGGCGCCAGGTCTTTGCAGCACTATACATATAAGTGACAGAGACGAAGCTCAAAAAGTTAAGTTTTTCTAATAAGTCAGATGCCTCCTTAACGGCCGCGTTCTGTACTTAACTTACCTGAAACGCCATTTCAGCTGCTTGTGTCATCCTGCCGCTCTCTTTTAATTGCATAATACCTTGTATAGATGGCTCTTGTCCAATGCAATCATTTAGGTCATCTAATGCATTTTGCTTTGTTACGCCGACCTCCTGACGACAGTAAAAATAATAATTATTCTACTTTGTAATTTAATTTAACAGGGGTTTTAATGAGATCGGTCATTACCGACGTATTATCTACTTTTTTGTACCTTAAGTTTTGGAGAGCCTGTATACAATTTTGATAAGGACTCGTTATCTTCAAGCGCCATATAACATTTTTTCAAGCCTTCTGTGTTATTTGACATAGTGTAATACTCGAGTGCACTTGTCCTGTAATTTATTCCATAATTATTCTTTCATTCTTTGACCTATCAATTCCATTGTCATACGCTTTTTAAAATAAACACATAACATAACATAACATCACGCCTGTAATCCCCGAAGGGTTAGGCAGAGGTGTACCTATAGTACACCCACATTTCGCCAGTTATGTTTAAGTCAGTTATGTTAAAATAAATATGCCCCTAAAAACTTTTTGTGCTTCTAGTGTTTATTTGATAAATAAGCCTCTTTTTAACTTACGTGCCTTTTCTCAAAGTTAGTCGCAGATTAGGTTAGGTTAGAACTATGAGCAACCAGCGCGAGCCGAGTTGGTCGCAGTAAGTAAGCAAGGGCACGTCAGCCAAATGGGTTGGGTTAGGTTAGAACTGTGACCAACCGCACTCAAGCCGAGCGAGCGAAGCGAGCGTTACCACGGCAGCGGCCGGCGAGTGCTACATCCAAGTTGGTCGCAGTTACTAGGCTATTTAGTATTTTTAGGACAACAAATTGAGAATTATTTGAGGCTCACAAAAAGAAGCACATATTAGTGTCACATTTAGTATTTTTAGGAAATCAAAATGGGAATTATTTGGGGTTCGATTAAATACACGCCTTTTAATAGCTTGACAACTTTTTTTTCCTTGACGGGATTAAAAAAAAGGTATCTACCTACTTAACTATTTAGTTAAGTGTCTTACCAATTTTGTCTATCAATGTAATAGTCGCCAATGTTACTATACGTCTGTTTGACCTGCGCATCCGTTGTACTTACTGACATTTTCAATAGCTCAACTACGCGGAACCAGTGCCCTAAACGTTTCCGAAGAGCTATAGCCAAGTCTCTGTAATGTAATTAAAAAATATAAGTAATAGAGATCAAGGGTATTCATATAAGGTCATACATAAGCACTAGTTTAATTAATAATTGCGTAGTATATGATAACAAACCGTCTATCTTCATTGTGATATATCTTTTCAGCTGCATCAAAGTCTTTGAAGTAAGCTAATATCTCAGCTTTTTTAAGAGCATTTGAATGCAATGCGTTCAAACGGGAAACAAATTTGATACCGGCGTAATCATTACGTCTCACAAACGCAGCCTCAGCAGTATCAAGTGCGGATTCCGACTCGAAATTTTTTAAAGCAGCTTCTGCTAGTAACAACCTGGAAGAAGTATCTTACCTACAGACAAATGTTGGAAAGGATCACCGTAAACTAAGAGATTGGTTACTAAAAATTTGATTATACACAAACATAACATAACATAACATCACGCCTTGTTTCCCCGAAGGGTTGGGCAGAGGTGTCCCTGTAGCAGGTACACCCACATTTCGCCAGTTATGTTTTAAGTCCCATGTAATAGGGGGCGAGCCTATTGCCATCAACCGGGCACAAATCCAGACTCCGGGCTGCTACTGAGAAATTCCAGATAGAAAAACGCAATAACACTTTGCCCGACCCGAGAATCGAACCCAGGACCTCATACTCAGCAGTAGCGCTTGCGACCACTAGACCAACGAGGCAAATTTGATTATAGAAAATCATAATTCTGATGATGATTACTTGTATCATTTTTATCAGCATTCCTTTAAGTCATAGTTAAGTATTGAAAATGATACCATAGTTGCGGATGTGGGTTATCTTTAATAAAGTTTTCCGCTTCCTTTAATCCTACTTTTTCAATGAGCTGTCGCGTGTCTCTCAGAGACTTAACCTCTACTCTTACAATGTGTTGAGGTGTACATTTATCGTCCACATTGTCCAGAAGTGCTGAGGTGATTTCCAATTCCTAGAAACATTTATATTTTATAATGCAGATACTGCTTTCTACAATGTGGAGCAACGTAGGACAGTAGTCTGAAAAATAGATCTATTCAAACAGCTTGAAACCTTTCGATGTAGATCTACACAGCAGCGCCGGCGCCGGCCCTGGGGTGGAGCGATAGGAGCGGTCGGTCTAGGCGCCAGATGGCAAGGGGCGCCAAATGCGAAAAATAATTACCAGCGTAAAATAAAACTTTGATGGCGCCTTTTGAGAGGCGCGGGAGTAGTGTGACCAAATCAGATTTTTTTTAATCCGCAGGATGACGCTGAAAAATCCGTAGATCTACAGAATTTAAAAAAAGTTAAATCTGACTTTGTTTTAAAGCTAAATCTGACTGTTTGGAGCGGCTAGACTAGCCTTGAACCTAGTGCGAAAACAGCGTTTCTTGTAAAATTACATAGGTGACAGCTCTTTTGTGCCCAGCTGAAATCAGGGCTTCATAACGTTATGATAAATAGCGGTATAAAGTGTTACCTACATAGCGTTATAAGCATAAAATACAACTAACGATATCAAATATCATTAACAAAATAATAGCGAAAAAATACCGTTATCACAAAAGTAGATTTTTGAAAACTTTGGGATTTATGATTTATTATAAAACCGAAGTGGAATTTACGTGAACTGATTTGTGAGTGTCGATGAAAGGGCGCTGAAAGACTCAAAGGGCGCAGAAGAGATCTCGGTCTACCCTCATCAAGGGCTAGGGCCGGCGCTGCTACACAGGGAGAGAAACCTCTGAATAGCAGTTGCCTACAAACGTAAAGATGACGATTGCACGTACCTTAAACTTACACAAATAGCCCTGCATTGTCAAAGGTTCTTCAGGTTCAGTATCTCTCATCACATAGAGTCTGGCTTTTTCCGCAACTGCCAACATTTGCGGGTTGTCGGCCGCCCAGAGAGCGCTCCACACATCTTTACGTAACGCTTGTCCGATACTTATATTGTTGGCCATGTCGGTCTCCAACAAATACAGAGAGCCTGGTTGGTCGATCACATAGAACTTGCTACAAATAAAATATATTGTTTCTTATATTGCGTGTTGTCTCTCAAACCAATTAGAAAAAAACATTTAACCGACCAGCATGATAAGTTTTTATGACTAGGTAATTAAGTTATGGTGAATTATGAGCCGCAAGTGAGCTTAAATATGTTATTATAGCAAGTTACACAAGATGGATTATTTATGTGCGTTTCATAAATCATTCATACCTGGAATTAGAGTTGAGCCCCAACCTATAGGGCCGCGAATTCATATTTATTGAAGTGATTTTCTTAAAATTCACAAGGGAAAATAGCAATATGGAGCCACTATCTCTTCCAACTAACAAATGCGTATCAGAACTTGCGACACAGCATATCGTGTCGTCCTGAAACCCTGCGTCTGTGGCCGTGACTGGTGACCCATCGACTTGGTGCAACTGTTCTGTAGCGCCTGAAATATCACGACATGTAAGTTGTGTACAACAAATAATAAAAGTACTGCTTAAGAACCTTGTTTTTCGTTCACTGAAGTTAACTTACAGTGAATAAAATAAATCGTCTGTCTTCAAAGACGATTTATTTTCAAAGCTGACAGGGCACTGTATTAATTTAATCTTGTTCGGCACTGATAACTCTTTTTATTGACTGGTTTTTCCTTTTTTTCACACAATTCTGAAAATAGATTGATTACTTCAAATACTTACGAGGTCTGGTTGGCGTAGAGAACTTCCATATTATAAACGATTCCTTAGATGCTGCTACTACAATCGCTTTGCTGTTGATAGTCACATATACCACCGGAATACTTACCGCTTTGGCTAAAATTGTATACATAAACATAATCAAAAAAGCTCATAAGATAAGATCGTACACTATGAGTACATAACTTAGTTTTAAGTTTATAATGCTTATTTCGATATGACAACAAGTTTACTGATCAGAGACTTGATATTATTTAGTAAAATCATGATTGTTCTCACCATCACACTGAATTCCTTGCTGATTTGATATTATTACTTGCCCCAAAGTGGCTATCACACAGTATTCGTCAACTGCGCACATATCAATGACATCAGGTATATGATTAATCCAGGACTAAATACATAAATAAAAAAACAAACATTATTGTTTGTGTATATGGAGTATTTAAAGCATGTCGTGAAAACATAAGTCCATTAACCTGATGTGTTACAGTATCCCAAAAGGTAACGGTTTCTGTGCCCGATACATATGCCAATGTATTCCCATAAAAAGCGTACTTGTGGTCCATTTTGACGTTGGCAAAGTATATGAAGGAGTCGATGGCGATAGCAAGTCGCAGTGACCTTTTCTCCCACGATAATGCCCTCATGTTACCACCCGGCACGCGCAACGTACGTATATGCTAGAACAAAAGAATATTAAAACCTTTGAACTTATCGCTTACTTCAGGGCGTCATTTTTTTTTATACGGTCGTACCTCCCCATACGCGCCGAAAAATTGAACCACGTTGGTCTTTTCTGCCGTACAGCCGGCAGCAGCCAGGATGGTGCCATTATGATTCCAGCGACAATCGATAATCAACATGTTTGATTCTACAACGACACTATCTGAAATTGATTACTAGTTATTTATGCAACTGTTGTATAATATAATAAATGTTGTATTATATTAAAACACGAATGTGACAAAAAAATACAAAATATCACATGAGTATTTTAATACCTAATTATGTACAGTTGCATACAAGACTTTATCTACACCCATAATATGAATCCTCTATAAAAAGTTCTGAAACCATAGGGTGTTGTACAATATTGTTTTCTCGACTTTTCTGGTAATAATTGGTTAGAAATGTCCTTTGCTGCATTAGAAATATCTGGTGGTATGTTATCAATGCTTGTATCACTCATTTTTGTAAACAACAAAGTAGTAAAAATGGCGGGATACGATGTGAATTCGAATAACCTATGAGTATTTTTTAAATTACGGCACTGTGGTAGTGAAACGCGCGGCATTACAATGTTCTTTTTTTTTAATTCGAGTTGCATGGTGAAATTTTGTACAACATTATAACACTCATTTGGATGATATTATGGTTACTATGACACTGGCTGTTTTAATGTTGGCAATAAGCTAACTGTTCCAGAAACTTTTATAGAGGATTTATAGCATGGGTGTAGATAAAATTTCTTTTTTCTTTTCTTTTTTTGATGACATATCTTACATGGCTTTCATAGAAAGTAGGTAACAATGAGTATTTTACTTTTTTTACGTTGGCAAAAAACCATCCCACCGACGGAGAACAGTTACCACTGCTCACGGGCACCTGCAGCTCTTAGTAAAGGATCTTGATGATATTGTACCCAACCTTGAATTAATTATCAACTTTTTTCTAAGTTCTGTATCAAAGATATCGATTTACCTTCTTCATTGCAACTTTTCATTAACAATATCACGCCACTTTTGTAAGATATTGCTAGAACAGGTCTGTTGGCTGGAGCACTTCCCGAATACCAGTCCATTGTAACAATATCCATTGATCCCGACACACCATGAATAGTAACTGGCATCTAAAACGGGAAAAAATATCGTGGGGTACTAGTACTCGTATTATTATCTCTACAATACATCTACGATGTATTGTTTATTACAAAAATATTACTTTGTAGGTAAATATCAGAAAAAAATATCCGCAAATATCGGATAAATATCGTTATAAATTTCGGCTTCGTAGAGCGTCGTCTCTGTCACTCATATACTGGTGTAACAGTCTCTTTCTAAAGCTCGGTATGTCATTTTACCTATGCCTGGATACTGTACCTACTTACTTTATATCCACTCAGCGACAGTAAATGTGGCCCAAGCCCTAAACGGGAATTAAAGATCAAACTTATTCTTTGGATTTTTTTATGAGAATCATGGCCGTAGCCAGGAATTCATTTCGGGGGGTCGAGCTCTGACCAAACTCAATAAGAACAAGCCGTACGACCGTCCGATGGGCTTTCCGGTTTTACCACCGTTAAAAATGTCAAAAGTCTAAACAAACGTTAATCTCCTATTTTAACCCCTTTAGGGGATGAATTTAAAAAATCCTTATTGCTCATTTTCGTTATAATTCGCTCTTGTGCAAAATTTTATGCTTCTAACCAGCGGTTCGTTGTCTCTCAGTGAGAAGATTTAAGATTTTTATAAATAAGCATTTATACAATCAGTGGCAGTAAAAATGGCCCAAACCTTAAGCGCGAATTTGGGAACAACCTAAACCTCATGGGATATCTATGGGATTTCTTCATGAGATGCAAAGTAGCTTCTTTACTTGGTTTTAGTGAATAATTTCAATTTTGGTCAAAATGTATGAACGTAAACAAAGCAAAAGGAGTATGTAAGGATCATAACAGGTGGCGTACTGTAGTTTCTACCTACCCTCATCCAAGGGAAGAAACCGTGAGTTTTGTTAATTTAGTTAAAAAATTATGCCAGTGATGTTTAAAAAAAAGGAAAAATTCAACAAAAATTTTTAACTTTCAAGCCTTATTTTTTTTTACAAATTTTTATTGATTTGTAAGTTATACTGGTACCAGAAAAAAAAAATTATGCCAGGTAAGGAAACTCTGCTTAAAGCGATTTTACACCAACCTAATGTGAAATTATTCACTTAAACCAGTTACAGAAGCTACATGGCATCTATTTTCATTAAAAAAAACTAGAAAAGGTTAGGATGTTCACAAATTTTCGCGTTTAGGGCTAGGGCTACATTCATTGCCGGTGAGTGTACAATGTACATACTGTAAAATTTCCTTGATCATCATATATGTGCAGTTCGCCATTGGTCAGCGCGAAGAGAAGCTGTGAATTATCGGGCGACCATTGAACTGCAGCGAGCCCTGGTCCTTTAATGTCTTTGCCCCACACTCGAGAACCATCTACAGAGCCCACAATAACAGCTCCTGTAATAATATTGTATGTTAAAGACTTTGCTAATCTCAAGCCCGCGTCATGTGACTTTTATTTCAATGACATAAGGTTTAAATTGCAATGATTGACTCGCGCTCGTAAACTGCAATTAACAATCATCACTCTCCTTATCAGCTATGCTGCTGTCACCACATGACACTGGCAGAATAGTCGACATCGGCTCAGTTGCAAAAAAAAAAAAATCATTAAGTGTCGGACTACGCACAATGAAGGGTTCCGTAGTTGGGATGAATTTATCACAAATACAAACTTAACATTGTAGTTGAAATACATGTTCTACTATACATTCCAACTGCAAATGTAAGTTTGTACGCACTATTTTGAAAGATTTACCATATTATTTTAAGACCATAGACTTCTTATAGGTTTTCCTGTAATCTATGAATAAAGAGCCATACTCTGTAGTGTTTTCAAAATTTTAGGTCTAGTAGTTTCGGAGCTAGGGGGGGGGGATGGTCAATTTTCATCGAATTTCTTAAATATCTTGAAAAAAAAAAACATGTTTAAGATCCTCGCAACAAGCCCTTTCATTTGATATGTCACACGGTACTGTACTGTTAGCAAAACTTTTTTTTTGAATTTTCTTGTTTGGTCCCCAAAAGTGACCCCTATATTCAAAATTTATTTATTTATGTTACACGTTCGTATTTGGGTCACAGAAATACATATGTGTACCAAATTTTAACTTAATCGGTCCATTAGATTCGGAGCAAATTGGCTGTGACAGACGGACAGACAGACACACGAGTGATCCTATAAGGGTTCCGTTTTTTCCTTTTGAGGTACGGAACTCTAAAAAGAAAAAAGCTATTGTCACTCTCAGCACCAATCAACTAAAAGAGTTGGTGAAGTCTAATTTAAATGCACATATATCATCATTTTCCTTTATCTCTATCCCTTTGTGTCACTTGGATATGAAAGTCACTGGACCGAGAAGTCCATTCGCACGTAAAACTGCTGACTCTTAGCGCTTAGCCACCATCATGACAGAAATCTATTCTACTACTGGTACCTACTGACAAGTTAAAAGTTTAATAATATAATTCATATTGACTCACCGTCCTCATAAGCTATGCAGATTTTTTGACCATCAGAACCCCAAGCCATGCTTCTTACAGTTGATTTATTCCTGTTATTTATCATTTCTTCATACCAGGACCCCTGGAAAATAATACAACCACATTATGGTAGTTTCCAAATCCATCACCACACAGAAGATATAAATAGGACCACACATTGACTTAATGGCCTATATTAACGTAATCGTATCAAAATAGAAAATAAAATTGATAAAAGTGTTAATTTATAAAGTTGAAATTACCTTATAAAGCATCCAAACAATGATGACACCATGTTCATCACTAGTGGTTAGCTTCTGAAAGACTTCATTCCAAATAGCCACACACAACTGACCAGTGTGGCCTTCCAAGCTTAGATTCATTGAAAGATTACCGCCACCGCCTGTAATGTATTAAGTAAAAATTAATTAATCAGCACAGAGGTGATATTCAGTTACCTCAATGACCCTGCCCCCAAAATATCATCCAAGCTGGCGAAAGCCTATATGACTTGCTTGTTCTACTGCTACTTGGCATATTTTGATCCAAGTTGACCTATCCACCATCTGAGACTGACCCAAAAAAAATCTTGGGCTGTAATTGTACCTGAATTACTAGGCATTATTGTTTAGGCGCAAATAAATGAATGATTTTGATCATAGTAATTTGGCTGTGAGAGAAATAACTTTTCTTTCAAGAGGAAAAGTGATGGAAAACTAAATAAAAAAGCCTAAAATAAATGTTTATAACATTACCAGATTCCAATTTTAAAACTTTTAACATGCCATCTTCTCCACCAACAGCAATGTACCCAGATGAATGGTTCCATGATATGCAAGTTACGTTTGATTGCTTCGGAATTGCAATCTGAAAAAAAAAAAAAAAACATTTTATAAAAAAGTCTCTCTGTCCCTTCGTTTATTAAAAACTTAAGAACCACCTAAACCATAATTCTTAATAGGTTTGTTTTCTGGCTAGTTTTTGGTATAACTATTTCTTAAGTGCAGAGCTGTGCACCAGTAGCTGGCATGGCATGAGTATGTTCAAATAAATGAGTAACAATTTCTCTTTGATCTAAAGGTTAATCAATAACTTTAAGGCATTGAGAATTTGAGTTCTAGATGTAGATTTTGTGCACCAAAAAAATACTAGCACACTAACTAGACTTAAGTTTTTTAGTTTGAAGGATTATAATTTATAATGGTTGTTGAAATAAAGGTACCCGCCTAAATTAAGATACAAATATGTAGTATGTATTATGTATTGCAGTTCAGTTCTTAGCATTTCAGATTATTGCTTTTTAAAATTTATATTCGGTGAAATAACAGTTTTTATGCTATCAAAGTCCTATAAGTATAATAGTAGATCATTAAGATCATACAAGTGAAAAAAAGGGAATTTAATTAGAGGGACTAAGGTGGATCCCGAGAGCACCGAAGGATTCTAGATTAGAATCCTGAGCGGAGCGAGGGATACAAGGACCGAGACCATTTTTTTTTCACTCCTCGACTTTTTACCATTGAATGCGAGAACGAAATGATTCCAGAGATAGTGTCCCATTTTCGTCACTGGAAGAAATAATCAATATAATATATTATAAAAGAAAGTGTACAATGTGCGTGCCGCTAAAACTCAGAAACGAGTGCCGGTACGATCAAGGGAGTTAATGGTGTGGTAGCCCTCTATCACCCGTCCATGAAGAGGGTTCCCGTTTTTACCTGAAGGGCGTGCTTTTGAAGATATAAGGGCTGGAAGTTTCGCCCTCAAGAAATTTCTAGAACAGTCCAGAACATTCGAGAGTACTGATCTGGAATGTTCGAAAACATCCCAGATCAGTGGCGGACTAACAGGGGAGGCGGAAGAGACGCCCCACCCCGGGCCTCCGGTCTTGGGGGGCTCCCAAATGCCTCCGCGTTCCCCTGAGCAAATCCTAAACAAGACTAAAAATGTGCTTAGTACAGGGACTGAAAGCGGTTACGGTTAAAGGTGAAGATACCTCAAAAATATACCGGTACCGGTTTAAAATAAAGGTTGAGCTATACCGATTTCTTCATGAAAAAGGGTTGAGCTAAATAGTTATTTAACCTTTATACGATTTCGGTACCGAAACACATGCGAGACAAAATCAAAGTCAAATCATTTATTTCAAATAGGCCCTTGTAAGGCACTTTTGAACGTAAAAATTTACAAAATAATAGAATTGATTCTAGTCGCCCCTTCCAAAAGGTAGTTTTCGTATGGAGAAGAATGAGCAAGAAACTCCACCGTTACTCTTTTAAAATGTTTTACAATATTTATATAATATTATTTTGTGAAGGTACTTACCTACATTAGTTAAATAATTATATGTGAAGACGATGCATCTAAAATAACATTACTATACCACAATAGGTAAAAATAATTAAAAACCGGCCAAGTGCGAGTCGAACTCGCGCACGAAGGGTTCCGTACAATAGTACGGAACCCTTCGTGCGCGAGTCCGGAATCTATAAAAACGGCAAAAAAATCACGTTTGTTGTATGGGAGCTCCCCTTAAATATTTATTTTATTTTAATTTTATTATTTATTATTAAAGTAAAAGTACAACTAAGTATTTTGTGAATATTTCAAGTGCCATTATTGATATCGAGCAAAAAAATCGCGTTTGTTGCATGGGAGCCCTTAAATATTTATTTTATTTTGTTTTTAGTATTTGTTGTTATAGCGGCAACAGAAATACATAATTTGTGAAAATTTCAACTGTCTAGCTATCGCGGTTCTTGAGATACAGCTTGGTGATAGACAGACGGACGGACAGACAGCGAAGTCTTACTAATAGGGTCCCGTTTTTACCCTTTGGGTACGGAACCCTAAAAATGAAGCAACGACAGATAATTTAATTATATCACAGATACATAGTGCTCACATATTTACAAACATTGTAAAAGTAGACGATTTTTCTAAAATTTCATAGTTAATAAGTCAGTGTGTGAGGAAGTAGGTAATCACAGAATGTAAAATCAATTTATTTATTTAATACTTTAAGCACACAAATGTACAGAGGCGGACTTAATGCCATAGGCATTTTCTACCAGTCAACCTTTGGGTGATGCAGAGACAAACAGTGGTAGGTGCAATAACGAAAATTGTGGAATAAATATTTATTTAAATATAAGGATATACTTATATCTATTAAAAACTATGAATATAATATATATACCTAATCATAAAAACATGAACATACATATAAACATGCCTCTCTGTTTAGCGTTTGTGGACTACGAGAAAGCCTTCGATTTGATCGAGACATGGGCCGTGCTGCAGTCTCTTTAACGGTGCCAGATCGACTATCGGTACATCGAGGTGCTATACGAAAACGCCACTATGTCAGTCCAACTCCAGGACCAGACCTCGAAACCTATCCTTCTGCAGAGAGGTGTGAGACAGGGAGACGTTATCTCTCCGAAACTGTTCACCGCTGCACTGGAGGATGTCTTCAAGGTTCTGGATTGGAAAGGGCTAGGCATCAACATCAATGGCGAGTATATCACTAACCTTCGGTTTGCCGATGATATAGTTATCATGGCTGAGACCATGGAGGACCTCAGTACAATGCTCGATGACCTCAGTAGAGCCTCCGAAAGAGTGGGTCTTAAAATGAATATGGACAAGATAAAGGTCATGTCAAATGCCCATGTGACACCCACTCTCATGAAGATCGGAGACGCTACGCTCGAAGTTGTGGACGAGTATGTTTATCTGGGACAAACTGTCCAGCTAGGTAGGTCCAACTTCGAGAAAGAGGTCAATCGTCGAATCCGACTCGGCTGGGCAGCGTTCGGGAAGCTACGCAATATCTTTTCGTCCACATACCACAGTGTCTCAAGACGAAAGTCTTTGACCAGTGCGTGTTGCCAGTGATGACCTATGGTACTGAAACATGATCGCTCACAATGGGCCTTATCAGAAGGCTAAAAGTCACCCAAAGGGCAATGGAGAGGGCTATGCTTGGAGTTTCCCTACGTGATCGAATCAGAAATGAGGAGATCCGCAGGGGAACCAAGGTAACCGACACAGCCCGAAGAATTGCCAAACTTAAGTGGCAATGGGCAGGGCACATTGCTCGCAGAACGGATGGCCGATAGGGCCGAAAGGTTCTGAAGTGGCGACCGCGTACCGGAAGACGTAGCGTTGGAAGGCCTCCCACAAGATGGACCGATGACCTTGTGAAGGCCGCAGGAATCCGCTGGATGCGGAAAGCACAGAATCGGTCGAAGTGGAGGTGCTTGGGGGAGGCCTATGTTCAGCAGTGGACGTCTTTCGGCTGAAGTGATGATGATGACAAGTAAATATTGTATACCCCATGGGTATGTTACAGTGATACAATAATGTTAACTGTAAGAACTGTCTTTTCACCTGTGACAAACAATGAATAAATGAATATGAATATGAAGATCATATATAAAATTAGCACACATAAATATACTAAAACAAATAAGACAAACAACGGGAAAACACTAACGTTGTAATGAAACTGCCAGCTTCTTGCGAATGTGCTCGCGAACTTTAACTTTAAAGGATAATCGGTTGGTTGCCATACTGATTTCCAGGGGAAGTGCATTCCACAGAGAGATAGATTGAACGAAGAAGGAAGAGTGAATGAAGTCATTGCGGTGAGTGGGACAATGAAGAAGACGATTATGTGATGAGCGTAGATTTTTTTTGTGGTTTGTGTTACTGGAAGTGGGGAGCTAGATAACTAGGGGAAAAGAGGGAGAGACAAGAAACGAAAACAAGGTGGTCAGCACCCTTTGCTTTCTGCGCTGGCGTATGGGCGACCACTTTAGAAGCAATCGATGCGCAAAGACATGATCATATTTACGCAGATTAAATAGGAATCGAGGAGATGGTCTAATTTGTTGAGGAGATCTGCATTCAGGTCATAATAGCACACATCACCATAATCGATGATTGGGAAAATTAAGGACTGCACAAGCATTGTCTTTGTACTCGATGATAATAAGTTTTTCAAGCGGTACAGAGCCCGCAGCGTTCCCTTTTGGCTGACCCTAGCGACTTGAGTACGCCAGTTCAGGGTAGTATCAATGTGCAAGCCTAGGTCTTTCAAGTCATTGCTAAATGGAAAAATCGTACCATTGAAGAGGATTAGTGGCAAGGTTGTACCATCCATCTTACTAATGCTACGAAGACTCCCAATAATTGTCGATGGCGTCAGGTAATTTATCAACCCTCCCGTCACAGTACAACTGCAAGTCATCTATATACAAATGATACGCACACTGGAGTTCGGAAGTTATAAGATTTATGAAAATAGAAAACAGAAGAGGAGAAAGTATACCGCCTTAAGGAACGCCAGCTTCTAAATCACACCAGCATAAAGAAGAATCCCAGCATGAATGGACTGCTGACGTTCCTGAAGATAAGAGGAGAACCATTTCAGTGACCCGTTTCAGACCACAACGTATGACAGAATGGCTAACAGGATGTCGTGACTGACGGTGTTAAAGGCATTCGAGAAATCAACCAACCAACACTAGAGCAGTAACTTCGGTATCTTCAAGTCCTGCCCTTATATCACCAGTTACTTTCAAGAGGGCAGAAACAGTGCTGTGGCCAGGCCTGAACCCAGATTGAAGAGGGCTAATGAGTAAATTACAATACACAAAATTGGAGAATTGTTTGTGGACACAGGCCTCGAGCACTTCGGATAGGAAGGGAAGGATACAAATTGGACGAAAGTCGGTTGGAAAAGAGGAATTAGATACCTTAGGTACTGGACGGACATAGGCTTTACGCCACAGGGAAGGGAATACTCCGATGTAAAGGGAAAAATTAATTTTGTGGGTAATCATAGATGGTAGATGATCAAAAATGGTTAAGATCATACCACGGGTGATATTGTCACATCCCACCGCTTTTGATTTGACGGAGAGAATGATCTTTCTGATTTCTCCTGGTTCAACTGGAATTAAACTGAAAGGATTAATATGAGGACGCGTTAGACCAAATATTATTCATATGGCGAATAATTTATCATTTAAATTATGTTTTGTGTTACATAATGTAAGTTATTTTGCATACTATTGTATAGAATCATTTTTCTCACTTGAACAGACAGCTGTGCTGCTGGGGAGTTTGTTGCGCCACTTCTTCTTCCCAGCTAAAGGCACTAGGAAGTGGTGAAGGGTGGGCGTTTTGGGGGACTGTCTTATGTAATTTTGACGTTCGAAAAGTGCTGATTCTCAGCCTAGTTTGAATAAATGACTTTTGAATTTGAATTAGAGACAGAGTTTGTTGCTTGGTTAGACGATCCATGGTAGGAACAGTGGAAAAATGTCGGTAGAGATCGTCTAATTCTATTAGTTAGAAAGGTCTAAATATCACGATTTGCCGATACCAAGAGTTCCAAGAAATTTCCAAATATCGGCAAAAGAGTAAGAATTGATAGTATTCAGAATGTGGCGGCGTTTAGCATTGCGTATCATCTGATTGTATCTATTCCTTGCAACCTTGAACAAAGTCCAGTTCTCATCAGTACGCTCCCTTTTAAATTTACGGAACGCACGGTCCCTACATCAGGTGGGCGTTCTATCTTAACTATTTTGACGGGAGCATGGATGTTATACAGGTTGACTACAACGTCATTAAAGAACGCAACCTTGTCGTTAACCAAATACAAAATTATTTACCGTAAACTAATCTTGGACTGTCAGAATAGAGCTATTCACGTCGTCAAGATTTTATGACCGTCGGTTTATTTTAAAGATCAATGATGTGTCATCTGCAAATAACACCATCTTCGGTTGATTTTGAAGTAAGTGGCGTAAATCATTCATGTAAACTAAAAAGAAGAATGGACCCAATATCGAACCTTCAGGAACGCCCATTGCCATTTCAGACTAATGAATTTATGCCGTTTACCTGAACTTTAACCTTTCTAACTTTCAGGATCTAAGTAAATCAAGACCTGTATTCCTAATCCCATAGTGCTCTAGTTTCAGCAGAAGTGTCTCATGGTCTACACAATCGAACGCCTTTGAAAGGTCGCAAAAGATTCCAATGGCATCTTGTGCTTCTTCCCAGGCATTAAAAATGTTCTTTATTAGGGTGACACCGGCGTTAATGGTACAACGCCCTTTGATGAAACCGAACTGTTGTTCATGAAAGATGGAATTTTTATTAAAGTAACGTAACATTTGATTGAGCATCAACTTTTTAAACACCTTATTGAGAACTGGCAGAATTGACACAAGCCTATAATTTTTCGGGTTCTTTACTGTCACCGAACAATGGAACTACTTTACTGTGGTGTTTCATGAGATCCGGAAAGACTCCTTGGTCTACACTGGTGTTAAATATGTAAGCTAATAAATAGGGCGCAATGGTTTCGATAATAGATCTACAGATTTTTACAGACATTTCCCAGAGATCCTCTGTTGATTTAATTTTAAGATCTTTAAAAGCTTTTATAACAGCCTGGGGGTTTGTATGCCGAAACCTAAATTCCAAAGGGCATGCCTTCACATTCTGTCTAAGTAAGACAGCAGAAAGCGCGGGTGAAGAATTTAAAGCTTCAGTAGTTTTAAGGGGAATATTAGCAAAAAAGTTTTCAAATTCTTGAATTATATCCATGTCTGAGTTAATGGGGCCTTGTGCAGTCTCTAAATTAAATTCAGTATTTCGCTGGTTTTTTCTACCTGTTTCATTATTTATTATTTGCCAGGTAGTTTTTATTGCTAATATAAAGAGCTTTGGCTATTCTGCATACACTTTTAAAAGTTTTTGAATATTTTGCAGCATACTTATGAAAGCTTGTATTATTCATATGTTGCTTTAGGCCATAAAGTTCAAATAGTTTTTCCCTGCTTTTACGAATACCTGGAGTCGCCCAAGCACTAAATAAGAACTTTGTGTAAATACTTTTAATCTTTAGTGGAAAAGTGTCATTAAATTACGAGTTTAATAGTAAAAAGAACTCAGTGTAAAACTCATTTAGGTCACCTATATTATTAAAACTCTGAACACATAATTTATTGGCCAAAGAATTATTTAATTTCTTTAAACTTTTACATGTTATTGTTTAATTGGCCTAAACCTTATTCGAATTTTTTGTAAAGGTATGTAGAAACAAAATGTTATTGTTTGCCCACTCTGATTTGATGGCATCTTATTTACAATTTGTTTGTGTAAGTAATCATAATTACAAAAAATATTATCTATACAAGTGGCAGAAGAACGGCGAAAGAAGACGGCGCGGCGCGGGTGCTTACACAGTCGTGTCCTGCCGATCGGAAATAAAAACCAATAGGTACTGAGTTACAATCAGCAAGTGAACGACAGACAGAGTATGGCGGCGGTGCGTCAAAGAAAACCCCTATTTATTAAGGTTTGGTACTGCTAGCGATACATTTATAAAGGTTAATGGTACTGCTACCGAAATATACCGGTATGCATTACCAACCTCTAAATTCCGCTACTGAAAAAAATAACGGTATCGAAATATTTCGGTAACCCTTATATAACGGTATGACGTCATACTGAAATTTAAAGGTACCTCAATTTTTGGGTAATTCAGTCCCTGGCTTAGTACCTACATAATTTCATCAAGATCAAAACACTACAGCCATCTAGACTTTTTACGCGGTACTAATATTCTTTTAACTTTGCTGAACGCGTCCAATACGCTGGGGGAATTCCCGTCTTTGTAGCGGGTACTTCCCCAGGAATCCCTGTATATCGCTTATACATCAATACTTCTTGACCGTTTGCATCTCAGTTGCATCATACGAGAGTTTTTCGAAACTTAAAAGGGTCAAGAGCGACTGGTTAATCTAGTCGTGCTTTCAATAGAAAGAAAAATTTCCAAAGAAATCGATTTCACAGAAGTTATTGAGGAGTTCAGTAAATTGAAGGAAACACGGAAACACATATAACACGCTACAAAAAATTAAAAACCGGCCAAGTGCGTGTCGGACCACGCACAATAAAGGGTTCCGTAGTTGGAATGAATTTATCCCAAAAACAAACTTAACTTTGTAGTTGAAAAATATGTTCTCCCATACGGAATGTATGGGAAAACATGTTTTTACAAAACCAACCATTTGGCTGGCGGGGGGAACACGTGACTCTAACAAAAATTAGCACTTTAAAGCTTAATATTACGCAAACGGATCCCTGAATCCAAAAATGGTTTTCACAAACTCACAATGTTTTTGAATGACCTTTCCAATGATACCCCACAACATGGGTAAAAAAAAAGAAAAAACATCACCACTTTACGTGTAGGAGAGGTAACCTAAAAAGAAATGTTTTTAATAATTTTGTTTTACCACTTTGTCGGCATAATTAATATGTATAATGTATACCTATGCCAAATTATAGCTTTGCAGTACTAAGGGTCTCGGAGCTAGACCGCGGAGAGACAGACAGACGGACATGACGAAACTATAAGGGTTCCTTGTTTACTACGGAACCCTAAAAAACTATCTTTGATTTATTTTATCTAATTTTTTTTTATCGATCGATTCGTATTTTATTTTCCTCACCCATATCCATACCATATTGTAGGTATGTATGTTTATTTAGTCGAATTTAAATTTCACTTGCCAGATTTTAACGAAATAAATAGAAACACTTATACATACAAATGTGAACTCAATAAAAAGCTTGTAATACTACTTTTTTTTATAGCTGGGGGGCCTCATTCAGCTTTGCTGCTCCGGGCCTCTGACGGGCTTAGTCCGCCACTGTCCCAGATCGTTGTGGAAAGGTTTTAGGTAGGTAAGTAGGTAGGTAGGTAGGAGGTAGGGAAGTAGGCAGGTAGGTAGGTGTAGGTAGGTAGATAGGTGTAGATAGGTAGGTATAGGTGTAGGTAGGTATAGGTAGATATGTAGGTAGGTAGGTATAGGTAGATATGTAGGTAGGTAGATAAGTAGATATGTAGGTAGGTAGGGTAGGTATGACCGTAGATAAGTACTTAGTGCTACCCGTGCGAAGCCAGGGCGAGCAGCTAGTTTTATTATAATTACATTAATAGATTTCCAATGACAAAATAACCACATTATCAGATAGAAAAGAACATAACTAAAATTGGCGGTTATAAAAAATATATATATATATAAAATAGCTCTATGGAATAGCTCCATTTAGCCAGCAAGTAGATACTTTCAGCATGTTTTATTTATTTTATGGTTCTATACCTCAAAAAGAAAAAATGGAACGCTTATAGGATCACTTCTTTGTCCGTCTGTCTGTCTATCAGTCTGTCAAGACCCTTTTTGTCAGGAACACGTGAAGATATCAAGTTGAAATTAAAATTAAATACATAGGTCTATGGTCCCTTGGAGCTCTAAAAAATCAGCTTCTAAGTGAACGCAATAAAAAAATACAGCCCTTTATGTGACTTAATATAATATTTTGATACTCGCAGGGCACTTCCAGTTGACCTAGAATCATGAAATTTGGCAGGAAGCAAGGTATCACAGCACATATAAAGGAAAGAGTTCGAAAATCGTTAATTTGTAGTTTTATCACACAACATTTTGTAGTTTTATTCATTCAAATATGTCTGTATTTGAATGAAATTTGGCACACAGATCGTTTATAACCTGGATTAACACATAGGATACTTTTATCCCGATATTCCCACGGGCCCAGACTTCTGCAGGTGAAACCGCAGGGCGCAGCTAGTTACTTTATAAAAAAGATACTGGACAAATTGACAAACTACTTTAAAGTTTAGTAAACTAGATCAACTACAAAAACATATGTTTTTTAATAAGTAGTGTCAAATTAAGAGGGTTCATTTACTACGAAGCGAAGTTTTTTTACTAGAAGGTAGTAAAAACTGCGCGAGATAAAATATTTGAATCTTTGCACAAAATCCCTATGGAAACACCGAATAACAACAAAATAAAATAATTACCTTCTTGCTCATATAAATGAACATTATGAATGTGTATTTCCAATATGTTTTATTTGCAGAATATTTTGCTTTGTCGCGTGTTTTTAATTATTTTGACTGTTTTTAAACTTACAACACAAACATGAAACCTCACGAAACAGACGTACATCCGTACATCGTACATACCACAGACTAAAAACAACAACCACAGACTAATAATACCAAATGCCCAGACAGAGCAGTGTTGCCAACTCCAAAAGTTCAAATTATCGAGATCCCACGTCGAAATTGTCGTTTTTTGGGCAAAATTATCGTAAAAGAAAAATCCAAAAAATAAAAAAAACCTATGTCGTTAATTCAAATTGCTATCAAAGACAATGAATAATTTTATACTAGAATCAAAGAGGCAGTAAATGCAAAGTTTCACCACTAATGGCGCTAGCAACACAAACGTAAACATGTTTTGTCATAGTTTTTAGTTGATATTTTTGTGATTTCACTGTAAAATTAAATAAAAAACTAGAGAGGGAAGGAGAGAGAGATACTTACTTGTTGATGTTGTGTTGGACAAATATTTATTTTTTTGTTTTTTTTACTGCGTTTAATTTTGTGACATATACATTTTGTTAACCGCTCAGGCGCCGTGGGTGGTCCGCGCCGTGACAGATTTACGACCGCACTTGAATAAACAAAAGCATCGGGTTTCATAATAACGTCTATAGTGTTTTGTTTATGTTTTTTGCTACTCGAATAGATTAGAGATACATTGTAAATGGTTACAGTCTTTGTTATCAACGTTTACTAATCTTTATTACCCGTTTTTTTTGTGTTTTCTATGTTCTAATGTTTTTACGATTTCTAATAAAACTACCGTACCAATTCACACGAAATTTTTCAGGGTACATTATGGATAGATAAGTTATCTAATAAAAGCGTTTACAGAGACAAAATTTTTTTCAAAAAAATTCAAAAAATCTAGGTTTTTGCTGATCTAGAATTTCTAGTGCTTTCATAACTTTCTCCGTACCAAAAAAATATTTTTTATATGTATTTTTTTGTTTTTTTTTTTAAAACCCTGAAAAATTTAGTATAGAAAATAAATAAAACACTTACCGATCAGATCCATACAGAAAACTCACAAAATATCACAACTTTCACTTTCACGTGAACTTTCTCCTTCACGTTTGTTTACACTTTTTTTGGTTGGGTCAAAATAGGTATAATCTAATGTTATTTAGTGAGAATATTATCTAAAACGATGTAGTATTTACTTCAAAATGAAAATATCACCACTTTCCGACGATTTACACACTAAAACCATTAAAAAACGAATTATTACTGCGAACGCGCGCATCCCGGGAGTGACGTTTTTACTGTCATTTTGACCGCGCGGGAATGTCATTTTTCAAAATTTTTTTATAGTGTTGCCCATTTATATTTTTGCTTTTAGTCGATTTATGTGACAAGAATATCTATCTGACCATAGACTGCAAAAAATTTCAAACAAAAATATTGATTACAGCGAATACAAATGGAGTTGTCAGTCGTGTGGTGACTTTGTAGCGTATTGGCAACAATGGTCCCCTAACGACTGGAACTTGTTTTTTCAGCAAATCGCAAAATTATCGTACATTAGACATTCATTATCGTACATCGTACCATTGGCCAAATTATGTGCTCTGAAAAGGAGAGATAATGACCGAGGGTAACACCGAGGTATTTGGCTCGCTTCTCCCAAGGGATCGGGTTGCCGACTATGGTGATAGGTCGGGGAGAGCATGTAACTTTAAATCACAGAATAATACTCATACTCACATAGTGAGGAAGCCAGCATGTCTGAGATTTTTCTCGACGGCATGTGAAGCCAAGTCAGAGGCCCATGGGCTGTTTTAAAAACTCTGACACCAGTACCCTAATTGCGTAATGCAACACAATCACAATTTGTTTCGATTTATAACTGATTGCTAATCCCTTGCTTCATAAGTTGGAAAAAAAAATCTGCTCAGTAACTTATATAACGCAATGAATGTTGTAGAACTGTCAAAATGAAACAAATTATTCAAAATTGTTTACGAAAATAAGTTACGCAATTAGGGTACAGGCTAGTCACTAACCGCACGAAAAGAAGAAGATGGATTGGAAGATTTGTTACACGGTTCTGGAAGGTGTTTTTTTTTTTTCATTTACTGTGAATTTATTATCGTTGCCATGGTAACACTTAATTGCACATTTTCATCACGTTCGTATTTTGTTCTAATAAAAAAATCAAAACCCCATAATCCCAAACAAAAATAGAAAAAAAACATTATTTCGATCGATGACAGTTTAACTCAACTGGCAACATTGCGAAAATCAATATAATAGTTACAGAACTGAAAACATGTCAAAAAGATTTTCGCGAAATCTTCATGAAATAATTCAATTTTCAATCATTTGTATTGTTACTGGTAATTTTGATTTAAACAGTTAATTCAGCACCGAGTCCTTTGCATTTTGTAGCTTTTGTATATTTTAAAGTTCGGCTTACACAGCCGATATTTTCAACGCAAGATTTCAAATAAAATAATTATTAAGTTCATGAAAATGTTGGGTCGAAAACAAAGCCTAAAAGGGGAGCCGGTACTAGCAGACTACGGTCCAGAAGAATCTCTTAATGAAAGTGCCGATATTGAATGGGTAAACAAGGTAATTTATATACTCAGACCAAATTTTATTTGGTCTGAGTTTATACAATGCAATTTATTTGAATACATTGAAATATTTACAGCATGAGTTTGAGAAATTATTAGTTTAAAAATAATGCCAATTGCAGGGTACAGGCCTTTATCGAACAACCCTTTTGAGGGGTACCCTAAAAAGATGTAGTTTTTTTTTTTTTTAATAAATCATAATTTTTGTTCTAGTTATGGGTTAGAAGAATTCTAAGACTATGTGCTTTATTAAGTTTAATGTCTGTGTCACTGAATACTCCAAAATCATTTGAAAAATACCCATCTCTGCAAACTATAACATTTGCTGTAGACTGCAGTGTCACACTCTTATTTACTGCAGAAATGATTGCTAAAATGCATATTAGAGGGATACTAAAGGTATGTTAAACAAAAAGTTGTGGTCAACTATTTAGATGCTAATAAATACATGTTTAATAATAATATCTTTAGACTTTTAAGCATTAGCAATTAGTCCTATTAAATAAATAAGGAGCCAATACAGTGTTCTATGCTCTAGAGCAGCGGTCGGCAACACGCGGCCCGCGGACGTCTTACTTGCGGCCCGTGAATGTTTTGTAAATAAGTTACAAATATGTGCAAACTTTTTCAATTGTAAATTATATAAAAAATAAATATGCTTCTCGTCTCACAGATGAGCATTTGAGAGCCATTCTATGAATTACAACTACAAATTTGACAGCTAACATACAAGAAATAGCAACCAAATGCAACCTCAGACATCACACTGAAATTTGTATAAAATCTTACCTATTTAGGTACTTTATAGTTTTCATTTCAGAATGATTTACGGTGGTTATTTTTCTAACTATAAATCCCAAACATATAAACATAATGTAAGTATAACATGTACGAATTTAACTCCGTATGGTTTAACAATTTTTAATAGCATTTTTATTTTTTTCTATAGGATATGACCAATTATACGTAGGTAGGTATATTGGGCTTCCAGGGTTAATATCACAAGTGCGGCCCGCCTTTAGTTTATTTTGCCACATTGTGGCCTTTGCCTGCCAAAAGGTTGCCGACCGCTGCTCTAGAGATTTGTGACTATCTCTCAATGTTAATAATAATTGTCTTCTTTTAGGTACATTTTTTAATTATATTACATCTGCCCCTAATATTAGTTGACCACTACTGAAATAATATTAAAAAATTTAAAATCCTGACTCTAGGGACGTCTAGATGTCTTTCTTTGAGATTTTGGCTGTTTTCAATAATCATATTCTATATTGATTTATTTGTATACTAACTACCAAATGAAATACTTATTATAATGAATGATTTCAGGGGGATGTAGCCTACCTAAAAGACCACTGGTGCCAGTTTGATGCCTCAATGGTATTTTTTCTTTGGGTTTCTGTTCTCTTACAAATGTTTGAGTTGACTGGTATAGTACCCAGATACAGTTACTTAAGTATATTAAGAGCACCCAGACCATTGATAATGATCAGATTTTTGAGAGTATTTTTAAAATTCTCTATGCCAAAATCTAGAATAAATCAGATATTCAAGTAAGTGGATTTAATTAAAATATTATTGCTTTGCTTAAGTCACTTGGCTTTTTAATAATTTTAATTGACCTCTGCCCAGCAGTGGGACTACAGTGGTTAAGTACCTGTGCGACTGAGCTCTGCTCTGGTGAAAATAGAGAATGCTCATTTATTCAATAGTGTCTATTAATTCTATACTGCCGTGATAGTAGGTACTTACAAATTCCATGCTGCCATAATCATTATTCTACTGTCAATGATGTCATGTCATTATCTTGTTCTAAAATTTGGGCGATCGAGCTCTGGTTGAGTGAAAACGAATTTTCCCAGATATGAGACCTAGCTAGATCGATTTTTCCGCCCCCGTAAACCCCTATGTTGCAACTTTCATCAAAATCTTTAGAGCCGATTTCGTGAACGTAAGTAGAAAGCTAAATACAAACAAATGTATACATACAGATATTGCTTGTTTAGGCATCGATTTCACGAGTCGAATTAATTTGACACAATTTTTTCGCTATCTGCCAATACCCGTTTTATTGCTAACTGACGGTCTATATCGTTTACTTTAATGAAGTTATGTACACAAAATGTAAAATGACAGTGCGTATCTACTTAAAAGTGACAAAAAACCACGATCTGGGTAACACAAATGAAGTCTGCATGACATCTTATCTTATCTTAATATCTTCTTAATATATATAAATTACGTGTCACGTTGTTTGTCCGCGATAGACTCCTAAACTACTTAACCGATTTTAATCAAATTTGCACACCGTGTGCAGTTTGATCCAACTTGAAAGATAGGATAGGTAGGGTAGTAAGTGATAAAGATGGTCCACCCAAAACATTTATATGGCAAAACAACGTTTGCAGGGTCAGCTAGTTAATGATATTGTTAACTGAACCACATAATTTATGATTATTGATATAAGTTTTAAAAAAAATACTTAATGCACAAGAAAGTATTTATGTAAGTACCATGGTCATTTTTAGGTGAGAAGTGAAAACAAAAATACTTTTATTGAGCTATTAATTAAATTTGGCCATTAGAAAAAAAAAAAATAACACGAAAATGTAACAAAATTATTTTTGTGCACAACAAAATATACTTAAGTACTTTTTGGTTACAATATATCTGTAAGTATATATTTTCCCATATAAGTATTTCTACCTAACTACTTTTCCTTATTTATTCAGTCATTTTAGATAAGTAATCTATTCATCATCATTTCATCATTTTAGGCGAAAGACGTCCACTGCTGGACATAGGCCTCCCGAAGCACCGTTACTTCGACCTTGTGCTTCCCTCATCCAGCGGATTCCTGCGGCCTTCACAAAATTATCGGTCCATCTTGTGGGAGGCCTTCCAACGCTACGTCTTCCGGTACGCGGTCGCCACTCCAGAACCTTTCGGCCATCCGTTCTGCAAGGAATGTGCCTTGCCCATTGCCACTTTAGTTTAGCAATTCTTCGGGCTATGTCGGTTACCTTGGTACGCCTGCGGATCTCTTCATTTCTGCTTCTGCCACTGATAAGGCCCATTGTGAGCGACCACGTTTCAGTATCATAGGTCATCACTGGCAACACGTACTGGTCAAAGACTTTCGTCTTGAGACACTGTGGTATGTGGGACGAGAAGATATTGCGTAGCTTCCCGAATGGGTTCCCTATCCATTTGCATAAAATTTTAAGACCTAATATCATCATCTGCCTAGCCTTTTCCCAACTATGTTGGGGTTGGCTTCCAGTCTAACCGGATGCAGCTGAATACCAGTATTTTACATGGAGCGACTGCCTATCTGACCTCCACAACCTAGTGACTAGGTAACACGATACCCCTTGGTAAGACTGGTTGTCAGACTTTTTGGGCTTCTAACTACCCGTAACGACTGTCAAAGATCTACAAATGACAGCCGGGACCAACGGCTTAACGTGCTTTCCGAGGCACGGAGGGGACTTGGTATGTAAAGATGGTCACCCACCACATTTTAAGACCTAATATAACTTAGCATCATTTTGTTTGGCATAATTATATTTTCGCATAATATAATTACGCATAACAGCTTACGCATAATTTTTTTAAGCATAATTTCTCTAACCATAATAATGATTAAGCATAATATTCTAAAGCATAACTTCATTAAGCATAACATTCTAAAGCATAACTTTATTAAGGATAACATTCACAAGTATAAATTTATTTGCGCATAATGATATTAAAACATATACACCAGGCATGCAAGCAAGCATGCAGCATGCAAGCAAGCATACAGCATGCAAGCGAAGCATGCAGTAGGCATGGTTTCTGTCACGGCTCCGGCGCTGCGGGCCTCCGGCGGCCCCACGCGTGCTAATCGTCGCAGACGGCTTTCGCTCACCACCGCAGCTTCGGCTTGCTGGCCGGCTCCGCCGGCCAGCCTCAGCTTCGGCGGTTCCCTCCCAGCCGCCTGCTCCTCAGCCCGCGAGCCGCCTTGCCCCTACGCGCCTACGCGATTTTGAATTACACTCTAGGGGTAGGGCAAACAAGACTACGTGGAGTCGGTTTTGCAGCGATTCGGTTCTGTCACTAACTTTTTTAGCACAACATAATGATTTTTTAAGACAATACTTTAATTTTTACTAAAATTATTAGTAAAATCGAAACTTGCATATTTACAAGCAATTGCTAAAAATATACACCTAAAATAAAAATACATAGTTAAGTTACATAATGTTATATATAATAAATCATTTGTATGAAAATCTAAAATAAATACGTAAAATTAACTCAAATTTATTTCTGTTAATTGTATGCCTAAATATTATTATGCTAATAGTCATTAGGCCTAGTAACGTTATGCGAATCAAATTTATGCCAAAACAAATTAGTCTTTAAGATGATTATGCCAACATAAAATGTATGCCTAAAAAAATTATGCCGAAGTATTATTATGCCAAAACAAATTGTGCCAAAATCGTTATGCCGAAGTATATTAAGACAAAGAACGCCTTATGAAAAACATTATGCGAAAAGAAGGGATCCCTCCCGAATGCTGCCCAGGCGAGTCGGATTCAACGATTGACATCTTTCTCGAAGTTAGACCTATCTAGCTGGTCAGTTTATCTTAGATAAACATACTCGTCCACAACTTCGAGCGTAGCGTATCCGATCTTCATGAGAGTGGGTGTCACATGGGCATTTGACATGACCTTTGTCTTGTCCGTGTTCATTTTAAGACCCACTCTTTCGAAGGCTCTACTAACGTCATCGAGCATTGTACTGAGGTCCTCCATGGTCTCAGCAATGTAACTATGTCGTCGGAAAACCGAAGGTTAGTGATATACTCGCCATTGATGTTGATGCCTAGCCCTTTCCAGTCCAGAACCTTGAAGACATCATCCAGGGTAGCGGTGAACAGTGTTTCGGAGAGATAAGGTCTCCCTGTTTCACACCTCGCTGCAGAAGGATAGGTTTCGAGGTCTGGTCCTGGAGTCGGACTGACATAGTTGCGTTTTCGTACAGACACTTTAGCACCTCGATGTACTGATAGTCGATCTGGCACCGTTGAATAGATTGCAGTACAGCTCAAGTCTCGATTGAATCGAAGGCTTTCTGTCCACAAACGCTAAGCAGAGAGGTAGGTTATACTCTTCGGTCTTCTGTAGAACCTGCCGCAGCGTATGTATGTGGTCTACGGTGCTAAAGCCTTTACGGAATCCGGCTTGTCCGGGAGGTTGGAAATCGTCCAACCTGCGCGCGAGACGGTTCGTGATAAGATGATAACTCTTGAAAAAAGATCTATTAATACCTAGTTAAATCTTATAGCTAAAGCCTGAACGCTTAACTAAGACCGTTCCTGAGGGAACTCCGCGGTGCGGGAGGGGTGACAGTTGTCACAAGTTGACATATCAGTGAGCTCTCACGGCGCGTCACCACACCCCTCCCGCACTGCGCAGCTACCTCAGGAATAGTCTCAGATAAACGGTTGGGCTATAGTTATTAGTTTCTTAATCAATCTTGTTGTTTCTTAATTCTTTGATTATTTTCCTATTAACTTAATTATATAATCAATCTCGATCAATCACTTTCTGCTCGCTTTTCCTTTTTAAGCAAGTCTCTTTTTTTAGCCCTTTCAATGGCATATTTTCAGGATCGCTTTTTATTCGTTTATATTTTTCCCTTCTTGCAATACTCCTTTCCAACTCATTTTTTTTTACATTTTTGATTCAATTTTCTTATTAAGAAATACAATTAAAATGCGATTTCTTATCAGAATAATGAAGCGCGTGTCTGCTATCACCGAAATGTTCACGTGCCACTAAGTCCCTTTACGCAGCGTAGAAGTGGGAATGGTGGTAACGCACCTGGGATGTTCTTAATTACGGACGTTTATTAAGTCAATACTAATGAATAAAACAGAGAAATCGTGTTATATTTTGTATTAATTTAAAACTATCAGCGTAACTTGAGTTAATGGTTATTAATGTGTAACCAGAATTTAAAAAAAAAATACAATTTACCAGAGTAGTATTTTTTATAATTAAAGTTTTGTTGAAAAATCGGGAAAATCCCCAGTGACACAAATGAAAAAATAGATAAGTAGTTTCTTATAATTATCTCAATATTAAATGTGATAGTTTAATCTTTCTAACTGTACAATATTAAGATGTAATGTTAGCATCGTATTAAATAGAAATTACGCGTATTAAAGGAGTTATTTCAGAAACCCACTTTTTAGGTTTGGTTTGAAATTGACCCTTAATATAGGATAAAAATCCTTGTAATTTCTTCTATGTATGAATTCACCACATAATGCTCACACTATCTATGTTGTGTTTTACAGGAGATCAAGTCAACAGATCTATAATGTGACCCTATTCTTCTTGTTCTTCATGTCCCTGTACAGCTTGCTAGGTGTACAGTTCTTTGGAGAATTAACACATCACTGCGTCAGGAATGATACAAATCCGTAGTTAGTACATATTATAACATACTAGAAATATGTTTAATTTTTTTGAAAAGGGATCTATATGGTGGGCATTGCTGCTTGTTCAAAAACTATTAATTTATTTATAATATAACCCTGTGCATAAAATAATTTGCTATAATTTAATAAAATATTTTAATGAATTATGAACTTTGTTTTTCAGTGAAATCACTATAAATTCCTTAGCTATTCCTGATACTTTTTGCTCTCCTGACCCTGGTTCAGGATATCAATGTCCTCCTGGAATGAAGTGTATGAAACTTAATTTATCCAAATACATCATGGGATTCAATGGGTTTGAAGAGTTTAGTAAGTAGAAAAACAACAACATTATTGAGCTTTAAATCAAGCAAGTTATTTATGTTATTAAAAAAAGTTTTGTTTCTGTTTAGCAACAAGCTTGTTCACTGTCTACCAAGCATCATCTCAAGAAGGTTGGGTCTTCATAATGTATCGCGCTATTGACTCTTTACCTACATGGAGATCAGCTCTATACTTCAGGTAAAATCATAACAATACCTAACTTCATTCTGGCAATTATCAATGAATATTACAAATTATTGTAAAATCTTTACAGCACAATGATATTCTTTTTGGCCTGGCTAGTCAAGAACGTTTTCATAGCTGTGATCACTGAAACATTCAATGAAATAAGGGTACAATTCCAACAAATGTGGGGTGTGAGGAACCCTATTACTAAAGGTAGCACTACCCAGTTTTTCACTGGTGACGATAATGGATGGAAATTGGTTACTATTGATGAAAATAAACATTCAGGTAATTATCATAAATAATTCTGGATTTAAATGATAGATAAAATAGACGAGATAATTTTTTCATCCTTTTTTTTCTTCCAGGCAGTGCACCAGAAATATTCCATAGATTATTAAGGTCTGCATATTTCCGACTATTAGTCATGGGGGTTGTTTTGGCTAATGGAATAATAACAGCAACAATGAACTTCAAACATGATGACAATCCTAGAGAATTCTTTTACGAGAAATACTATTACATAGAGGTAGCTGAGATTGTGTTTTCGTAAGCCATGTTTTTAACCTATGTTAAGTATAATATTTAATGAAACAATTATTTTCTATACTTTCAGATTGCATTTACTATTTTCTTGGATTTGGAGGCCTTAATCAAAATTTGGTGTTTGGGACTAAAGGGCTATTTCAAGCACTCTGTTCACAAATTCGAATTACTTTTAGCTATAGGCACTACTATTCATATAATACCCCAGCTGTACATGTCAGGGTTTACATATTTTCAGGTAAATACAATTGTTGTTAGAAAATACATTTTGTTCCAATAATGCAGTGAACACAAGGCGTTTGTAAGGCAAATAGAGTGCCATTATTTATTCATTTGGTTTCGTTTTAGGTTCTTCGAATAGTAAGATTGATAAAAGCATCACCATTATTGGAAGGATTTGTCTACAAAATCTTTGGACCAGGAAAGAAACTTGGCAGCTTGATTATATTCACAATGTGTTTGCTCATCATCAGCTCTTCTATATCAATGCAACTGTTTTGTTTCCTGTGCGAATTTACTAAATTTGAAACATTTGATGAAGTAAGTAATATCTCGAAATTATGGGCTATAGTAATTTGCTTATTTTCGGTCCAGAAATCTACTTAATTAAAATCTTAAATTCATTCACTGACAGACAACGAACAGCCTTACCGCTGGGTCTAAAATCATGAAATTTTGCACAAGAGTTACTTATATCACGAAAGTGAGCACTAAGGAAGGATTTTTGGAAACTCTTCCCCTAAGGTCAAGTATTATGTATGGAATTTCGTCGTTTTTACCGATGGGTAATCTTATCGGGCACACGGCTTGTCATATAATAAGTCCCCACAGACCTTTAATAGCTAGTAGCTACACACTTACACAATGCTTATAAAATAATGGTAATTCAGATAACTGTGGCATTATAGTTTGACCGAGACCGCTGTACCGCGCCTTAGGAGTGGTTGGGGTGGGGGGCCGTGAGCGTTGACGAATGAGCGGCCTGCACTGTCCCCCCGTCTCGCCGCGCACATATCTAAGGCGCGGTACAGCGGTATCGGTCAAACTCTAATAATAATCTTTGACAATAATATTATGTTTTAGGCATTCATGTCTATGTTCCAAATTCTAACTCAAGAAGCCTGGGTAGAGGTAATGGACGAGACCATGGTGAGAACAAGTCAAACATTGACGCCCCTTGTCGCCATTTACTTCATACTGTACCATCTGTTTGTTACTCTGGTAAGGAAGCATACTTAACTTTACAATAATTATGCTTATAATGCACTGATAATATAGTTCTCATAATTTTGAACTGTATTCCAGATTGTGTTGTCACTTTTTGTAGCAGTCATCTTAGACAATTTGGAACTAGATGAGGATATTAAAAAACTGAAACAACTCAGGTACCGCCAACAAAGCGCAGAAATCAAAGAGAGCCTGCCATTCAGATTAAGAATATTTGAAAAGTTTCCCGATAGCCCGCAAATGACTAAGCTGCACAAAGTCCCTGGCGATTTCAATCTACCCAAGGTTTGTGTATTTGCATTACCTACATATTATTACACATTCAGAACAAAAACGACAGTTCTCTATAAAGCCGCGATTACAAAAAACCAAATTTAAAATAATCAGACAAAAACACCCGAAGACACTTTCATGTAACGTTTTGTCGCATTTACACTAAATTTGTCCATGTATCAGTTCTGACCGTTAAAAAGCTTTGGAAATTTACCCGTTATGGTATTGGTGCGATCTACTCAATAACATTTTGAACTCACTAACAGAAAACGCGTGTGGCTATGCGTTGTCTAAGGAACTCTCGTGCAAAATTTCTTACTTCTAGATTCTAGAAGTATGAAATTTTGCTCGAGAGTTCCTTATGTAACAAAGGTGAGCACAAAGAAAGGATTTTTTCAAATTCAGCCCCATACATCCATCGGATTAAAAAGGGAATTTTGTATGGAAGTTTGTAATTTTTGGCGATAGGTAAGTAAAACAGCCATACCATTTCGTTGTATTGTGTATTTGTGGTTATGGTATTACACAGGTCCGCGAGTCGTTCATGCGTCAGTTCGTGTGCGAGGTGGAAGGCGAGGAAGAGGCGGGCGCGGCGAGCGGCGGCGACGTATCGCGGCGCGCCTTCGAGTACATCGGCGTGGCCAAGATCGCTTTCCCGTACCGCAAGCGCTGCCTCGTAAAGACGCTGTTGGTGGCGCCGCCGTCGCAGCGGCCCAGCTCCGCGCTGCGCCGCCACGTCGTCAGCTCCATCATTGAGTTAGTGCAACACACCCTGCCGAACTATCGGTGGGCCTGCATGACATATCTTCGGGGTAATAGTGTTAAGCGCTGGGCTTTTAAGCTGAGTGGGTAACCCTTTCGGTACAACGCAATGTAAATGATTTTTCATGCAATTTTCTCTTTTTGCTCCTTTCATTGTTGTTATGTTGTCTTATGTGGTTATGTCCTATAGGCCATAACATAACAACACACATTTACATTTTTCCGTAAGGACAAATGTTTTTCTAGTTCTTGGTACTAAAATGTGGGTCTCGTCTGTCGAGCCGAAACTATCTGAAATATATTGCATTTATTTTTGTTGCTTTGATTTTTTTTTTTAATTTACAGGTATCGATTTTGTTGCAGTTAACAGTCGCGTGATTAAGGTTTATTTGATTTCTTTTCTTTTCTTTTTCGTTTTAGTTTTTAATAAAGAATGGTAATTAAGTTTGTAATGAACTATGATTCATAATTCTTTGATGCTATTTTAGGGACTCCAATAATCACCGACCCCTGCTGGGAGATTCAGCGATGTTAGCGACTGGAGGCAAGTCTGGTCTGAAGCCACAAGGGACCATATCGAGCGCAAAGCAATTGCGGGTCGATCAGAAGAAGTATGTATTTAATTTGGTTGCAGAAAATAAACTTGAATTCAGAATCTTAGATACTATTTTGGAACCACAAAGTCAATGTCATACAAGGTTCAAATTTCATTGTTACCAAAATTTGTCAAAATACAACTAAGATTACATAACGCTACAATGATAGTTGAATAAGTGGCAAAGGGAATGTAAATGATCTAATACTAGCTGACCAGACAAACGTTGTCCTGTCCAATTTTCAATAATTAAAAAGTAAGTTCAAATACGAAAACCCGACTACGGAAAAATCACGCTTTAAAAAGTATGAAACAAGAAAATATTTCAGACAGAAATCAAGACATCGGTACGGAAATGGTCAAGGTAAAGCCGTGGTCGCATGCCTGTACACCTACAAAATTATAATGGCATGCAACCACGGCTTTTCCTTGATCATTTTAGTCGGTATTATTTTAGTAGCCGGGTTTTAGTTTTTGAACTTACTTTTTATTTAAATTATTTTGGGGTTATAATTTCGTGATAAAGAATTTGCAGAGCAGCTTAAAACTTTTGTTTTGGGTTTTATTGTATATAAATAGGTATTAATTTTACAACCGTGCCGTACGTAGCACAGTCTCACTTTTATTTATTTATTTAACTATTTATGTACACACAAATAATACACAGACAAGACCGAACAGAAAAATACGTACAAAGGTGATGCTTGCTTGTGAGGTTTGCCTGTTTTTAACAATTTGAACATATTTATTTACTTAGAAAATATGATATATAGATAGTGCAATCCACGAAGACGCGCCCCACTCCGCTCCGCTCCGTACTAAAGTACAGCTTGCAGTACAGTAATCGCGGAGTGGGGCGCGTCTTCGTGGATTGCATAATATATATATACATATTTGTAATTTGCTCGTCAAGCTCTTTCATTTGATACCCAACAGAGCACAGGTTTTTTTTAGTTCATGTCTTTATGTCCTCTAGAGGGCGATCTTTGAGCGGACGATCAAGACAAGCGTCTTGATCGTCCGCTCAAAGCCCAATGATACCTCATTTGTCAAATTATAATCGGTAGTTTAGAAATTATGAGGTAACAGATGTACAACCCTCCTTTTTGCTTCGCCGTAGTCGGGTAAAAATGTCATACAAAAAACGAAGTCAGTTTTCTCGAATTTGCAAAATTTCC
Organism: Agrochola lychnidis; assembly: GCA_963680765.1. Classification (NCBI taxonomy): domain Eukaryota; kingdom Metazoa; phylum Arthropoda; class Insecta; order Lepidoptera; family Noctuidae; genus Agrochola; species Agrochola lychnidis. Next base: position 13,456,531 of record OY796858.1, read on the forward strand.
GGAAAACTTTTACAATTTTTCTTTCCATAAAAACCTAACTCGGATTATTACGAACATTTCATAATAAAAAATTCCTAGTCTGTCCAGCCGTTCTGAAGTGATGCGCTTACCAACGAACAGCATTTTATTTTGATTTATATAGATAGATTCTGAATTCAAGTAATAGTACGGTGGGGTTTAAAAGATATGGCCTGATTAACGAGTAAGCAAAAATATGGCTCTCAGGTTCGGCTCGCGCTCTATCCGGCGATCGGTGCGCAGCGGGTCCATCAAGCTGAAGCAGACGTACGAGCACCTGTTGGAGAACGGCGACATCGGCGCGGCGTCGCGCGTCGTGCCGTCGTCGCGCGCGCGCCCGCCCTACCTCGACATCCGGCTGCTGCAGGCCAAGCGCCAGCAAGCTGAGATGAGGAGGTAACCTTTTCATTTATACCTAACTAGCGACTCGCCCCTGCTTTGCATGGTTTTTACGACTTGACAAAACAAGAAGATTCCTTTATTATATCTAAGTTAAATATTACTAAATATAAATTAATAATGTATTATTATTGTTAATGTTTGACTGCCTCGTTGGTCTAGTGGTCGCAAGCGCTACTGCTGAGCTTGAGATCCTGGGTTCGATTCCCGGGTCGGGCAAAGTGTTATTGGGTTTTTCTATCTGAAATTTCTCAGTAGCAGCCCGGAGTCTGGATTTGTGCCCGGTTGATGGCAATAGGCTCGCCCCCTATTACATGGGACTTAAACATAACTGGCGGAATGTGGGTGTACCTGCTAGAGGGACACCTCTGCCCAACCCTTCGGGGACACAAGGCGTGATGTTATGTTAAATATTAATGTATTATACACATAAACCTTTCGGAATAAATACTCAAAATGTTGTTGAAAACCGCGTCAAAATCCATTCATTTATCCATGCATTTAGAAGAACAACGCGGTCACAAAGGCAGACACGAAAAGTGACTTCAATATAGCATAGATCAGCAGAACAATGCTAATCATTTCATAGCTGCAAAAATGTTATAATCAAAGAAATACTTGGAAAAAAAAACCGGCTAAGTGTAAGTCAGACTCGCACACGAAAGGGCTACCGTTATTTAGCAAAAACCGCCAAAAAAAGACGTCTTGAATGAGGACCCCTTTAATTTTTAACTTTATTTTATTTTATTATGGGAACCCTAAAAAATGTAGTGTTAAATATTGTACGGTGTTACGGAACCCTTCGTGTCCGAGTCGCATTTGGCCTGTTTTTACGTTCAGTTAAATGAAAATACCAATCGAAGTATATTTTTCATCTCAAATAAAAATCGCAAAGATAAAGTATTTCATTTTATACTGTGAATTACAAAGTAATTTTTTGCAGTTGCAGAAAACCGCCCATCCTTATTCTGTCTGTCTGAACGCGATAAACTCAAAAACTACATTTGCATGCATTTTCAAACGGTTTTCACCAATGGACGGAATGATACACGAGGAAGGTTTTAGTGTATAATTCATTAAGGTTTTGTGTAAATTAGCAGAAATATGATGATTATTCTTGAAGATGTCGGAGAAAATCATGCCGACTGGGAGCTTTTCTGGTATGCGCCACGTAAACCGTGAGAGATAAATAGAATTTATGTTCTACAGGATTCTATATCTTAAAAAGTTCAACAAAAAGTCCGCGATGGCATATGTCTATCATGAGATACAGCCCGCTGATAGACAGACGGACGGACGGACAGCGGAGGCATATTAATAGGGTTCCGTGTATAGACCTAACTAGCAAAATAGCTTTTCGGCTTCTGGTATCACGTGTGTTTACACGTGTTCATATAGTGAACAAAAGAGACAAGCTAATTTGCCAGTACTTTAAATAATGTTAGCGTTAAGTATTCGAACCTTTTACATCGCACTTTCATGTCAGTCGCCAACTTTCGGCGCTGAGCCAAGAGCTGAATACCCAAAAACGAGCATAAAGCTCAAAGACTTTTGTTGACTGTACATTTAATCAAATTGTATGTTAGGAATCAACGAGAAGAGGACTTACGCGAGAATCATCCTCTGTTCGACACTCCCCTGCTGATAGTACCGAGAGAGTCCCGCTTCAGGAAGATATGTCGCGCCATTGTGGACGCGCGTTATGACGCCCGGCTACGAGACCCTGTCACTGGCAACGAGAGAAAAGTACATTATAAAAGTTTTCAGTAAGTATTTATCTCTCGTGGTTTCACCTGCTTGATGATCTCACAGGAACCGTGTATTCGTTCGGAATAAAATTAAAAGCTCATGTCACTCTCCAGTACATAAAATAACATCGATCCGATGCTCAATCGCTGCTTAAAATAAGGACAAAACAACAAACACACTTCCGCAAATTTTAGTAAGATGAGCAGCCCTAATAAACACACGGGTGTTAGCTTTCTGACTAACGTGTCTGGCTGTACGCGTCTTAGAAGTTAGTTATTTCCTTTTTGTAATTTTAATTACTATTTTAAAAATGTCTTTGACATATCTCGGGGCTCTGGGGTTCCGGACCTTTCGAAGGCGTACAAGGGGCCGAAGCCAATTAGCAGAGGTCCCTTAGACAATTTTAAATGGTGTGGAGGAATCAAACGACGATTATTCCTTTATGCGCTATACAACTGTACACAAAGACAACCCCTGGTTGGTGTAGGACTATTGCAGGATATAGGGAAAAAAAAGGATATTGAACTATGGGTTTAGGTACCTAAAATGGACTGGTTACCTAAAAAGATGCAAAGATTATGATCCCTGCTTGACCAATGTCTTATATACTATACTCACTACTCAGATAAAATGTCAGGGGGTGACTTGCACACTCATTAATGGACCCCCGAAAACTGTCGAGGAGGTAACATATCTTGAGGTGCTTAAAATGGAGAGGTATTCCACGGCTATCAGGACAATCCCGGAAGTACGGTCAAGATCCCTACCAGGATCTTACTTTACTGACTTGACCGATCTTATCTGACTTTACCTACGTTTGCTCTTGCAAATCTCCACTCAATCCGGCCAATAAAGCCAAGAAACAGGTGGGAGCTCTGCTGCTCGTCAGTGTTCACTCTGGCCGGTTAATAAAGGCAAGCCAGAGATGAAGAACAAGAATTCTCCTGGGAGATAGGGTCCATAGGGTCGCTACTGCTCAACAGCTCGCCACATGCTTCTTCTTGCACATGCTGTCCTGTGGGTTTCTGTATCTCTCTTAGTTTGGCTCCTTACCCTAGATTTCCTTACACTAGACTGTTTCGGCAAAGTACTGGCATAGACTTTGAGTACATAGCACTCGCAAGTCCCACCACGACATCAATGTGGAGATACGGCGGTGGGGCTATTTTAAATATAATTTAATTTTATTACAAAACGTTACCTGCTAATCGTGCTATGTTTTATATTTTCAGTAATTTCCTCGGACTAGTGACTTACATGGACTGGGTCATGATCATGGTCACTACACTCTCGTGCTTATCGATGATGTTCGAAACACCTACCTACAGAGTTATGGAAAACTTCGTTTTGCAGGTGAATGTAACCCAATAAGTAATCATTTATCGAAATCACCAATTGCTATTATTAGTATTCACCAATAAGTATGTAGTAAATATCGAAATCATCAACTATCTTAGCAAATTATTACTACCTTAATGTAAAAATCTTAGCAAATTATTGAATGTTTTATTATTTAGATTGCTGAATACGGGTTCGTGGTATTCATGAGCTTGGAACTGGCGCTGAAAATTTTAGCTGACGGATTGTTTTTCACACCTAAAGCTTATCTAAAAGATGCCGCCGCTGTGCTAGACGTTTTTATCTATATTGTAAGTATCTCACACACACACTCAGACCGACACTTAAAAATGATGTGCTCGATTTTGTAGAAAACTTGTGTTAGAATCCGATAACTTTTTGCACAAATAATCACCTAGTATATTGGAGTTTGCTCTTTAAGAATCGATTTTCATATAAGGCCGCCGTATGGAAATTTTATGAGTGAAATTTATACAAGTGTTAACTTGTTTTATTCGTAAATAACACGAATTATAATTTTGAAAAAACCATTACATATTTCACTCTTCGATCTAGATATCTCGGCCGTTTTTTTTTACGAGATTCCTTTGTGTACCCTCTTTGCCTATTGCATATTCAAAGACAGGAGTAAACTCAAGTTGTGCGTATTGCACCGAGCATAGTCAATTAACAACCGCTATCGATAAAACGTCCCTTGTCGACAAAGAATCATCCAGTATTGATGAAATGTGGATGGCTATAAGAGTAGGGGAAGATGGACTGTGTGAAAGATGATATAGCTCGAAAGGGGGTGACTACCGAGGTGACGTCTCATAGAGAAGTTTGGAAGAAAAGGACATGTTGCACCGACCACGAATAAATTGGGACAAGGGCAAGAAAATGATGATGACGTTCGTGCAGGTGTCGCTGACGTTCCTGTGCTGGATGCCGCTGCGCGTGCCGCCCGGCTCGGCGGCGCAGATGCTCATGATCCTGCGCTGCGTGCGGCCGCTGCGGATCTTCACGCTCGTGCCGCACATGCGCAAGGTGGTCTACGAACTGTGCCGCGGGTTCAAGGAGATATTGCTCGTGAGTAAACAAGGAATGAGCCTGCTAACCATGCAAGTCATATTAACAGTATTCCTAGTTAATATGGTACAAACGCCCGGTTTCTGGGACGAAAATCAACACAAAAATTTGTTAAAAAATTGTCGAGCGCCCGTAAAGTATTATAATTGGTTAAATGAATTATCAACGGCCAATAGCATCACTTGACGTGCGTTTAATTTTGTCGCGTCGATAAGTTTCATTACCGAAACGGGGGCGATAGTTTTAAAAAAATGACAAGAAACGAAAATTCAAAACCAAAGACACCGACTTCCGCAATTAAAGTTATTTTTCACTTTGTAGTGTTTTTTGGAAGTCGGTTGTTTTTTTTTCTGTAAAAAGTTTAAATTTTAATTTTTTTGTTGTGGTACCTACACCACACAAATTCGAAAACCACTACCTGCTATGTATAACAGTGACAGGAACTTATCATATCCACATACTATGTGGGAAAAAAATACGTATTATTGAAGCTAACTCAAAAACTATTGAAGCAAAGTTAATAAAATTTATATGGGACCACCTCGAGGGCATACCCTTTCAAACAAAAAAAGAATTTTCAAAATCGGTCCACAATTGACGGAGAAATCGGTGGACAAACATAAAAAAAAAACAAACATACGCGACGAACATATAACCTCCTCCTTTTTGGAAGTCGGTTAAAAAGAGTCGTGTCTCATGGTCTGAGTTACATAGAGGAAGCTCTTCAAAGCCGAACTTTTTCTCTCTATGTGCCTATATTAACGGCCACAGTGACGAAATAGTTCTCTAAGTAAGGTACGCACTGTACTTTCGAGAATTATTTTATCACTGTTAAGTCAGTCAAGAATACTATAATTAATATATTTTTGTCTGCTTGAGATTTAAACTGAGCAATTAATTTACTTTTCAACAGGTATCGACTCTTTTGATCCTCCTGATGTTCGTGTTTGCGAGCTATGGAGTACAATTATACGGTGGCAGGTGAGTGCCAACATATTTGCAGCATATGTAATGCAATTGGCTTGGTTTAACAAGATCTGATCCCGATAACGTGATAATTCCTTATAGTACCGGGTTTAATAATTGCAAAGTAAAATACCAAACTTTAAAAGTAGCCAAATTCTTTGGAAAACTACTTTTTGTACCACTGTTTTGTTCCGAACCCCTCTGTCTTTGGCGATATCTGGCTTAAAACTTATCCAGATCGTCACACCACCATCGCTGAGGCCGGCGGCGGCGTCCAGAGCGATGTCCAGTGAGTGTATATTGAAAGCGAGTACATTTCAGACTGGCGCGGTGCAACGACCCCACGATAACGAAGCGCGAGGACTGTGTGGGCGTGTTCATGCGCCGCGTGTTCGTCACGAAGATGAAGATCCGGCCCGGCCCCAACGAGACCTTCCCTTCCATGCTCGTGCCTAGAGTCTGGTATGTAACACACGCATGTTTATATTAATAATTGCCTTTAAAAGGCGGCTGGCTGAATGCAGAACCAAAATAACCGACAACGCAACGAACATAGCCGATGGAACTTAAAATGGCAGTCGGCAGTAGCCGTAAAGACACAGCGTCGGTAGCCCCCCACAAGGTGGGCCGATGACGTGGTGCAGATCGCGGGAAGCACAAGACCGAGTGTCGTAGAGATGATTGGGAGTCTCTGTCCAGTAGTGGACGTCTTTCGCCTGAATATTGATTGATGGTGATGATATGAATGAATATGCAAATGGCGGAGAATCAAATGCTGTATAATCAAGTTGATTTTTTTTTTATTCAGTATTTTGCAGACCTAGGATGAAATTATCTTGAGTCTATTCCTAACTTACTATATATATTGTTTCAGGGCGAATCCCAAACGATTCAATTTCGATAACATTGGTGATGCACTCTTAACATTATTCGAAGTACTATCATTTAAAGGCTGGTTGGATGTCCGAGATGTATTGATCAAAGCATTAGGACCGGTCAGTATGCATAAGTTATTTTCAAAACAGGTCACATGTTCATGTTTCTTTTTGTGTCTCCAGTTATAAATGCCATAATCTGTGTTGCCAGGTACACGCAATCTATATACACGTTTACATATTTCTTGGCTGTATGATTGGACTAACCCTGTTCGTCGGTGTGGTGATTGCTAACTACTCGGAGAACAAAGGCACTGCTCTGTTGACTGTCGACCAGCGACGTTGGTAAGATACTATTATATACTACAGATCCCTAAAAAAAATATGCGCTTTGAGAATCATTGTCTATTTTCGGAAATGCGAACGCGCAGTAATGAGATCTAATATAGGGCTGTTACAACCATGGAAGTACTCGCTTATTTTGTAGTACCATGATTACAAAATTATAGATTATCAGCTCTATGCAATTCCAATAAACTTTTGAGTGGAATTTTTACGACCGGAGTAGGTAACGTTCAATGATAGGTGCACTACTACAAAGCGCGGCAGTATAAAACTTAGATGCTTTGTCTCTTTGCGCAGTTCGTGCTAATTTGGAAACACAAAGATTACCGAAGCGCATATCTTTTCTAGTTTAACTGTACTTAGGTAATGCATAATATTGAATAGAAATTAATTCTGTGCTATATACAGGAATCTCAATCTTTTGACATGTTGTCTATTCATAGAAATGAAATGCTGTTCGTTGGAAGCGAAAAACTGACCATCCTTTTTCTATGGGATTTTTGTATGAACTTTTGAACAGGACAACGTCTGTCGGGTCAGCTAGTTTACTATAAAACTGTGTTCGTTTCCAGGTGTGACCTAAAGAAGCGACTGAAAATTGCTCAGCCGCTGCACTTGCCTCCTCGCCCGAACAAGCGCAAAGTTCGCGCTTTCGCCTATGACGTCACACAAAACTTGAGCTTCAAACGAGTGATCGCGATCGTTGTTCTCATAAATAGTGGATTGTTAGCTGTCACGGTGAGTCACCTTCCACCATACATTGAATTACATGATCGATAGTTTTTAAAGACATGATAAGTCCGTACTGTGTATGGATGTTTCGTAAACTTAGTAATGCAAAAGATCGAGCTCTGAGCTTAGCAATTGGATGATTTATGTCTAGTGCACGGCCGTTAATATGACACATTGAGCTTTAGTAAGAGACAGAGACACACACAATGCTCATCAATGATGAACTTTTTCTTAAACTGTAAGTCCCATGTTTAATTATTTATGATTTTTTGTAACCTATTATAGAGTTTTCTCTGAAATAAATAAATAATAATCCTTGGGCGCACTTGCATAGTCCGAACAGGGATAATCGTCGGTTGGTGCCTCATTCCATAAAAAATTGTCTAAGGGGCCTCTGCGAGTTGGCTTCAGACCCTCATATGCCTTCCAAAGGTCGGGACCCAAGAGTGCCGAGATATGTTAAGACATATAAATAATAATAATAATGTACAGCCTGGTGCTGTGTGGTCAATCTAAGTCATGGATTCCCATCCAGTGGGGCGTGCAGCCCTTGGTAGAGCGTCCGACGCGGGGTGCAGTGCCTTGGTATTACAAAAGGCTAAGGTTAGATTCCGAAACATAGGTGCTGTAAACTGAGCTTAAGCTTTTCTGAATAAGTTGACTAAGTAACTTGGTGGGCGTAGTGATTTTAAAATAAAGTTAGGGGTCACGTATTTTAAAAGGTTGGGAACCCCTGATCTAACTAATAACACTTTCGGCAAAGTATTCTACGTAGCTGTATTTAAGTTTCGCCTTCGAAATTCCAGTGGTCTCGCTACTCCCCGTACACGGAGCAGCTGGCCCTCACCTCGGCTCTGCTAACTCTCGTATTTGTGGTGGAAGTGCTTCTCAAGACCATTGCGTTCACTCCGCGCGGCTACTGGCAGAGTCGCCGCAACCGATACGATCTGCTCGTCACCGTCGCTGGCTGCATCTGGATCTTTATGCATTTCACTTTGAAGGTAACCATTGTTTTTTTATAAGTCTGTTGACGTGAGGTGAGGTTTAGATGAACTCATAAACGATACTTGTTGGGCCGTGGCCATGTTGGCTTGGCCTATTTATCATGTTTGAATAATTATTTTTTACCTAATCGTAGATTGCGGTATACAAGGTAAAGTTAAATGCACTGGCGAAACTTCACAGACGTGCTGGGTATAGATATTTAATGAAGCCAGTTAATTTATTTTTAGTAAGGATTTATTTAATTTTTACGTATAAAATCGTTTATTATAATGCTCTCGACGGTCAATACCGTCAAAACAGCACAAAAATGTTGCTAGTATAATTGTTGTCTTGAATAATGGTGTTATGTTGTTTGTAGAACGACCTGTCGTACTTCGTGGGCTTCATGGTGGTGATCCTGCGCTTCTTCACGATCACCGGCAAGCACACCACGCTCAAGATGCTGATGCTGACGGTCGGCGTCAGCGTGTGCAAGAGCTTCTTCATCATCTTCGGCATGTTCCTGCTCGTCTTTTTCTATGCACTCGCTGGTACCATCGTTTTTGGAAACGTCAAATACGGCGAAGGGATTGGCAGGTAAATAATAATTTTGGCATTTGCGTACATGTAGGGTTTTGGCTTCATGTAGTTAGCTTCTAATAAAATGTATCGAATCGTACCGAGTTACCGACTATAATAACATGATTAGTAGCACGCCATTACGGTGCGGTCACATTTGTGACATTGCATGGACAAAACTTCATCCAACGATTACCCTGCTAAAAATAATGTTCAAAGGTTGTATTAAAGTATCTATGCTACTAAAGTTAAACTTTTCAATTAAGCTGTTATCAACGATTAATATCTCATTTCATCATCATCGGTCCACAGCAGTTCACTGCTGGACATAGGTCTCTCCAAGCCATTCAACACGATTCTCAGCGACTCTCATCTAGCTGCTACCAGCCACCCTGCGAAGATCGTCACTCCACCTAACCTGAGGGGTCCTACCTTACGTTGACCGATTCGCGGTCTCCACTCAAGAACACGTCTACCTCAACGATCATCAGTCCTACGGCTAATATGGCCGGCCCATTTTGCTTATTCTGGGAGCTATATCGAAAACTTTTATCTGATTTGCAGGCGCGCAAACTTCAACTCGCCAATCCACAGCGTGGCGATGTTGTTCCGCATAGTGACGGGGGAGGACTGGAACAAGATCATGCACGACTGCATGGTGGCGCCGCCCTACTGCACGCCCGCCGACAACTACTGGGAGACCGACTGCGGCAACTTCACCGCCTCGCTCGCATACTTCTGCACCTTCTACGTCATTATCACGTACATCGTGCTCAACTTACTTGTGGGTTAGTGCAACGGTTTTATGTAAATGAAAATAACATATCATCACGCCTACATACAGTAAATCCACATTTCGCCAGTTATGTTTAAGTCCCATATAATAGGGGGCGAGCCTATTGCTATCAACCGGGCACAAATCCTAACTCCGGGCTGCTACTGAAAAAAATTCCTACACACTTTGGCCGACCCGGGAATCGAACCGAGGACCTCATGCTCAGCAGTAGCGCTTGCGAACACTAGACCATCGAGGCAGTCAAATTGCCTAGCAACAGCCGAATGTAAAGTGATTGGCACTTGGTAAACCAAAGAGGCGGTTCAGACAAAGGTAAAATATTCATAATTCTGCCGTATTTTCAGCCGAACCTAAGTAAAGCATAATCAGTCTATAATGTTTCCACTGCTGGAGCACAGGCCTCGGGACTCTGTGAGAACGAACCTAAACATAAAACAAACTTTCGTGTGAGTAGATAATATCACTAGTGTAACATCATTTTTGTATCTTGCAGCTATAATCATGGAGAACTTTTCATTGTTCTACTCAAACGAAGAAGACGCTCTTCTGTCTTATGCTGATATAAGAAACTTCCAAAATACATGGAACGTTGTGGATGTGCATCAAAAAGGTGTCATACCGGTTAGAAAGGTAAGTTCTAAATTAATGTCAAACATAAAAGTCAACCGCACATCAATAGTTAAACTTGAACCACAAAAAACGCCCTTACTGCTACGAAATAAAGGCGTTCACGTTGTCTATCTAAAATGGTAACATGTATGGTCTTTATCGCATTTCAGGTGAAATTCATATTGCGTCTACTGAAAGGTCGCCTAGAATGCGACACCCACAAGGAGAGGCTATTGTTCAAGTACATGTGCTATGAGCTCGAGCGACTGCATAATGGCGAAGATGTTACCTTCCATGACGTCATCAAGTACGTAGCCATACTTTATGGTAGGCTTATTCAGGGTTGCGGAGATTAAAACCGTAAAAATGTTCCTATTCTACCGGATGATTTTTTTTACCGACTCGAAATTTTTACAGGCTGTTCTACCCATGAATATAAACAACTTTCACTATGGGAGCAACTCTTTAATCACGAAAAAAAAAATTCTCTGTTTATATAAAAGTTCAACACCTACTTGACCAAAATGTATGGACTGATTTTTTTTTCGTGATTTTGAGAGTTGCTCCGATAGTGAAAGTTGTTTATATTCATGGGTAGAACACCCTGTAAAAATTTCGAGACGGTAAAAAAAATCATCCGGTAGAATAGGAACATTTTTAAAAATAAAAAATCATCATCCGTAATAAATAAAATAAAAATCATCCGGTATATATTTTTTTAATATTGGAGTATACCTATATTTTTTTTTTAATGATAACAGTATGCTGTCATACCGCACGGTGGACATTCGCAAGTCACTGCAAATGGAGGAGTTGTTGGCGCGGGAAGAGTTCGAGTTTCTGATCGAGGAAGAAGTCGCCAAGCAAACCATACGCACGTGGCTGGAGGGCTGCCTCAAGAAGATACGCGCCAACAGTAGCGTAAGTTATATGGCTAATAAATTAATAATATACTACAATAAACCATAAATAATAATCTTCTACATATTGTTTAGGGGCCATCCTTTAATCACGTGAGGTTTTTTAGGCCACTTTTATACTCCCTTAGAAGGAGCCCCCGCGTGAGGTTTTAGGCTACCCCGCAGCATCACGTGTATTTTTATCATTAAAAAGATCAGATATTTTTAGATACTGTTTTAATTATGTTTTTTAATTGATCGCTCGGGGTTTTACGTGGTTGCACAATTCATTTCAATACATCGAGCCTGTTATGGAAGAACATCGTAAGCGACTTTTATGAAATTTTACAGGAGAGGTATTTTATTGATAATTTTTAATTTGTTATTTATAGATCTCCGGTTTTTGTATATATTGCGAAACACATTAGGCTCTATGTAAAATCAATTAAATTATTGCAGAAAGAGTTAAATAATGAGTACTTTTGTCGCTTAAGATAAAAATAAAGGTCATGATTTCTGTTTGTTTTCAAAAATCGTCATTTACGCTATTACTTTTCTTTAAAATAATGAAGGCTAACTAATGTATGCACTGTGTTTTTTCTCCTAATATCACGCGTTTCAAGGCCCTTGTAAGGCCCAAAAATGCTTGCTCGCTACCACACATCTTAAAAATCACATGACATAGGGCCTAATTTATTTATTAACAAGAACAAATTGCTTGCTACCCAGATCTTAAAAATCACATGACCATAGGGTCTAATTTATTAATCTAATTTATAAATTGAACTAGAACAGTTCTAAAAATCTGCGTTTAGTTGTTACTCAGAAACAAGAATTACAATGGTAAAATTTAAATAAATTTGTAGTGTTTAAAGTTTTTAACATTTCAAAATTATAAAAATTCCAAATTGAATATTACTTCATTCAAATAAATAGGCAATCAAACAATCAGAATACAGTATTTTCTACAAATAAACAATATACTTCTATGTTCTATGTATGTCCGTAAGGTGGACCATTGTGCGTGGGCCATGGCGGCCGTTTGGTGGTTATTCCAACCAGCCCACCTCCCTCCGGAAGTTAATTAAAACTCCTGGTCTGTTCAGAACATCTGTGAAAGATCTGGATGACCCGAGGGTTTCTGATCTAATTTGGATGACGCCTGTGCATTCAAAGGGCACGTGCGTGAAGGTTTCCTTAACCTCCATGTACGCCCTGCACAGAGAACTGTCCGTTATGCCTATTGTGTGGAAGTGTTTGTTTAGCGAGCAGTGTCCCGTGATGGTCCCCGTTACCAGGCGCAGGTCATTACTGTCCAGGCGTAATAAACGTCTGGTTAGCCTGCTATCCAAGTACGGCATAGCTTCCTTGGACTGCCTGCAGCCCGGTGTCGAGGTCGACCAGTACTCCGCTTGTGTGTGGGTGTACTCTTGTAGCCACCTGCGTATTTGGTTGTAGGGGACTGGTACGATAGGCTCGGGTCCACAGACTGCTATACTAGATCCTCTTCTAGCAAGTTCGTCAGTTGCGTCGTTACCTAGCGATCCACTGTGTCCTTTTATATATTGCAGTGTTACCGTGTTGCGGCTAGATACCGTTACCTGTTCTAGTGTATTGTGACATTCTAGTATTAACTTTGAGTTAATATATTTTTTCCGTAAGGATTGGAGAACTGAAGCGCTGTCGGAAAGTATACGAATGTGGGTGTCCGTAACTCTCCTGGCTTCTATGGCGTGAACCGCTTGTATGATGCCCACACACTCCGCCTGATAGACGGTATTGAACATTCCCAGCGGGCGGGATATATTTATGTTGAGGTCGTGTGAGAAGATTCCGACTCAGGTACCGGAGTCTGTCTTCGATCAATAAACAAAATAAATTAAGCATATACAATACACGCAACACAGATTTTGGGTAGTTCATAAAACTATGTTTTATAGTACCTAAGTGAGTAAGTGAGAGTGAGTGTGTGTAACATTACTTACGAGATGTTGGTTACGATAATTCTAATTGTTCATAAATATCAAACTTTTACTTTTGTCGTTTGCGATATTATCTAATGCCAGTTATAATTTTGACATTTATCCAAATATTGGTTTAAGTGTTTTTGTATCAGGATCTAAATTATTTTAGCTGTACGTCACAATAATAAAGTGAAATACCTACATTCTGTCGGTTACGATGTTTTTCCATAACAGGCTCGACATTATTGGTAAAATATATTTTACACGTCACACATTAAATTACATTTATACCATTCCCCCTCTAAAAAGCTTATTTTATTCACTGTAAACAGTGAATAAAAAGCACTTTTAATCACTATTTTGGTGTTTGAATTTAGAACACCAATATATTCGACCTTGATCTCAATGCTATACAACCTCCTTGCGATTAATTTAACCTGCCTTTTTTGGAACGAAGTTCTTCAACGCGGCTTCAACTTTCAGAAATCATCACGCAAAAAGTGTTAATATTTGTGACTGTCTTTTTCTAATTCAAAGAGAATGAGAGAGAACGCTGGCAGAAAAAACAAAAGAAAAGAGTAAAGTGATTACTGTGTTGTGGAATAAAATTGTACACATCGGTCCGAGTACACTGTATACCATACGAGGCTTGAGAGAGAGAGAAAGTGTGAATTAGGTCAAAATGAAAATCCAAGATGGCGGCTCTGATTAAAATTTTTCATCATGGGTATCGTTTTCATGGTTTTCAAGGGTGCAAAAGCCGATACTGAGGTCAAAATGAAAATCCAAGATGGCGGCTCTGATTTTTTTAAATTTTTCGTCATGGGTATCGTTTTCATGGTTTTTGAGGGTGTTAAAGCCGATAGTGGAGTCGAAATGTAAATTCAAGATGGAGGCTTTGAATTTTTTTTGAATTTTTCGTCATGGGTATCGTTTTCATGGTTTTTGAGGGTGTTAAAGCCGATAGTGGGGTCAAAATGTAAATACAAGATGGCTGCTCAATTTTTTTTTTAATTTTTCGTCATGGGTGTCGTTTTCATAGTTTTCGAGGGCGCTAACGCCGATATGAGGTCAAAATGTAAATGCAAGATGGCGACTGCAAAAACTTTATTTTTGTTTTAAATCATACGTGAGAAAGAACTTCGTTTCTGACGGGGGTCCCACGACCGCACACGTTTTCCTTAATTAAATGTCCATTTTCACTTAAATCTTTCTTTTTCTCGTAGTCATGCTATAAAGTATAGTATGCAACTCTTGAATAAAACGGATTTATATCGAGGGCCATGAATCACTCGCATCGCTCAGGATTCTAACACTTGAATCACTCGCTATGCTCGTGATTCAATCTTCATGAATCACTCCATTTTTTTTTTTTTTTTTTTGGGTGGGAAATTATCAAATAACTTCTCCCGCTCTGGGCGGAGCGGGAGGGCGTGTCAGACTCTTACTGACTAAAACCCACCCGTGTTCCTTCGGTTGCCCTGTTGCCGGGGGCCACGATGTCCCTATCGGTTTTCTTCGAACCCCCGGCAGGCATTGGCCCTAGCGGACCCCGTCAATTCTGTTGACATCTCCTTGAGGCGCGCGTGGAACACAACGCGCCGCCGACCCGGGCTTGGTCCTTATCGGACGGCGAGCTACCCATTGCTCACCGTCCGCAAGCCCGCGATGAATCACTCCCTACGGTCGTGATTCAATCGTTAGAATCCTTCACTTGCTCGTAATTCATCTATGGCCCTCGCTTTAAATCCGTCCTTTATTCACTAATTGCATAATGTACTTGAATTTAGAATCTTAGATAATTTACATTTATTGCCACTTACTGCTTTAATGTTTTGTATTCTAAGTTGATTTTTGAGTGACCATTTGTAATAAAAAAATCCTATTTTTGTTTTTTTTTGTTTAATGTAATTTGAACTTTCTTAATTTTATTATAACATTAAGTACGGAGTTCCAATACACGATAGTTATCTGATTCTGATTTCAATTTTTAACCTATAAGTTTATCAGGTCATTTTGTGTTACAGAAACAGCAAACTAGTTTAATCGCTGGATTGAGGAAAACAAATGAACAAGCTGTTGACATGAGCAGCGAGAAAGTTGACAAAGAAAAACTGGAAACTGAAGCTCAGGTAACCACCATAATTATTTGATATTGATAGCATTCATTATGTACGGCTAAGCCCACGTCCGAACGGACGTAAACATATCGCGGCGGGATATTATCACGCACTGGATTTTAAACTCTCGGTGTTGAGCCGAGCATTGAAAATCCAAAAGTGCGTCGAAAAAACACACGGTTGTATTTTCAACTCTCGGCGCTCAACAGAGTAGAAAATCCAGTGCGCGAAAAACAATCACCGCGGGAAAAAATCGCTTGTGCCTACCTAGACTAAGAGTAAAATACAAAATGTTCAATGTTCAATTAATTTCCAGCAGGTGATCGCTAACACAGGACGCACGGAAATAACAGAGTCCACTTCACAGCCTGTTATATCTAGTAAGTAAAAATTGTAATAAATTGTTTCCTTAAAAAATACAGGTTCTGTATTTGTGTTATTAAAATTAATTTAAATTTTACAGATATATCATCATCGTTTGATTCTCAACCAAAAAGATCGTCGACTAAAAGCCAATTCAAGAGGCCTGGATTGCCATCCGTCACAATTCCGAGGTAAAATTAAGACTTAGGAACTATTGCACTTAGTTATCTCAAAAATAATTTAAGAAGTGATCGCATACCAATTTATATTGAATTAAATAACTTGCAGACCGGAGAGCCCGATCAAGAAGTATCTTCAGCCAACTCTCAGTGATCCCCATCCTGCCCTCATTAAGAAGACTTCTTGTAAGTGTGAGTGTTCTATTTTGATTACTTATTATCGTTATGTTAGTATAATAGCCAAATATAGCGTAACTACTAACCAGAAGGTACACTCCTGGACTCCAAAATCGAGCCATCCTGCATTCCCATATTACGTATAAAAAAAGGATTATGTGGTTTTATGAAACCACGGTAAAAGTGAAGCTTCTATAGGCGCCGCCATATTGGCCTTGGCTGCTCTGACGAACGCATTTCACTTTATCCCTACTCCGCGGCCGACCGTCACGCGACATGCAACACACAGACGAAAAAGTTTGAGACGATGTAATAAAAGTTTCACTTTAAAACCTAAAACATCAAAATAATAATGAGTCGAAAGTAAGTTTCATGCCGTTTTGAAGCTGACATATTGGCCATTATTGTTCCAAATCTGAATTCACTTCAGCTGTTTTTTTGCCAATAAAAACTACGGTATATTCGCCGTGTGTAGGCACAGTCGTTAGGCTGCCTGTCCACTGGAGCGGAGTTAGGCAGCGGAGCGGCGAAATATGCCAATAGGAACGGAGCGCGGTTTTTTTTTTATAATTTAGACTTATTAGTTTCGGAGAAAAGGTAAAATTTTAATGGCCTAACAATCTTTTGATAAGAAATCCAATGGATGATTGTTTAGTTGGGATGGTATCTCGAATTGAAGATGATGTATGTAATACAATAGACGTGGATATTATTTAGTAACCTGTTCCGCTTAGCTATTTCTAAAGAGCTATCAAAAACTGAAAGAAATCGACACGTGTTTCACCTCTCAATGAGGTATCCTCAGGATGACGATGGACTTGTTGCGAACCCGAATACAGCGTGTTGCCACACCGAGCGCTGAACGCAAACTTCAGTCTGTCACTTGTGGATTTCTTTCAGGAGCTTTTTATGACTCTTTAGAAATAGCTAAACGGAACAGGTTACTAAATATATCAACATCTATTGTAGTTTATAATGGATTTTTGCAACGTAACGCCTGAATCAATTAACTATGATGTATGTGTCGACAGCGTCTGTGAAGAGTGGAGTGCGCGTGAGTCACAACAGCGGCGGCAGCGTGCGCGACCAGCCCGTGCTGCACGACGTGCACTCGTGGTGGGGCGCGCAGGTCGCGCGGCTGGCCATGCTCGACGCAGAGTAGCGCTCGCAACCAGTTTCCGGGCTTAGCTCATTATTGTCAGCACTCTATTTGTTTACTACTTCATGTCGCAGAACTAAATGCATAACGAATAAGTATGACGTAATAATATCGGTTTGACTCGAAGTTAATAAAATGAATAGATTTATTTTAACCTGTTAATAATTAAGTCTACCTGTGTTAGTGCCAAAATAGTTGGAAATAAAATAAAAAACCATAAAAAATGTTTAATATTTTATTCAGTACCTATCCCAATTGTTGTTTGAATAACGTTAATGTCAGATAATTAAATTACACTTATTTACACAAAGAGGATTTACAACTCGTAAACCTGCTGGTTGAGTTGGTGATTCATACAAAATAAAATAAATATTTTACATATCTATAAATTATTGTAATACGTGACACATTCCAAGTGAGAAGAGTACTATTACGGTAAGGGTGAGTACGAGACACAGGTATCGCCCGGCGATGGGGTAGTGGAACAGCTTGGCGTGCAGGCGCAGCGTGGACGCGTACAGCAGCACGGCGGTGATGTCGTCCTGCGGCGTGTCCTGGTGCAGGAACGGGCGCACGCACAGCTCGTGACCCACTGACTGCGTGCGCCGGCATTCCTTCGACAGGCGGGCGGCCTGCAATTATAAAAGTAACGTTAAACGTGGACTAATGCAAACCTTGCTTTAGCGATAAGACCACCCATTGTGACCCTATGTAAAAATTCTAAATTTATATCTATAATTTTTATGGTGTACATACTAAAGAGTATTCTATCTATCTTGCCAATATGACTGATCTTTCTATGATTGCAAATGCTGAACAAACTGGCAGAACAAACAGACAGACACAAAATTTGAAAAAAAAAAAGCTTTTTTGTTATAATTACCGTGTATACTTTCATATGCATTTAGTCAAAAGCTGTTATTTTGACATTACAAACAGATACTTCAATTTTAATTATTTGTATTTGTATAGATATAGATTTTGCCATTACCTGGACAAACGGTACAATGACCGCTGATATCCACAAGAGCTCATTAAGGATGCTGATACCAATCAAGGGTTCCGTTTCAGTGTCCACCTTGTCTAAGTTGAGTAGCCACATAAGACCAGAGCTCGCCCAAGATATGTTCACTATGGTGAACAAACAAACTGCGGGTGCTAGGTCATCATTCAAATATTTTAACAGTTTTCTGAATTCTGCTATTTCCTGCAGAAAGAGAATTAATATAGATTCTTTTTTATTCTTGTTTGACCATGTTCTAAAAAGTTCAAAGAAGTTTGGTCAAAGGAAAACTCACTCTCATCCAGTTAAGCGGAGTAATGGTTCGGTTAAGAAGGCGCTCTTTGAGGAACATGAGATGAGCCTGCAATAGCTGCGCTTGTAGGCAGTAACTTGTGATGATAGTCGCCTGCACCATGTCGTGAATCAATGTGCATATTATAAGTAAGATCTTCAACAACATTCTTACTTCATATGAACTGGAATAAATTGATTATAAGATCAGTAACTACTTAGATAACAATCTGACATTGTCAGCATCTTTATGTTGTAGCAATGAGGGTGGTTCTCGTGGTTCAAGTATTCCACCGACGCTCGGTTGACCGCACGTATGTATGTACAGTCAAGGAATAAATTAAGCATCTTAAAGTTAATTTTTAATTGCATTGTCATTGCCAACATTTTTGAATGAAAATATCAGTTCGAAATGGTGACATGCGCCCGCTATGTGGGAAAGGAATTTGTTTGAATATTGCTTAACATTTTCGTTCCTGGACTGTACGTATCTAAAATGTAGGGTTTCTCTTTACCTTGTTTCCATCCATCTGAAGATTATGTTGCCTCTAGCCAGCATTAAATTGACTGAACATAATGATAGGCACATCCACAGGACGCTGAGTATTATGAAAAACCACAACATGTGTAACAGGCGCTTCGGCTTCGTCGTTGTAGGCATCCCTTGAGGTGAGTAGGACGACAATAGAAATACCTAAATAAGGAGAGCTTCTTATAGTTAACGTCAATTTTATGCGTCATATGTACCATTGAAAGCCATAACTAACCACCGTAAGGACTATTCTTGCTTGCAGCACTCGGGGCCGCTACAGAACCGGTGCGGTAACAGATGTGGTCATCATGTGCACGGGATTTTGTTTTCAAAGTGGTTAGTTATAGGTTTCCGCGATGGTACCTAAGTTACTAGTTCTCGTCCACTATCACAATGGATTTTTAGAATACTCACTCTTTCCATTAGATTTTGCAATTGCTCATTATCTGAGATCCGAAATAAATATAATGCATACAAAAATCCCACAAAGTGCAATATGCTGGGTCCAATATAGGTGAATATAACGTTTCCATAACACACTTCTTTATAATTGTCATATTCCAAAGTGGATGTTAACGCCAAAGGTACTAACTTGTAACAAAACCCTCTGTCGCGTCTGAAACATATTCGACACTTAATTAGGGAACAATATGCATCCCAATTTTAATTCTAGTAACAGTAAAGTTATATGTTACCTGAAACAAGCCATATATTGAAGTACATATCCTAAAAACATGAGTATCGCAACCTGTATTGAATGAAAATGTGAGCAACAAATAGCGCATCTAGAAGAGTTCGATACATCCAGTAGCGGCCGCAGTCCCATAATAGTTAACAGTTTCAAGTATGGGAGTAATATCTGCAATAACACAGTTATATCAATACCTAATAGAATTAAAGTCGATAGGGAACAAAAATTAAGAACTTCGTCAAAAAATATGACCTACCTTAGATTTACAATAATGTAATATAGCAGAAGTACTCATGTATTCAGTATCAGGGGACTCCGTTATTTCTCCGATCTGGAAAGGAGCATCAACGTGTCTTTGAAAGTACCTAGTTAATATACACATGCAACTTGCAGCCTCAGAAACACATAATTACTGAACTTCTCACTTGGAATTCACGAAAGATTCGGGTTCCAATGCACAGTGTCCCCATTGTAGTTAAAAAAATACACATGATAAAGGATCACTCACGTCTACACTATTGGCATCGAGACTGGACCTGGTAGATCTCTCCATCGCTGGTTCCGCAAGCTTGTCGTTCCCCAGTACATGGCTGTCCAGTAAATCACTAGCTACATAATCATTTAAAATATTCACATTATCCAGTTTATTACCCATATCTACACTTTAATTACCAGTACGCACATTATAAGTAATGATATATTAATAATTGAACTTATAAGTAGCAAACAACTAAGATTTCAATAGTGACGGTAGGTAAGTAAAAGCTTATTGTGCTTACCACTACCGTACGATGCGTTGTCATTTTGCATTTTTTCTATGCTAGTTCACGAATATATTTGAACGATTCCCAAACAGTAATTTCACTTTCGGGGAGAGTTAAAAAGGATACATTAACAACAACAGATAACGATTCACTGCAATGTTTTTTTATAATATGTAATAACATCATTGAATGTATTGCACTTGTACTTGTAGGTATTGCACTGAGTCAGTGCATTAACTCTGATAATAGCCAATGCGATGTTAATGTCATTGTGTTTACATCGCGATCCTACAAGTTTTTTATTATTATTAGAAAGCACATCATGGAGATATTATCAAGATTATAATAATGGAAGGTCTATGTAAGTATGGCCTGTTTTAAAGTATATCTATAAAACATGCATTAGAGGGCATAAATGGACGTGAACTTAGCAGTAAGCGGACAACGAACAATGAACTTTGATAAGCCAGAAAGAAAGATAAATTACAAATGAAAAAGATTATAATAATATTCAATCTAAAATCATTTGTTTTCTGCGAGTGAGTACTTACATGACCAAAACTTTAAATCAGTCTACCAATGCGCATGTACAGCAGCAAGCGCAGTCGCAAGTCACATACCTTTCAGACTGCTTTGCATGGCAAGGCGTGTTGCAAAATGCAATATTACGGGCAACGTATTTTTTTTCGAGTAGTGTGTTAACAATTAAAATAAAATCAGTATTTAGCGGTTACAAATTCCACTGTAGGTGCGTTTCTGCAACGTCTGACTCTGCCTTCCAGCAGCATGGGGCTGACACATAAACAGGTAAAAAAGTAAAAGATATAAGTATTAATATGCACACTGCACTTTATTCCTATTTATATTAATTATATCAAAATGATTTAGGGAGCTTCTTTTTCATTAAAAACCCTGTTCGTCGCACAAATTGTTTTCTCTCTTGATGGTGTTTCTTCATTTGTCGATTATTTTCCGATTCTGACTTCTTCCCTCTCATACTAAACTTCATTTCGCGGTTTCCACCGCTATTGGTTACCATTGTTGAAAAGCTTTCTTTAGCTAATCGATCTCCTAAACTAGCTTTGCTCACCCGTGATATACTTTTAATAATATTTGAAGTTCTTGGGGCGTTATTTGTGTCATAATCTTGCTCCTCATTGGGTTGTAAGACATCTTCTCTTCGGGATTTATTTCTAATAATTTTGTGTTGTTTTTTAACATCTTTTACCCACGATCGGTCTTCATCAGAACTGTCGCCGTCATCACTAGTCTCATACAGTTCCATATCAGAATCTTTATCTTCAGTTTCTGCCACCTGCGAAATGCAAAAGAAAAAATGAAGTACCCATACTTTAAGAGAGTAAAGAAAAAAACCGAAATATTCTTATAATCCTTTAAATTACATTTCTGGGATGTATAATAGGATAAAATATCCTAAATGTATAAAGTGCAGAACGAATAAACAGTCTATACGAAATACTTTAACATTTATAGAGGAGATCAGGGGATATTCTTCATTACCTGCATTGGTTCAGCTTCCACTTTCTTCTCTTTGTTTTTATCTAGCCTAGACAAAACTGGGTTGAGTAAACGATATTCTTCAGCTCCTCTATCCACCTCAAAGTCGGGGTTTTCAAACAAGGCCTATAAAAAGAAAGTTATTTTAAACATCAATGATAGTGACTAGATTAATTGTCATTCACAATATACATTGAAAAACTTAAGCACACCTTAAAACGGTCATCTTTGAGTAGATTAGCTGATTGTTTCTTCTTTCTTCCTCCATCGTCCATGAGTTTGGATGCCAAATCTCTGTTAACTTTTGGTAAGTTATCCTCAACTTTAATTCTAGATGGCCTCTCCTGTTCAATTTTTTCTCTTATCTTACGTTTCTTGTATTGTTCAAACGCAAATGGATCCGCAATTGACTTTGCTCTCTTGTACAAACGCACATCAACAAAGTATCTGTAATTTTAATTTGCATAATTATTAAATGAATGAATCCGAGACTCAAAAATTACATTTTCTTAATTGAGGAAGCGAGTCTTACCCATGCATGTATGCTCTTAATAGATTTGTTCCCAGCAAGTGATCTAATCCTAATGATTCCAGTTCTTGTTTAGTGATGAATTTATAATCATCATAAACTGTTTGTGATGCTGAGCTCTCTAATTCCTCAGTCAAATTATCCAAGAAAGCACACCATCTGGGTGCAGGACCTGGTAAATAGTGAAATTACTTTTAGTTCAGTGTATACTTTTATGTAAACTTTTATTTCTAGGGTCCAGGCGCTATTATTTATTAGTTTTCTGTTCAAGCTGTTATGCACATACCTAATGATGGAATGTAATATATTTGCATTTTTTGATCTTCAACTGCCATCATACTTAATCCTGTGTTTGGAAAAACACATAAATCATTGAAATCCGCTGATGATTCTATGCTTGTGTATTGCTTGCCCTAAAACACCAACATTGTAATTATAATGTTTATTAATTTTAAAATTAAATCGGCAACAAGTCTTGGTAATAGTTTAGGTAAACATACTGTATTTTTATCCCATATCTTCACAACAGTAGCATCCATGGAATAAACATAATTCATTGTTTTATGGAATTCTAATGATTTTATAGGTATTTCGTTCATGTGGTCTTTAACAAGAAGAGGTTTACTTGATCTTATGTCATACAGTAGCACATGTCCTGTAGATGTGCCTACACCCATTCTAAGAGGACCATCAAATTTAGCAGCAGTTATAGCAGGCAATCTGTCATTTCTACAAACAAATAAATACAGAAAATAAAAATTTATTAAAATTAAAATGAGTCACAATTCGAAAAGGAGAATGCTCATAAAGTATGAAAAAAACCCAGAGCGAACAGATAAAGATGTAACTCAGATTTTTTGTTATATCTAGTGAAAATGGCTAAATGTGTGATATTGCTATTTGTTTTTCATAAGGGTTGATTATTTTTAGGGTTCCGTAGTAAACAAGGAACCCTTATAGTTTCGTCATGTCCGTCTGTCTGTCTGTCCGCGGTCTAGCTCCGAGACCCTTAGTACTAGAAAGCTGTAATTTGGCATAGGTATACATATTAATTAGGCCGACAAAGTGGTAAAACAAAATTATGAAAAACATTTTTTTTAGGGTACCTCTCCTACACGTAAAGTGATGTTTTTATTTTAACCCTTGGTGAGGGGTATTATTGGAAAGGTCCTTTAAAAACATTGTGAGTTTGTGAATACCATTTTTGGATTCAATAAAGTGCTAATTTTTGTTAGAGTCAAGTGTCCCCCCCCCTGCCAGCTAAATGGTTGGTTTTGGATGAGTGAAAAAAATCACAGCAGTAGTTTATATAACGAAATTAAAAGGAAAATGATCACAGCTAAGTAGGCTCTACAAGTTAACGAGTAATAATCGACCAACTTAACTTTGCAGTTGCAAAAACACGTTTTCCCATACATTCCGTATGGGAGAACAAATTTTTCAACTACAAAGTTAAGTTTGTTTTTGGGATAAATTCATCCCAACTACGGAACCCTTCATTGTGCAGTGTCCGACACGCATTTGGCAGGTTTTTTCTTTAAAATATCTTCGGTTTGGGTATACCTGACGAAATAAATACATATAGGTATGTATATATTTATATCGTCGGGTATAGTCTCACGCCCATAATCCCATAGGAGTAGACAGACTGCAGATTGTCAAAATCAACTATCCACAGCCCACTATTCACCGCTTTTCTGCAAGACTCAGAGTGATGAGTGGAGAACTCTATCGCCGCCATTTGAATGTTAAGTCTCATCTAAGTTTCTTAGTCGACTTATAATAACAAGCCCTACCACCAACGCCATAACAAGCCCTACCATCAACCAAACTGAGTAGATAATGTTGCTCCAACTAGGAATCGAAATGAAAAAAATCAGGTCTGTGACAGGTGGTGTTACCACTTGACCACAAAGGCGGTTAAGTATTTTTGTCTGTTTTTTACATGAAGTATGTTGTTTTTCAGTATTGTTGTTGTTATTGTTGTCTTAGGTAATCTTTACCTAATGGCCATGGAAGTGTTATAACACTATTGAATATTGTATTTAGATTGTGTATATATGTGTATTTATATTGTTGGGTATACTACCCAAATTGAAGATATCTTAAAGAAAAAATCACCCCTGATGAAAAACAAATAGCAGTAGCCATCGAACCTTAAAGTGAAATATTTACAGAATGATATCACTAAATATGATCAAAATTCTGAGCTACATCTGTATCTGTTTGCTCTGAGTTTTTTTTGAGCATTTTCCTTTGTTTAATGTTTTTACATACTTGTACTCTGAATCTGTACAATGCATTGCACAATCTAGTATTCCTTGTCTTGATTTGGTGCGTGGATCCCATGCTTCCACATGGCCAGATTCTGTGCCAAGCATTAATAATCCATGTTCTTCATTCACAGCACAACAATTAATTTCATTTGCTTTTGTAACATATGGTGCTAAAAATTGACCTATTTCCAAATTCAATCTATACACTTCCTGTAAACAACACCAATTTTTATTACTTATTGCAACATATCAATCATTATTAGTTAGAAGTAGTAATTGTAAACAAATTATCTACATACTGATGAGGCACCAACAACAAACAGATCACAAGATGGTCGATGGTAAGCTACGTCTCTTCCAAACCGGGGTACTCGAAGGCGATAATGACGACCATGTCCCACATGGAATTCAACATATCGATCACATTGCAAAAATACAATCTGGAATGAAGAAAATGTATTCAAATGTATACCTTTCCTAAACAGTAGCTCAGAGGATAAAATAAGGGTTGTAATCTAGCATTACTCTGTTACTTACTTTTGAATAATCTTCACTCAATATTTCAAATGTTATTACTTCAGAGTCAAGACACCTTTCAAACTTCAAGGACAAATTATTTACATCATAACATTTTATTCTTGGTTTATAGATGCCTGTAGCCATTATATACTGTCCATCTTTAGAAACCCGCAAGCTGGTGCTCACTCCTGGCATGTCAAACTCTTGAATCAATTCAATTCTTCGCCTCAGGTCTACATTCTTTTTCAAAAGAGCACGTTTTTTCCTTTCCGTCAGCCACTGTAAATTTTAATCAGAACAGTAAATGCAAAGACATTTAAGTTTATTTAAATGTATTTGATTAAATGTGTAAAATTTAATTTCTTACACTGTTAGGTTATTTAGGAACACTTACATCAGGAAGAGACTTTCCAACGCTGAGGTTGTAGATCTTAACGTTATCTATTTCGGAAAGCTGCATGATTGTTACGAAGCAGTTCGAATGTTAAGCTTTATATTAGCACGAATTAAATATAAATAACTTCACATTTCAAAACACAAGACATGCTTTGCTTTTTGTTTTGACACTGACAGCCACCAGTGGTCTCGAACGTCATAGTACGAAATCGGTAGAGCTGCCCTCTAAAATCGGTATATATTTGTACCCAAAATTAGTGATGTTCAAATCCACTAGAAACTATAGACGTGTGACTATGAAATATATTTTTCTAGCGCGTTATTTTATACGCTATCATTATAACACGTTGTTACAAAACTCGTCCACAGTCTCAACGTAGAGACGTTGTCATTTTATTTGCCAACACGCTAGGTGGACTTAAAGTTGCGCGGTGAATGTTATCTCACAACGCGCTGTACACGAAAGAATATAATATTTTTCTCATGAAGCGTTAGAAATCAATAAATATTTATGTGAAAAGTGTAAAAATTTAAACTGTCCAACTAAATCTGACTATTACTAATCGTTATTTACAAAAAAAAACGTGTGGAATAAAATTGGTTGTCATGAACTTTAAATTCACACCAACACCTCGGACTTCAGGTGCAAAAACAGTACTATTTCTTTTTTTTTCTTTTGCTTATATCTCGAAAACGGTGTGTCCAATCGCAAAAATAATGAAAATTTCGACCCCCTTTATAAAATCTTTAAACCCCTTACACTCTACATGTAGGTAATATTTTTTCTTTTTTTCCATACAAAAAGTGAAAAATTCCATATAAAACACGTCGAGGCCGCCCCCCTGCGCGTCTCTGGGTCTAAAAAGATTCACGTGGTTAGTATCACGTGTGGAGTCGCGATTGTCAAATTCGATTTACTTGTATCAAAATTATTTATAAATTTAGAGAATTTATTTTGCAAAATAACAGACGACGCGGGCCGACTGCCGCCCGAGTTCACCCGACACGCTGTGCCAGACTATAAAACTTTATTGCTATCCCATTTTGGCTCCGCTGTGAACGTTTAGACTTTTAAACGTTTAGTTTGTTGAAGTAATATATTTCTAGCGCGAAGTCATAGTCGATCTAGCAAACGCTAGTTGCTTTGTACACAGTCATATCGTGTTATGTTTTGGCGCTATACGTTTTATTAACCACCACTAGTGGCAGCGCTCACGGTGATGATAATTTAGGGCATAGTCAGCATTATCGCAAGAAGACACATGTCATGACGTCATCCATGACGAGTCACGGGGCATCGATATCGCGCTCGCGTCTTTCCATTCTATACAAGGCCAGAACGCAAGGGTGTGAAACTAATCGCGTATAGATTGGAAATCACTTTTTTACTAAGGTCTTCCAATCTATACAAGAGTAGTACGCATATACTCGCTTATACTTCATAGTGACCAAATTAACTACCTCATTTCATAAAATACAGTGCCAGTACGCATACGGACTAATCGTGTTTTGATTGCGAGAAATTGTGAACTGGTAACTAACTTGTTTGCGACGTAATGCACCTTAAGCTAATATTAAATAGCCTGCCTGGCTGCGAGCAACTTGGAAGTAGCGCTCGCTGGCCGCTGCCGCGGCACCGCTCGCTCGACTCGCGCGCGGTAGGTCACAATTTTAATCTAAGCCATTTCACCCAGTTCACTTTTGTTCTTTTTTTTATAGACTTTGTAACTCTTGTCAGGCGTAAGTGATGTACAGTGATCGGATAATCGGATGCATATTTACCTAAAGTGTAGGTGTTGGCTATTATGGAATGCACTTTTGTATCGAAAAAATCGCGGGATTCCCGGATCGACTTTAAGCGTTGTGATTATAGAATCGAATGTATTATATTTACTAACGTTCAGGTGTTGGCTAATATGGAATGCACTTTTGTATTGATCGCAAAAATCTCGCGACTCTGGAATTGATAAATTTATAATTTTTTTGTCTATAGAAATGCTAGCTTATGTTGTAAAGTAGGTTGCCAAATTGGCATAGCACATAGCGACAAACAAATCGGTGTCTTGAGTTTCGTAAAAAAATGTTTAGTGGGTATATAAATTTTTATGTTAACACCGCAAAATTAACCTTCATAAGAGGGCTGATAAGTCATTTCCATACCATGTATCTGATTAGTTGTGCATTCCTGGATGTTATAGAATTCGGGGATTTATGTTAATTTTTTTATTTATTAAGAAGCCACTTCCATAATTTCTTAGCCAAATATTAACTTTAGGTAAATATGCATCCGAATATCCGATCTCTAGTGATGTAGTATAGTTTGGAACCAGGGACGCGCGCGCCCATGTTACAAACTATACACGAGCAATACGCAAAATTTGTGTATACATTGTTATCACTACTTATCACAGATTTAAAAATAGCATTACAATGTATACGCGAGCAGTTTCCTATGGCTGCGTTCTAGCCTTGTAATGCCTTGTATAGACTGGAAATACGCATCGCGCTCACGCTTATTCGGAACATGCTGACACGCTGTAATCGATTACAGCGTAACTCGGAACGCAGCATTCGAAAGATGATTTTGACTTTGACAATTGATACGACTGACAGAAGATAGTTGAGTAAGGTTATAAATTGATTTATAAAAAAAACCCTGTTGTGAACTAGAAATAACGTGTTTAATAAATCACAATACTTTATCAACATGTGTGAAAAATTTATTGCATAATACTATTATGACAAAAGTGTCTTTAAATAATATGGTAACCAGTAGTTGCGAAGATATCAAATTTGAAGTTGTGGTGTAATTCTAAAGCTATTTTTTACATCTCTGGTTATTTAGTTCTCTATTGCAGACCTAGTCCAGCAAGTCTGATCTATTCTTGTGTACTCATTAATAGCTTTATTGCTATAATAACTATGGCAGGCTTAACCAAAAAATTACAATTACCTAAATCTGTACTGGATATGAAATTCATGAAGAAAACAAGAGAGAGAATAGAAAAAGAATTAGAAAACACTCAAGACCATGGGAGTTTATACTCTAATATAATTACAAATGAAATGCGAAGTGCATCAGGTAACTTTATATCAGAGTCAAGCTTTATATTTTGTGAA
The DNA here is from genome assembly GCA_963680765.1 of Agrochola lychnidis. Taxonomy (NCBI): domain Eukaryota; kingdom Metazoa; phylum Arthropoda; class Insecta; order Lepidoptera; family Noctuidae; genus Agrochola; species Agrochola lychnidis. The sequence goes on from OY796858.1 coordinate 13,485,510, forward strand.
ACAATGCTTGAAGGCAGACTATCATTCAAAGGTATGAACCCAGAGATCGAAAGGCTTATGGAGATGGAGAATGCAGTTAAAAATGAACCATGTGGTGGTGAAATGGTTAAAGATGTTTCAGATGATATTTTAGCAAAGAAAATGGAAAAATTTAATAAAATGAAAAGACCAAACTCAAGTCCAGTCAGTGAACTGACAAATACTAAAAGGAAGAAATAATTATGTGTCTAGTGGCATTGATCTGTAATAATATAAGTATGACAAGTGATATACCTACATAGAATATTGTTGATACAAACTGTTGTAATACATATACTTACTTCTAAGTATTAATTTGTTTTCATTAGTCCCTACTTCTTCGTTTGTATAAATAAATGTGTGACAATGCTCTGAAGAGCTCCAAGAATTTAATATAACCAGATAGGTACCTTATTTCAATGAGATAAGATTTATTTGGGACAAGATGTTTGCTCGATGGAATTCCCCATTGGAAACTTCTCATGGTGGCCCAGTGGTATTAGAGTTTACAGTCCTGACTTACGAGTTATTGGTTGTGGGTTTGAACCCAGGCAGGTGCTTTACTTTGTTGTGTATATAATTTCATCACCATTACTCTCAAAACGGTGAAGGAAAACATTGTGAGGAAACTGGCATGTCCTAGAACCAAAAATTCGAAGACATGTGACATCTACCAACCTGCACTGGGCCCGCATGGTAGATTTATAGCCCACTCCCTCTCTAAGAGAGGTCCGTGTCCCAGCAGTGGGAACATTATAGGCTGATTATGGTGAAATTCTCAGAAGTCCTAAGGAATGAGCTTTCAAAAAACGATGATACAACTTACTTTGACTAACCAGTGATCGGATATTCAGATGCCATATTTACCTAAAGTACATTTTTTCCTGGCAAAGGGTACAAATTTAGTATGGAAGTGGCTTCTTATATACATTTTTTCCTAGTTCGCGGGGTTTCACAAATAACACAGTGTGTATAAAATATAGTATTATGCATAATAAATATTTCTAAATTTTCTAATATATTTAAAACTACAGTCAAAACCGTTTAAAACGACGCACGGTGGGCTGGAAATCGGCTTTCATAGACTTAGGGTTTTCAATTTGCAAGTGCTTGATTTTTTGCCGGATATCGCTTCTATTAGTCATTACTATGTACAAAAATGACACCCGAGTTAATTCTGCCCAAAAACGAAGGAAATATATTTTTTTTACGAAAAATTTGTATGAAGTTAGTATGAAAAATCGAATTATCTCCTAAACGGCATGTTTAACCGTAATATCCTTGGAGGTGGTCATAGTGCTAATTATTTATGACTTTTTGGTTGCCAATTTGACGAAAAATTTAATGCCGTTTTTTTTAAAAAAATCGTCAAAATATTTTTATTTATTTTTACATGTAAAACGATCCCTTTTAGTGTCCAAGTTAAAAAGTTCAATATGTTATTAACCCAAATATTAAGAACACACAAAACAAGAAAAATTAAATAAAAAAATTGCTGTTTTTTGACACATTTTTATTAATTTAAATAAAAAAACATTATCAAACTCTTAAGTAACATAAAGTTATATTATATACAAAATAATTTAATTTAAGGAATTAATACTAAGCATTTGTAAAATAAAGTAAAATAATAAAAAAAAAGACAAAATATCATTAAATATTACAAAAAAAAACCCAAACACACTCAAATACAAATTTACAAATATGTACATATATAATTTTTTTACAAATTTTCCTTATCACTCTCGTTGTCAGACTCCAATTCTGAGTCAGCATCCAGATTGGATATATCCAAAAACTCGAACTCAGTTTCCTGAAATTGAATTAAGTCAAGAGTTTCAGCAAAAAAGCTCTGCTTTTTCTTGGCATCTAACTTAGGCCTTTGTGCACTTAGCAAAGGATCCGAAGAAACAACAAGCATATTTAAAATGTCTTAATTGGAATCCTGCCTGCTTCTTTTCCGCGAATGATGTTCTCGAAACCTCCTAAAATCTTTGTTTCGAGACTGAGGCTTCTTCCGAGAGAGTCCCAATCGGCACAATATTATTTTTCTCGATTATTTCAGCCCCATGGATTAATAATTTATGAACGGTTGACGACATGTAGTACTAGTCGTATAATAATACGTAATTTTCTGCTGTTTTGCGGGCATAATCTCAAAATTTTATTATATCGACCTGCTCTCCAGATGTAATTGCTTGTAAAATTACAGCAAATCTTTTGATGAGGTCTTCATCCAAACCGGTTATAGCTGCGGTTTTATTAGGAAACTCAAAGAATTTTCTTGCAGTATTCCCGTCATTGGTGGTTCCCGAGCCTTGTTTTACTATATCAATCAACAGATTGAGCTCATCTTTGAATTTATTTTGAATTATTTTCTTCCTTGTCTGTAGCATTTCTTTGTGCTCATCACTTCTCGCTGCCCACCGTTTGAAGTCGAGCCTGTATGCAATGTGTAACAGACATTCCATACAATTTATACGGGCGTGTAGGGATGACAAGCCAAATTCATACAGGACAGAACACACAATTTTTGATGTTACAGCATCTAAGCGGTTCATTTCTGTAGGCTTTGCTAAGCACAGGTAGCACGATGCATTTGATCTAGCTTCAGAAAGGTAAGTGCAAACTTTAGCGTCGATCATCGTCATCATTAGTTCATGAGTCACCCTATTATTATTATTGCACTCTGTGGGGATAAGGGTCTCAATTTCTTCATCCATTTGTTTTTTCAGCTCAAGGACAACTGCTTCACTCTCCTTTACAAAAGTAAACTGAACTGGACGACAATACAAAACTGAGCATGGTTTTGGGTTCGTCCATAAGATGTTGTCTCCATCTGTCAGTTTTAGTGGCACCAAGGAGGTCATGAAAATGCTCGAGTCATCTTCCTCACCCTCCATTTTCTGCTTGTATCGGCTTTGGTTAGAAGCACCATCAAATCCCCACTTGGATATCAGCTTCAACTGCTTGTTATGCTCTTCCTTAGAAAGGCTTTGAAGGATTCTTGTAACTGTGATATCAAGTAAAGCTTGAAGTGTAATCCTAGCCGATGAATCAGTAACTGTCACTGATTGCTTCGGAGGGTAGCAATCAAGCTTAGTTTGTTGCACTTTATAGTAAGATGGATAAATATCCATAGCACCTTCCCGAATGGCAGCCCTCAACTCTCAAAGTGGCAATATATTACGATATATTGCCACTTTGAGAGTTTTAGCGAAAGAAGCAATCCAAGCGCCTTTTCTGGCGTAAATATGATTGTTTTCGCTGGTTTCTTAAGCGTTTCATTTAATTTAGCGGCTGCTTCAGGATTTTTCATCATGTATTCTATGACAGAGGCGATATCTCCATGCCCTTCTTCTTTTAAACGTGCTGCAGCTGCATATGCCAATTCACTGGAATCTTCGCCTGTGTGTTCATCAGATCTTCTCTTTTTTTGTTTACTTCCCAGATCTTCGAATGGTTTACGGGATCTTTTCGTCATTGTTCCAATGGTCGTTGATGTCGACGGTTCTGGAGAGACTGAGGGCGCTCTTGGTATCTCATCAATACTTGGTTCTTGATTAACTAAAGTTTGCACAAAACTCGGCCAATCAATATTCCCTCCCAACCAATTCTCGTACTTTCTCCTGAAATTATCAAGGAATCGGTTGGATTTCTGCCACCTTTGTAAAGCCGCTCGGGTAAATCTCCGACAAAATTCTTTGAGAACAACACGATCTTCGTCAGACAGGCAATCGCCTATGCGGGATACAACTGCACTGAACAATACTTCATGATCAAATGAAGTACTCTCACTTCGTAGAAGAACAAACAAGTCTAAATTGGTGATTAAACTTTCCATTCTAAGATTTTATAGTCGCAGATTTAGTGTTAGCAGTTACACAGTTGTGAACAAACTAAATTATAAAACAAAACTTTAAAAGCCCTTTTATTGCAAAACGCCAATAATTAGGTAACTACCCTCATTAGTTATCTCCTCATTAGCTAATGAAAATTTATAATTGTCACTAACTATTCTTAGAACTCATAGCACTGCCAATTAACAAATTAGCTTACTTATCAGGAAAAGTTGAATGTAATCCATAGTTGGCATTGTCGTGAGATATTGAAAATCATTAAATCACCTATAAAGACTCATTAGAAGACCTAATCAGTGTAGTTACTTAATCACTTCTTTTCGGACTCATTAGAAGAGTAAACAATTGGTAATTTAGTTGTATGAAAAGTTTTAAAACTCATGATGTGTTGATAAATATCTGGCTCAAACATAGTTGTCTACGTGTGAGTGTACTATAAACCTCTGCCAACTCCTTCGGAAATATAGGAGTGATGCTATTTTATGTTACGTGTAGTTAAAAGTCCGTGTTCTTCAACATAAACACTAAAAGGAATCGTTTCATATGTAAAAACAAATAAAAATATTTTGACGATTTTTTAAAAAAAAACGGCATGAAATTTTTCGTCAAATCGGCAACCAAAAAATCATAAATAATTAGCACTATGACCACCTCCAAGGATATTACGGTTAAACATGCCGTTTAGGAGATAATTCGATTTTTCATACTAGCTTCATACAAATTTTTCGTAAAAAAAATATATTTCCTTCGTTTTTGGGCAGAATTAACTCGGGTGTCATTTTTGTACATAGTAATGACTAATAGAAGCGATATCCAGCATAAAAACAAGCACTTGCAAATTGAAATCCCTAAGTCTATGAAAGCCGATTTTCAGCCCACCGTGCGACGCGGCGACGTGCCGGATATAAAGAGGAAATTTTAAAGTCCCAGCATTTCTGTATAAATAGTGACTGTATTGCTTTATCGTTTTTCTAAATTAAATTCAATATTTTTTTTTGTACTTATTAATTAATTTCGTCATAACTTCTAAATCAAAAATGTAATATATTTATTTGCTCACACACAATTAGTAGTCCGTGAGCCAGCAACAGGTTTTTCGGACCAATTTCCTCTCAAGCGATAACTCGTGAAATGCTTCAGAGTTGTATTAAACAGCATGGTGAACGTCAGCTGCCACTATCCAAATAAGCGATGGCTCAAATGCTCCATCTTTCACTGCATCAGCTGACGACCTTTCCACCAACATAGAGGTAGCTGACATTATTTATTCAGAATAGCATGTAAACTATCATCTGACACATTTTCAAGTGAGAGGAAATCATTGAACGAAAAAATTTTTTTTCCATGTTCGTGTGACCAGCTGACGTATAATCCACCACGGTACGGCCAGCTGACTTTTTCTTATCTTCGAATAATTGCGTTAACTATCATTTAACAAATTTTCAGTCGGGAGGAAATAACTGAAAACATTTTTTTTTTTTACGTGATGAAAAGCTGCCCACCCACGGAGCTGCACCTGACGTTCACCATGCTGTTTAATACAACTCTCTGAAGCATTTCACGAGTTATCGCTTGAGAGGAAATTGGTCCGAAAAACCTGTTGCTGGCTCACGGACTATTATGTAATTTCCTCTTATTTGAAAATGTGTCAGATGATAGTTTACATGCAATTTTGAATAAATAAAAACGTCAGCTGCTTCTATGTTGGTGGAAAACCCGTCAGCTGACGTATTTAAATAAGCGATGGCTCCCATACTCCACCTTTCACTGCATCAGCTGACGACCTTTCCACCAACATAGAGCCAGCTGACGTTTTTATTTATTCAAAATAGCATGTAAACTATCATCTGACACATTTTCAAGTGAGAGGAAATCACTGAACGATTTTTTTTATTTTGCATGTTCGTGTGACCAGCTGACGGTACGGCCAGCTGACTTTTTTTTATCTTCGAATAATTGCGTTAACTATCATTTAAAAAAAAATCAGTCGGGAGGAAATGACGGTAAACATTTTTTTTTGTACGTGATTGAGGGGCTGCCGCGCGCTGCCCCACCCACCCACGGAGCGGCAGCTGACGTTCACCATGCTGTTTAAACAACTCTCTGAAGCATTTCACGAGTTATCGCTTGAGGAAATGACTGACAAAATATACTATCTGGCTCACGGACTATAGGTAGTTTTAATCATTACTTATTATTTTATAGTTCCTCGACTGCGACTTATAGACTGCCTCGTTGGTCTAGTGGTCGCAAGCGCTACTGCTGAGCATGAGGTCCTAGGTTCGATTCCCGGGTCGGGCAAAATATTATTGGGTTTTTCTATCTGAAATTTCTCAGTAGCAGCTCGGAGTCTGGATTTGTGCCCGGTTGATGGCAATAGGCTCGCCCCCTATTACATGGGACTTAAACATAACTGGCGAAATGTGGGTGTACCTGCTACAGGGACACCTCTGCCCAACCCTTCGGGGAAACAAGGCGTGGTGTTTTGTTACCTATGTTATATTTTATAGTTCATGCATGTTCTCTCGATCTGACATGTAAAAATGCAAATACCTAGATGAAATTATTTTATTGAATAATCTTATTTTTTTCTAAACCTGTGAGCAAAATTCGTCGATCCTGGAAACCGGGATTTTTCCCATATTGAAGCGCACTCCGACTAGTCAACACTTTAGGTAGGTAATTATACATCTGAATATCCGATCACTGCTTATAACAGTCAAAGTACCAACTTCCATGTTTCTAACTTAAAAAATGGCGAACTTCCATACAAATTTTCATCCCTTAATTAAGTAACCCTTTTAGGGGATGAATTTTCAAAAATCCTTAGCACTCAACTCCCAGTTTTTAATACAGACCCAAGGATTTAGGCTGTGTTATCTATCAGTGAATGAATTTAAGATTTAGATAGATGATAAATTAAAAATCCTCTGCTATAAAGACTGTCCCTAAATATTGAAAATATTGTTACTGCTCCATACAATACACACACTAAGAAAGTAAATAATATATTTATCTTATTTTCAAATGGAACAAGTGCCACAATAGTCCTTAAAAAAATCAGTGGTTCCTAACCTTTTCAATATTGTTACCCCTGTGATCTATTAGGAAAACTGATTTTACCTCGACCTTAAAATGTTATCAATACAAACAATACACGCTTATAATTCTTACGTAATTTATATTTAAACATAAATGAATTAAGTAAAAACACATACTTAGTGTGATTGTTGGTATTGTTTTGCATTCGAAAGTTTTTTTTTTGTTTTTTTCGCTTAAACCGCATCTTAAGTCATGTTCCACATTGAAACGGTGCCGGCCTTTGTTTTCAGTGTAACAAACAAAGTTGAAAAACCACACTCACATCTATAGGTGGTGGCAAAGGGTACCCATAAGCATTTTTATTAAAGCTCTGTTAGCTATAAACAGTATATTTGTCACCAGCTGTAGTCCCACCAGAATAGGTCTTAATTATTAGGTTCTTTGTCACCCCCACAGAATAGCAGATTTACCCCCGCGGGGGTAATTACCCCCAGGTTCGGAACCTAGGGTCTAAATGTTCCAAGTCTGTCTAAAAAATAAACACTGCTAAGTAATTATTATCCTTTATTGTTAATAAATATAAAGTAGATAGCTGTATATGCATTTCTAACGGTAAGTTCTAAATAAATCAGCATTTATGTCAACAGTGAGAAAATTTCAAGAAAAATAAATCTATAAAATATTATGAAGAATGGGAAGTTAGTTTGTCAGTTATTTCATTACTTCTTACATATTTTCATCATGTGGTCCTAAAAATAATAATGTGTCAGTCAAGTCCCTGTTGCATGAGGTTATGAAGATCTCTGAAGGCAGCTCCGAGGCGTCCCTGGAGCGTTTGTCGTTTGAGCAAAAACGCCCGAACGTCGAGCAGCAGTCGATGTATCTGCATGCATTTAGAAAACCGCTCCTCACGAGGAATGTCTACTCCCAATGTTCGCACTGGGGCACTTACGTTAGCTCTCACCACTGATGAGAAGTTACGCACTATGAGCCTCAACGCATTGCAACCACACTGCATATATCTGTAGTATAAAAAGCAATATTAATTTATATAAACTGTAGAAAACAAGTTGTTTTTTTTTTAAATACTAAACTATACATACGATTCATATTTGCTCTGCAATAATTCATATATCTTGGGTAACATTAAAAGGCAGATATCTAAGTTCCACAATGATCTGCAACAAAATAAATGATAGTAAAATTAGTCTCTTATCACTTCAGTATACATGTTTGAATCAGTTAAAACTCAAAACTTACGGTCTATGTGCCATAACATTAAGAATGTCGAGTATCACAGACGTGTCCTCGAGAGCGATAACAGATTCTAACGCAGATCTCAGACTTTTATTAACTCGGACGGAATGAAATATCTGAAAACATAAAAAAATAAAAAATAAAGTATATATTGAATGCAGTTGACTAAACGCGTGGCCAGCCTGCCTCTCGTTGGGTTTGCGACCACAATGATTTAAAAAAAATACGTGTTAGTGGGTCTAAATTACCATACACACAATTATTAAAGCGTTATGAACTTCAAAGTTTGGAGTCAAGACGCAGCCTACTAATGGCCATGATTCATGGTCTGTGTAATAACAGGTCCTATTGTCATCGCTAATAACCTATGTTCCATTGTACCTATAACTGTGGTGCGACGCGAGGCGCGCGTGCCCCGGCTGTTCTACACTGCGAGGTGCAGAACTCACTAGGTACGTATAATCACAGCACAGATGGGATACTCCGCAAAATCAGTTAAATAAAAAAAAAGAGACTCTTAATACAACACAATGAAGTGCAATTCAAGTCGCACAACGCTAATTTACATACAGTTAAGTTATATTCACCTACAAGTTGCCTCTTTCTACCACGTTAGGGTTGTCATCTTTTAGAGAATAATTAACCTGAATATTTAATTACCAGTTATGTGCCTATTACTCTACTTTTGTGAACAAATGACGTTTCAATTAAACCTAGGCTCGGTGCTTACTTTAATTTGTTTAGTTTCCATTATTTTATTTATTAACTAGCAGCCGTCACGCGGTTTCACCCGCGTAGTTCCCATCCCCGTGAGAGTACGGGGATAAAATATAGCCTATGTTACTCGCTGATAATGTAGCTATCCATTGCTGAAAGAATTTTTCAAATCAGTTCAGTAGTTTTTAAGTTTATTCATTACATACACAAATACAAATCTTTCCTCTTTATAATATTAGTATAGATATGTACCTACGTAATTGGGCAAATACTACTTCTTACTTTTCTGTAAAATTAACACGCATTTAACAATTTTTAAACCATTATTAAATAAATATATTTTATCACATTTAAATTGTAATGTTTAACTGTTATATGTGGTTAAATGATAACAGCCGCACGTATCGGCATGCAAAGGGGAATGGTTATGACATGTGTGCGTACCTGTAAGGCGCGCTGCCGGGCGGTGAGCACGGCCATCATAGAGTCGTGTCCGCGCATCATGACGCCCAGCACCTCCTGTTCGCTGGGCTGCACGGCGCCGCGTGCGCCGCGCCGAGCGCCGCCGCCCGCCAGCCCGCGCTGCGACCACAAGCCACACAACGTTACATCTATACTACGCACTCAGTAAATGGTCGTCGAGGGCGGCGCTGCTTGCGACAGAACTTAGAAGACAAAATCTTTCAAGTACATTACATTTCAGTTCACCCACTGTACTTGTTGAACTGCTGCGTACAGTCGAACACAACGCTCTTTTTTTTAAATAATGTTAAATAGGTTTACTTATGTGAGTGAGGTCCATGTTCCAATATTTTATAATATCTAGATTTGTGCAACTCACGGGTAAAAACTCGTCAAGATCGAGTCCGACGGGCCTGTCGGTGGTGTGTGGCACGAACTCAGGCTCCGGGTCCACTTCCGGCGTCTCCACACTGCGATTCACTGTTACGTTTTCTCTGCCAACAGACTCCACTCTTCTCCTGGAATCACATTCATAACATTATTTTTACAATACCTTGAACAGCTTCGGTTATACGACTAGGTATAAGTATAAAAATAAGTTCATACCTCGAAGCATCAGTAGCAGCTCTGGTGAAGGACAATGATCTAGGTCCTAATGTTGGCGGACCCAAGGATATATCACTATTACTTGGCCGGAGATTGGAGGTAGCTAAAAATTATTTTATTTTAATAATCACGAACCATAGGTAATTATTTAAATATCATAATGATAATAAAGAAATAATCCATGAAACTTACATAAATCTATGGTAGACTTTGTCTCTTTGTATGAGTTATGTCGATTAAGCGAGTTTGCTGTGAGTGGGCTGGCGGCGTAATCTCGTAATGCTTGCGCTGAAGTGAATGTATTATTTTCTTTTGTATTGTCCGTCACCCCTGATTAAGCAAATAGCATATTATTAAACCCTCAATACCATGTAATGCATTGCTTATCTTTTGACAAACAAGGCTACCTCTTTTCACGAAGATACAAACTTATATATTATTATATTAATTTAATTAAATAGTTAAATAATATTATCTGTTATATATGAGACGGCAGAATATGGCAAATAGCGTTACTCGTAAGAAATCCTTCTCTCCCATCATTAGCGCGATTTGGTATTGAAACTAAGAGCTTGTCCAATGTTTTGGCATATCATGCAATGCATGAGATAACTTCTACAATTATTTTTAAACGAAAGTAAGACCTGAGGTTACGGCAGGCCGGATCGTAGCAATCGCAAATTTGGTTTTAGCTCTTTTCAATTTGCCAGTTCAGTTGGAAGTTGCAACAAGTTCTCGCCACTATTTAAAAATTATTTGAAGATTGGGTCGATCCGAGCGCGTGCGGTAAAAGCTACATTATTGGTCGTCACTTTAGCGTCCCATTAGAGTTCGCGCTCTCCACAATTAGTAGAGTAAGTTCGTTGTTATTAAAAACTTTTTCCTTCTAACCTAACCCAACCATATATACAGTTATAAAAAACTAGAAGCAAGATCAGTAGTAAATAATGAGGAAATCTTACTTGCGAAAACTTCAGTTTTCTTTTCCACAATAGCTAAATGTTCTTTGGTGGAGGTCGGGATGCGTGAGTAGTGTTCTGACCGCTGTCGCTGTGGTGGCGAGGGCTGCGGCAGCGGTCGCGTCAGCGGTACTGGCTCGTCGAGCATCAGGTCGCGCAGGCACGTGTTCACAACTGGTTCCGACTTCTCTGTTGGTTCTTGCACTATGAAGCATAAAGAAGAAAGATATGCCGCTATCGTCCTTTGTAGTATTTAGAAATTTAAAACTTAAAATTTATGTAGTAGGATTAAAAAAATTGTGTAAGTATTATTGTGAGAGTAACGTTGTTATAACACCCACACGATCGACATCTATCGATGGTATAGAATCTAAAAAGGTTGGTTAAATTTTACAAGACAATCAATAATTGAAAACTCATAGCGGTCTAGTTGAGCAAATGCCTTGCAGTTATAATATCGATGGCATTGTATTCTTGTTATTTTTTTAGCAAATATAAATTTCACCTGTTATTGAATAATCTTCTGAAGACAAGCTGGTAGCGGGCGGAGGTGTGCGTGTTACTAAAAAATAAAACAAATGTATGTTGCGATTTTTGTAATAGTGATGTTGATTGAGCATATTTTTGTGGACGGGCTGGGTTTGTGTAATCTACTCACATGCTCTAGAAGGTCGGAATATCTCAGTGTAGTCATTAAAATTGGGTATAACAGCACCTGAATCCTCATCTGCTTCCGTTCCTGATGTAGATTCTTCAGCAGTCTTTTCGTCAAGAAGAGTTGGTCTATGCATAACTGTGATGAAATATTAAGATGGATTAGGTTTATAACTTAAATATGGGTTACTAGACTTTATTATGCAATCTCCAACCTTGTTTTGGTGGTTTTTCCTTTGAGAAGCTTTTACGCACTGAGTGTCCCTTTTGAAAAGGTGAAAGGTCCCTCACAACTGGTGATGACACTGGAGGTGATCCACCAAATGGGTGAACTTTAGTGAGATCAACAACTGATAGAACCACATAAGTTGAATGGAATGATCCAGCTATCTGTAATAGTAAATGGTTTATGAATAAAATACGTTGCATCAGAAAATAAGTTAGGAACGTTGGTAGTACACTTACTAATTGTGTTTGTGCAACAGTGATATCATGAATTTGACCCCAATGTCCATGAACCGTGTCAAACACTCTGGTTGGTTCCCATCCGACAACATGCAAGCCATCATTAGCACAACCAAGCAACGTTGCACCATCATCACTAAACACCATGTGTCTAAACAATGGAAATGTTTGTAAATTAGATTTAAGTTTAAGTCCACGGCGGATTATTTCAATTTTTAGGATAAGATAAAATTAAATTAAACTTCTAAGTTTAATTTAATCTTCTAATTAGAAAAATTCATCTTTTAAATAAAAACAAATGTAACAGTGCAGATTAAATTTCAAGTTAGTAATAAGTATGTAACAATAAATATATTTTTATGAATTAATAAATGACTGCATGCAACAGCATGCATTAACAAATGCAAACTCTAAAACCTTTAAAAATGCAAGATTTAAAGGCCATTAGGTTCAACAGACCTGATAGATGTGTTATCCTTATCAAATTTGGAAACCAATTGGAACTTCTCCATATCCCAAAAGTTAACAGTTCGGTCAGATCCACAGCTAGCCAGCAGAAACTCATGAGGGTGGAACTTGACACATGTCACTGCTGATGTATGCTCCATGAACTCTTGGAGCACTTTACCAACACGGACATCCCACACTTTAACTAAACCTGTAAGTAGATTACCTGTTTTAGCGTCAGGTGATTATTATTTACAGCACTATTACAGAATATTGCCCATTCAACATACCGTCTTCACAGGCAGACGCAATCCATTGTCCATCAGGGCTAAACTGAAGGCTGTTTACGGCAAGGCGATGGCTGGAGTAAGTAACAATACATCCTCTCTTCCTTGTGTCCCATAATTTAACATTACTGTCGCATGAGCCTGTTGTAAGATAATCTCCATAGGGATGGAAGTCCATACATTTTATAGCCCCTTTGTGGCCTGTAAATGTCCTTAACAATTTTGCTGCTTCCAAGTCCCATATTTTTAAGGCACCAGTTTGTGATCCTGCACAAACTAAGTCTTCAGAATGGCCAAAGCATACACATTCTACAGGAGTTGTATGCCCACTTAAACTCTGTAAATTATTAAAAATATAAAAGAACAATTTTTTGTGGAACTACACAAGTGCATATTGAGATAATTGCACTGTATAGGTACTAACCATGAGACAACTCTGCCTACCAATGGCCCACAAATTAACTTTTTTGTCGTCGCCACCAGTTGCCAGTACCTGGTTGGACTTGTGGCCCATAGCCAGGCAGTTGACATTTGATTTGTGAGCGACGAATTCTTCTGCAAATGGTAAAAGTCAATCAACATTCATTATTACAGTGTTAATGTATTTCTTTATCAATTACGTTATACAGTATACATACGCAGTTTCCATGATCGTCGGACACTCTCCATCGTGATTTCGATTCATGTGAATCCCATGTACGAAAAATGTAACCTTGTGGAACAAAGTATTCACTCAATATCAATTATTCATTCAAATTATTTATAACTTATAAATTATCTTTGTCTTGTATCGTTAAACATTTCACTATTTTAATTTACATAATTGTAGTTATTTATTTGTGTATGATTTGGTTCTTCACAATCTGTCAGACAGTATCACACAGTCACACACACTACTTTACAAAATGTCATCGATGTCAATAAATTTCAGTGTTGCCAACTCCAAAAGTTCAAATTATCGATTTCCCATGTCAAAATTATCGTATTTTGGACAAAATTATCGTACAAAAGAAAAATCAAAAATAAAAACCCTAAATTCAAATTAAATAACAAATTGCTATCAAAAGATGGATAATTTTATACAAGAGTCAAAGGGGAAGCAAGTTTCACCAGTAGTGGTGCTAGCTCAGCACAAACCTTAAACATGCTTATTCATAGTTTTTAGTTGAAAGGAGACGTTTCATTTTTGTATGGGACTCCGGCCATAACATGTACACTTTAGAAAACCTGGGAAACGAACCCCTAAATACAATAAAGACTGTTTTTTTCCATAATATCTAATACTTTTTGGGCACAAAATAAAAACAGAAAATGTTTGACGTTTGTCAGGAGAAATACGACCATCGATAGCTAGCCATTTTCGTCCAGAAGTACCTACAAATCTACAATCCACAAAAGCAGTTTTTTATTTTTATGATGAATCACACTTTCTAATTAATCAAAAAAGTTATATAAGATAGCTATCTTAATATAGTACAGAAATACATGCCTTTCATATTTATTTAAATGACGTCTACGTCATATTATTATGTTAAAATGTAACATGATTTCTGGACGAAAGCAGTATGCAAGTAAAACGACGCCATGATGAATAGAATATGGTAATAACTTGTTAAATTATTATTTTTTGTGCCGAAGTAATCAGGGGAATAAACAGGAAAGAATATTTTTCCTCAATTCGTGGAATTTTTTCCTTTTTTTACATTAACGTACACTTTATGGCCGAAAATGAAACATCTCCTTTTTGTGTTTTCCCTGTAAAATAAAATAAAAAACTAAAGAGGGAAAACGAGAGAGATACTTACTTGTTGTTGTACACACTTGACAATAGACACTGACATTTTTTGCGTATTTAACAAATACGTTTTGATGATGGAACTGAATTTTTTTTCAGCAAATCACAAAATTATCGTACGTTAGACATTCATTATCGTACATCGTACCATAGGCCAAATTATCGTACGCCCCCATAATTATCGTACGGGTTGGCAACACTGATAAATTTATGCCATGCATTTCATTCTGTCACTAGTGAAGAGCACGGGATTTGGATTCTAGTTACGTTACAGAAATACTATTACTTACCAAGCTAAAAGCAGAATTGCATTAAATTTGATTCCTTGGGTTTGAGACCCAGGGAATCAAATATCGGTACCTAACCAAAAGACGATAATTATCCTTAGTTTCAACGCAAAAAAATAATATATAAATGTTGATATCAGAAAATGGGAAACAATGCAGATGACATGTGCGAGTGTTATCCTTGAGGGCTTGCTACACGGCTGCCAACCACGTTCCAACAGAGGTGACCTTGGTGGTTTACAACCGTGTAGTTTGTGGTTTACGACCAAATTTCAAACAACGCTGCCTGTCGCCAATCAAGGTCACCTTAATCGGGGACGCAGTTGGCAGCCGTGTAGCAAGCCCTTTAGTCTGTGAAGTTATCCTATGCCGGTACGTGTAACCGGCACCGGCTATCCGGCAACCGGGACGTATGAAAAGGCACTAAGAACAATAAAAAAAAAATGTATATATATTTACGATATAGTTGGCAGATTGAATAATACAAGGGGGTAGAACCCTCTATTCAGGGAATCAAATCTAGTAACTGTGAATCAAATTACGGTTTCCTAGAAGAGCGGTGAGTGCAGTGACTGCTCACGTAACGTCCGCAATTTACGGGCGAATGACGTCAATGAAACGTTGATTGTGAAAGTAAATTGGTGTGATTTCCTGAAGAGTGTTCATGACATCGTATAGCATAACCCGCCCTCTAAAGATTTAAATCACTCAATTTGCCCTCACCGTACTCGGTCACAATAAAAAGTGAACATACTGAGAAGAGTGAGCTCACATATTATTCGGGTCCTCCATCTCGACCTAAAAATCCCCACCATATACAAATTTTTCAAACGCTCTTCCAAGCGTTACTTCGATACTGCCGCTAAACATCGCAAATCTCTGGTTGTCGAAGCCGCTAGTTACACTCCCTCTAGTGTCAATCGAACTCGCCGCCTTAAGTGAATCCTTACCGACCCTGACGACCCCATTACCCTCCTCCAGGAGAGCAGTAGGGAAACCAGCACAGTGTACAAAAACAGACGCCTCACGTTATTCCGATCTCGCCGCCGAGGTCCTTTGCGATCGCGACCACGTCCCCGAGTAAATGATACTCCCCCCGACCATTGTTCGATAACAAGGTGCCAGCAGTTGTTGTAGCTGAGCACGTAGCTTTAAATTTCCTAACTAATAATCATGATCAAAACTTTGATCCAGCCCGTCCCATCCTTGATGTCCTCCCTCCGGTTGACGCCCTAAGTTGAGGTTCGTACCCCACAGGGGTGCCCTTAGCGAGCGTTCACTTAGTTTTAATTAGCATGGTTGAATAGCCCCTGGCTGGAGGTTTTAAGTGTAGTAGCTTAAGGCACCCACAGGAAAGCCCGGTTAAGTTGTCATGATCTCAGAGGTCAAAGCTACGAATGCCATACCTAAAAAAGAAAACACTTTATTCCTTACCGACCCTGACGACCCCATTACCCTCCTCCAGGAGAGCAGTAGGGAAACCAGCACAGTGTACGAAAACAGACGCCTCCCGTCATTCCGACCTCGCCGACGAGGTCCTTTGCGATCGCGACCGCGTCCCCGAGTAAAGGCTTGTGCAGACCAGCGCGACACAAAGGCACCGCTCGTCGCGCGACGAGCGGTCTCTTTGTGTCGCGTTGGTCTGCACAAGCCTTAAATAATACTCCCCCCGACCCTTGCTCGTTAACGAGGTGCCAGCAGTTGTTGCAGCTGAGCACGTAGCTTTAACCTTTTGACCGCTTGTGTCGCATTTATGCGACAAATATTTCCGTGCCCCTACCGCGCGTGTCGTATTTCTGCGACAGAAAACAAGTATGATTTTTTCGTTCAATTTTCGTCCTATTAACTGCGTGGTACAACTAAAAGCATTACTAAATAGATATATTTTATAAAACAATTACTTAAAATTATGTCTCGTCGCTCTAAGTTTTGAAAAAGCTTAAACAAAAATACGTAAATACACCTTGGACTTTTCTTCGGTGTGTAACGCGTGTGTCGCATATATTACGACCATAGGGATGGGATACAATGCAATGCGCATTTTAAAAACTAAATAACAAATAGTTAAATAATCAGGTATAATGCATCATTTTCAGCATAAAATAAACAGTGTCATACGAAATAAAGTTTATTTAACATATTGTCTTGTGTTATGAATTCTTTTCCTTGTTTTTCATAAGAAAAATATCCCTCAGGATCTTTGTATTATGATAACATTTCACGTTAGTTCCCATCCCTAGACGCTTATGTTTGCAACAAATTTCTCTAGTTAGTCTAGCGCGGCTGTCGCATTTATGCGACCACTGCCTACGTCACAAGCGGATCAAACGAATGGATAATGTTGTTCGTGGGTACACACATTATCGATAAAATAGTCACTTTTCAACAATGACTACTGAGGAGTTTTTTATGTGTGTTCGCGGATAACTTCGTCGTTTATGAACCGATTTTGATAATTCTTTTTTTATTGGAAAGGAGATATCCCAAGGGTAGTACCATGATAAGGAAACTAGGATCTGATGATGGCATCCCAGATAAATCGAGGGAACTCTTCAAATATTATAGGCAAACCTATAGCGATTTGGGTATTTTTTTATAGTAACTCGTGCAGTTGCTCTTGGAAAGCACCATTTGGTTAAGTGGAACTGATGATGAAGACCACAAATAACAACCGGAACTACTCAATAATAAGTATTTCACGGGTTGCGATTCGATTACTTTAATATGGTTGCAATGCAATTTATGCTCGTCACAATGCATATGGAGAAGTGGAGCTGATGGTGAAGTACCAAGAGAACTCCTCAACGATGAACGTCCCTGCATCGGGAAAAGCAATATTTTGTAAAAGGTGATGAGCTGTTGGCATTAGGCTAATGAAACTTAGACAAATTACAAATTGACCCACTAAAAAGCGAGAAATAAAAACATTTTCACAAAAAAACAAAAACAACCGACTTCCAAAAAACTACTAAGTACAAAGTAAAAAATAGCTTAAATTTCGGAAGTCGGTGGAAAATAACGAAAATACAAAACCAAAGACCGACTTCCGAAATGTAAGTTAATTTTTACTTTGTAGTAGTTTTTTGGAAGTCGGTTGTTTTTTTTTGTAAAAACGTTTTTATTTAAATATTGTGATGTAATTCTGTTATATACTATATTACTTATCTACATATCCTATTGATTGTTCAAATTTGGAACCGTGTTGAATGTTGTCCTTACCATTAAAAAGGTATTGTGACAGTACCTACAAGTCGGACAGGTACTTGCACTCGAGTCCCTTATGGTGTTGTCTCTTACTGTGCTCCGGCGATGACACTCAGCGTGGCACGTTTGAGTTATGACGACGCCGCGCGCCGGGCACGGTTAGATAAATCGAAGTCTGTCAGAGACTGGCGTAGGCACGTTTTTATAAAACTTATTTAATTGATGGGTGATAAGTTCCGTGTGGTGCCGGACGTAAAAGAATAGCACCATCCCATTTCTTGCCGTGGGTGTCGTAGGCGACTAAGGAACCAACTAGAGAATGGGCAGCAGCGTTCTCATACTGCTACCGCCAACCCGCCTACCAAGCTTGGCGATTATGCCAAACCCCCCTCTTGGGGAGGCTTATGTCCAGCAGTGGACGTCTTTTGGCTGAAATGATGATGATGAATGGGTGATAAGTTCTTTGATGTGCATTTAAAAATATCCCGTTTATATTATACCTACCTGCTTTAAAATCCGTAGGTATGGACTTTAACGACTCTGTCTGTCTTTCTGTTGATTAGGGTGGTTAAATTAAGGCTGATTTAAAATAAAAACAAAAAACTTTTTGACTATTTTTTTATCGATACAACGATTGCTCCTCCTTATTTATTGTAGGTATTATTTTGTCGATTTTTAGCCGCGCGCTAGGGGCACGCCAATTGATATTTGGCCAAGCGCTTAAAAGGTTAAATTCCCCGACTAATAATCATGATCAAAACTTTGAGCCAGCCCGTCCCATCCTTGATGTCCTCCCTCCCGTTGACGTCCTAAGCCGAGGTTCGTACCCCACAGGAGGTGCCTTTAGCGAGCGTACACCTAGTATTAATTAGCATAGTTGAATAACCCCTGACTGGAGATTTTAAGTGTAGTAGCTTATTATAAGGTATAAGGCATCCACAAGAAAGCCCGGTTAAGAAGTCATGATCTCAGAGGTCAACTACGAGACGCCCTATATAAAAATAAAAAAAGTGTGGCACTCGGGGACTGCCGCGGTAAAGCTATTGCATAGCATTTGTAACCTCCATGACAAGATCACGTTGTCATGGGAACCGTCATTACATGGTAGGCGGAGTGGGGGGTGTTAGGTTTTTTTCGTTACGTTACGGAATTTCTTGATTCGGTCGCCGCGCTCAAAGCCCGCGATAAAAGCTATGCAATAGCTTAATTTTCTTTCTCTTTGTTGGGTAAGTAACTATAATGATCTGTACCGTAATTGCGTAATGCAACAAAATTACAATCTGTTTCGATTTGAAACAGATTTCTAATCCATTGCTTAAAAGTTGGAAAAAAAATCTACTCAACAACGTAAATAACGCAATGAATGTTGTTGAACTGTCAAAATGAAACAAATTAGGCAAAATTGTTTACGAAAATAAGTTACGCAATTAGGGTACAGGTTTATTGTTCTACAGTTTACAATAAATATCTACAGATTAGAATTAGTTATCTAGAAAAACTAAATACCGCCTTGTTTGATGATACCACAGTAACAAAAACAAAATCAAGACTTCGCCTACCTATCATTGAGTTGTCAGATTGAATAATTTATGGGAGTAGAAATAATAAAATAATCTATCAAAATAAACACCTGCCACAGAGTACTTTTTAATTGACTTCTGCATAGAACAATGATTGTGTATGTGTTATTAAAATATTTATCATAGAATGGCCTTTAAATGTAATTTGCGCTCAATTTCTAAAATAGTATTAGCATCACAACATTCCCAAGCGCGCTATGTTCATTATATTCAAGGTCAGGAGCCAGAACCAAAAATAAGAGAATATTTTTATTATATTGATCATCAAGGGATGGTAAGTAACCTTTGTACCTACTTTGTGTAACGAAATACATATGAATTTTAGTAGAAAATACACCTAGAGAAAATTGGTAGTTGGGTTTTTATGATGATAAGATACATTGCATCTAAACACTTTTTATAATGGATCACCTAATGACCTGAATTTATATTTTTTTTTTTTTTTGTTTAGTTATTTTTAGATGATTCTAAGATGAAAAACTTCACGTCATGCTTTAAGGAAAAGAAGTTTCTACAGTTTTTTTTCAAGAGGGTTCGTCTCAATAAAACTGGTAGATATGAAGACTTTCCTTTTATTTCGTTATGTGGAAGAGAAAGGAATTTTATACGATGTGATGACGTCCCTATAGTTTATACAAATATTGTTAATATTAACGACAGCGATTTTCTAAGCTATGGATATGCAGGTGATTTACTGATTTCAAAATTTATTCCTGATAAAATCTATATGCTACCAAGTACTGGCAGAGTATATCACCCTGCTGAAGATAAGTATGGTGGTGTAGGATTAGTAAAATCCAAGTTAGCCATAGAATTTAGCAAATATTTTGAATTTAATAATAGTGAATTAAATGCACCTACTCATTTCAAATGGAAAAATAAAACTTATGAACTAGATCAGATTTGGTTTATGGAACAGGTTAAAAAACATAAATTGACCATACGGTCGGAACCAGACAATGTATAAGCTAGGATAATATCAGTAGGCAAAATTCACTTCTATGGGCAGTAGGCAAGTAAAATTTCTTTTAATACAATAATAATATATTAGGTGGTTCAAACAATAAATTAGAGAACAATATGGATA
Source organism: Agrochola lychnidis (assembly GCA_963680765.1). Lineage (NCBI taxonomy): Eukaryota > Metazoa > Arthropoda > Insecta > Lepidoptera > Noctuidae > Agrochola > Agrochola lychnidis. The sequence goes on from OY796858.1 coordinate 13,506,237, forward strand.
ATATTATCACAGGATATAATTATGGCGAATTAAACTTTTGTGATTGTATACATAATTTCTTTATAAATATTTAGATTGTATGAATAAATAATATATTAAAACTATGTTGTTTCTTCTTTAGAAAAAGCTTGGAAAGACCCAGGTTGTACCCAAGATATACCTTGATTAGCACCTTCATTTGGAGAGGGGGTTTTAAGCATTATATTTTTTACAGTATCATGAACATCTGGGTCATATGGCTTAAATGTTATGAAATGCTTGTCTTCTGTAGGTGGATCATCATATACACGGTCTATACTTAGCACAACACACTCTCTTACTTTCTCCATAAAGGTTTTTTTATTGCTTTTGTATCTGAAAAGATAATTAAGTTGAGAAGGTCTATAAGTTGAATTTATGTTATGATGATTATACAATGTGTTATACTTACGCAACTGAGGCCTCAACATTTGCAGGTGCTTTAACATTTAAGTTATGAAATATTGAATACACATATTTTAATATTTGCCATATGTGATTCTGTTTTCTGTCCCATTGTGGAAAAACTTCGCTTAAATTCAGAACACCAGTATGAGCATCAATTGCTGGATGGTATAAGTTCGATGTGAATGTCAAGACCTGAAAATGAAGTATGTTTACATACATTTAATAAATGTAGATTAAACACAGCACAGATTATACCACTTTCTAACTATAATGTGAAGGTAAGTATTGATGACCTGAAGGCCCTTCAGAAATTACATCACAAGGCCATCTAGCCGAATTCTTCAATGTTGATCATCATAAGTTCTGTTTATTCATAGTGTATTGATCATTATCAATCCTATTTAGTAACAGGTGTTGACAGGGTGATAATTACGAAAAAAAAATACCTACAATCATATTGAAAACACCAAGTTGTAAAGGTTCCCACAAGTATCCTAATACTTACAGGGACTTCTTCATCTGGAAACTTTTCTGGCAATGTTAATGTAAATCTAAAAACACCTCCTTCATAGAAACCAGCTCTCACAAAAATAACTCCAAACCACACTGAAAGTTAACACATACACAATGTATCTGTTATTTTATCTTATATCAATTTGTTGAAATTATTCTACTTACAAAATGAGTTCTCATATGAAGGAATCACATAAATTCCCTGAAGGTTCTCTGTTTGTAACATACGGCTAAAAAGATAAATACAGAATTAGTTTAGATTTTGACGTCAGTCTATTTATTGTTATCTTTAATACATAGAAAAGCACAAAATACACAAGCTAAGCGACTCTATAGGTATGTACATATTTCTAAAAGCAACTTTAAATAAATTAATCAAATATGCTCTTACTATTCTGCCATAATAACGTACTCTTGATGAATCATGGAATATAATTCCCTGGTTTCTTTAACATTATTCTTCATCTCGTCATTCATAATATAACAATAACCTATAATTATGTTAACCTATCTAATTAAATGCAACAAATAAATAATTTTCCTAAATTTTATTTATCGTGATCGTGATGTCAATTGTCAAATTTGACGAAACGTTACGTCAATCTTTGTTTTTGTTTGACAAGTGAGTGAGGGGCAGTCTGCAACTGGGCAACCGTACTTACGGATCGATCTACACCAATGAACCGTATATTCGACTAAAATAATTGCTTCTAGGCTAGTTCACCGTTTTTGAGAAACCGATTGTTCCTTGTGGTTTATTTCCCCCAGATATGTGTCTTATATGAACCGGTCGAAGTGGCGGTGCTTGTGGGAGGCCTATATCCAGCAGTGGACGTTTCTCAGCTGAAATGATGATGATCAGTTGATGATGTTTCATCAACGCAACTCTCTAAGCGCACATTAACCTACTGAATTACTATTTTATGAAATCATGACATTTTATGTCAATTCTAACTTAGTTGTGTTGATATTCTAATTCTAATGATTAAAATGAGGTTAAAAACTGAAAGCTCATATTAGGTGACAGCACAGTAGTACGTCTATACATATTTATCTAGTTTTCGTAATTTGTGATCGACACAATCGACGACAAATTATACAAAAACTAGACGACAAGTGAACAGAAACACAATAATGGCGGTTTAAAGACGTACAACTGTGCTGCCATCTGTTCTGAGGTTTTAGTTTAGACGTTTTTATTATGAAGAACGTTTTATAATTTATAGGTTATTTTGCTTGTTGACTTTAATCGTTTTTTGTTAAAAACTGGAGGCGTACGATAGAAATAACCCTGATCAGAGTTGAAAATCAAATCGGGCATGATGTTCCTGACTGAAAAACTTCTGAGATAGCACTTCTAATTTGATGTATATATATTTTATTTGTTGATGGCTTTGATGTAGGAATAGAATAAAGTCAAAGTCAAATAATTTATTTCAATTAGGCACAAAAAGGCACTTTTGAATAGTGATGGGTAACTCATCATTTTTATATGAGGTTGAGGGAGTACCTCATTTTACCTCGCGAAGTCCTCACGAGGTACCCCTCATTTGAGGCGAGGAGTCGCACGTATTCACCTCACGAGCCGACTGCCGAACTCAGCCGATAGTCAGAGGCAGCGGGGCGTCGACTCATATGTACAGACGCCAGCACATCAAGCTACCCGAAACTGTCAAATTTTCCCAATCAACTTTGAACCTTATACTTCAGCGATAAAGTTGAAAATCTATTAAATAAATTTGACAGATTGAAGTAGCCTGATGTGCTGGCGTCTGTACTCACGATTCCGATTTTTACGTCTCCACACACAAAATTTTCTTTCGCTCATAAGTTCTTGACCGCCAAAATAAACGAATCAATGACATTTGATTGCCAATCTAATGCTAAGGTTTTTAGAGTTCATAGTTAACATTTAGAGTTCATAGTAATAGCAGAATTGAAAATATTTTCTCTATAATTCGAAACCTCACCTCATTTATTCTATAAATTCTGTACAATTATGAATTCGCTCACTGAGCTCACTCAATCACTCAATACTCACTCGCGAGTACTCGCGTCGATAATGTTAATGTCAATATCAATTTTTAAGTGAGGACGCGTGAGCGACTGAGGTGGTTCAATGTTGAAATTCGAGTAACTCTTTCAATTTGCGATCACGAGTACCTCAAACGAGGCACCTCATGAGTGAGGGACACATCTCTACTTTTGAACGTCAAAAACAAAAAATAGAATTGATTCTAGTCGCCCCTTCCAAAAGGTAGTTTTCGTATGGAGAAGAATGGGCAAGAAACTCCACCGTTACTCTTTTAAAATGTTTTACAATATTTTGTATATGTCACCGTATAATTATGAACTTCGTTAGTTTATAATCTATCGGTATTATTTCCGTTAAATTATAAACTGTCGAAAAATTGTGAACTGCAATGAACCATTTACAATTTAACGCATTATTTTTCGCTAGTTTGTAATCTTTCCATGGGAAACCGAAAAATTGTGAACTGGCATCAAACTTGCTTGCGACGTAACGCACTTTGCGCTAATATTAAATAGCCTGCCTGGCTGCGAGCAACTTGGAACTAGCGCTCGCCGGCCGCTACCGCGGCACCGCTCACTTTGCTCGCTCGGCTCGCGCGCTATTGGTCACAGTTCTAACCTAACCTAACCCATTTCACCCAGTTCACAATTTTTCAACCGTTTATAATCTAACGGAAATAATTCCGATAGATTATAAACTAACGGTTCTCACAATCTTACGGTGACATATACATTAATTATATAATTATATGTGAAGACGATGCACTTGGATAAGATTACTATACCACAACAGGTAAAAATAATTAAAAATGAAGCAATGACAGAAAAATAATTATGTAATGGATACATGGTGTTCACATATTTACAAGCATTGTAAAAGTAGGTACCCATACGATATTCCTAAAAAAATTACAAGTGATACTAATTAGTCGGTGTGTGAGTAATCACAGAATGTAAAAAAAATAAATGTTATAATATTTAATTACACAATTAAATTAGCAACCAGTTTCATTTTGTCTAGACTCTAAATTGTCCTATGGAGCTAGACCAGCATGCTTCCAAGCATTCTTATCTAGAATATAATCCTCTAATTTGTAATATGCTTGTTTACAAAGAGTACTTTTAATATGAGTTTTAAATTTTCTTTCAGTTAACTGTAATATATCACAAGGTATTTTGTTGTAACATTTAACACAGTACCCCATAAAAGATGTTTGGTACTTTGGATAATCTGAAAAATGGTTGATCTATTTTATTTTTATTTCTAGTATTAAAATTATGTCTATCACTTATTTTCTTAAAAAGATGCAGATTTTTCCTTACATGCATAATATTTTCATAGATGAATTGGCAAGGTACCGTCATAATAATCTTTTTAAATAGTTCCCTGAGAGATTCGCGACGACATAGATTATAAATGGCACTGAATAATTACTGTCAATCAGTTGACAGTAATGACAGCACCATGTAATTTCTATTTCTATCTCAATGGTCCATTTTGGTACCTATGTTTACAATTTTTTGTGAGGTGTGTTCACTTTATTAACTAGATAATTAGAAAGTTTTGTTCATATTAGGAGTAAATTCACACTAAAAAAAAACGATATTGGTGCCGATTCCCTTGTTCACAAACTAAACTAAATTTAAGTTCAGTGCATCTTTTTCTTTCTATTTCATTAAGAAAAGGACAGAAGATAAATTTTAGTTTAGTCCTGTCAAATTAATCAGCGCTTGACGTAAATTGACGTAATTTTAGTCGGCAAGTTTTTAATCACGTCTAAACTTGTATGGAGAGTGACAGGCGCTGATTAATTTGACAGGACTAAACTAAAATTTTTCTTCTGTCCTTTTCTTATTGAAATAGAAAGAAAAAGATGCACTGAACTTAAATTTAGTTTAGTTTGTGAACAAGGGAATCGGCACCATTTGCTCAAAATTTTAGTTCATGAAAATGTATGATGTAGTTAGAATCACTAGTTTTTGGGATGTTTATCCAAATATATTTAATTTATCCTGGTATAAATTATTGAATAATAAAATACAATTTTTAAACATATTGCTGCATAAATAAAATTTTATTTAAATAAAGACGAAAAATGAAATAATGGTAAAACTAACGATGAATGTGTTTTTCAAGAAAAGTGAAAAATTATTCAGTTTTTTGTAATTATGCGAAAAATCAGTAGTCTGTAAAACCACCCATGACGTTAACAACGGTCCTGCAACAGTTTTTCATGCTTTGAATCAAGTTATCAGTCTTGCTGCGGGATATTGTCCCAGGTCCTGCTAAGATGCCAAAAAAGTTGCTCTTCCGTCGCAATATTTGCAAGAAAAAATTTCAAAGCCCTTCTTTGGAGCATGTCCCACGTGCGCTCTATAGGGTTTAGGTCTGGTGATTGCGTGGGCCAGTCTAAGACGATACGTCGTGCTCCTGCAGCCAGCTGGTCACCACTCGCGCTGTGTGCGGACGAGCGTTGTCGGGCATGAGCGTGAATTCTTGGCTCATTTGTAGTCGATGGGTGTAAACTATTGGTACTAGCACCTGTTTACGGTATTTTTCAGCGGTTATGGTGTTTCTGATCCAAACGAGGTCTGTACTTCCACCAACACGAATTCCCGCCCAGACCATAATTGTCCCGCCGTGGTATGGATGGACTTCCTGAGGGTGTTGCAGACGGCTCTCATGACCAAGAACTCACCATACGCGTACTCTTTGCGAATCGGGATGGAAACCGAATCGAGATTCATCGGTAAACAGCACTACAGACCACTGATTATCTTCCCAGAGCAAATGTTCAAGAGCCTACTGTAATCTTCGTCTACGATTTTCTCGGCATAGTGCTGGAGTTCGAAGCGGTCTACGGGCACCAAACTGTGAAGAGAAGACTGCATGAAGCTAACTTCATGCAGTCTTCTCTTCACAGTTTGGTCACTCACAAGCAACTGGTGCTCTGACTGGAGCCTTTGAACCAACTGCATAGCCGTAACATTTGGTTGTCTTCTCGCGGCAACTTAAAAAAATAGGTTTTGTCGTTGGGTGGTTATGCGCTTCCCACCTGGGTGGCTTTAAGCCACTTCACCAGTAGCCTGATAACGTGACCATAACCTTGATATCACGTTTTGTTTTCTTCCAATCTCCTCAGCAATACTCCATTGAGTAGCCCTAGCTTGGAGCATGCCTATTGCCCTTAACATTTCCTCTCTTTGTTAAATGGCGCCGCTGCATGATGCATACAGTGGCATAAATTCTAAATTAACTGCTAACTTGTTTTAAAACTTTAATTTGACACCAAAAATTACCAAAAACTAAGCTAAGTAAATTGAAACTTTCTAACTTCGCTAAAGATATGCCGCGCATTTTTTTGTTTTTAATTTATTTTTTCAAATTCATATTTGGAATCATCCAAAAAGGCCTACAAAATAAGCTTTCTTCAAAAGATTTTTAAACCAGCCAGTATTTTTTGAGTAAAAGAACTTTATACAAAATATCCCTAGACGGTGTTGATGTGTGTTTAAAGGCTGGTTTCGCAATATCTAGAAAGACATTTTACCAGGAAAATTCGAAAATAGAACAGAATTTCGTATCCGCCAAGTCGAGCAAAACAAACAAAGGTACAGCCGTAGCCGTACCATCTTTTCTCGAAGTCATTCAGGAACATTTTCAACCCCCTGTCACTTCTTTATGGATAAAGCTAGAAGACTGAATTTTCAGTGACCAAGAGGGCTTTGTTTATCTAGGTATATTTCCAAATTACATTCAATTTGAACCTGGGGCCTACCTCAAGCTCATTAAGCAGTATTATTTTAATATTACTTCAGTGTGGGAAAGAGATGAAGCTCTACAGGACGTATAGCTCCATCTCTTTCTCCCACTGAAGTAATATTAAAATAATACTGCTTTTGAGCTGGTGGTAGGCCCCCTGTAGTTTATGAACTATTGCAAATCAAAATTCCTTAATTTTGCTACCGACATATTCACCGATCATCAAAATTGTAAGGTACTTCTAGCAGACACACAAGCTACAAATTTTGAACTCAATTAGTGTTTAACCTGTAAAGCAAGGAAAAATTAAAATATACCGCAATTTCAGTCCTGTTTTCTAGATATATGAACTGCATAAGTAACTTTGTAATCCTATATAAATAATATGCAATTACAAAGTTACTTTTGCAGTTCATGCATATTTACGTCACACTATCTAACTAAGTAGATAGACAGATAGGTAAAGGTAAATAGTGGATAATATGTAATGAAAAAAATGAAATCAGTTGGCAACGTCATTTGTCAATTAAACTGCATTGAAATTGAATGAAAAAGCAATTATAATTAGATATAACAACCTTTAGGATCTACCTACCTACGATGCCGCATATAGACACACAAATCCACACGTTTTTATTGTAGGTTCAGTATCAATAACCTACAAAAAGAAATGAGATCCCATCAAAAACATAGGTAAAAGCTTAATATTTCGCAAACGAATCCCTGAATCCAAAAATGGTTTTCATAAACTCACAATATTTTTGAAGGACCTTTCCAATGATACCCCTCACCATGGGATAAAAAAATAAACATCACCACTTTACGTGTATGAGAGGTACCATAAAAAAAAAAGATTTTCATTATTTTGTTTTACCACTTTGTCGGCGTAATTAATATGTATACCTATGCCAAATTACAGGTTTCTAGTACTAAGGGTCTCGGAGCTAGACCGCGGAGAGACAGACAGACAGACAGACAGACAGACAGACGGACATGACGAAACTATAAGGGTTCCTTGTTTACTACGGAACCCTAAAAAAGAACTTGGATTTCATGAGGCGGAGATATCCAGTAGCCCCCTTTTTTGGAGCAAGTAGATACTTCAATCAAAAATCCCCGGCGACAAAAAAAAATCTTATAGTCGTAAAACTTGTATACCATGTTTTGTCCAGATTGGTTGTAAAATACGACCTGCACGCGTAGCATGACCACCGTAGAAACGAGTTTAGTCGACGGAAGAGTAGACAAAATGACAGATTGTGATTGTTTATCTGTCATTTTGTCTACTCTTCCGTCGACAAAACTCGTTTCTACGGTGGTCATGCTACGCGTGGAGTAGGAGTACCTACCAACAAACTGACAAGAAAGCAAATTTTGTGACACAGATTAACTCACGCCTTCTTTCCATGGGGGTAGGCAGAAACAATAGAACGCCCCCTGCTACGATCTTTACACATTTTTTTTGCCTATACATATATAATTCCTCTGACTAAAATAGTATTGACATAAAAAGTAATTGTTTCAATACCTAATTAAATATTTTATTAACAAAATAAGTTTGTGTTTTATTGATTTATTTCCTCGTAAAGGTGTTGAAGAACGTCAAAATGTACTATCAATAAAAATGAGCCCTTTCTTTTAGTTAGCCGTTTTATATTTGTAATCATTAACGATTGAGTGCTCGAGAGCGTTCGCCGCCGCGCGCGAGGATGAGCACCTGATGATCTAGGGATCAGCGCCGCGCGCCCTCAATTAGCCGGGATTATCCTGCACGTGGCGCAAGGATTACATGTTACTATCCTACGCTCTATTGCAATATACCTGCATTCATTACATTTTATAGATTTTTTACTAACAATATGTAATTGCTAAGGTGTCCGTATGGATTGAGGAGCCATGTCTCATATTTAAACGCGGGTACTACCAATATTTAGTAGTAAATTAAGCGATTTTGTAGGCCCGATCCTGGAATTTGTAGTAAAACACTTTAAAAGATACACGACTTTTAAGGTGGCTCCTCAATTCAGACGTCTGAATTGAGGTGCCACCTTACAACTCTAAAACTAGCCGACGGATATTTTTGAAAATTTGGTAGGATTTAGTAGTACTTATGCGTAATCTCTACAAAAAAAATGGGTTTTGTACGGCTGAATTTGAGATAGCTACAATGTTTTGATTTTTCATAAAAATCCATAAATTTCACCGCGCTGTTTCTCGGAAAGTAATCAACCAATTACAACATATTTTTAGTATAATTTAGTAGTAAATACGTTCTAATTTGTAGTATAAAAATAAAATGGAAAAACTACATAATTTCGCAAATACAACATATTTTATGTGGCTCCTCAATCCTGACGGTCTGCAGAAAATAAATGTGCATAGCTACTAAAGTAGTTGATCAAATCGGATAACAATAGCACCAATATTTAGTAGAAATTTCTACTAAATATTGGCGTAATCCAACATTTTGTACATTCAGTATTTCAAAAGATATTAACAAAATAAACATTACTTAAAAATCTAGTGTGGTACGAGAGCCCACGACCAAAACCATATCACATCGTTTTACGGCCAAAAACGTATAAAATCATTAGTTTAGATGATTCCTGAACCCAACTCGGTGAGAAGTACCGGTTAGAAACGTCCAAGTTTTACGGAAGCCTATTTCTGCTATGTCAAAAAAATAAGCAGACGGTTTCATCACAATATGCCTGGGGGCCTACCACCAACTCATAAAGCAGTATTATTTTAATATTACTTCAGTGTGGGAAAGAGATGAAGCTCTACAGATCGTATAGCCCCATCTCTTTCTCCCACTGAAGTAATATTAAAATAATATTGTTTATGAGCTGGTGGTAGGCCCCCTGATATTAAAAATGAGTTTTCGTAATTTTACTACAAAAAAGTTTGTTTTCAGACATTTTGCGTGTCACATGTGGACTGAGCGCATTTTCAAAAAATGACAAAAAATTTAACCTATCTGTTTCATAGCAACCTGATTCAATTTTTTAAAATCTTTTCTATAGTTACTGAAAATCTGTTTTCAAAAATTTTAAATTATCATATTATATAACTCCAAAAACAGAAAGAACGTTTCGGAATCGCTCGGCTAATGCGCGGTGCTTGTTACGCTTACGACACGGATGATGAGTCCGACAATAAAAAAAAAAAAAAAATTCAATAAACAGTTATTTTCAAACGTTATCCACGTTTCCTTTTGTCCAATTTATTTAAAAAAAACCTTTCTATTTCAGTTTGATGCTTTCGGGTAAGCTCTTTATTAATCGTACGTAAAAACGATTTATTTTGAAAAAATGATTTTTGCATCAACTGACCAATGTTCACCTAAATACAAGATTTTCAGACGGGTTGCTATCGGTTTTATTTTTTGCCTCATTTTTAATTTTCTCAAATGGTCTTCTGGGTGTGACGCCACTACATATACTGGTTTCAGAAAATTGTGTTTTCGGAATTTAAAATCTTTCGTTCAACTACATTCTGAAAATCAGACAGATTGCTATGAAACAGTTCGGTATTTTTTTTACATAGGTATTTCAAATGCGCTTAGGTTAGACGTGACGCGGAAAATGTCTGAAATTTTTGGATTCAGAATCCTCTGCAATTGTAGCCACCGACGTTAAAATTTTCTTACGTTTTTTGCAGTTTGTAGGTTGAATCATTAATACATCTCCCTAAGATAGATTTGTTCCATTAGAACATATCTCTTATGGAAAAGTTATTTTTCATCAAAATACAACCTGAGACTGACCTGCCGTAATTTTTTGATTACGTAAAAGAAGAAAAAAATACGTTACTAATCAGACAATTTTTCGATTGAACCAGGTTTCTATGAGACAGATAGGTAATTTTTTTTGACTATTTTGAAAATGCGCTCAGTCCACATTTGACACACAAAAATGTCTGAAAACAAACTTTTTCGTAATAAAATTACGAAACCTATGTACATTTTAAATATCAGACATATTGTGATGAAACCGACTGCTTGCTTATTTTTTTAAAGCAGAAATGGGCTCCCGTAAAACTGGGATGTTTCTGACCGGTACTTCCCATCGAATCGGTTCAGAATCATCTAAACTAACGATTTAGTACGGTTTTGACCGTTGAACGATGTGACATGGTTTTGGTCGTGGGCTCTTGTACTACACTAAATTGTTAAGGAATGTTTATTTTGTTAATATCTTTTGAAATACTGAATGTACAAAATGTTGGATTACGCCAATATTTAGTAGAAATTTCTACTAAATATTGGTGCTATTGTTATCCGATTTGATCAACTACTTTAGTAGCTATGCACATTTATTTTCTGCAGACCGTCAGGATTGAGGAGCCACATAAAATATGTTGTATTTGCGAAATTATGTAGTTTTTCCATTTTATTTTTATACTACAAATTAGAACGTATTTACTACTAAATTATACTAAAAATATGTTGTAATTGGTTGATTACTTTCCGAGAAACAGCGCGGTGAAATTTATGGATTTTTATGAAAAATCAAAACATTGTAGCTATCTCAAATTCAGCCGTACAAAACCCATTTTTTTTGTAGAGATTACGCATAAGTACTACTAAATCCTACCAAATTTTCAAAAATATCCGTCGGCTAGTTTTAGAGTTGTAAGGTGGCACCTCAATTCAGACGTCTGAATTGAGGAGCCACCTTAAAAGTCGTGTATCTTTTAAAGTGTTTTACTACAAATTCCAGGATCGGGCCTACAAAATCGCTTAATTTACTACTAAATATTGGTAGTACCCGCGTTTAAATATGAGACATGGCTCCTCAATTCATACGGACACATTGCTAAGTAGGTTGTAGATAGGTAATTTGCATTTTTTTCTTTTTAAACTATTCCAGGCAAAGTCGGTTGAAAGTCCAGTGCTATTTAATATTACGGCTAAAATTCAATACATTTCTAATGAAAAAAGCACCAAATTCAAGTACCAAATACGAGAGCAATCTATTATAGTTACTTTGAATTATTGCTAAATTCTATAATTTTAAGATCTTACAATTCAATTCAAACCCTGCAAGACGAATTCTAACCGGATAAATCTTTATTCTTTTTTATTATAAACTAACAGTTAATAATGTTTAACGTACGTACCCACGTAAAATCTATAACGAGGTTTATGACAGCCGTTTTCTTCGTAGAAAACAGACGTTAATTCGAGGAAACATATGGATGAGATGGCGGTACTCGGTTTCAAAGTGCCGCTGGCCGGCGCTCGCTGGCGCGATGGCGGCTCGTCGGCTATAAAACGCTAACATTTGATGTATCTGCTCTGCAGATCCGTCATTTAGAAACGTTGTATAAATAAACAGCTTTATCTGTTTTACAACTTCACATAATTAAAATGTTGAGTTACGTAAATAATGTCTTTATCTGACAACACCCTATAAAATATTGCTTTTCGTAGCATTCTGAAAAATGTGTCAGAATTTCATCGATCTTTTGATTAGGTATGATTTTATAGTATTTTTATTTCATGCGTTGTGTATAAATTGCATTGTTCTATGTTTGTACCTCGTTTACCTACGATGATAGTGGTTTGCTTGCTCCTGCCAGGAGTGAAGCCGTTGGGTCAGCCTCGGGAAGCCTGACACATACCTACGTATGCACTCGCGCCACTCAAGTGTGAGACGACACTGGTCGACTCACGTGTCTAGTGAAGCCCTGTAAGTTCGGTTAAGATGGGTATCACATTCAAACAACTTTCAAGTTATCTCAACTTCGCTTAGTGGGTCACAATTATTTTTTACTAGCTTCCGCCAGCGGCTTCGCCCGCGTGATATCTTTATAAATTATAGCCTATGTTACTCATTGATAATAGGTATACCCAAGTAGCAAAATACCCTTACAAACAAAAGCTTGTAAGAGCTATGGTTTCATACGAGGTTTATACGTGTTCTAATTAAGCCAGAAACCCTTAAAACCTACCCTTACAAACAAAAGCTTGTAAGAGCTATGGTTTCATATAAGGTTTATATGTGTTCTGATTGAGCCAGAAGCTCTTAATAGTGTTATTTAATAAGTCTATTTAAGTTTTAAGAGCACTCATACTTGTAATATTATTCTTATAGACGTATATAAGAAAACGTTATATAATATTAATAAGAGCAGTGGCATTATAAGCGCCTGTTACAATTGCCTTTGATTCTTAGTTAAAACTTATAAATACATTTTATAAGTACATTCAATCTTAGAAGTGACTATACTAAGTGTTTTATTAGACTTCTGTAAAACTAGTGTATTAAAAGTGTGATTTATCTCACCAAAGACAAAAAAAAAAGTCCTACAAGTGTCTTAAACAATTCCCTATTAGGGGTTATTTATTTTCCTTGTTGTGTCTGACACGAGAAATTGTTATAAAATCAGGTAATAGACCATTTTAATATTTAGTACGTTGTGGATTAACTTAAAAAAAAAAACCCTAAAATTTTGAGCAGTAGGTATGCAGTGTTGCCACCTTAGTTTTTGAAAAGGGGCAGTCGGTCAAGCTAGAAAGTGCTAGTTTTAGCAAATTGCAAATATCAAAAGAGGTGCTAGAAAGGGCTAAAAACATAGATACAAATGCAAAGGGTTAAAAATTGTTCTCTGTTATTTCAACAAGTTACAAAAGCTTTGATTATTTCAACAAGTTACAAAAACAAATGTTCGCTTCGCTCTCATTGCCTTAGTGATATTATAATACTGCGAAAAAAACAGTCACTTAAATAAGATTACGATGAACAAATTGTAACTACATCCTAAATTAGTCGGTTTATATTTAGAAACCAACTTGGAGAATTCCCCAGTAAAGAAGCAGAAAGAGTAGGTATGGTAAAATATCTATGTACTTAGTAAAATCTCCGAACGGCTGCTTGACACTTCCCGTGACCCAAGGACTGGCCAGCCTGTTCCTTAATTGCGTAACTTATTTTCGTAAACGATTATGACTAATTTGTTTCATTTTGACAGTTCAACAACATTCATTGCGTTATTTATATTGTTGAGTAGATTTTTTTTTTGTAAACAAATTGTGATTGATCGTGTATTACGCAAATAGGGTACTGGTCTGCGTTGACCAGAGGCATTGCTTATACAACGTGGAAATGCCGCCACTCCCAAATCTCTTAAATTGGGTACATTACCAGTCGCCAGTGTGGATGAATTTTCAACGCCAGGATTTTATATTTTTATTTTATTATCTATTTAATTAGGTATCACTTGTTGTTTATGCATATTACATTTTAATTTTGAATAAATTTATTGCTTCTAATTATTACATCTAAGTACATATTTTACAAAAATAAAAGTTATAAAAACTAAAACCCAACTACGACATAAAGTCAACTAAAAAGGTATAACAAGACATCACAGGCAGAAAAATTCAAAATCTGGAGTCACGTTAGGGCAAAAATCAAACAGATTAGTGTGACTCCGGATTTTGATTATTATTGAGATAAGTATTTATTTTTGAAATGCGCTAATTAATTTTGTTCATGACTTTATTATGTCCTCTAGACGGCGACATAATGTGATGTCACGACATACTCATTATCTGTCACGATGCCTCATTGAGGTGGATAACAATTGAAATTCTATTGTGTCTCGTTAGTGACAGTTGAAAGGATAACCAGCGGACGATCAAGACGCTTCCTCATTTGTCAAAACGATATCTCATTTTTCAAATTATTATGAGAAGTTTAGAAGTTATGAGGTAACAGATGGATATACATGCATTCATACCGGTCAAAATCATAACCCTCCTTTTTGCTTCGCTTACCTAAAAGTAAGCGAGGATATAAAATACATAACGTACATACAAACAATTAAGGGTTAAATTAGGAGAATCATCCGTCGCGGTGGAGTCCGTGGAAGCGAGTTGTCGTCGGGCCGAGCCGTGTCGCCGTAGCGCCGATCACGATGCCTGTCTGTGCAGAGCGCATACAGGGTTTTGTGTTGGATACCCAACAGCTCAGGATAGCATTTACCAGAAGTGGTCATTGTATTAGTAGTTCAGCAGCTTTAATATCATCAGGATTGTACCAGAATATAGCAGTTCGTTGTGGACAAGGAAAATACCTTAGTCATGTACGACAGCGACTTTTTGACTCACATCATCAGCTATCATCAGAACACAGCCGCCACGCCATCGATGCGACGCTTTGCTAGTGATTGTCACCAGCCAGTGTCACTCTTAGCCGACCTCATTGTCGGTTCCAGTAACTTCGTTACAAAACTAGGTGGCACCACTAGCTGCGCCTGCCCGCCTTACTCTACCGTATTTCAGGTGAAATCTTTACCTTCCTATTAAAACAAAAAACAGTAGGATAAACCGTGAAATACAATTGATTTAATGCGTAGGTACCTGCAAACACTGAAAATGTTTTATGTTAGTACCTATACTCCATTTGAAATAAGATTAGACATTTAACTAAACCTTTTTTACAGTCCGTTCAACCGATTTTGACTTCTATTGCGTTGGTGGCATGACAAATGGCAGCTGCAGTAAACAGTTGGTTTGTAACCACTTTTTTTGCTTTTACTGCCATCCTTACGCCTACGCAATAGAAGTCAAAATCGGTTGAACGGACTGTAAAAAAGGTTTGTTTAAATGTCTAATCTTATTTCAAACGGAGTATAGATATGATTAAGAAGTGTGACGTCACGTTATGCAAGTAAACTTAAACCTAACAATTATGAAAGTGTACGAAAAGCTGACCATTTGACCGCAAGGTAGGTATATCTGCTATCATTACTATGCGTTTAATATTCGGTATGATATAAGTAGATAGTATCATAATCAAGTAGCCTCATAAGCCCATGCGTGGTCGTTCCCACGGTCTGCGCGCGGATTACACGAAATGCCCTTTTGGTGCTTCGCTCCGACACTGACCTGAGCTTTTTGCGCAAAAAGAATGCTCCGATAAATCACGGGTTCATTGTGAGCCGCCTCTGGATAGCGTTCTCCGATTTATACTTTGTAAAATACCAAGTTTTTTGTGGCATCGATCAGAGATCATGTCCAATAAAGGAGGTACCTGCTCAATTTTGACGGTCAAGGTGCCGTACGTCACAATACAACCCTACGATAACATCAATGGTGTCGATGTCGTCCGGATAATGCTCAGTTCCGCGTATAATTTTGCTATATCTTACAACGTCATCATGATTTCTATAGAGATATGTAGTGGCATTAGGTTAGTTCTTATAATATTTTCGAAAATCTACCCTCTGTCCAAGCAGTCTGTATCATGTTCTTTGGAGCTTTTTTATGTCGTTATCCGGTATTTTTTATAATCTTTCATTCATGCTTTCTGAATAAGTCTTGGTAAACACATAGATATAGGTGTGTAGGTACTTAGATATAACTCGCATAGTAGGTACTTCTTCGACACATTCTTCATCGAGTTAATTCTGACGGAAATAAAAGTACTTAATTAAGGTAGGAATAAAGTACATACAGCTTACTTAGTTATACTTATGTGGCGTTGTTTAATGTTCGAATCAGAACTAACTTAAGTAGATTTATTCACTCTTAGCACAGATTTCTTCGATACGGTTAAGTACATCTTTCTGCTCCGCATGTTGTTGTACCTATACTTACATCTTTCGGCCAAGTCATGCTTTAAGTTTTGCTAACTTTTGCATACCTGTCTTGCTTGTATACACTGTGTTAACCTTAATTAACAATTGTTTTAAGCCGCGAACTACAAGTAGGTACCTACAAGAATACCATGTGATTTAGTAGTTGCATGAGTGCCGTTATCAAATAGGTATTTACTAGCCAAAAGATGCAACTTCATCTTAGCTCACCATATTGCGTGTTATAGTAAAATCAATTTAGTACCTACATATTACATTAATTAACCATTTAATAAGTTAAAAACCACGAAAATATGCAAATGCAATCAACACAAAATAATGCACTCTAGGTACCTAGAGTGCATTATTTTGTGTTGATTGTATTTGCATATTAAACCAATAATACCCAACCAATAATTAACCAATAATTTTAAACCAATTAGATTTAGGTACCTAAATCTAATTGGTTTAAAATTAACAAACAAAGCAAAAGATTTATGGATTTCAAATGAGTCTCTAATATCAATCATTAAATGTAACAGCAACGTTTAAAACAAGCGTTCAATGTGTGTTGTATTTAACGAGCATGAATATTATGAACATTTCCTCAGTTGGGTAAATTGCGTATAATGAGTGAGGGCGGGGAGGGGCCGGCGCGGGTTCATGCAGGTGCGCCGCGCGTGTGCACTCGCCTTGCACGGTGTCCCGGCGCTGCGCGTCTGGCTGAACTGGAGACTGACATTTGTTCGAAACGTGCCACCGACGACTAATTATGTCCAATTTCACTATAATAGCATGTAACTTTCGAGGGACTGCCACCCTCACGTTATAATAAAACGATATCGAAACCTTCGTAGTGCTCACAACAGGTAGTTAGGCACCTACTTGATTATAACAAAATGATATTTAATTTCTACGCTTGGACGGAAATATTGAGTAACGTAGAGTGATACTACGAAACTACTACCGGCACTACTTATGAATAAACCAGGAGAGTTCAAACTTATTTTTAAGTTATTCTAAGATCTTGAACTATTCTTCGAAAATGAAACTCAGTCACTCAGTCGGTTGCTCGGTGCCAAACGTGAGTCTATGAAAGTTAAGTTAGATGAAGAGCTATGATAAAGAGTCGCATTATAGAGACACCGACCGGCGATCTCGCTACGGAAACGCCACGAAACTGCTACGCCAAAGCTACGTAAACGCTAAGCCACTGCTACGGAATCGCTACGTAGGTGCTACGCCAAAGATACGGAATCGTTGCACCGCTACTGTCTCCGCTACAAAAACGCTATGCAGCTGCTACGCCAACGCTACGGAAAGGCTACGTCACTGCTACGCAGCTGCTACAGAAACTCTGCGCAGCTCCTACGCCAACACTGCAGAAACGCTACAGAGCTAGCCTAGGCGTAGCACTAGCGTATTGTTTCCATAGCGAGGATGTAGCAGCTCAGTTTCGGAGGCGACGGCGACGTTCAAAAGAGAAATATAAAATACTATTTTTAAATTAGGTTGAGATTCCTATCTACTGCCTGCAATCTACCATAAATGGTTGTAGGGTCCCGTACCAAAATCATACAAAGGAACATTGGCACCCTTGTTTTTATCGTCGTATATAAATCTACGGTTTATTGGCCGTGTGTAAATACGGTCATCAGTGTTGTAAGGATCACTATGAAAGCTGTTGACAAACATAGTGGACAAACAGACAAAATTTAAAAAAAAAGTTGGATTTGATCATACGCCTTTGACAGGTCCGTCGACGATACATAAGGTATAACTATGTAATTAAATACATTAAACATATTGTATCTAGTCCTAAATAAATGAAGGGAAGAAGAGTAAAAAAAGATAGGTACACATATTTAAAATTCAGTAAAGATTTATTTACATTATTATCACAATACTTTATATTTCGTTACATATAAAATCAACTTAAAAATAAATAACATGTACCACAAACTGAACAAGAACGTTAATTAATAATAATTATAAGTAATGAGAAAAATATCAATTCCTAACGACTGGATCCATCAGAATACAAAATGTTACAGAATTTTAATATGTTTAAGATTGCTATTCTATGCGTTAGTAATCTGTGGTTAGGTACAACTTGTTCTTAGGTATGCTTTACGGTATTAACTACTACTGACCTAAAATATTAAAAGTTAGCATTTCGGGCTGGTTTTATAATGGAGGCTAATTACTTATATTGTAACAAAAGTATTTGTAGACAAGTATACAGTATTTAATGGTAAGTTATTTAAATCGACTATTTGCTAAATAAGTAGCTAATATTATTGAGTGTTTCATAAATGATCAAAGATAATTCTACAACTGGAAATGGACTGATCAAGATCGTCTTCAGGTGTACCTGAAGGAGCTTTTTGTTTTTTTTAAACCTTCTTGTTGCTAGTTTCTTTGAACGTGTACAATCGAGTTTTAAATAAAACAGAATGAATATGTTTTTATGTAATACATATAAGTCTTTCTTTTGTTTCAATAAATTTTTAAAAGATTGGTGTTTTTATCTATTGTTTCTATCATTATCTTCTTCTTCTATATCTTATATATAAAATTCTCGTGTCACAATGTTAGTTACCTTACTCCTCCGAAACGGCTTTACTGATTTATACCAAATTTTATATGCATATTCAGTAGGTCTGAGAATCGGCTTCTATCTATTTTTCATACCCCTAAGTGATAAGGGTTGTCCACCCCAAACAAATAATTGGCAAAACAACGTTTGCCGGGGTCAGCTAGTATACTTATATAAAAATCAATTGCCGTGCATTAGTCTCGCAAAAACTCGAAAATGGCTGGACCGAATGGGTGGTTTAGGAAAAAGGTAAATAAGACAAAACCCAAAGAAACAGCACAAAAATCCTAATTTTGTATGGAATTGCCCACGTGGTACGAAGTTCACCGGGTCATCTAGTGTAAAATTAAATTTGTTCTACATGATAATACAAATATCTACATTTACTTACAACTAACTTTACTTAACTAACATTGCATATATCGCAGATGTTTTTAATTACGACGAGTAACGGCGACAAAACGACTAAAGTAATAAATGCTTGGTAAAAGTCGTTCTTTGAATTAAAAGATGATAATAATATTAGGTAATCATGATTCTTTTGTTTCAAGTCTACTGTAACATGTTGATGATTTATTGAAAACAAAAAAACTGAAATTGTAATGTAAATAGTGGACCTTCACATGACCTACACATTCAATTTGGTTTTTGATAAAATCGTTTTCTTAATCGTCTTTGCATTTTTGGAGGTAGTTAGTAGATAAAGAAGTAACACTACTTTATACAAAAACTTTTAAACAAGTTGTTAATTTCATAGGTTTTAGAAGAGAATCTGGCAGTTGAGTAAATAAAAAGTCTTAGGGCTTTCTGACAAATAGGTACTACCCACTATGGCTGATTGTAGCCATTTGAAACTGAC
Source organism: Agrochola lychnidis (assembly GCA_963680765.1). NCBI lineage: Eukaryota > Metazoa > Arthropoda > Insecta > Lepidoptera > Noctuidae > Agrochola > Agrochola lychnidis. The sequence continues at coordinate 13,526,019 of OY796858.1, forward strand.
GACTTGTAGTAACCCACAGATAATTTTCACTATTTTTCTCGTCAACCTTTTCCAACAACGTAGCACCCCTCCAGACGTATGAAAGATAAAACATATCCAGCCTTACCACAAAAAATAAATAAAACAACGTTTAAACACGTGTTTACTTAAACAATGTCTAAGGGATAAACACTGCCTAAACAAGTGTTTAAAATTTCTTACCACAAATACATGTTTAACACGTATTTAGCTAAACGCTGCCTAAATTGACGTAACCTTGTTTTAACTTGGCAACCCTAAGAAACGTTTCGTTTGAAGCAGACTTCATTTGTTGAGCCTTTCTCTTTCTTATCGAAATTTATTTGTTTCAGTTGTTAATACGGAATAACTAAGTTGGAAAATTTAAAATAAGTACTATTTAATTAAATAAGTCCGTTACTGGTTGCCCATGCGTCTGGTGTAGGCATACATGTAAAAATATTTTTGTGCACTAATAACGGAACGGAACGAAACCGAAAATGCAAAAGGCACACAGCTGTACATTGACAACGGGTAATGACGACAAAAACTAAAGACAATAACAAAAGGGCGCTTACCTGATGGCAGGCCCAGTTCCGTAAGGAACAGGCAACTTGAATTTGAGAATCTAAGCACCTACTACGAAAATAATGTGAAATATTATTTTTTACTAGATCAACAATTTTTTTTCCAAAAGCTTTGCTGAACCTGTACCGTTTTCTAAAGATTAATTCATTTTAATGTTCGCAAAGCTTCAGTCACATTCGGTACACTTGATCACGATGGTCATCCATAAATTCTACGTCGTTAAAATCATTAAAATTAGCATAATCGAAGATATTCATTGCAATTTATATACTGAGAGAAAGCAATATGGCGACCGGCGAGGGTTAAACGCGTGTTAAACAGGGGGTTGTTGCTGTTTAAATTTAAACATCGTCTAAAGCATGTCTAACCCTAAACAACAGCTAAACATGGTTTTGTGGTATCACTTTTGCTAAACAACTGCTAAACACGTGTCTAAGACGTGTCTATGTTTTTTGTGGTAAGACTGATCGTGTTTGTAATGCAAACTCTTCGTTCTAACACCGTATTGGTTATTCATTCCGGAATACGTGACATCTTGCATGCGTCTCGAGGTCTTCATAGGTCCTCTCACTCATTAATAGTGATGTTGTAGTGGTACTATGTATCTACGAGATGAGCGCGCCTTGCGAGTGCGGCTTGATGTGGCCGGGGTGCGGCGGGTGCGGGTGCGCAGGGTGCGCGGCGTGCGGCGCCTGGCGCGGCTGGTGGCAGCGCTGGTGCACGTGCGCGTGCGCACGCAGCTCTTCGCCGTGCTCGCGATACGCGCGCTGCTTGTCCTCGAAGTCACGCAGGCGCTGGTTGTACCGCTCGATCTGGTCGCGCAGCGCCGCATCCTCGATAGCTGCTCGCTCCTCGTCCAGTTCCAAACACCCGACGCCATCGAGCCGCTCCAAATCAATCCAGCCCCGCCACCTCACGCACACGCCGTTCATTATAAATCGGGATACGATGTGGGCCTGTTGACAAAAAGCTACTTTTAAAATGTTGCACAAAAAATATAAACAAAAACTGCCACACTGTTGGTGGCAAAAGTTGAAATGCATTTATCATTCACATATGGCTCGGAAGTGACCCTTAAAAAAAGATTAGGTAGGTACAGGTAGATGTGTCCATTCTTAGACCACGCTTTAACAAGTCTGACGAATTGGGTTCATAGATTTACATTTTGTTGACAACTCATTATTTAAGGTAGAGAGATCTAATCTAAGGTAGAGAACACACACACAACAAGTAAGAATGAATTTGTGATACTTACTATGCGTTCGCACTGGCGAAATATCACAACAAAACATGTTGTTCTAGTGCCTGTCAAACTTTGTATGGAAAATTGACAGAAAATAGAGATTCCAACATGTTTCGTTGTAAATGTTTCGCCAGTGCGAACGCACAGTTATAATTTTAAATTAATTTTAAACAACAAGGCAGGTAATTGTAAGTTTTGGTAACAAAGCAGAAGGACAACACGACAGGAGGCAGACGTCTGTCGATCCAGATCGCGTGCTGCCTTTGTTCCGGCTGCCGCATCCGCTTCCAACAAACCTTTAATTGTGCCACACATTCAACCAGGATGCAATTTAACTAATAACAAGTTCTCTTTAGGTTTCTTTAAACTTGTAATACTGAAAACCGACGCCTGCCGTATGTTCATTATTACATTATCCGTTGATACAAACAGAAATGTTATTTTAGTCGAAAATATTAAGTTCAATGGTATTTTTTATTTCAAGTTTTTAAAAACCTTGTAAATATCGTTTCAATATTAATTTATACCTAGAAAAGTCGAGATCGCATCGGTATAGTGAGAAGCACGTGAGAAGGGATACAGTGACGTCGAGCGGCGGCCATGTTGGCCGGGCGGGCGCGGCGTCGGGACGCCCGCCAATCGCGACGTTTTTCCACTATCGATTTCAGGGGAAATGTTTTTCTCCCTTTCCCAAGGGAGAAAAGCATTTATGCCATTTTTTTCCTAAAGACGTCCTCCCTACAGTCAAGTGCATGGGGTTTATTAGAAAGGGGTGCTGTGACAGACTAATTATCCCTTGGGAGACTAATCCAAAGAGATTCGAAGAATAGAACATGACCCTTAATAGTTAGAGTTATATAATATATCATTTTAATTATTAACGTAATTGTTGTAGATACTTATAAAGTCCCCGTCACGAGAAGCTATAAATTTTGTAAACACACATTCAGGGGTTTGCAATCTTTGGGTAAAATAAAATAAAAACAGTTTTGTACTATTTTTTTACAGGGATATAATTATATTAACACACACATCTAATTACAAACAAACAATATAACCTAATCCGCGAAAACACCACAAACAAACAGACGCATTCGAAACTCGAAAGACAGCAGAGACAACGTCAGCGTGAACTTACTTCAAAATCTTGGCCCAAATGTTTACGTTCCATGAATCAGATGCGTTCCAGTACCACAAAACCTTAGACGACAGCGCTTTATATCGCTAAAATATAACCCGATCAAGTGAAATTGCTCATTAGTTTCGTATAACACGTACGTTACTTTGACTTCATTGAATTTGGGATTATTTGTTGTTGATTAAATTGTCGCTACGTAACTTGGTAGATGTTCTTTATTTACAAAAATTATAGCTTCTCGTGACGGGGACTTTAGATGCTGCAACTCTTTGGTCTGATTGGTTTGCATTATAGTCTCGCTAACCAGATGCGTCTTAATTTAACACGAAGCTTACAATGTCAAGATACCTAAAAATCGAATAGAGATACCAATCATTTTATATCTATTAAATTGAATTCGAAATCTACGAGTAGTTTGAAGTGCGCTATAATAAAACATCGTTACAAGACGAGGGCTCGTGCACACTCGAGCGCTTTGTTAAATGAACCGAGTGTAAATAAATATAAGTATTCATACAGCGGCGCAGCAGGCGGGCTCGACTGAGGGGCACATTCAATAAGTCCAGGCACCAAATGTGCTCCTCTATAATATAACAGATTTATACACTGTACATAAATAAATACATACAAAGAACGTGCTGAAAGATACATGTATGCTGGCAGACAGACGCGCTGCTGTAAATACATATAGGTGTTATTTCTAACGGTTTAAAATCGATTTCTATTACTTATTTCGTATAAGGGACTGTCCTCTGTATTTGTGTAGTGTAGTCGTTTTATTAAAACCTAATTATAACAAAGTTAGGATACTGTGGTATTTTTATTCAGAATATAAATTAACGACATGACCAATGAAAACACTATATGTACAATATTAATTCATCTAACATGAAAACTACGAAGACGTATTTAACTTACTAAAATCGCACATTTTGCTTTTCTTCGTCACAAGTTTTTGAGCTGATTTGTGAGCATTATTTATGCCTAACAAACCAAATATCCAAGAATCCCTAGCCATATCTACGATACATTGGTGCCGATTCTCTTGTACACCGAACTAAACTATCACTAAAATTCCTTACTTTTGGCTATGAGAATCTTAAAGCTGCAAAATAAATTCTCTAAATTTAAAAATAATTTTGACACTACTAAATCGAATTTGACAATCGCGACTCCACACGTAGTTAGTACTTGTTTGCCCCACCCCGTGATTTTTTTTTGAGCCGGAGGCGCGCAGGCAGTCTCGATGTGTTTTTTATGGAATTTCTCTCAAAATAAGAAAAATTATTACCTACATGTTGAGTTTTAGGGGTTTATGGGTTTTATAAAAGGGGTCGATTTTTTTTTTTTTTTGCGATAGGGCTTATCATTTTCGAGATTGCAAAAGAAAAAAATGATACAGTACTGTTTTTGCACTTGAAGTCGAAGTGTTAGCGTGAATTTAAAGTTCATGACAACCAATTTTATTCCACACGTTTCTAATCGCGATTAGAAATAGTCAGATTTAGTTAGACAAAGAAAATTTTTGGTGAAAATCGACAAATTCAGAATAGCAAAATTTCCATTTTCACTAAATTAATATCTCAGTGCCATCTTAGTGCTGTCAAACTAAAATATAGATAAGTTGTGTCATTTTAGTCTATTTCAGAATGGGAAATCGTCGTTTGACAGGAATAAATAAAATTTTGGTGATTTTTAGTCTAGTTTAGAGGCATTTGTGACAAGAGAATCGGCACCAATGTGTGAATATGTATGATCATTTGTGATCATTTGATCAATGTGTGATCATTTAAAGTTAATATACTGATTCACATAAATTTAGATGAATTATTTTGATGAATATATTGGAGTAGATATATTATTTTACTACTCCACAGATTTGAGTGCAGTTTACAGAATGGGAAGATTAAAGTGTGCAACACACAATTTTCAGCTAAACCTGTTAGTTGGTAAATGTGAACCTAAAAACTTTTAATTATTTTAGACTAGTTTAGACTACATAAGGAAGTTCCTGTCCAGGCGTAATAAGCGCCTTGTTAGTCTGCCATCTAAGGATGGCATAGGTTCCCTGGACTGCCTGCAGCCCGGTGTCGAGGTCCACTAGCTCTCCGCTCGTGTTTGGGTTAATTCTTGTAGCCATCTGCGTAGCTGGTTGAAAGGGATAGGCATGATACAGGTCCACAGACTGACGTGCTGGATGCTATCCTTGCTAGTTCATCAGCTGCGTCGTTACCTAGTGATCCGCTGTGTTCTTTTATCCATTGCAGTGTTACTGTGTTGCAGTTAGATATCATAATTCACAACACGTTCCAGTGCATTGTGACATTCGTGTTAGTCTCGACGAAATATATTTTTTTCCATAGATTGGAGTACTGAAGCGCTGTCGGAGAGTATGTGTAAGTATATGGGTGTCCAAAACTTTTCTGGCTTCTATGGCGTAAACCACTTGTATAATGCCCACATACTCTGTCTGGTGGACGGCGTTGAACATTCCCAGCGGGCGGGATATACTCCGAGTCCGGTTCTGGAATCGATCTGTAATCCGTGTGTATACTCTCATCTCTTCGGGCCTGAGTAGTCACGCTGTTCTTCTATGAGTAACAGATTATAAAAGATCTATGTCAGGACTTCTGATACATCTGAGGTTAGCAGAAACTTGTGTTTTGCCTAGATAGCCGTCCCTGTGGCAGCTTTAAGACCAAGATTTTTTGCGATATGAGATGGCAAACCTAGCGTTGTACTCCGCCCGGCCCAGCTAGATGGTCAAGTTTTCAATGTGGCTGGTACAGACTGTAGGTGCACAAGGCCGAGAGCCGGTGTTTTGTCGTAAGTTAAAAGAGGCCTATACACAGCACTCGAATGCGATAGGCGCATTGATTTTTATTGACGACTAGCTGTTGCCCACCACTTCCTCTGCGTGTCTCGGTTGTTTTGGTAGAAGAGGTGTAAGCCATCATTATAATACAAGATATAAGGGAAATTATTAGTTCAACCATGTTTCAGACTGGCTCAAGTAGGTTCATCGTTTATGGGGTACTGTTTACTAAAATACTTCCTCACATAGACTTCAGAATGAGATGAAATTTAAATCATGTTTAAAACGCACATGTAGATAGATAGATAGATAGAATATTCTTTATTATGTATATTATAAATTGGGGGATAACGCTGATTAAAATGCTTGGCTTAGGTAATCTTGGTCCTGCTTCACAGCGACAAGGGCGCATAAACTGATTGATAGCATTTGAAAATACTATTGGGACTGCTGAAGATTGTAAGAGTATCTTTGCATTATTTTAACTGAATCTCCGTTGTATTATATGTTTGCTTAGCACATCTGTGAGTACTATTTACTATAAAGCTGCCATTTACTCAGTAAATATGTCTTTCATTGACTTAAATGTCTCGCTGGTGGTGACGCATGTATTGAATCGTTTAGTTCTCTTCAAAATGGTTGAGCTGAATGGTGCTGATCCTTGCGTCGTGTTCGTGAACGAGCGCCGTCAGTTGGGACTTTGGGACTGGTGGTTATCTCTTAGCTGACACGGCTTATTTTAATTACATATTTTATTTTTAAATTGTTTGTTTCTTTTTGCTTTTATTCTAGACTCTTTTAACGTGCACGTTTTTTACATCGTTCTTACGTATGATTATAAATTCAACATTAATAATGTAACTAATATTTTGTTACAAAAGCAAATTAAAAAAGCAATAAATCGAACTGATTACGATTTTTAATTTGCCTGTTTGTGATGTCTTGTTTATACCTTTTTAGTTTGCTTTTTTGTCGTACTTAGTTGGGTTTTAGTTTTATGTATATTTTTTTAATTTAAATTATTTTGGGGTTATAATATTTATATTTTTTAAATGTGTTAATTATGCCCTTTCATTTTATACCAAACATGACATGTTTAAAAAGAAATTGATCATTACTATGAGTCCTCTAGAGGGCGCTATACCTATTATACTATAACCAGCGGACGATCAAGACGCTTACGTATATCTCATTTGACAAATTATCATGAGTAGTTTAAAAGTTATGTGGGAACAGATGAACATACATACATACATACTGGTCAAAATCATAACCCTCCGCCGTAGTCGGGAAAAATGAGTGTCCATGTTATTTCTTGCCCGTTCCCTTCCATAGATACCTACTACGCTTTGGAAGGCCAATCATCTTTCTGACCGACTGCTAGCCGAAATGCTTTATTTCTTTGAGTTTGTATTTTGAACCTATTCAGTAATTTTTATCCACGATGAAAAGTAGCCTGTCGACCTTTTTCAAGATCCCTGCTACCTATCTGTCAAATTGTATAACGATCGGTTCAGTGGTTTGGGCGTGAAAAGGTAACAGACCGACGAGTTACTTTCGCATTTATAATCTTAGTTTGATGGATGTGATACTGTAGAAAGTTAAAGATTATAGAGAAGCATCATAGCATCAGTATTCTAACTTCTTGTCTATTTGTTTCGTCGTCGTCGTACGTTGGTCAGTAAAGGTCTCGGGTTGTCATAAATAGTTGGTCCACCCAATGACCCAACGATCCAATATACCAAACTGTCTACAATTTTCATATTATCTTCTTTGAATGGAATCGGTAATGATAATGTTAGCTCCTAAATGAATTCGTTCACATGTCTCATCATCATGCACATTACATTAGAGGAACCAGAATGATTCTTTGTAGAAAGATGTCATTCACGCAGAGAGTGTATTAAGCTAGGGCTGAGCGTGACTGACGCGTTATATGCGGTGTTACGCCTTTATGCTTTATCATTAGCGGCTTCGAAGTTATTTATGTCTTAATTTTGGTTATGAAAATGTGGGCCGGAAGCTCCATGCGTTGATGACGCGTATCCGAATGGAATGACGACTGCTGACAAATGAGGCTATCAAGTATTACCCATTGCTACATTGGTACTACTAAACAGTCGGCGTAATAACTATGATTCATACAGTTTTATTGTTTGTCGTACTTGAGAATCACTGTGCGTGCCTCGCCTAAAATAAAGTTTTTGATTTTCCTATCTTTCATATAGCTACGCCAAAAATCATCAAGAATGGATTTTCTTAGTGCGTAGTTTCCTCGACGACAGGTAAGTAGGTAGCAATAGACTTTACATTAGTTTTAATATTTATGGATTTCCACGGGTTTTATGCCTGTTATCAAGTTCACGAAATAAAGAATTTATATGTCAAGGTGGCAATTTCAAGATCAAATGGTAAAGTCACTTTACTGTAAAAAAAAATATTGATTCGTATTCGTTTTCGTTGACTTGGTAACGTCAGCTAGAATAAAAACAAAATTCACTTTTAAAACATATTTAAAAAAAAAAAATATTCGATGGAAGCTACCTACACATTTCTTTGTTCACGAACAAACCTATCATAGCTCATTACCGACTAGCAATGACTTCAACCATTCAGTAATATGTGATTACAATAGGTATTATTCGCGTGGAATCTCCATCTAATAAATGCGGTAACTTTTTTACAACACATCGTAAGTAGGTAGGTACATTGTTTTTTATTATAGTACCATGTGTTATTATATTACTGTACAATTAAAAATAGATGTTTAAATAACGTAAAATCAATCTGTCCCTGTATTGTATCAACATGACGTCTCATTTAATACTAATGTTATTAGTTCGCTTTGAAATTGGCAAAGTAATGAGAGATTGTTAAGTTGTCCATTAGGTTATACAAACGTCAGCCAACACGAGTGCAAAATATTGTTACAATATCATTTTGTAAGAAAATCTCACGAATAAAACGGTAAAAGTATAAGGTTCTCAAAGATGGTCTTGGATAAATCAGTAGATGTCCACGCTCGAGGTTTGCCAGAGGGCTATGGACCGGAGTAAACAAAAATGCATGTGTTCACTGTTCAACGTTTAATCCAGCACTGGATTGGCCATCTACACTATTCCAGTGCATTTCAGTTCACATTATTTCAGTTCGATGCTGGACTGGAATGCTACTGGAATAATGCGAACCGGGCATTACCTATGGTAACTGAACGTTCACAACTTATACATATTCTGCAATAAATTTTATCGAATAACTCTTCTAAATTGGCTTGGGAAAGTACAACAAAAACGTTTCATTTGGTAGACACATTGCCTAATTCTTTTTAATACGCGAAATATAAAAAAATAAGTTTTTTATTTGTCCCGTAAAGTTAGACATTTCGGGTTACCATTTTATTCGGTGGGGAATCGATTTAGTACCTACCCTAATTGCGTAATACACGATCAATCACAATCTGAATCGTTTTGAAACAGATTGCTAATGCATTACTTCATAAGTTGGAAAAATAATCTGCTCAGCAACGTAAATAATCAATTAATGTTGTTGAACTGTTAAAATGAAACGGATTAGTCTTAATTGTTTACGAAAATGTGTTATAAAATAGCTGGTACATGAACGTCAATTAAAAAAAAGTTTTTATGGTCGATTTTATTTTTTAACGTTCTCTATAGATAAAATATAGGTAGCTATACAATATTGATTGATGTCGAAATCTTAATTAAACAAATATAGGTATTTAAAACGTAATTAGACTACCTGTTTGTAATGGCATATAAAGATTAAGGTCGATTCTTTGATTATTTCTAGGTATAGGTAAGCCACCTTTCACAAAAAAATGTGGCTTGTTTGCTACGCTACGACGAGCATACCTCGCTTCGTTTAGATTGGAAAAACCGTGGAAAAAACCCTGTCTGGCTTTATGTAACAAATATTTTTATGAAAATCACCTACTCATTTACGATACTCAGAAAAAAAATCACCTACTCATTTACGATAATCAGCCAGTCAGCTTCATGCTATATTACCATATTTAGGACTAATAATGAGTTACACACGAACCATACTCGTATGACGTAGGTAGTCACGAAGCGATAAAAGTTGTTTTGAAAGGAAAATAATTTACCTTGCCGCTCTCTTTCTGGAAGTCGCAGCCTCGGTTGTTGTAGGGCGAGTGGTCGAACACCAGCTGCAGGTTGGTGCCGGTGGCGGTGAACGCGATCTCCGTGTGGCCCTCGCGACACCCGCTCTGGAACCGCATCTGGCGCTCCTCCGGCGGCCGGTCGCGGTAGCCCGTGTACCTCACCTGACGTCACCAAAATACCAATTAGCTACTCTACCATGTTCCTATTGTGAGGTACGATCTACGGATTGCTCTGGTCCATCAAATAGTTTTGTAGTAGCTAGCTAGCATACAATCAAGTAATAAAATGTGAATAAATTGTAAAAGGAAAACAAAACAAATGAAACAATAACACTGTTTCCTAACGGATGACTTAATAATTTAATTAATTTTCCTGTTAACTTACGATTAAAATGGTTTCAATAACGCGTTTAATTAGCTATATATTTATATTGAGACGTTTAAAATTTAATATATGTATATTAATTACGAAATATCACATACCTCACTTTCCCTGCTCAGTCTTTTGAAGAGATCGTCTGATTCAAATTTGGCTTTCTGATCTGGAACTACCCGCGGCATTTTAAAGATAAAACGTGGTTTCGGCTGTTCGTACAGTCCGATGGAATCGAAAGGCAACATGCCTGCCAGAGCGGCTGGATCACTCATGGCGTGCATTACACGAAGATTAAGAACACACTAGAATACTATTCACCATCACACCCGTGTTAACACGCGCACCACACTGACTCAGCGACGCCGATGATTCAAATGGGTGTTAGTTCGCAATACTCGTACCCGTGCGGCACGACTACCAGCCACTGCGACAAACGCTTACTGAATGAACGCTCGCACAAAGGTTCAGGGAGCATTTCCACCAGGGCGGAGTCTCCGCCGGGTGGGGAACAGTGGGCCAATGACGGGGCCCTGCGGCACCGCCCGACGCCTTCTCTACGCACTTTCGGGAGTTTTCAAGCGAAAAGAGGGTTTTCCCCCTCGAAGCTGTTCAAAATAAATACTGTAAACGACAAAACACATGAATTTATAATGATGGGCATTATCCTCTTTCGACGTTTGAAGTGTTTTATGTAGTTGTATCAGATCCTTTGTTCCTTTGTAACGAGATAAATGTACGTTATATACAGTTTTATAAAAGGGGAGTAGGATCCCAGGATGCGATAGAGCGCGTGAAACGTGATATTTTTGTAAGGTATGAAAGCTGCATTTATTGGACGCCCAGTAGCCTAATTGTATTCCACCATGGCATACATTTCAATAAAAGGGTCTCGTATGTAAGTACTACCTTCTAATTATTATTAACACGTTCTTGTTATTGATATGGCGTCTGAACTCGAAATTCAAGTCTGTGAATATAGCTGCAGTTTTTATTCGGAGGAAATCAGTAGGAACGTAGGCTTTTCGAACTTTAGTTAAGAAAGCTGTTTTATTTTGAAACTTTGAAGTTAACCACTAATTGAGTGACTATTTATGTATACTTAATTGTTTATTTTGTGTATGTATTTTTGAAAATTAAGTGGAATAAGTATTTCTTTATCCTCTTGATCATGTCTATATCAGTAACTTAACTACCCAAATAGGGTAGGTTAAGTTAGGTATACTTACCTAGTTGGGTTACCATTGTCCTACAGATCACAATTTGAGACCTGAATAGAGTACTACGAGCTGTTCCGAGTTGTAGTATTGTGTCTGTTTTCACATTACATATTATATTTCGTTGGTATAGATAGGTAGGTACTCAATTTAAGTATTTATCTTTTCCAATTAATTCATCAATTAGGTAATATTTCTGCCTGTGTCAATTTATAAATTAGCAAGGATCATAGCCTACAAGTGTCTGTTACTTATGTTATTACAGAATTATAATCTTCAGAATCATCAATAGGTATACCTCTAGAAATAGTCTACCTAGTCAGAATTGGCCTAAATGTTAAATTTCTAGAAATAGTCATTTAATAGGGTAATTTGAACTTGAGAGTTGTAGATAGGTACCTATTAAGGATTATAATTATTAGAATTCTGTAAATACATATTGGTTACGGTTGTGAAATATATTTTGAACAACATACAACTTGATACTGACCTGAAAATGTTTACCTGATAATTTCGCGGGCTACACTGGTGGTTTCGCCTTAACTGTTGATATTCCCTCTTGTTTTATCGTAGTGTAGGCGAGTATCTTCTTACCATCAAAAGCTTTTAGTTTGAAGATGGATTTTAAAAGAATAAGCTGCAGAAAATAAAAAAATGTCGCGCAATAATCTAAGACACCGCACTTATCCGATTATATTGTTTGGCAACGGTTTCCACTGTCCCAGTTGTAGTGGTGGATTAGACAAATATAGTGTCAATTAGCAGATATAGATCTAAACATTTGGACAGAAGTGAAACGTCTCAATGATCGCAGTCAGGCGAACCGTTTAACGTGTCTGTTTGGTAACAAAGGGCGGCGCGCCTTGTGAAATCTATCGAGTGCTGTTGAAAGCGTCCGAGTACGATCGGCACTCGATAATACATGTATACGTTAAGGGCCTATACTACCTCAAATGGCTTAACATGATCCTCCGTTATATCGAAAATACTGCAGCATTAATTTTGAAATAAATATATGTTAAAGTTAAGGATTAATGTTAAGTACTATGTTAGACGAAAACACGATTCCATAAAATTTTCTCGATAGAAAAAAATTCCAAAGTTACCTCCAAACCGAACAATAAACCGCTGGTATTCAAAAAATACTTCAAATTAGATCTTGAAACTTTGCATAATAATTGAACTAACTATAAAGCAGCGACTATGTTTTTTATTTTTTTTAAATTACCTTTATTTTCGCCGTAAAAAGCAATTACCTAAATTATTGGCGCCTCGGAGCCGCTAGCACCCCACTCTGTCTCGCTCTCACTCAGTCCGCGAGCAGTATGGTGCGAGCGAGATAAAAAGTGAATTTGAGCTGAGGTTGTATAGGCTCTTAAGTGTTGGAGTTGTTGCTGCTTTTTTTTATTAAAGAAGTTTTTGTTGGTGCATTTCATTGCTACTTAAAAGTGCCCCTCAAACAACATAAGAAGTTAGTAGAAGAAGGAAGACTGAAGACAGAATCATATAGGCCAAGTACCTACTTATTATTTTATAGCACAGTTACCAATCTGGGACTACTTATAATACTTGGCTACTACCAAATGATGTGTACCGATACTACAGCAATGGTCTGTAATAAGCAGAAGTGATGATCAAGAGATTTATGGAGCATAAATCTTCTACATTACCTGCATGATAAATCAAACATAATTCTGGACAATTGTGTAGCGCTGGCAGCGTGCTTTAAAGTTCTGCTTTGGAGTGAAAATTGCATAAGTGATTCACTAATTTAGAAAACCACAGTAAAATTATCTGCGAAGTTAGTAGGTCTAGATAGATTTTAACAATAGATCTCAAAAGCGTTACGAAAATAAATGTAAGTACTTCGTGCTTAACTTCAAAGAACAAAACTTGCCTATTTGTTCTAATAATCATACTACAAATATAAGAATTCGTCACGTATCTCTTTATTATGAAGGGATGGCCACGTGGCCAGCGCGCAACGTTTGATCTTTATGCAAGCTGTAGCGCGGAGCTTTGACGAAACTAGAAACACCCTCACACGCGTTAATAAAATTAATAATAAGAATTTGATCAGGGTGTACGACAGATTTTGTACCTATTTTATAATCTTGTCATAGTAACTTTAAATCTAGGATTTTAGTAGACAAAACGGCTTAGTGCCTTAAGGTTGAACTAGTCGCGGGCTCGAACTCATTGGTGGGCTTGGGCAAAAAAAACGCTGTGTCACCTGGCATCGTGTCCGACAGAGATAGTATCAGTGATGAGCGGTTAGACGCTGGTCTACATGCACAAACTCTAGTTCGCACGCACACAAACACCGTTCAGAACGATTTTAGTAAAACGAGCGCGTAAAAAATTACGAAAAGTCCTTTGGAAGGTGGAGTTTTATGAAAAAACTACTGCATAAATCAATTACGAATAAAGTGTATTATAATCTTCGACAATTGAGCTTTGTCGGAACGGGCTTTGTTTTGGAGATTTTATACTTCTTTTATTACTTATTTACTCCCTAAGTTACGTTAAAATTAGCAGGAAAAACGAATCTTTGTTGGCTCATAACTTTTTAATTGCTTTTTTGTTTACTATTCTGCTTCTGTGCAGACAAAATTAATAATAAGACAAAACGATTTCATGTTTTACTTTGGATGTACAATGTGTAACAGTGGAGTAAAACCCCCCCGTTTGTATGGAAAAAGTATCGGCTAGTTGCGCCTTAAGGTTCTATGTTAGGTCCTTTTCTGTTTTTTTTTTTAATATTAATTATGTGATCTTTGTTCCAGGATGACAAAACTGCCCAATGTTTCATGTTCGTGCACACGCAGTTCTATTATGTTGATTTAATTTTTAGTAGAAAGTAAACTTTAGTAAAGTCTATTAACTTTAACCTTTAATACTTAGCCTGTTTCATTATTATCGTTATATTTTCAGCATCAGAGCTGGAGTCTGGACTAAAGTAAGTATTGCTTTTTTATAACGATATAGTAAAAATAAAGGCTGGTCAGGAAACCTGGGATGAAGTAGGAAACTGATTTGTAAAGCAGACAGGTATAGAAGATATTATGTTTGTTCGCAGATAACAGTCGCCATATTTAAATTTTCTAAAAATTAACGACGCTTATTCAAAGTAGTAGGTACCTTTTCATAAAAAAATTGTGTCCCCGGTAACATACATGCAATTTGCCATGTTTAAATAATTTTGTTATGCATAGTGTTATCGGGTTTTTCCCTCTGGAATTTTCTTAGAATCTAGATTTGTGCCCGATTGATGGCAATAGGCTCTAATTTCATTTTAATTGGCGAAATATGGGTATAAAGTATACCCACATTTCGCCAATTAGAATTAAATTACACAATATTTAATGTGTTTAATTAATTAAACACATCACGCCTTGTTACTTTTCTTTATAGTAATAAAGAAAAGTAACAAGGCGTGATGTGTTTAGATATGTTTAAGATAATTATGTTTTTAATGATATGCCATCATCTGCCTAGCCTTTACTTTTCTTACCTTTGCCTTTTTTATGTTGGGGTCGGCTTCCAGTCTAACCGGATGCAGCTGAATACCAGTATTTTAGCGACTGTCTATCTGACTCATACATAGATATCCTGACCTCTACAACCCAGTTTCGGGCTTCTGTCGACCCTTAACGACTATATCAAAGATCCACGAATGACAGCATATGGCTCCACAAATCTGAGTGCATCAAATTATTAAAAACTGTTTTATAAAAATATGTAATTGATAACGTAGTTCTCACAAAAATATTCTCACGCCCACGAGTTTTGATATCGGCACTGGCTGTCCATATAGGTAGAACCCGATAACGATTTATGAAATAAACTAAAACTACGAAGTTAGATTTAGTTTTGAATATAACTGCTGGAAAAGGTTTTTTGATTGATATTCACGCTATCGTTTTACCTATTAGTCGTCACCTTGGTAGTCACCCACTTTCTACCCATATCATCTTTCACACAGTCCATCCATCGTTTCTTTGGTCTTCCCCTACTCTTACAGCCATCCACATTCATACTCAAAACTTTCCTCACGACATTTTCCTCATTCCTCCGCATCACATTACATGGGAACCATGACAATCGATTTCCACACACGTCATTTTAACCAAAAATACCTAATTATTTTTCCTGTTCAGCTAGATTCACTACTACTAGGTTATCTACTTTTTTCAAAGATACACTGTTATTGCGTGATGGTTTTGACAGTGCCAGCCCTTTCCATGGCCTTTAACTTTCTTCATTATTATACCTACTTCTAGCTGTCGAATCTTTTAGCCTCATCTTGGTGTTAAGCCTATGGTTGAGTGACAGAAAATATTGTTTTAAAACGCACTTTGATTTAGAATTTGGACCAGTCAGTTGTTCTTTCAAGCAATACTTACTTTTTGTTTGTTCTTTCCGAAGTAAATCTTAGGCATTGTTTTTTTCAAATCTAACTTTTTATCTGTATGACTGTATCCTAGATGAAAGAAAAGGGTGGTGGATACTGGCTGATGACGGTCACTTAGCTTAGCTTTCCAATTCATAATTAATTAACCTTTGCCTAGTCCGGGGTATATTACACCGACATAATAATTATGTTGGTGTAATTAACCCTGACGCCAATGTATAAATTGTAAGAATCATGGTTATTATGAATGGACTGATCATGTTAAACTGTAAAAGTTCACAAAGTTTGTTTGTTATCTACTTACAAGTTACAATAACTAATACTCGTAGATAATATTAACACTTTTATGGTGTAGCTAATGTGATATCGCGACGTAAACCACATCCTTTTAGATAAGTTCCTACTCGTAAATGTATAGTAGAAATATGTGTTGTTTTTATTCCATACCAAATATGTAACATACGAATTATATGTTGACTTACTAAAAAAACGAAGAATGATCTAAATAGGTAGATGGGTGGGTAATAAAATAGCATACACATAATCGTCTCACCAAACGTCGTAGAACCAAAAAAGATTTTTCAGGCTAGGCTTAGGTACTAAGTACATATTCAGTATTCCCATAATGCACGGACTAATATTTTTATCAGACACCGTTACAGATTATTCCTCGTTGCGCCCAGTCCGGTATAATCCTGTTCTGTCATTGTTAATATATCGTTCATATTGTTTAACCTACTGGTGCGCTGAACAAACGTTCCGTATTTCTCACCTCGGCTGGTACTAGTAGAAGCTTTTTATGACCATGACCAATAAATCACAGCTTTGTTACTTACTCACTCATTTACATATTTACACAGTGACAATGACCGTGGAGACATTTAATTAATTGATTCATAAACCTTTTCATAGTTGTAGAGCAAAAAGTACGCATTGACCCCTGAATAAAACAAAAAGTACACAATAAAGAAAAGGGTTACAACAACGTGTTCCCATTAACATGTATTTTAATGTGAGGCGCGTTCGGGCAGTTGAGTCATTTGTTACGATCTTTTATTTTATTGCCACCCTTCCAAATAACGTTTTTTGTTCCTTAATTTCTTTACTAATTTCGTTTTGAAATATTTTGCTGTATGCTGTTGTTCTTCTGTCAGCTTGATGCCGACAGTTGTGTACGATATTTTACGAAGAGAACGGACCTTCTTACTGAGAATGAAAAGAATACCCAAAAACAAACCAAAACAAAAAAAACATCTAATCATAGAATTTATCATTAGTGAGAGTTGAGAGAAGGTATCGTAAGTAATTACACCTTTACGATTCGTATTTTTCAAACCTTGTTTTTAGGGTTCCGTACCCGAAGGGTGCCAAACGGAACAATATTACTATAAGCCTCCGCTGTCTGTCCGTCCGTCCGTGTCTGTCAGCGGGCTGTATCTCATGAACTGTAATAGGTAGACAGTTGAAATTTTCATAGATTGTGTATTTCTATTGCCGCTAGGTATAACAAAAAATAATAAAAATTAAAAGGATAGGTTTACCATAGTAGGTAGGTACCATACAGTAAACTTAAGATATTGAAAAAAAATCTAACCATGGCATGTCATTGTCTAGAGCTCATCGAGAAGAGCAATTTTTTTTTTAACTTCAAAGTTGAAGAAATAGGTGGCCGTAAAAGTTGTCAGTTTTAGATAATTTTTGTACGAACTGTATCGCAACAACTAAACAAGTTAGGAATTTGAATCTTTTTTATATTATGTACTCAATATCTTTATTGCTTTACCATAATGTGTACTTAGGTGGTAATTATATAATTTAGATCATTATGGACCCTGTAGGGCAAAGCAAAAAGGGTAGGAGAGAGGAAGCCCTGTTTTAGGAGATCATTGTTTTTGTGGGAACAAGTTTTAACATACATATAATGTACTTACCTTATACTTTATTTAATAAACAATTATTAAAAACTCCGATTCATAAGATATTTCTTTTAAATATGGACGATATTCTGATTTATCTTTGCGATTTTTTAAATTTAAGATGAAAAATATTCTTTTATTATTTTAGTTTATTATTTTAATACGGTACTTACCCTTCATGTACGAGTCCGACTCGCACTTGGCTGGTTTTTTTCTTCTTTTGATGATACCAGCAAATTCAGTGTTGTGTATGTGCTGATTCCACATACGCTCACAGCAGACGATGATCTGCACTCTTCGACAAATCGATAAGAAGTTAATAGGTACCTACTAAATACAAATTTTGAGTCTGGAAGTAATACTTAAATTATAAGGAATTTAAGCAACATTAAGATACTTACGATCTACTTACTGTTTGAATTTATGCCAACACCATTAACCAGCTTAGTCTAAAATTATTTTATGATGGGCTTGAGGTAGGTGTTCTGAAACTGTAAATTTTCCAAAGATCATCCACAGATGCTACTGAATACCTGTGTTGTCCATGAAACTCATCGACCGGCCGGGGTGATGAAATTACCCTAATAAAATGATCTAATTGGAACTTGTCCATACATCCATCTAATTTAGTATTTCAAGCATTCATTTTACGAGGCATGCGTGTGCAAATTCAAAGATTATGGCCGTTTCATTAGAGCGGGCTGCCTGCTGCAAACCAGCGGCCGGGGACGGTCGTAAACCGGCAAAGAAGCCGTCAGACGTTGTTTATGCGAGCAATTCCGGTCACCGCTTTGTCTTTCACCGCGCGGCCTTCGGACGACACCCTAATAAAAGGCGTGGCAAAAAGTGCCCTAATGGGTGCTGATCCTATTTCAAAGTAATAAAATGCAACAAAATTAGCCTTTGTTAAAACTGTAAACGTGTAAACTGCAGACATAGTTACGGACGGGTCGGACCGGCTCGCTGTTTAGACGGACTATTGTTTTATGGGCGTGTAACTTTCAACTATTATTATTTTATAATGAGGGTGCAGCGCGTAGCGGTACCTTTTAGCAATTGTTTTCATTCTGGATACCTGCCAACAGTGCCAACTTCACAATGTTGGATTCACAATCAAAAAGTAACTTTCTCTTTTAGTTTTTGTACTGTGAATGCTAAGGAAACCAGCTTTTTTGAATAACCTGTGTTTTTAGCTTGCACCCTAACTTTTTGTCAAACAACTACTTGCTGTAGAAGTTAGGTATTACCATTCAATGGTAAGTTCTTATTTGTAAAATGATCAAGTGATACCACTTCGCTATGAGTTCGTATGGTGTGTGTATCTGAGTCATAGACCGTTCGCATTGAATGCTAATGTGTAGTACGAGTAAGTCCAAACCGGTTTGCTGAGTTCCGTTTGCGTCTCACTCGCCGTCATCGATTGTCCGAAGTGACGCGGGACGAGCTCGGGGAGTTCCTTCCATTTTTTTCCTATAAATTCTAATTTAACATATCCATAATTAAGTTAGTAGAACTGTGACTCAGAATATATTTCTATTTCTAGTCTTTTCTGGCATATACAATGCTGTCAAACGTGATCATTTGATTATCGCTTACAATACCTATTTCAATTGGAATCCACATCTAGAATTGAATACTTTTACAAATTCTATTTTTATATATTTGTATATTATATAATATAATAAAAGAGAAAGAAAATCATGTCATATGTATTGGTTCCGTTTTCGTTACTAAATTATTAGCATTATGTAATTTAGTGCATCAATTTCAATTGTAAGGTGTCGGTGTCGGGTGATTAACATGAACTATTTGAGAGATTTTAATTGAATTAAGGCTCCTACAAACAGGCGCGACACGCGACACAAAGGCACCGCTCGTCGCGTGACGAGCGAGCTGTGTCTTTGTGTCGCGTGTCGCGCCTGTTTGTAGGAGCTTTTAAGTGCAATAACTACCTTGATAGCCCACCAGTACCTACCTATATACTACTTATACCTACGGTCTAAAGAGCATGTTGCTTATATTTACAAAAATTGAAAACTTTCTCGCAAGCAGTGCTGTAGGATCAGCTTGTATTGCTATAAGGAAAAAGATGTTTGGTATTTGTCGATTAAATATCGTGAAAGTGAATACGTTCTCCATAGCATTCGTTCGCCGAAGTGTCGTCGACCACGCGGCACGGGCCTACCATATTCATGTTTTGGAATTCCCTGCATGGCGCAAGGTGTGTCCTTGTCGATAAGTAGGTAAATTATTCATTGTGCCATTGACTTGAGGCATTGTATGTCAATGATCTCGCACAGAAAGCCATGACGCCTAAAATGATTGCACTGTCTATAGAACAATCAAACATAAAAAATATATTTCTGCAATTCAATTAGATAATTACATTTGCAGCTGAAAGTTGAATGTGTGACATGACCGGATTACCTATAATAATAACAATAATACCTGCCTATTGTTATCTTACTGCAGGGCAAAGGCCTAAGTATTCTCATACAGAGAAGAATTATCTACGTGATAAATTTCGTAAAACCCTACTGTCTCAAGTCACTATCCTGCGGAATACAGGAACAATAACGCCGCGGGCAGAAAATCCCGGCCAGTTTCTTTTCCGTGTTTTAAAGTGTCTCTGAAGGGAACGGTTTCTTGATATGAAGTATCTGTTTTGAAGTTGTTGGTATGTTGCTTTTTTTTTCGATGGGACACATCCTACTCAATTTACCGCGGTCTGCACGCGTAGCATGACCACCGTAGAAACGAGTTTCGTCGACGGAAGAATAGACAAAATGACAGATTGTGATTGTTTATCTGTCATTTTGTCTACTCTTCCGTCGACAAAACTCGTTTCTACGGTGGTCATGCTACGCGTGCTGGTCGGTTATCGAGATTTTTAGTTTGCATATATCGTTTAGTACCAACTTCGTTATGAATGACTTTCACTTCTGCAATAGATGCGAGAACAGGAACACCTGCACGTGGAATGCCATGTTCACGACACTATCGCGGAAGGGAGACGTGATTTTCTGAAAACCTGGATAAACGAACTATATTGTCACGATGCATCCTAGGCAAAGAGTCCCTCTACTTGCTATAATAATTTATTTATCGATATATTTATTTATTTAGGTTAACCAACAATTGCTTACACCTATACATTTCTAACTTAATTACTAGGGTAACATTTACAAGTGCAACAATTAATTATAGGTTAACACCACATGCACAAAAATAAAAACGGCTTTAAACAACATACTTATAAAGTTAATATACATACAAAAAAACAAAATTAAAATGAATTAATATAGTAATCGAAAGGTAAATTTATGCCGGTCACACACGCTATTGTCGTCGACAGTACCTACATGTTAGCGAATTCATTTTATGATTATAAATAGTAATAATTTTTTGACCAAGTGGACCGATTTTAATGAAAAAATTACTAAATGCTACCTCAAGATACGGACTATGACTAATATTTTCAATCCCTTAAACCTCTTAAAAAAAAGAAAAATAAACAATATTACAATTTTGAAATCATCCCCTATTTCACCCTCTGAAACACGTAATTCTTTAGTTCTTACCTACGTTCTTACCAAAAACAAAATATCGCGATTATTTTTCAAACAAAAAGTAACCCATGTTCGGCCCTAGGATGCCATCTGTCTCCTTCCCAAAATTTTATCGAAATACGTTCAGTGGTTTTGGCGTAAAAACAGTTACTTTTAAATTTATAATATTAGTATGGATGGAGTTTATACAGGAAAGTCCAGTGTCCGTTATTTCTAATGTACCTTCTATCTTATAAATGATGAAATAGCTACGATCTATATAGTGTGATTTGATTGCGTAAGATCTGCCTCTATCGCTCGAGCTCCGGAAATACCTGCGTTGGGGGAATACCGGTAATATTAATTTATCTACATAACTGTTCGTGAAGATAGGAATGTCTATGCATTCTATTCTCTAGTTATTATTCTACTTATAGCTCCCGGATACAATGCTGTCTGTAGACTGGAGATCTCTTTTTTTAAAGTTGGAGTTTATGTCCACGATAACCAAGAAATCATGCTGCGCATCAACTAGGCATTTGTTTTTTCCAAGAACTGGCAATTAGTCTGAACGCCAAATAAAAAATGACCTGATGGATCTATCATGCTCAAAGCTGAGCCCGACGTCCATAAAAATTGAAAATAGTAATGGAAGACAAGATAAACCGGCCAAGTGGGGATGAATTTATCCTAAGAACATACTTAAAACTTTTTAAGTTGAGAAAATGTTCTTCCATACATCGATATACGAGTATGTCACGCTCAATTATCCAACTGCAAATGTAAGTTTGTAATCGCAATAAAATACTGTTTTATAATCTACAAATTAATGATTTTTGGACGTTTTCCTTTACTTGTGCTGTAAGGCCTTGCTTTTTGGCAAATTTCATGATTCTAGGTCAACGGGAAGTACCCTATAGGTTGTGATTTATTTGCGAGTATCAAAATATGTTGGATAAACGGCCGTACTTTTTTATTGCTGTAAATTACACCAATAAAAAATACGACCATTTAGCTGTAAGTAAATTAGCCAGAATGTGTGTTGTTCTGGTGATTGGTAGTGATGTTCATTTCTTGATAAACAGTATCCGCTTTTATAACAAGTTGCCAAAGTCTGTGACAGAACTTAGCGATGGGAAGTTCAAAACCCACATCAAACGTGTCCTTATCAAGAAAGCATATTATAAAATTAAAGACTATGTTGAAGATAAGGAAGTTTGGCAATAATTCCTTCTGCACATGTGGCTTCCCTGGTACCTCATTAATGGCATAAATAAGTAAGAGTCTATTAACTGCTCCCAAATTACCATGTTTATTTAAATCTTTATTTTTTTTTTTTTTGTTTTACATTCGTCCTTGACATATTTATTATTCTATTATTTGACATTATATACCTACGATTTAATTTGAACTTTTTTTTTTTTTTTGTGACTTGTGGACATGATAATTACTCAGATTGATTACAGTTGTAACAGCAATCAAATAATTGCGTTTTATTAAAATAGGTTTTTTACTTTTATTAATCTATTTATTTTTTGTATAGATTCTTTTCTACATATTTTGTGAATGTGAGAACGCTGTAGGCTTAGTGGATTGTAGACCTGTTGACTATTTTCTATTTTGTTAAGTACTTGGTACTTATTGAAAGACCTACACTGTCCTCCCATACCTAGAAACACTGTTATATGAAAGTATTGTAAAAGCCAATTATTTTTAAAAGAGTAACCGTGGAGTTTCTTGCCGGCTCTTCTCCATAGGAAACGACCAATTGGAACCGTGCACCTAGCTTCTGACGTTTCATAAGTGCCCATGTAGGTTTATGTGAAATAAAATATTTTGATTTTGATTTTTTTTTTGATTTTGATCATCTAGAAAAACGTTCATATTTCTACTTTACAAGTTTAAGTACATTTATTTGATAGTTTGTTACATTGAAGGACACTATTTATTTTTGCTCTTTAAAATAAATGAATTACGTTTTGTCTCTTTTGTATGATAAGTAGGACTGTCCACAGTCTATTATAAAAAAACCTACACCTTGATGCATTTGTAGCAGAGTATTTATAAATATGATTGGATTTCCCCTATTCCGTGTACAAAAAAAAATTCGTAGGTATGTATTGCATGATATTGTAAAATCCCAGTGAGATTGCGCTATTTACATAATTGGACATAAACAAGGCTTTGGCGAAATACTGGTTCTGTTCCGGTTGAGTCCACTTTAACAACTTACTTACTGTGTGACTCATAAGGAGTGTGGTTGTAAACGTCGGATCTTGCAATTGTATTAATTGTTTTGTTTTATAATAGCTTTAACCCGCAAAATTTCGCGGGTTAATACATCTACTAGCTTTTGCCCGCGGCTTCGCCCGCGTGAATGTCGGAAAATATCCCACAAGAACGTGCTACCGGTATTCAGAGTATCCTATGTTCTAAACCAGGTCATGGCCTATCCATATGTCTTTCATCTAAATCCGTTCAGCCGTTACGGCATGAAAAGGTAATAGAAGATAATAAATCTGTTTTAGGGTGCCATTCCTCAAAATAAAAAATTGAAACCCTTAAAGGATGACTTCGTTGTCTGTCAAGATCCTTTTTTTCAGGAACGCGTGGAGGCATCAAGTTGAAATAGATTTCAAAAACTTGGATCTACCGTCTCTTGGAGCTGTAACGAAAATCAAACTTTCCATATTACGCAATAAAAAAAATACGGCCATTTACCTATGCCGCATATTTTGACACTCGCAAAAAAACCAGGCTATTTATTCCGGTACTTCCCGTTGGCCCAGCAGCATGAAGTTTGGCGAGAATTAAGGTCAAGTAAAGAGGAAAATCCGAAAATATGTTATTTAATGGGTGAATATTTCATTTCGTGCACATTATGATCTTTGGAGAATTGTTAAAAAAATGTGCCTAATCATGTTCATTATTTATTTTTTTGAAAGTGTTTAATGATGTTATGTGAAATATAAAAAAGGGACAGTAATCAGACTTTTAGTTTTGAAGATATTAGCGTTTGTTTTTTTTGAAGGAACGGTAATGAGATTTAACACAAACGGTAATTAGATAGATATCTATTTATGGTACTGAGGTAGAAAAATGGTAATTAATAATACAACAACTGTTCGATAAATCAGCCTTTAATTGCACTAATACAAACCTATAATTAAACTTCGAAATAGGTACATCTTTTTTCTTTCTTTCTTTATATAATAATGAAACTATAAAATAATACAGAAACAAAACTTAATCATACAAAACTTTAAAATAATCTTTGATATTGTAGCTTTCTTTATTATTATTTATTTCCTTTATTTCATTTTAAACATACTTTTTACATTTTTAAATATTCTTATAAATATTGTAGCTTTTTCTTTGCTGTCTCCTGGCTCTTGGGGTCATATCGCCTACTGACAGAATTGTTTTTTCTTCCTTTCTTTTTAGGTATCTTTGGTATTCTTTTTCTTTTTAACCGACTTCCAAAAAGGAGGAGGTTATATGTTCGTCGCGTATGTTTGTTTTTTTTTTTTTTATGTATGTCCACCGATTTCTCCGTCAATTGTGGACCGATTTTGAAAATTCTTTTTTTGTTTGAAAGGGTGTGCTCTGGAATTGGTCCCATATAAATTTTATTAACTTTGCTTGGATAGTTTTTAAGTTAGCTACAAAATACGTATTTTTTTCCCACTTAATATGTAGATGATATGATAAGTTTCTGTCACTGGTAGCAGGTAGTGGTATTTGAATGTGTGTGGGGTAAGTACCACAACTAAAAAGTGACAAATAAAAACTTTTTACAAAAAAAAAACAACCGACCTCCAATAAAAACACTACAAAGTGAAAAATAACTTTAATTTCGGAAGTCGGTGGCAAAAAACGAAAATACAAAACCCAAGACACCGACTTCCGAAATTAAAGTTATTTTTCACTTTGTAGTGTTTTTATTGGAGGTCGGTTGTTTTTTTTTTGTAAAAAGTTTTGTAAAGCATAAAGAACAGGATCTGATTTAATATTTTCATATCTTTTTCTGCGTGCTATTTTTGCCCTTTCTAGTATTTCTTCTCTTATACGTCTTCTTCGAGTCATTTTGGTCTAAAACAATATTATTGTTTTTATAGAGACATTATATGACAAACGATCACAATATGTAGGTAAGCTGTGCATTTTTTCTTACTTGTCTTACTTTGAAAAATATAATGGTGTGCTGGTAACCAAAGACTTTATAATAGATTGGGAAATTATTGAATATAATGACTGAATTAATTTAATCTATCATAACGTATTCGTTATATCCCAAATAAGACAAGTAAGGAAAAATACAATGTATACAGTTTTGAATCACAGAATATAATCATTACCGTTCGTCTCTTCTCATTACCATTCGAATAAAAAAGGACGGTAATTAGAAGGATGGTAATTAGATTTGTAAATATTTTCTATAAATTACCGTTATTTGGAACAGGTACATCATTGTTAAGGTTATCAGCGGAAAAAGAGACTTATACCGAATACATCTGGCAAATAATTCTTTGATAAAAAGAAATATAACTACCTTTCATAACACGAATGGTATGCAGAAATATTCCGAACCACGTCACTTTTTGGACAGGAGAACTTTAATTTACGTAGCTAAAATCACTCTTTCATACGTGTATTCGACTCGGTAGCCGAGCGTTGACGTCGTCGAATATTTTGTGCGAAGCGCAGTGCACAGTGACGCTTAAATATTGAAATATCTGATCGAACATACCGTCGAATGGTAATTATGGGAAAGTGTAGGGACATTTTTCAAAGTTGTATGAAACCGCTTAAATATGATCTTCCTTCAACCATAAATCGTCTATGTTTAGTTTAACTGTCCTGTTATCCTTATAAGTAATAAAAATGTCGTTCTTCAAACACAGTTTTTAACAGGATGTGCCAATTTGGTAAAATCTGGTAAAAGGGACACAGATGGTAATTAGATTTTAGATTCTTTGTTTTAAATTTAGTGCATTTCTAATTTTAAAAAAGTTGTTCTAAGCCTTGTGCCTAATAGAACACCATATTAACTATACAACAAAAACGTTAGGTTCAAATTCTTTCAGCGTTTCATATATTCTTTATCGTCTGCCATGTAATATGCACGAAATGAAATATTCACCCTAATATATGAACAATATTATATTATTATTTATTGTTTAATATATGATATGAACTGCAAAGTTAAGCTTTTTCTTCAATCTCGGATCAAAAATTTATAGGCCGTGTCTTGAAATAACATTAAGTCTGTATTTCATTACTCTTTTAAAATTTCTTTTTCTATTGAAAAGTTTGTCCTTTAATCCAGATTTGTAAATTCGGGCAGCCGAGCAAGCATAGCTGGAACCCTCAGAGCGCAAGTCCTACTCACACTGGACCAGCACCCTTATTGCGTAATACAATACAATCACAATTTGTTTCGATTTGAAACAGATTTCTAATCCATTGCTTCATAAGTTGGAAAAAAATAATGCAATGAATGTTGTTGAAATGTCAAAATGAAACAAATTTCGCGAAATTGTTTACAAAAATGAGTTACGCAATTAGGGTACAGTTTAATTAAATAAATAAAACAGGTTTAAGTTCAAGTATATGATTCTAAATGCCTTTCTTAAAATACTAATTATTTATTTCCTTTATTTCATTAAAATACTTATAAATTACATTTTTAAATATTAGAATATAAAAAATATAGGAACATTTAAAAATATAAAAAATAGTAGCCCACCGGTATCGGGAACAGGGTCCAAGCTACCGGCGGTCAGGGCTCCAGAGAGAGGAACCTCCTGACAATGCGAGCCGTGTCCAGGAGTACCGCTTTCTGAATCAAGCTCTTGATCCAGCTGCCCAACGAGAGCCTCCTTAGGTGTTGGTCGAGGCTCTTGGCAATTAAGCCATTGGCTGATACGACTATCGGCACAATGATCGCTGAGTCCACATCCCACATGTCGACAATCTCGTGAGCCAAGTCAAGATACTTGATTTGTTTGTCTTTCTCGGCTTTCACGAGGTTCCCGTCATGCGGGACTGTTATGTCAATAATCATTGTGCGCCGCTCTACTCGATCCACCACCACTATATCAGGTTTATTGGCAACAATAGTCCTGTCAGTGATGATGGATCGATCCCAGTACAATGTGATATTTCCATTTTCGAGAACTGGGTCGGGCACATACCTGTAGTATGGCACTTCCGATTCCACAAGGCCGTATTTCAGAGCAAGTTGCTGATGGATAATCCTGGCTACAAGGTTGTGTCTATGCAAGTACTCTTCGTTAGCTAGACGAGAACACCCGGAAATAATGTGTCGGATTGATTCTCCCGATTACTATTATTATCATCATTGATTTGTAATGTAACTCTTGCCGCAATTGAACACATAATACGTAGGTATTATGTGTAGTTTAAATTCATAAACTAACCTTTCTAACATCTACATGTTAGAAAGGTTAGTTTATGAATTTAAATTGTAATTACTTTTGACCGAGTGGGCCGACTTTTATGATATAAAGACTAAATGTTAAGTCAAGAATCTCTCGAAAAGAAGACACAAAAAATATTACAATTTTGAAATCATCCCCTATTTTACCCTCATAAGGGATGATTTTTGAAAAACGCTGTTATCCGTAATTCTTTATTAGTTACCAAAAGCATAAAGGAGATGGGAGATAGGTAGGCAGACCTAGTACGACCCTTGCTTTCACACTGAACACCGAAAATCGCTCACACGATTGATTTGGAATTGTTATTTTGGATTTTACCGCCACTTTGTGGATTGGATATTGTTGAAACTATGGATCGCTGTGTGAATTGTGGGATAGCAACTAGTCACTGCAATACACTAATATATGTCTGAATTTATAAATTAACACCATTTTCATTTCGTCATTCAAGCCCAAGAGTGTATGTAATCGTTTCCGTCTTCTTTAAATTTTATAGCCCTAACTTAAGAAATTCTAGGTTTCCCATAAAAACTTTCATCCCCTATATCGCCCCCTTAGTGTTATTTTTGAGACAAAAAGTAGCCTATGTCCTTCCCCGGGATGCCATTTATCTCCTTCCCAATTTTTATCGAAATCCATCCTGGTTTCTATTGCGCAATAACCAACACTACTCACAGTCGCCCACAGTAGTTAAAATATGGCCGATAATATCGAAAGAGACACCTACCCTCCTCTGTCATATACACCGTGAAATTTGAATCACAGTTTTGCTAGAACAAACGTTGTTCAGACCATGGTCTACTACCAATCTACAGCATCCAATATAAAAAAACAATTGGTTTTTGAAAAAACACAAAAAAGACTAAGTTTAAAATGTCAAGATTATCGTTACTCCCTACAACACAGACACCACGCATGGGACACAGCATTGTCTACAGGGAAATGTACCTCCATAAACGAAATTTAGTAAGTAGATAATCTTGACATTTTAAACTTTGTGTTTTTTCAAAAACCAAGTAGGTATGTTTTTTTTTTTAATTGGATGCTGTAGAATGGTAGTAGACTATGGTCTGAACAACGTTTGTTCTAGCAAAACTGTGATTCAAATTTCACGGTGTATATATATTTTAATTCAAATTCTTTATGACACCTCTTAAGGTCATGCATGAGCTAACCGAAAATAAAGAAATTATTTGGCCTTATGGCCTAGATCTTAAAAGGGGGAGGCGTGAAAATTGATTCGCTGTTACTATGTACAATAGATAACAGTTTAACCCGTTGCCTTTAATAGAAAATAAAATATAGGAATAAAACGTTTATTTGGCACAGACTCCGCAACTCGTAAGGAAGAAACATATTTTAACAAATTAAAACTAACATAAAATGAAAATATAAAATCATGTGTGCAATAGCAGGTAGGTACCTATATAAACTGACGCTGGTTGAAATACTACCTTCTAGATACAAACATAGTCTGCGGTCTGACAGTCAAACTAGGTTCATATACCAAAAGCAAATCTAAACATGTACCTACTTATAGCATTCTACGCTATTTCGCATAAGTTTCTACTTTACTGCACATACACACACAACGCATATTCTTGCATGTATCTTATATTCTATAATCAAGATGGAGAAGGACAATCAGACAATAAATACATTCTTACTATGGAAAACTCCACAATGGCTCCTTCCCATAGCTTTCTTTATTTCTCTTTTCCATTTTTATAGTTTTCTTCTTAGCAAGAAAGCCAACAGCGGTATTTTCTCGTCGAAATCATCAAAACGAACGGCATCTGGGCATTGGCTACGAAGTGCCTACACTGACTACGTAGCATCTGAGCAATGCTTACGCATGGTCTACGCAGCGCCTATACTACGAATGGCCTACGCAATATTTATCAATGTTTGCGTATAAGTAGAATCTAAAATTTTAAACCCTTTTTCGCAACGATTTTTCTCTAGTTTTACTCAGCTCATATTCAAAATATAAAGCCTATCTTAACCGTAGTTTTAATTAAGCCGTAGTATGGGAAGAAGGTGGAATAAACAACCTACCGTTTAATGTATGTATAACACAACGGTGACAAGTTTGTATACTTATATTCTTTAAATAGTTAAAGTAAATAAGGAAAACCGTCAATTAATGGCAGGCTGGACTTTACGTGCTTCTTAGAAATAGACGGCGCGCCAAGCCTCCGGCAGACCTCGGCGGCCGGCGGCGGCAGCGGCGCTCGGTTACGTCAAGCTACGGTCGGAAATACCTCATCGTGACTGTCTATTTCGGCGCGAGTCGCGACGCTGACACACCTGTGTCATGACGACTGTGGCTCGTGGCACAGATTGTAAAGTAAACAGAATCAGTCGTTCGGCTAGTGGCCTCGGGACTTCTCAAGTCTTAACCGCCATGGGTTTTACCGCTCGCTTAAAAAACACATTGCGGAATTAGAATAGAATAGGGTTTTCGTTAAAAATACAGCGGTACGGTGATAGCCTAGTGGTATGACCGTCGGGCTGCTAAGTCATAGGTCTCAAGTTCGAACCCA
The DNA here is from genome assembly GCA_963680765.1 of Agrochola lychnidis. Lineage (NCBI taxonomy): Eukaryota > Metazoa > Arthropoda > Insecta > Lepidoptera > Noctuidae > Agrochola > Agrochola lychnidis. The sequence continues at coordinate 13,556,422 of OY796858.1, forward strand.
AGGCACGGCACCTCTGACTTTTCGGATTCATGAACGAGTTATATTATAATTATCAGTTGCTTCAAAAACAGTGAAGGAAAACATCGTGAGGAAACCGGCCATGCCTGAGAGATATTTCTCGACGGCACGACATGTGAAGTCAAGTCAGAGGACCATGGGCGGCATAAATAAAACTTCGATTAACTCCTGATAGGGTTAGTCACTAACCACAAGAAAAAAAAGAGCGAGCCTTACAGTAGTCGCATATGATGAGTAACATCTGCCATATCACCTTGGTAATAAGCAACATTAAGGTAATAAGCAATATTAAAGGGTCAAGGTCGTTTCTGACGGCCAACTCTAGCACCTCACGCGCTCATTGGTCAAATCAAATAGCGCGCGCTTTCCCATTTTCCTGTGACACACTTACGTCCCTTTTCACGAAATCAATCCCACAGATTTGATTATTTAGATTTCGATTGTAGGAAAGCGAAAGGAAAAATGTTACACATCAAAAAGAAGTTAAAAATATAACTATAATATAACTGGAGCGACTTTTCAGTTGCCATAAATAAAATAAAACATATTTCACAATCCTAAGCGGATTTGTTGTTATCGATAGAGCATAAAATATCATTAATCAACGGTTTTTACGAAAGTATTCGCTTACACGTTATTACATAAAGCTTATTTTGTTGTGAACGGACGGCACCGTTTATAAAACGTTATCTTCAAATGAACACAATAACAAGTTTAATAATAGGAGTGATTAATGTGCTCACAGGATGACGCGCACTTTGCGCCGAGGGTTAAGGGAGGCGCGAACACGACACTGCGCGACTGCGCAACACTGCCGGTCCTGCTGATCTCCCGCCCGACACAAATGACCAGACATTATTTAATTGAAATGGAAGTAAAAGGGTGACAATTGTAATAGAAAACAAAAAAAAGGGTTACGTTTTTGCCGGAACGACGCGATGAAATATTGCGCCAGCCGTGCATTGTAACAGTTGTTCCTTACTACCTATTTAGACAAACTATTATGGACTTAATGGTGTTTATAATATTAATAATGCTGTCAGTTAGGTATCTGTAGTTCTGTACCACTTACTTAATATACATACTTTTATAAAAATCTCATACGTAAACGTATAACGGTTCTCAAAACAAGGACTATATAGGATCAAGCACAATCCTAATTTTACAAAGAAAAAACTAAGCTCCGCTACGGAATGTTCAGTAGAAACAGTAACAAGTGAAATACAAATAAAGCATTTAAGATCAATATTAAAAGAAACTATAAATCACAGTTTAAGTTGCAGTTGTTTACCTACTTGTTTGACTTAACGTCTTGTAAGGCTGTTTGTGTAATAAAAGAAGCGGATTCGGGCTTGACATTTGCTAACTAATGATTCCGTGTGACAAAGCTGCTGCTCGCTCCCTGTCAGGCGACTTTAAAAGCCCTTTGTAATCAGAAATTTTTAACACTTCAATGTTTGATTTGTGCGAATCTGCGACATCGACAGAAAAAAAAGGCGATTGATATGTCACGTTTTTATTGTTGTTTGTATTGCTACCTGAACTTGTCTGTAGAAAAAACAAGGGTAGTTCGAATTGCGCGTCGACAGTTTGGAGCCTTTCACGCCGCTCAAAGAAAAATATGTCAGTTTCATGGAGGAGTCGTTGACTTTATTGTTGTCAAAGTATCATGTCGGCGGGATAATTGATGCTCATTCGCAGAATTCATTAATATTTTGTTGAATTTTATAAAGTAGCGACTTGCACGTAAAAATGCATTTACCTAATCTTTTTGTACCCAATTTTTCATAAATCATTGATTTATTTTAGATCAAATAAAAAACAAAGCCTTGTAGTAACATTGTATTAATATTTAATATGGGGGCATTGCAGGGTAGCGAGGCCGAGGGCACAAGGCGTGAAATCAAATTGTCAACGCGGACTCCAGTGAACATATTGATATTTTAATTAGATTTACAAAGTCGGTGCTCGCAGTTCCGTGGGCACACCCAACTCTTTGAGCTGCTCTAATGGCACCCCGCGGACTATAGTTAAGGGTTGTCGGAGCTCGCTTTGTGCCTCCTCAATATTTACTCCCAAATGCATTAATGCAACAATACTTACTTGGTTTTTTAAGTTTTCGTAGCAGCTTCCGCGTTATCGTTTACAAAAGCTTTGGAAATGTCACTCACGGCGTAATTATAGAGCAGCGCAGCAGGTAGCTTCCATACTAATAGTAGCGACTATAAACTAAATCATAATTGCTTTTTCGTCAATACGTATAAGCTATAAAAACATTTTTTGTACACATCTTTTGTTATTTTAGTAATAAAATTCGAGGTAGAAATAATTACTCGTCGACACGACGACGCGGTGTTCAGAATTTTCGCAGGTAGGTAGTCAATAAAAGCGACACTTTAGGCAAAAAAAAAAAAAAACGGAATTAAATTAAGGCAGGTTTAGACATGTAATCTTTTAATGTACGAAATGTATCACAACGTCTTGAGCCTCAACGATTTGAGATAGTCAAGAGGAAAATAAATGGGTAAATAAACGTAACACATCATCACATAGTACAATTTCAGTAAACTTAATAGCATTATTTATTTGTTGCCACCATAATAACAGACTACTAGAAAGCAGTTTGTCAAAAATACAATTTACTGTAATAGACAAAAATATCTCAGTAGAAGCAAAAAATGTTGGACATTCTGAGTGGAATTGTAGAGAAAACATATGCACGTGAAAACAAAAACGACACGAACAAACATCTGCAAAATCATTTTTGTTCCAAAACAACACGATCAATTTGTCTGAATACGCAATGAGCAGAGTGCAGGGGGTGGCGGAGCCCTACTGCGTCGCCGGCGCGCGCCGTCACTTCACGCTGGGCCGTCGGTACACAGAACTCTAATTGACACACTAAAATACGTCATGGCGAATAAAAGCATTGATTCCGGCGAGCCCTTCCATTTTTCTAACAATATTTTATGACAAGCGAAAGGTTAATTCATTTGCTATAGATCTATTTTAGTTTTATTTTGCGAACTGCTAACGAGATTTTTATTGTTTACCAAAAGTTAGGAACTAAACCGATAAATTGAAAAGATAGTTTTATAAATAATGGGCTAGTATTTATAAAACTATCTTTTCAATTTATCGATATCATTACTTAAACTTGTCTTCTTAAAGAACAGGGTTCGGTCCAATTTCTCCGATTTAGCTTCATACGATAGCGTCCCGCTGCAAAGCGAAGGCCTGTCTTCCCTTCTTACACTAGTCCCTGTCTACTCCATCGAGTAGCGGATCCAGCATTTGAGTTCTTCCGTGAAAAATCTTAAAGTTAACTGGATATTATTCTAATTAAACTTTTTAGCAAGCTTTACAGTGCCTAAGGTATCGTCATCAATTATCCTCAACTTAATAAGTATTATGTTTTTCAGAGTATGTTTTCCATTGAGGAATTTGCGAAAAGTGAGGAAGCCGCCTCCTCAAGTCTACTCGGATTGAGGAGGAACAAGCCTCCATGCAATAAGAAAATTAAAATGTTGTGTGCTTTTTAGTGTTTACTTTGCTAAAACCTACCCTCAGCGGGGTCAAGCCCCTTCCAAACGAAAATCTCCATCCAAATCCATCATCCCACCATCTCTTTCTGGGCAAGAAGTAGTTTTTTGCTGTTTGGAACCCACTGAGTGTTTTTTGCCCATGGCTCATCCGACATGCTGCATGCAGACGTGTCTAACTGACCAACCCTTTTGCTTTCCATAACGAATGGAAATCGCAAAATTAAAACTTTTTGTAAACTACCTATTAATTATTATTTCAAAACTCCTTTAATTAGTATTAGAAAAACCTAACGATATAACTAACAATTGTTAGAATGATGAAGCGTGAAATCATCTGGGTTAGGCCTATTTTAAAATCTGATAATAACTTGTGCAGATTACTCCAATCTCACACATCTTCCTGATTATTAGAAAGGCACAATACTCAATATTCTAGAAGAGTAACCAATCGAATAAAAATGTAGGTTGATGTACCTCCTACGGGATTGTACTAAGTCCTTCACTTATTGCACTCTCATTATATCCCAGAATTATAAAAATCAATACATTGGTTGTTTTAAATTATGTTTGTATTCACTCAAATCTGTAAGAGGCTGATCTTAATAAATCTGCACTGAGAACTAAAAATCAAGTGTAAAGTATTACTGGATGGGTTTTTAACTATCTTAGAAAAAATAATATTATTCTGAAATAATTTTTACGTAGGTAAACCTAGTAGGAGCTTTATTAAATGGAATTCCTTAAATGCTCTAACATAACGAGATTTTTTTATGCAAGAGCCCTCTTGTATACAATCGTCAGATGCTTTCCTCGCCCCACGGCTGCCCGAGGCAAATATCTGCAGAATGCGTGTAATTATTTATTTGCCCTCTGAGCCCTCACTGCCCCTACTTCCACTCAGCCTTTCAACAGCCATACAAATAAATACAATGCGAATGCAATACAACAGATAAATTTAAGGAATGTGGAAACTGGGCTTTTGGTCATACCTACTAGCATTATGAAGAGAAATATTTTTGGAAATAACTTTTTCAAATTGATCTCCATTTGACAAAACTGCCCGGAGCATTATAATATTGTTTCTGCACAAGAGACGAATAAAACTACGATTAGTGCCGCAGTCCATACTGCCACTGCTACTGTAAATAAAGGCCTTTGTTTATTTCTATGATTACTTCATTGATTATTATTTTTACGTCTTTTCTTTTTTCGTGACCCTAGAGTCCTGGACCTTTGGAAGGCGTACGAGGGGCCAAAGCCAACTCGCAGAGGCCTGTTAGACATTTTTGATGAAATGAGGTACCAACCGATGATTATCCCTGTATGCACTATGCAAGTGCAGCCAAGGACAACCCCCGGTTGGTGTAGGACTATTGCAGCATATGAAAACAAATCTATTGGACTATGGGTTTGGGTGGCTTAAGTTGACTGGTAACCTGGAACTATGGAAGGACTATGGCCCCTACCTAATCAATGTTTTAAATGTACACGGATAAAATGGCAGGGGGTGACTTGCACACTCAAAAATGGGCTCCCGAAAACGGTCGCTAGCACAAAGTGTCGTAGCAACAAGGGGGCAACATGTCCTGTGGTGCTTATGAAGAGAGAGGTATTCCACGGCTATCAGGACAATCCCGGAAGTACGGTCAAGATCCCTACCAGCATCTTACTGGAATACTTCCTTCCTCCGAGCACGTTTGCTCTTGCGAATCTCTACTCAATCCGGCCAATTAAGGTAAGAATGAGGTGGGAGCTCTGTTCCTCGTCAGTGTTTACTCCAGCCGGCCAATAAAGGCAAGCCAGAGATGAGGAACAAGACTTCTCCCTGGAGATAGGGTCCGTGGGGTCGCTACTGCCCAACAGCTCGCCACATGCTGCCCTGCGGGTTTTTGTATCTCTCTTGGTCTGGCTCCTCATCCCAGACCTGTTCCGGCAAAGTAAACTCTACCGGCACAGACCTAGAGTTCGGAGCGCGCAAGCCCCACCACGACGTCAACGTATAGATACGGCGGTGGTGATTATTATTATTATTATAAAATTATCAAGTATCACAATATTGTGTGATTGATTACTCAACATTACTATGGGCTAGGCCGGTATTTTTTGTGGTGGATGAAAAAGATTCATCATACCAGTCACTTTACTCATCCACTATTGTAAAATTATAAAGTACGCATCTCTTGGTATTTCCCGGTGTCAGGGGTTTCAATTAGAATCGAATGTTTTTATGATCAAATCATATAGGTGCCTAAGTTCAAAGACATTGATTAGTGTGATATAAAAAAAATGAAATGGATGTTAAGAGTTATTCTTTAGAACTCTTTCTTATAACGTTTTGTTTTTATATTTGCAGAGCTCCATATTTTCAAGCGTTGAACGCGATTAATAATAATAATATCTATACATAGAATAAAATCGTAGCGAAGAATCGTATATGGAATATTTTTGAAAAAAAAAAAATGCCGAAAATATAGTTTTTAGAATTTTCGTCTGCGTCTGAATGTATATTCCAGCGTCACGCAAATTCTACGGGATAGATTCTGTTCAAATAGCAGAATATTCTCTATAAGCATTTTGCATAGATATTCTCTATAAGTCTGGTCGCTCGGTAGGTAGTGTATATAATATCACGTTATTTGCATTATGTTTGTATTTCCTCTATAGTTTAATTGTAAAAAGACTTGCCAAACGGTTAGAACATTATGTTACAGAACCTAACCTAACGTTTTTATCATCACACTATATCTTTATGGGGATAAGCAGTCAATCATCACTGTAAGGGGTACTTTCACCGTTGTAATGTAACTACACGAAATCGGTCTTAGGAGACTGTCCTTAACTTTCTGAGACAAAAAAATGCAGTCAGCAAGATAATTGTCAATTATAACCAAAAAAAATATTGACTCCAATAGATCCGGTTTCTTATGACGATCAAAAACTCTATTAGACCAACTGAGGTTTGAATACTGGAAGAGTCAGAAATCGCAAAAAACTTTTCCCATACTTTCCATGGAAAATGAGTCCAACTTACTTTATAGGGTTCCGTACCTCAAAAGTATTAGGATCACTTCAGTGTTCGTCCGTCTGTCCGTCGTTAATTTGTAGTTTCATCATATATAAACAAACATCTTCTAGTAATAAAGATTTTTTATATTTATATCTAAACAGGGTGTCCCTGGAATTACCTATGGATCAAATGAAATCGGGGCGGAAGAATGGGTCTTTCTTGTTGTAATACTTTTAAGCAGCTAGAAAACATGTATGAAAAAAACATTTACTTAATGTTCGAGCGATTTTCATGGGAAAAATTTACACTAGCGAAATTTTGCACCACGTGCTAGAAAAATTTGCCCACGTCATAGAGATTCTTTAGAGGTATGAATCATTGGGATATTCTTATTAGTTTAACACGTTCAGTGCCGGGAGCCCTCCTGGGGGGTTCACGTAGTCGCATATAGGATGCTGGGAGCCCTCGCGGAGGGCTCATTTTAAATGTAGGTTTTATTAGCGAATACAGCATTATAAAACCGTGAAAATAAAATCTGATGAATATTTTAACAAGATTTATTAGAATATGCGTTGGTTTTCAAATCCAAGCATTAAATTTTTTTTGTTATCGTTTACAAATATGTATTCACAAAAAATTTAAAAGGTTGGTAAGTACTTATAGCGACAAAATACTATTTTACTTCGTTTTACAGTCTTTTATAACACGATTTTAAATCTAATGCCGTTGACCGTCCGCGATGCTTAACTTTAGCGCAAACGTAATGCCGGGAACCCTCCCGGAGGGTCCACTTGCAAAATGTATGGCGGCATAGTGTATGAGCTCGACGAAAATGGGTGGAGTCGAGAGTGCGAGAATTTTTAACAAGGAGGTCGTATTTTTTAAATTTTCTAAGTTTCTCATTTGTTTCAGCTTAATTAACTATTTTTTGCAGCAGTTTTTCATACAATGTGGTTGTTATTTTTGTATATTGTGGTGTCTTAAGACTTCCACGCGACCGAGTCACAGCCAGAAGCTAGTTTTAAATAAAAGTTGAATCCTTCGAAGATAATAGACTTAAAAATACAATCTATTAAGCCAGTTTACATGTCAAAATATGAAAATTAGGACAGTCTGTATTAGTAAACATATGTATGACGCGCAAATAATTAAGATTTTTATAACATGCCGCTCACATTAAACTTACACGAAGCCGGGAATGAACTGGAATGTAATGAATTCTTATGTTGATGTTGTGAACACTGATGTATCCGGCAGCATCGTTTGTTTACGGCGCTCTGCATTTTATTACCGACTCAGAACTTAAGGATACACCAATCACTGTGTATTGTATACGTAGTGTTTTATTACTTTACACTGTACCTTACTATAATATAGTGGCAGGTAGGTGCCGAGTTCTTTAACGTTAGTTTTACAGATAATAAAGAGCTTAAACGGTATCGTTTTTCATGCAAGCTTTAAAGAATAGAAAATACACAATGGCGTCTGATAAAGCCGGAGACAAATACAACGCGCCGGGTCGCTACTATTTTGACATTTTAATTTCACCCTTGCTCAAAATCCGTTTTGAATGGCGATAGATGGGGGCGCGACGTGATGTTGAGCTCTCTTGATACATGTATCACAGTCGCAGGAGAGACTTGATTGACGTTTATCGCTGGGATTAAAATACAATTAAATTTAATTTTAAATTGAGCACAAAATTCTCTGCAACCCTTTACGGGACCCGGACGTGCTAGTAAATAGCACGAAACTACATAAGTTCTATCCGTCGTTCGCAATCGTGCTCAAAGGTGCTAACAAAAAATATTTATTGTAAAATTGTGCAAAAGTATCGACAATAGCTTTAAATTTATGTATTAGAACGGCCATTTGCTTGGATGTTCTCGATTAGAGGTAATTTGTGTCAATCACTAGTGCATTGTGCCATCACGTCCGCCTGCGCTTCGACCGGCCATTCGCTCTAATTAAAAATCGAGCCCCCATTTACAAAAGTCAATCGCGGGATTAAAGTTTGACGTGAACAGACCTTTTCGAATTACTTTTATGGTCTTTTGTAGTTTTTGCTATTAGGACGTCAATCTTAAAGAGTAATAATAGTTTTCGGAAACAGATTAGTGTACGGTATTGATTAGTAAGTAGTTGTAGAATTTTGAATGCCACTAATTCCTATTCTTAGTATATTAATTCCTACAATTTCTATTTTGTATATGACTGTTTGTCTAATATGGCGTTCCCACAATCAAAGCTTAACTAAAAATCAAAAGTTATTGCTTTCCGCGTGTCTAACCCCGTGTCGTAACGTTATTATCGCCAATAATAACTTATTTTATCGCCTACACACAACCGATTTCATGTCCAAATTTGTTTGCATTTTAGATTTGCGCAATTCTTGATTTGCGGTCTACTGAGGTCTTCGTGTAAAATATAAATTCTCTGTCCTTTTTCATCAAACACATTTATGCACGTGACAAAACGAGACAGAATGGTCAGAGTAGGGTTTGGTAACACAAAGTGTGCAGTGGCTGCAACCCTTTCATTTAGTGTGTGACTGGTAAACGGTAATTTGATTTCACGCTAGTCCAGTGATTAATGTCAGTGCCTTATCGCTCCATATTTTACCGATTTAGACCAATAACACTTTTTATTTTGGTCTATTTATAACGTGTGAAAAATTTATATCCGAATAATGGAAACTATACTCAAAATCCACAATAAGTAACTAGCTCATAATATATTTTTTACAGCTTGCGTAACTGTAAAAGTTATTATCAAACAAACGATCTTGTCTGAATGAGTAAGATATGATTCCTTATTATAATATTAATGAATGTTAATTGAAAGCCGGCACGTGTCGCAGGCGCAGCTATTTAAGGAGACAAAGCTGTATCTCCACTTAGATCACCCTCATTTAGTTTTTAATGGTCTTATTTAGTGTTTTATTTGATAGAACGTACTTAGTACATTTCAATTAACATGGATTGCATTATGGTAATCAGTTTTAATAATTCAGGTATTCAGCATAGATGTAAGATAAATATATTTATAAGATAAGTACTACTTACAATGTAAATAGTACTTACGTATGTATAAACGAAAATTATACTTTTAAAGATACGCGTAGCTGTGGTCACAATTACAAGGGGTCTACGCCAAATATACACTCTTGGATGAGTCGGTTATTTACGTAAAGGCAGGGCCGGATTTAGGGGGGGGCAACCGGGGCGAAAGCCCCGGGGCCTCCACAAGCAGGGGGCCTCCACAATAGAGACTTCGGAAAAAAAAAATCTTTCAAATTTCAACTAGTAAACCTAGTAAACATCTTTTCCTTTGATATTTTTTTTTCGCTTTTACCTTTACCTACAGCCTAAAGTACTTTATACATACATGATTATTTGATTATATCAATCTTAAATATTAACAGAAACAGAAATCATTGATCTATATTTGTTCACTCCGTGTCTCGACCATTAAAAAAAAAAATATACATATATATACATATATATATATATATATACATATAAATTAATTGCAGTATGTGAACAATTGGTGTTCTTCAATTCTTAAATGAAAACAAATCAATTATTATTGACTAATTGGTAATTTTTTTTTTTCATATTTTTTTATGCAGCAAGGTATGCAGTTTGATAGGCAAATAATTATTATTGTGACACAATTAAATGCCATCAATTATTCACGAACTTTACTGCATATGCAAGAAATTGCGAAAAATCATAGTCGATCAATAATAATTTATTTGTATAATTATTGAAGAATATCGATTTCGATTGTCATACAAAACCCACCTCATCGTGACAAGGAGTCGAACGCTAACATTAACAATCGAGTCATGAGTCATGATCGAGGAAAGAATGTGTCCATTGAAGTTTCCGTGCGTAATTTCGTCTTCATGTAGTTGTCTATTCTTTTATTAATATATTTTTCCAAAAGCATAATTTTCTTCAACCAGCGAGCGAGTGTGAGTTTTTTGTGCCCTCTGCCTGTCCATGTGAATACGATAGAATAAAAATTGCCAGTTTGGATGGGGAATTTATAGTATATTCTGCGGATTTTACAAGCCTATTCAGCCTATTTTTCGTATTTGCGTATCGATACGAGATACGACGGCACCGACGGTACCTGTTTCCCCCGTTTTTTGTCTATACGAGTGTACGACCTGTCGCAGCGTTGACGAGTGTCCGCTGAGTGGCGTGCTTGTAGCAGGGAATCCCAGAATTTGATACATTCTCGTGCGTCTGAGAAGCTACGAACTTGCGAACGTTGTGCAACAAATGTAAATCATTTCGAATTTTTACGGATAGACCACAGACGTTAAGACGTAAGTATTTTCATCGTTATCTTGTAATCTACAATATAAACCGAATGTCATATTTGATTTTGCAATTACGAAAACGTGTTTTTTTTTTCTTAACATATAATAGAATATATGGAATATATGCAGAGAACAAAAGAACATAAAAAACGGTTACGGAGAGGTTATGATTTATTGTTTATCATGCGTTTGTTTGGTTCTGCGTAAGTTAATTATTTAATCAATGAGGCGACTGAAATATCATAACATGTAACATCCTAATATTTAATAGGTAAATTGACGTTTCCTAATTTAATTTTGAAATAATTTTTTCTCAACTCACTTCTGTTTTTGTCTCTTATTTTTTGAGTGCATACACATAACTGGACAGGTTTCAGTACATTGCTTGCAGCTTCTCTATTCTTTTCTTTTTTCATGTGCACTGCTCGTAACTCTTTTTGGTGTTTCTGCGAATATATTATTTTTCTCGACTATCAGCTCCACGACTATGTTCGTATTGGTGAAGGGCTTTTTCAGGTGCATGTTTTCTTAATTAATTTTACAGCGGAATCATGAGTGATCGTCACAAAACTCCTCGAGTTTTTGCTAGTGGCTCTCAGAAGAGGAAATTGCAAGCAGAACGTATGAAGAAATCCGAAGAAACTTTAGCTAAAACACCCAAATTGACCAGTTTTTTTACGTCGTCAAATAAAGAAGAAATCTCTGAAGATCCTAACAAAACAGCAGGAGATTCAACAGTAGATGGAGATGTCGTCGATAGTATTCAAGATCATCTTGAGGCTGAGGTTTCATCAGGCAACACCACACAATTTTCTATAAGCGAATATCAGACCCAAGAGGAAGCAAAATTTTGCGGTCTCGAAAATGACATCGGTCTTTGGCCTGCTAAAATAACAAAGGAAATGATCGAATATTGGGCGAAAAAAAGTTCCACAGAACTTCAAAATTGCGATCAAGTATCTCTGCAAAATTCGGTTCATCAAGATCAGCCGCGAGATAATTCCAACTTTGTTCGGAAATGTACGAAGAACATGTTTACACGCCGCAATAAAAATCAAGAGACCGTCAATCGATTCTGGCTTTGCTTTTCTCCAACTACGGGGAAAATATATTGTTATGCGTGTAAATTGATGTCCCCTCAAAACAACAAACTCAGTGGAGAAGGCTTCAGTGACTGGAAGCATGCATCCGATCGTCTCTATGAACATGAGATTTCGAAAACTCATTTGGAATCAGTAATGAGTTTAGTGCAACGGGGAAAAGTCACAGGACGCATCGATCAAGAGCTAGCGATGCAAGAAGCTAATCAAATCGAGTATTGGCGAAAATTCCTGAGAATTATCGTTAGTACCATCAAATTCATTGCTGAACGTGGATTAGCCTTTCGAGGTGACAATGAAATTGTTGGCTCACCAAGAAATGGAAATTTTCTGGGAATTTTGGAATTGCTAGCCGAGTATGAACCAATCCTGGCAACCCATTTGAAAGAGCATGCAAACAAAGGGAGTGGTCATGTCAGTTACCTTTCGTCTACGATTTGCGAAGAACTGATCGGTTCTATGGGTGATAAGGTACTAACTGAAATAGTATCCAGGATTAAAAAATCGAAATATTATTCCGTATCAGTGGACTCTACTCCCGACGAAGCTCACATCGATCAACTAACTATAGTTGTTCGATATATGGAAGGATCGACGCCAAAAGAAAGGTTTCTCACCTTTTTACCAAACTGCGGTCATACTGGCGAAGCCACAGCAAACGCTCTGCTCAAATTTTTAGGTGACCATCAAATAGACATCATGGATTGCCGCGGTCAATCATATGACAATGCTGCAAACATGAGTGGCAAATACAAGGGGATGCAGGCTCTTATTTTGGAGAAAAATCATTTATCGGCGTTTGTACCTTGTTGTGGTCATTCTCTGAATTTAGTGGGAAAGGCAGCTGCTAACTCTTGTCCATCGGCTGTTCAATTCTTTGATTTCGTGCAGAATTTGTACACGTTTTTCACAGCCAGTACAGAGCGACACCGAATTCTGATCGAGAAATTATCGGAGAAAAAAAGCGGCCAGTTTTTAGTGTTGAAAAAGCTCAGCGACACTCGTTGGTCTTGTCGAGCTGAAGCTACGAAAGCCTTAGTCAACGGCTATTCAGAAATCGAAGAAGCTCTAACCAGCATATCTTCCGATAAAGAGCAAAAAGACATCGTGAGGAATGAAGCAACGCACCTTCTACAGAAGATGAGTGGTCTCGAAACCGCTTTGTTTGCAACATTTTGGAACGATATCTTGGAACGATTCAACGCTACAAACAAGATGTTGCAAGACCCGAAAATGATTCTTGAATCGGCAATGCGTGCAATAGAATCATTGAAATCATTTGTGGAATCCAAACGAAATGATTTCGATAAATACGAGGAAGCAGCCAAAAAAATATCCCATACTGATGAATATGTACAATCACGCACCCGCACTAGAACGAGAAACGTGAGGTTGAATCCACTCGATTACGGGAAAGCACAAAACGCAAATCTGTCACCCAAGGAGAAATACAAAGTATCCGCCTTCATCCCAGTTGTTGACCAGCTATCTGTTTCTCTTACTGAAAGATTGCATGCCTATGAAGCTGTACGTTCGAGATTTGGATTTCTGAATCACATCGAGAAGATGGATGCTGAAAATTTGCACGCTGCAGCAGAGGCATTGGTGAAAGTGTATACGGATGATTTAGAGCCTAGTCTTGGTAATGAGTTGGTTCAATTTGTGACTTTGATTGATTCATACAAAAAGGACTATGGAAAAGATCAATCGCCGGAACTATTTTACTACCAAATTCTCGAAGATCAAAATTTCAGAGCTACATTCCCAAACCTCGAAATTGCATTGAGAATGTATTTGGTTTTGATGGTATCAAATTGCACTGGAGAGCGCTCATTTTCAAAAATGAAAATTATAAAAAATAGGCTTCGTACCACGATGGGACAAAACCGTCTATCAAAGCTTTCTCTCCTGAGCATTGAAAGCGATTTACTCCGAGAACTGGATTTCAGCGAAATCATCAACGATTTTTCGGCAAAAAAAGCTCGAAAGGTTCCGTTCGTTAACACTAAAATTTAATTTCAAATAATTCTTGTTTCCGATTATATTTATATGTGTTCGTTAAATACTAAGACGAATCTACTTGGTTTCACAATAAATTATTTATTGAAAAACTCGACTGAAAAAAATTGTTCATTTTATTTGGAAAATAATTTGGGGCAAGGGGGCCTCCATTCCTTTGTTGCCCCGAGGCCTCTGGACCCCTAAATCCGGCCCTGCGTAAAGGCTCCTAATATACTGTAGTGACAATTTCAATCATCAATGAGATGAGAGTAAGCGTGTAGATACGTGAAGTCTATCGATCGCGCCGTGCTCCGTAGGCACGCAGGCGTAGCGCAGCGTAGCATGCAGCGCGCAGGCTTAGGCGAAACACACGCGCTACAAAAAGGTACTGATTTCAATGTGACATTATGAAAGCAAATAAATAAACGCAATCTTTTTTGTGAATGTCAGTGTATTCAGTACGCAAATAAGGATCATGCATTTACATTACACACTTAGTAAAATATGATTTCCTACAGTGATAAATAGTGTTACTTATTATAATACAAAGAATTACAATAATTTCGGAAATTTTAACTTATTTATCTTTATTTGCGTGCATGAGGTGGATTTTTTTGCTTAAGGTATACCATAATTAATTACCTACGTGTAGGTACATAATTACCAAACTTGACGATTACAAACCTAACATAAAGATAACCTTTTATTCAATAGCATCTTAAATAAGAATATAAGGTCTGAAGTTTGCTTGTTTAGGCTACTTTACCACTTAAATCCTCTTAAGTGAACAGGATCGCCTCTTTTATGTAATGTTAAGAAAAGACTGCAATGTTCTCATAGTCGTATATGTGTTTAAGTAATCAAATAACGTTAATACCCATCCTAATCCTTGGATAATGCTTTTGTTCGTCAGTTTCATGCTCCGCTACGCCCTCGCTCAAATATTTGTTTATCTTTATGCGCCCACTCCTATCGCGATCTAAGCTATTGTTGAATTTCGAATATTTTTTTGACAAAATAACTTTTTTATCGAAAAAACGTTCGATGTGTAAGCACGTGTCGGGTGATCGATCACAGAGTACCGTCATACGCTTCACTATGAAATCCGCGGCAAAATTAAACTCTGTACTCCCAGTAGAATACATTTTCACACTGCGGACAGAAACAGTCCTCTCTTTGCATAATGTAATTTTTTATTCCATTAGTTTCAATTTTAAGCTTAAAGGGCTTACATCGCTCTGTACCTATGCACAATCCACGCGATCCCTAAGTGTGAACATCTGTATTTGCGTATGGCGCTCCCACTCTTACGCGCATTGCTATAAAGCCGTATTCAAATAAATTTAATCACTTAAGTACACAAATCCATTCTCGCTACTAACGAATTATAATTATTCATAGGCGACACCGACATCAATCCTTTCCATCTACATACAATGTTTGCATAATGCTCGCCCGAACTTTGCAAAGTACAAAATATAGTAAAGCTAGCCAGTTCATCTACAGTATTACTACTTATCATGTTTCACAACTGGTTTGGAAGTAAGTACAAGACTTCCTCAGCAAAGTATAAAGCTATGATATCAGATACATCCTGTCACGGATCATAACATAAATTGCTGTAACAATGCCGGGGTTAGTATCCATTAAACCCTTTTATACAGTTTTTTATTGAATTCAGTCGAACGTGTGCGTTAGGTAATCAATAAAATTATCCGAACTCACGCTTCCCGGGCGCAATCGGGTGAAAATGTTAAAGCGGGCTCTTCATTTCATGCATGGCGGAATCGCTTGCCGTGACATGTTCTCATGTGACATGTCAATGTGAATGAACGCGTCGATACGTTCGACCTGTCATGTATTATTGTGCAAAATTAATACTACGAACAAAGATTTTTACAAATATTCAAACCTGAATTATAGGAAATTATTGTGTGTGTAGGTAATCAAATATCTGGCTGGTGTCTCCAATTTTTTGCTTAAGTGAAAATTTATTTAACTAGGCAGAAACTACTATAATACTTTCTTGGACATCCTAAACGCAAAAAGAGAAAATAGTCTGTTGCATGTACTGAACGTTAACAACTTTTATAAAATAGGTAAAGAAAACAGCATTAATAGAACATTAACATCTACATAACAATAGTTTTCATTTCCACCAGATGTGTGATAAACGTTATCAAGGGGGTTAACCGTGACCTCATAAAAAGCAGAATTTATTACATCTCACGACGCGACCCTTGCCCCGAAACTAAGACAGCGCACAAAATAATAGAAAAATATCGTAATTAAAATCCAACCCTTCCTGTTCTATGCTTTTTTATGGAGGGATGAAATTGGAGCGAGGCGCGCGTGACCGATGCGATGATATAGTGAGGTCCTGCCTTTGAGTGCCCACAGTCGGCGAGGGCGGGTCGCGGCGCCGCGCCGGCTCGGCCTGAGCGATCTTTAATGACTCTGTTACCTCGTTTATTGTAATGATAACATATGACGTCTGCAATTAAGTCTTCACGATAAATGCTTATTTCCGTTCTTTCACTTTCCTGACGCAAAACTGTCTGTTCAATACAGGCACTAGGGATGATCTTTCTTCTTCTTATATATAAAATTCTCGTGTTACAATGTTAGTTACCTTACTCCTCCGAAACGGCTTTACTGATTTTTACCAAATTTTATATGCATATTCAGTAGGTCTGAGAATCGGCTACTATCTATTTTTCATACCCCTAAGTGATAAGGGTTGTCCACCCCAAACAAATAATTGGCAAAACAACGTTTGCCGGGATCAGCTAGTAATAAGCTAAAATCCTGTTGCCTTTTCTTCGTCTACCATCTCATTTGCGATAGTATCATATTGTAATTTATATTAGAGATTCAATCTTGAAAGCTCCAAGTTCAAGGAGTCAAGTCAGCCAAAGCAACAAGAGCTGATCAGTTTAAAAAACAAATTATTACTCAAACAAAAGTATGTGCTCTGTGCAGCTTGAACTAATTTCCGTTGATATTCCAATTGTGTATAATGCAAGGGTACTGCTGCTGGCAAATAACAGAAGCTTTGTCTGCGGCAGCGCGGACGTGCGGGGGCGGGGCGGGGACGTGCCACTTGCTCCATCACGTTTTATATTGCTCACTAAGATGAAGCGTAAACTGGCAGCCGATTACGATTGCAGTAATCACTACCTTTATGCAGACGCACATAATTGTCTCTACCGCTACGAAATTCAATCAACTTGTAATTTTAAAACAATAACGTTTCTGAATGCTGATATCATTGGTACAATGCATAGAAAGAAACAGACATCCTCCTAATATGCTGCTGATGAACAGATCAAACGAAAAAAAAATAGTGGATATGTTTCGATTCTCAATTATGTTTGAAAAGAAACCATTGTACACTTAGGTAGTACTGTAAATGTATTCAGCAGAAACGGATTTTCTTTTATCGAATTACTAAAGTAGAGCCAAACATTTCAATAAAAGTTTTTATAAGGACTTAAGTTGTACAATGGATTATTGAAGAAAAGGTAACATTACCTTGTGTCATGATATGCCGCCTCCGATTTTCTAAAGATTGGACCAACACAGATCCTTATGGTCGTTGGCATAAGGACGATACTCAAATAAAGTAATATCAGCCCTGCGAGAGAGGTGCGATGAGCAAGTTGCAATATTATTTGTTGTTTGTTAAAGTATGCGTGAATAAGAGATCTTCAGACAAGTATTGATTGGTATTCAATGGCAGTACCTACGATGAATGGCTGCTTGACAATGCGATCATTCTGCTACTCATGCGTAGATTTATTTTATTATAAAATATAAAGAAATAGGTCAGAGAAATGTTCCACGAACAACGTCAATGCGTCTGAAGCTTTAAATCATTTTGACTTCACCTGTGTCTTTTTCTAAATATCTTTTACCTATTTAGACATTAATCCGATATTATAATTTCCGTCTATTATAAATATCAATATGAAAGAATTGTCGCCTATAAGTCACTTTGGAACGAGAATTAGGCCTAAGCTCTATCATCGGGAATTATGACTTGAGTTTAGGATGGACTTGGATTTTATTTCAAAACAAATTCTTTCGAAGAGCAGTTTCGGATAGGCGGTTTATTTAAGTAAAGATACGAAATATGACAATAGTTTAACATGGCTACTACTACAGTGTGCACTGCTTAGTTAAGCGGAAGAGCACGCTCCATCGCGCGGCTTGCGAAGCGCCGCCGACGCCGGTGGTCTCCGTTCACTGCCCATCAATGTCCTCCACTATTCTTATCCATGTAAAGCTCTACTCTCCAGAACTTAACAATCAATGAAAAGTATTCATTGTATACTCGTTATCTTATCCGAGTCTCAATCGAGTGCATTCTAGCGAACTGCTTCACTTATTGAGCATGGTAGACACAGCGACGTCACTCCTTTGTTGGATATTGTTAACATTGTCCATTTAGATTTAGATACGTTTATAATAGTAGCTAAGAAACGGCTTCATTTTAAAGAAATCCTTTTAGTAGTCTTACAATTTATTTGAGGCGATACTATCGTGTCAATCCAATGCAACTCGAGTTACAGTGTTTTGCCTTAATAGCGCTCATTCGATTATTTCGAGGCAGTTACATATATATATATATATTAATATTTATTTTATTTTATAGTATGTAGAAGGAGAAATGAGGACACACAAAACACTGTATTTTAATTATATGCAAGGTTTAAAAATGTTTTAAAAGCCCTTTTCACGAAATAAGTATTTCTGAGATACAGTGTTTTGGATTGACACGCTTAGATATGGCAATTTTTCTGGACCAGCGTGATAAAAATTGCCATATCTAAGTTTCTTTTTCAGAAGCAAACTTACTTCGCTGCCGTGTCAATCCAAAACACTGTATCTCAGAAATACCTATTACTGACTAAGTAGAAACGCGGAAGGAGAACTTTGGATGCAAAGGGGAGACCTTTGCATCCAAAGGTCTCCTTCGCGTTTCTACTTAGTCAGTGTCAGTCCCTCACAGTTGAGGAAAGACCTTATTATTTCGCCAGTTGCTACGGTCTTTGGCACATGGGTCTATGAGTTGCTTTTTCTGGCAATGAACTCAGCCAATAAAGGTAGATTGTTTTGTACAAATTGTAGCTATAGAATTAGCTTTTTTCAGATTTCGCTTTCATCTCATCTTTCAGTCACGTACTATGGTTGCGTAATTGGGTAAAATGTGGCATTTAGTAGATTATTTTTTCAATAATACATTCTTAATTTGGTTTTATTTGATCCACTCCTCGATCTGGCGGAAAATGAATCTAAATGATTTTTAGTTTTGAGCATTGGCTATTTGTGTTGGTAATTTAAGGATTCAGTTTCAAGAATGGGGGAGGGCATAATGCCAGGAACAAAGGGTAGCGCCGCCAGAGCAGTCTCGTCGTGTATGTGCGCACGCGCCACTTGAGTCTCGTTAGCGACTCGCTCCACAATCGACTAAAACAATACGTTACCATTACGCTAATTGCGCACACTAGATGTTTTATTTTTCACCCACTTTTTAATGTTCAAAAACATTGACGATTCTTTTGTTTAATTAATTAGTATACCCAAGTAGATCTCTTTTTGATATACGTTTAGGCAATTATCTACATCTAGTTTCTAATTGAATCTAAGGAAGGCCCAAAGGTATTCCTAAGATTTAATTTAAAATTAATGAACCCACATTCCCTGTGCTTCCTTCCCTAATTTGATCAATAAGCACAACGAAAAAGCTTGAGTGAAGGCATCAGACGTAAATTGTTATTTACAGGAAAGAATCACATTTTTGACAATCGCTCATGTCTGCAGACTGCAGTCCAATCTCTAAAAGACCCTTTGTTTGTAACTGGTAAATCAATTAGAACTGTGTAGGCACTTAATTTGTACCTATTTAATCTACAATGGGCATATTGTGAGGAGGATCGACAGGCGACACACGCCAATGTGTCGGCAATTAAGAACCGGCGCAGGAGCATTTAACGGCTAATGTGTCTATTAACAAATGTATTTGCCGTGTTGAAGCGCGCTCGTAAATTTCACAGACAACTGAGCAGTTGGCTCGTGTCGCCGTTAAACATATATCATTCGGCTCTAAATTGTCTAAACATGATGTTTTCTTTTTGTTTGAAATAATGAAGAGTTGTGATGAATCCTTTATTTATATCTTAATATAGGTACGTATATGGATAGCTCAAATACGTGACTACTTCGAAATACTTTTCTTACCTTTTTTACTTTAGGATTATTATTTCTTGTCGAATTACAACGCAGGTTTCTAAGTGAACAACAAAAAGCGGTTAATAAAGAGTTAACTGAAAAATAATCTTTTAATCCACCAAGTTTATTATTAGGTGGGTAACCATCTACAAAATTAGGTAGGTAAGTAGTAGGTACCTACATAAACAGTTTTAGAGAAAATCGCCCAAGACATACTAATTATATATAGGTATACCAATGTGGTAAAATATAAAACAGAAAGGTTTCTTCCGGTATACGTTGTATATAACATCATTTACTGATTTTGAGTTCGAACTGAACATTCGAAAATACAATCAGTCTGAGTGCAATATTTGCAGTGAATGGATTTTAAAATGAAAGAAACAGGGCAACAAGCAGATGCTTAGGAATGTCGTCACAGGAAAGTAAAATGGTAAATAGCTATAGAACAGAATGTATTAAAACAACATTCTTCGTTTGCATCATCTGTCTCCGAAAGCAATATATTAGTTGACAGGCGCTCGCGCCGGGCGGCTCGTCCACAGTCCCACCCGCGCAGCACGCCGCGCGCCGCCACGCACCCTTCGAGACAGCTACTCGTATACTACGAGACTAATAACTTAAACCCCTTTTGTTTTTCTATACAAAGCGCTCAGTTTATTTATGAGATCTACCGATTATGCTCTGACACGCGTCTCGGCCTAATCGCTCTCAACAGAATGAAATCTCTTAAATATCTCAAGCTTTAGTTAAACAATAATTGGGGAAAACTAGAATTGATGATTTCATTCGTAGTGTTGGTGAACGAATACGTGTTTTTGCACCATAGCTGAACATTTAAATTGTTTAGCATAAAATAAAAGAATGGGTAATGACTAGAAATGAAGTACGGTACGGGTATGACAAGAAATGAAGTAATTTACTTTATTTCTAGTCATTACCCATACCGTTATGTGTCAAGCTAATTTGATAGCTATGAATGTCAAGTTAAGATACTATACTGTAGGTATATAATACTGATAAATACATGGGAATAACCAATAACAGAATAGAGAATCGTTGATCCGCGACGACTATTATTTTACTAATCGCCCCGCCTACGCCGTAGCCCGTAGCTGTTTTGCTACGAGTCCTGAATTATTAGATTAAAATTATTTTGTGACAATTCATAATGTGATCTGCAATGCTTCTATATATATCACTGATTTTATATGAAAATCCTACTATCACATGTTACCTTCCTTTACTTGATTCCCGGGTTCTGATTTTGCTACTCTGACAAAAAACATTTGCAATTAAACTAAGAAACCATATAGAAAATCTAAACGCTTTATTTGATGATATTTTATAGGTACTTGGTTCACATCCTATATATCTATTTCCTTTATATTAAATGAGCAATATTTGTATTAAATAATTGTATCACGTTCTCCAAAACGGCTCTAACGATTTCGATGAAAATTGAAATATAGGGGCTTACGGGGGTGAAAAATCGATCTAGCTAGGTCTCATATCTGGGAAAATTCGTATTCTCATTTCAACGTTGGTAGGTATACCTGGATGATATGTTTATCTATTTTCACCTGAGTAGAGCTCGGTGGACCAGGTACTGGATTGTAATGAATGAAGATAAGCAGTTTTTTTGGAAAGCTTGAACAAAACTGCTATTAATATGTTTACCTACCTAATAACAGTAGTAGGTATCATATTAACATAATATTTTCCAAAATAAATAATATGTATCAAGAATAAAACTTTAGTTTTTTTATCATAAATTTCATAATATAAAATAATACATGGGTGTATTATTTTATATTGCAGATTAAAATACCTCTAAATAAAAATATTCAGAACCGATCCTCTAGAGAATGATTACGAACCATTTTTAATCATTTTTTCAAATATTTCAATTGAATATTGTGACCCCTCATTTTCATCTGCAGTAATGAGATGCTTCGAGTTGCGATTTGAAGAGGCATTCATTGAATTGTCGAAAATATTATGCCTTACACGTCGAACTGCGCACCAGTGTCCCATTGCTTGTCATTTAAATATGCAATGCAGTGTAGGGTGACAGACACATCACGACTCACGGGTGCCCGAAGGACCATTGTCATTGTCGAATCAAAACAAAGCTCTCAGCTCTCCCAGCATCAGTTGAACGTTGGCGATTTTTAAAATATTGTTATTATTTTGTTTCTACGTTTAATATTTTTTTGTGGTCTACAGTCATAAAATACCGCACAGCGAAGTTTCTAAAGATAATTCAGACTCTTAGGAATGACGGCGATGTATGCGGGTGTCGGGACGAAGAGTTTGCGGTTTGGCCAGCACTGCGCAGTCGTCGATGTGATGGTTGCGTTCACGTGTAATTTCGCGGTTTCTTTCAAATATGCGGGCATTATTTTCTGCAGGCGAAAGCGGTTATAAATCAAAAATCTCATTAGAATTGCAACGACTTTTAAGACATTCTAGCAAGTGGCTAATTTTTGTAACCTTCTGTCAAAAGGCTCTCAGAATCAATCAATCTGCCTAGCCTTTTCCCAATTATGTTGGGGTCGGCTTCCAGTCTAACCGGATGCAGCTGAATACCAGTATTTTACATGGAGCGACTGCCTTTCTGACTTCCACAACCCAGTAACTGGGTAATACGATACCCTTGGTAAGACTGGTTGACAGAAGGCTCTCAGAATCGGTATTATAATTACAGAATCTGAAGGCCCTCTGACAACTGGGTCAAAATTTCGTCATCTTTCCAGATTTATTATGGGATTCATTATTATGACAGATGTCTGGACGGACTGCGTTTCGAAACTAGGTAAACCTATGTATAACTCACTCACTCAACTCTGTTCTACAACAAAACTTATAAAAAGCAGCTGTTCTTAATAAAGCTTTACTGTTTTGATACGCTGTGTGGGTAATTATAATAATCACAGAAGCGTTTCACGATGATACGGCCAGAGTGTAACCCGACGCCCGTCGGTTAGTATCGAAAAGTAACTATTTGATAGATCGGAGACCACACGTGTTGTGGTTGGCTGACATCAAGTCTCCTGGCCCTGGCTATCACACAAGACATGCGGTGCATTCAACTGGAACGGAAACTTATTTTACTTTGGAACTACGAGTCGAGTTGCTATGATTTACCGTTAGGGAAACGGGTTGTCTAGCGACCCTGTCCCTGACTGTAGGTGGGTAGTACAGTCAGCAACGAAACTCGATTAACACTGTTACTTTTACATATTATTCAAATAGACACAAACTAATTGGGTACCAACACTGCTTTTCGCTATCGGGTATCTTAATTTTACATCTGTCCCGGTTTTTAGGATTCCGTAGTAAACAAGGAACCCTTATAGTTTCGTCATGTCCGTCTGTCTGTCTGTCCGCGGTCTAGCTACAAGACCCTTTGTACTAGAAAGCTGTAATTTGGCATAGGTATACATATTAATTACGTCGACAAAGTGGTAAAACAAAATTATGAAAAACATTTTTTTTTAGGGTACCTCTCATACACGTAAAGTGGTGATGTTTTATTTTTTATTTTTTTAACCCATAGTGAGGGGTATCATTGGAAAGGTCCTTCAAAAACATTGCGAGTTTGTGAAAACCATTTTTGGATCTAGGGATCTGTTTGCGAAATATTAAGCTTTAAAGTGCTAATTTTTGTTAGAGTCAAGTGTCCCCCCCCGCTGCCGGCTAAATGGTTGTTTTTGGGTGTGTGAAAAAATCACAACAGTAGTTTATATAACGAAATTAAAAGGAAAACTATCACAGCTAAGTAGGCTTTACAAGTTAACGAGTAATAATCGACCAACTTAACTTTGCAGTTGCAAAAACATGTTTTCCCATACATTCCGTATGGGAGAACATATTTTTCAACTACAAAGTTAAGTTTGTTTTTGGGATAAATTCATCCCAACTACGGAACCCTTCATTGTGCGTGGTCCGACACGCACTTGGCCGGTTTTTTTTAAGTACCAATTATGCTCAATATTTATGAATTAAAAACGAAAGTGTTAATCGATTTTCGTTGCTGACCGTGAATAAGTTCTAGGTAAGTACTGAATAACAACCACTAAATAAGTTACTAAGAACAAGAAGAACAATGAAGGTAAAGAAGGTACCTACTTAATATACAAAAACAACCACTAAATAAGTTACTAAGAACAAGAAGAACAATGAAGGTAAAGAAGGTACCTACTTAATATACAAAAACAACCACTAAATAAGTTACTAAGAACAAGAAGAACAATGAAGGTAAAGAAGGTACCTACTTAATATACAAAAACAACCACTAAATAAGTTACTAAGAACAAGAAGAACAATGAAGGTAAAGAAGGTACCTACTTAATATACAAAAACAACCACTAAATAAGTTACTAAGAACAAGAAGAACAATGAAGGTAAAGAAGGTACCTACTTAATATACAAAAACAAAATAGAATAAAACAAACTCGGTTTTCGTGTGTGTCTTTAGTTCTTCTAAACTTGGTAGGTACCTACACAATGGATTTTGGTCTGGTTTTCACCATCATTCAAACAATTTATTCCGGGAGATTTGTATGTAGGTATAATACATTGCACAGAAATCTCAAAGATTTGACAATATGTTGCCACATTAGTAGATTGCACCTGTGCAAAGCAGGGGCGGGTCGCTAGCTACCTTCCTACTTATCTAAACAATAAAATAATACTTAGATTATAATGTTGATCTTTCAAATTGAATGCACCATGAGCATTGAATTTATTTAATTTTAGCCTACCCAGCATACTATAGCAGGAAAACTATGTTTATACAAAGACATTATTATTTATACCCATCTAAATATTTCTTGCTAGGTACTTGCTACGGCCAACGTTAACATGTTTTATTTTTGTAGTAAATGAGCGTAACATAAGCACATGAAATCGAGGTCGATCCAGTCGCGGTTACCACAGGAAACCGCAAACTATCCATCTAAATAACTACAGTGCAACCAGAGTTGTGTTATTTTTTACTTTGTTGAACACAGAACAGCCAGCTCGGCTTCAAATAAAAAACCGGCCAACTGCGAGTCGTACTCGCCCATGAAGGGTTCCGTAGCAGCAAGTAACATTGAATGAAAGGTAAATTGCGGTTTACGATTTATGACGTATTAAAAAAAAACTACTTGTTAGATCTCGTTCAAACCTATTTTCGGTGGAAGTTTACATGATAATGTACATTTCCCATTTTTTTTAGTTTTATCATTCTCTTATTTTAGAAGTTACAGGGGGGGGGACACACATTTTACCACTTTGGAAGTGTCTCTCGCGCAAACTATTCAGTTTAGAAAAAAATGATATTAGAAACCTCAATATTATTTTTGAAGACCTATCCATAGATACCCCACACGTATGGGATTGATGAAAAAAATTTTTTTGAGTTTCAGTTCTAAGTATGGGGAACTCCAAAATTATTTGTTTTTTTTCTATTTTTATGTGAAAATCTTAATGCGGTTCACAGAATACATCTACTTACCAAGTTTCAACAGCGTAGCTCTTATAGTTTCGGAAAAAAGTGGCTGTGACATACGGACGGACAGACAGACAGACAGACAGACAGACAGACAGACAGACAGACAGACAGATAGACAGACAGACAGACAGACAGACATGACGAATCTATAAGGGTTCCGTTTTTTGCCATTTGGCAACGGAACCCTAAAAAGTTGAACTGTTCAAACCCTCCGAAAACAAATTACAATATTATTAATAGACACACGACGAACTTATCATTGCTGAAACTTACAAAAATAATATTGTTCTTTTAACATTTTTAGTATACGTATTGTACTTAGGCATACCTCTTCGGTAAGAGAAAAAAACCCTAAACGAATTACCCTTTTTCAAAGTAAACATATTGAAAAATCATTCCTTTCTTTCTTTAATTATTTGTTAATATATTAAAGCACCACCCAGTCGATTTCAAAAAGTATTAAGAGGCCGGCGACACGACTCGCAACTACAAATCGAGATGTTTGCAAAATTCAATTCCAAGCACGTTGCGCTAGTGTGAGTGCCTGTCGGAGCGATATACACCTACAGTGAGCAATACTACTACGCACACATTGACAATTAAAGCTTGACGCGATAGTACTACTAGCTTTCGAAAATTTATGATAAATTTGGATGTGTTCCGTAATACAAAAAATTATGAATGAAAACTTAATGTATTTCCATTTCTTTTCCAATAATTTGTAACTTGATAACATAAACTACGCTTCTGCGGAAACAATATTACAAATATTGTTGTTTATAATAAAGAAAAAACAATATGAAAACATGTCATTTACGCTGTAAAAATGTACGAAATGCAATTCGCTTACACTTCATTTAAAGGTAAGTTTTTGGAAATAAAAAGACGTAGGAGCCTAGATAAATACTGTCTCAATCCGAATATCAACATAATATGGTGGAAATGTGCTCAAATTGCAAATGATTTATGTACTACGTTTGTATGGACAATTCATGCGTCGCCGCATTCTTAATGGAATTTTACAGTAGCCCAAGTCAATAACAACATCAAACATCGGAAACGCGCATGTAACTACGATTTTTAGGGTGCCGTACCTTAATAGGAAAAACCGGCCAAGTGCATGTCGGACCACGCACAATGTAGGGTTCCGTAGTTGGGATGAATTTATCCCAAGAACAAACTTAACTTTGTAGTTGAAAAAAAAATTCATAAGGAATGTATGGGAGAACATGTTTTTACAACCGCAAATCTTAGTTGGTCGATAATTAGTCATTAACTTGTAAAGCCTACCCAACTGTGATCATTTTTCTTTTAAATTCGTTATATAAGCTACTGCCGTGAATTTTTTCACATAGGTATCTAAAACCAACCATTTAGCTGGCAGGGGGGGGGGACACTTGACTCTAACAAGAACAATGTTGGTTTGCTGTTGAGTTTGTGAACAATTGCCGTAAATTTAGTCAAAACTTATAAAAAATACAATCAAATACATTTCAGAAATAAAAGTAAAATAAAAATACAGTCATGTTTTCTCCGAAACAAAAACTAAAACAAAAACTACTAAAACTTTGAAAAAATACCAAGAATTGTTCTTTACTCATAGATTACAGGAAGACCTATAAAGCTGGCTTCCGACGCGTGCGTGAAATGGCGCACGCACGCGCACCGGCCCGCACGACGCACCGTGGGAAGGGTATCGTGCGTGGTAGCGAAGACGCGTGCGTCGCGGTGCGTCCCGGTGCGTCCGAGTTTGGATACATTCCCTTTGAAGTTATCGACTCGGTGCGGATCAGCTCGCACGGACACGCACCATGGGAAGGGTAACGTGCGTGGTAGCGCAGACGCGTGCGTGGCGGTGCGCCCGATCCGCGGCGAGTCGGTAGACTTCAAAGGTGCGCGAGGTTTTGCTCGGTTCCTATAAACAAAAACGAATCGTTTTGCTTACCAATGGTAGCGTTTTTATTGCCCAACTTGGCATATAAATCGGGGATGTTCGCGCTGTTTCGCACTGATGGCTTTCATGCCATCATTCGCAAGAGAACGGTATCCCTGATCTGCAGAATGCGTGGCAGCCGCATCAAAATCTAGAAGACAATAGCCGATAAGATCTCATCCCCGCTTTGGAGGTCACTTGTTAAATCAGTCATCTAGACATAGTTTGACTGATTCTGACTTTTATTTTTATTATTTTTAATATTTGTAATTTTTATATAATTAATTTTTGGATTTTAATTTTAATGAATTTAAAGAATGTAAATTATTTTAAAGATTTGATTTAATTTAAAGATCAATTTATTTTACAATTAGATTTTATGAAACTTATTAATTAATTTTACAATTTGATTTCATGTACAGACGCCAGCACATCAGGCTACTACAATCTGTCAAATTTATTTAATAGATTTTCAACTTTATTGCTGAAGTATAACGTTCAAAGTTGATTGGGAAAATTTGACAGTTTCGGGTAGCTTAATGTGCTGGCGTCTGTACGTCTGTCTCTATTTCAATTTCTATGTAGTTATTTATTTTGATTATAATAATATTTATTATTGTAGCATGTATCTTTGATTAAGTTCTAACGTAATTTTTAAGTAGGTCTACTAACATTAATATGGATCACTGTATCTGATTTAAATAAATAAATTAAAAATAAATATGTATGTATGTAAATTCATAAGAATTTTTTTAGACATGGGCGTTTATAGATTTTTACGTAAAAGGTTAAATATTCGATTTCAGATTATGAAATCGTTTTCAAAATCCGTTTTTAGAAATCAATTTCCGGAGCTGCTCTGGCGCCTCCGGCTCGCAGTTTCGATCGTCTCTAGTAATATTATAATTCGGTTGTAAGTGCATCGATCAAAACTATCCAAACATAAACAAATACTTGCTTACGCAAATCTACTCTTGCCGCAGTTTTGTGAAATCGGTTTGTCTAGTTCAGCTGATCGATACGATACAGTTTGTGACTAAAATCGGATTTTAGATACGTTTCGATATATCTGATGCATGTCTACTAATTTTACCTTTGACAGCTAAGTAGTTCCATAATTTGCGTATATGTGCATATCTGCAAAGCTATGAGTTTTTGCATCATTATTGGTAAAGATACAAAAAAGTGGTAATGCAACTATTTATTTATGATTTTTTAGTGAAAATATCAAGTACTTATTTGATATTTTCATCGAATTTGAAAAAAAAGTTTGTTATGGTTATACTTTCTAGTTGGTTCCATTGTCATTTGATCAGGATCTGATGATGGGATCTTGCAGAAATCGAGGGAACTCTTCAAATATTATAGGCACACCTATAGCGATTTGGGTATTTTTATAGTAACTCATAGATTTGCTACCATTTGGTAAAGCGGAACTGATGATGAAGGATACAGATGGCCAACGGAACTTCTCAATAATAAGTAGGTATTTCACGGGTTTCAATTTGATTACTTTCTATGGTGAAGGGTGGGCGTTTTGGGGGACTGTCTTATGTAATTTTGACGTTTGAAAAATGCTGATTTTTAGCCTAGTTTGAATAAATGACTTTTGAATTTTCATTTTTTTTTATGTTTATGGTTGCCAAGCAATTTATCTTCGTCACAATGCATATGATATGGAGAAGTGTTTGCGATCAACAAGTCACAGGGGCCGACACCAAAGGCTGAAGGCTGCGGGTGTCGACCTCAGGACAAGCTGCTTCTCACACGGACAACTGTTACGTTGCTTCCTCCCGAGTCACCATTCCTGACTCTCTGTGTATTTTGACTGCTAAGAATAAAACTACAAACGTAGTATACAGGGAAGTTTTATGAAATGTGGCTGTTACTGTAGTATATTGTGGTGTTTTACGACTTTCACGCGAACGAAGTCGCGGGCAGAAGCTAGTAATGTAATATTGCTCATCCCCATAGTAAATAGCGTGATAGTCTATACCCTACAGTTGGAATAGACAAACATTCTAAAAACTATATTTTCGGCATAAGAATCGATCCCAGACCTCGTAGCAATAACTTTCTTTCAAAAATATTCAACGTACGTTTTTAACTTCGCTACGATTTTATCATGTGTATAGATATAGATAATAAAAAAATAAAAAAATCGTAATACAAAATGTGAAAAAAAGAAAAACAGCAAAACCGTAATTGGGAATCGAACTTACAACCCCATGTTTGCACAGCAATGGTCCAACCGCTGCATTAATTGCTTCACTGAAATTTACCTATAATAGCCGTTCCTATACAATATGTCCGGTTTCGGACTGTACAAACTTAAAGGGGTGGTCATCATCATCATCAGCCTATAATGTTCCCACTGCTGGGACACAGGCCTCCTCTCTGTGAGAGGGAGTGGGCCGTAATCCATCACGCGGGCCCAGTGCGGGTTGGTAGATGTCACATGTCTTCGAATTTTCGGTTCTAGGACATGCCGGTTTCCTCACGATGTTTTCCTTCACCGTTTTGAGAGCAGTGGTGATGAAATAATTAACACAAAGTAAAGCGCCTGTCTGGGTTCGAACCTACGAGGTACAACTCGTAAGTCGCGGCCATTACCACTGGGCCACCACTGCTCAAAGGGGTGGTAGTTTGCTCTATTCTATCAATAAAATTATTCTACATGTAGGGTCGGAACCCATCCCCCTCCTGGATGGCAGCCATTTTTGTGTTTTGATCGCCTTTTATGGAGCGTGCATACTAAAAGTAGAGTAACTTTAAAATGTAAAGCCCAATTGTCATAAAAAAATACTTTTAGCAACGGAAAAGTATTAACAATGGGTTAAATAACTCAAATAATAACATTGAATGCTGCATCATATTGAAATAAATGCTAAAAGATCAATTTTACGTTAAAAATAACATCGTTTTTTTTTGTTAATCACGGTTATTACAAAATTCATCCCGGAGAACTACCTTTTTTTATCTACTCGTCTAACAAATGTTTAGTTCACCTAAATAATGATACCAAAAAATCGATTCTATGACAATTAGTTTAAGAGATATTGTTGCTTGAACGCAGCCATTCCGTACGTGCGATATGAATGAGCGCTGCATTCCATGTGGTAGCAGCCAGTAGAAGGTACAAAAAAGATTTTCTGCATGTTATTGAAGTGAGAAAGGGATAAAATACACATTTCGGGGGATGACGCGAAAACAAAAGAAGTATTCATCAAATTAAAACTTAACTAGTTTTTTTTTATCAGTCCGTTTGTTCTATACTCCGTTTGAAATAAGATTAGACATTTAAACAAACCTTTTTTACAGTCCTTTCGACCGATTTTGACTT
Organism: Agrochola lychnidis; assembly: GCA_963680765.1. Classification (NCBI taxonomy): domain Eukaryota; kingdom Metazoa; phylum Arthropoda; class Insecta; order Lepidoptera; family Noctuidae; genus Agrochola; species Agrochola lychnidis. The sequence continues at coordinate 13,587,439 of OY796858.1, forward strand.
CTATTGCGTAGGCATAAGGATGGCAATAAAAGCAAAAAAAGTGGTTACAAACCAACTGTTTACTGCAAGCTGCCATTTGTCATGCCACCAACGCAACAGAAGTCAAAATCGGTTGAAAGGACTGTAAAAAAGGTTTAGTTAAATGTCTAATCTTATTTCAAATTAAGTATAGTTATTGAGACTACACCTGTTGTTCCAACAACAATATCTCTTAAACCACTAATGGTTTAAGAGATATTTCACCTAAATAATGATACCAAAAAATTGATTCTATGACTAATCATAGAATCAATTTTTTGGTATCATTATTTAGGTGAACTAAACATCTGTTAGACAAGTAGATAAAAAAAGGTAGTTCTCTGGGGTGAATTTAATAATAATTAACCGTGATTAACAAAAAAAACCGGCCAAGTGCATGTCGAACCACGCACAATGTAGGGTTCCGTAGTTGGGATGAATTTATCCCAAGAACAAACTTAACTTTGTAGTTGAAAAAAAAAATCTTTCATCCGGAATGTATAGGAGAACATGTTTTTACAACCGCAAATCTAAGTTGGTCGATTATTACTCGTTAACTTGTAAAGCCTGCTCAGCTGTGATAGTTTTCCTTTTAAATTCGTTATATAAGCTACTGCTGTAATTTTTTTTCACACATCCAAAACTAACCATTTAGCTGGCAGGGGGGGGGACACTTGACTCTAACAAAAATTAGCACTTTAAAGCCTAATATTTCACAAACGGATCCCTGAATCCAAAAATGGTTTTCACAAACTCACAATATTTTTGAAGGACCTTTCCAATGATACCCCACATCATGAGATAAAAAAAAACATCACCACTTTACGTGTATGGGAGGTACCCTAAAAAAATATGTTTTTCATAATTTAGTTTTACCACTTTGTCGGTGTAATTAATATGTATACCTATGCCAAATTACAGCTTTCTAGTACTAAGGGTCTCGGAGCTAGACCGCGGACAGACAGACAGACGGACATGACGAAACTATAAGGGTTCCTTGTTTACTACGGAACCCTAAAAACGATGTTATTTTTAATGTAAAATTGATCTTAAAATTCTTTTTCTTATAATTTAAGCATAAGCAATGTGATGCAGCATTCAATGTTATTATTTGAGTTATTTAACCCATTGTTAATACTTATCCGTTGCTAAAAGTATAATTTTTATGACAATTGAGCTTTAAATTTTAAAGTTACTGTACTTTTAGTATGCACGCTCCATAAAAGGCGATCAAAACACAAAAATGGCTGCCATTCAGGGGGGTAGGTTCCGACCCTACATGTAGAATAATTTTATTGATAGAATAGAGCAAACTACCACCCCTTTAAGTTTGTACATTCCGAAACCGGACATATTGTATATTTCATGATTGACTGCTTAGTTCCATAAAGGTATAGCGTGATGATAATCATTTAAAAAGTTAAATCGATAACCATCTACAATATCCTAATATTTTGGCGCGTTTTTTTCCAAAAATACGAACATAATATAATATTGCTCGTCCCCAATAGTAAATAGCGTGATAGTTTATACCCTACAGTTTGACCAGACTTATATAATAATACCTATGCAAAATTTTAACAGAATTTATCCGCTAGAATTTGCGACATGCTGGAACATACATACAGACAAACAGCCAAAAATTCTAATAAATATAATATTTTCGGCATTAGAATCGATCGTAGACCTCGTAGCAAATACTTTTTTCAAAAATATTCAATGTAAGTACAGTTTCGACTTCGCTACGATTTTATTATATGTATAGATAGATGGTCTTAGCAGATAGAGTTAGAAAGAAAGATTTTTTTTATTTGGGACACGTACAGGAAATACAACATCAAAACGTAGAAAATTATAAAAACAATAGCAATTTCAGAAAAGAATATTAAAATTGACTGCCTTGTTGGTCTAGTGGTTGCAAGCGCTACTGCTGAGGTCCTGGGTTCGATTCCCGGGTTGGGCAGTGTTATTGTGTTTTTAACCAACTTCCAAAAAGGAGGAGGTATGTTCGTCGCGTATGTTTGTTTTTTTTTTATTCATGTCCTCCGATTTCTCCGTCAATTGTGAACCGAGTTTGAAAATTCTTTTTTTGTTTGAAAGGGTACCTATACTCTCAAATTGGTCCCATATAAATTTTATTAACTATGCTTGGATAGTTTTTGAGTTAGTTACACAACACGTATTTTTTTCCCACTTAGTATGTAGATGATATGATAAGTTTCTGTCACTGGTAGCAGGTAGTGGTATTCAAATGTGTGTTTTGAAAAATAAAAACTTTTTACAAAAAAAAACAACCGACCTCCAAAAAAACACTACAAAGTGAAAAATAACTTTAATTTCGGAAGTCGGTGGCAAAAAACGAAAATACAAAACCCAAGACATCGACTTCCGAAATTAAAGTTATTTTTCACTTTGTAGTGTTTTTTTGGAGGTCGGTTGTTTTTTTTTTTGTAAAAAGTTTTTTTCTATCTGCTATTTCTCAGTAGCAGCTCGGAGTCTGAATTTGTGTCCGGGTTGATGGCAATAGACTCGCCCCCTATTACATGGGACTTAAACATAACTGCCGAAATGTGGGGGTACCTGCTACAGGGACACCTCTGCCCATGTTATGTAATATTAAAATTTAAAAAATTGTGTGTTCAAAAAAGTTGCTCTTCTTGGAAGATTCCTCATAGATATCAAGAAAGTATTTCCTTGAGGATCATTTGGCCATGAGCCTGGATGCACTCCACCTTCATTTTCAGTATCAAAAGTACCGGTATTCGTGGTGAATTTTTAGATTGCCTTAAAAAGTTGCACAGTAAACAACTCTTCATAACAATATTGGATAAGTACTTTTGGTTCCAATCAAAATGGTTTCTTAAGTACCCTAAAATAAAAATAAGGACCTATTTAAACCAAATAACGTGATTGCCACTACAGCTGTAACAAATCTAATTTGATAAAAACAATATAGAAAACTAGCTTTTGCCCGCGGCTTCGCACGCGTAAAGGTCGGAAAATATCCCACAGGAACGTACTACCGATATTCAGAGTACTTATCATATGTCCTAACCCAGGTCATGGCCTATCCGTATGCCTTTCATCTAAATCTGTTCAACCGTTACGGCATGAAAAGGTAACAAACAGAAAGATAATAAATCTGTTTTAGGGTTCCGTACCTCAAAATGAAAAACGGAAACCCTTTAAGGATGACATCGTTGCCAGTCAAGACACTTTTTCTCAGAAACGCGTAGAGGTATCAATTTGAAATACCTAGATATTAAAAACTTAGGCTAAGCGCGCACTACGGATTTTGATCGTTGCGGATAATATTTCGTGTTGTTCTATCTCCTCTCAGGCTCATTTCCTACGAAATGTATGGAAAGTTTTTTGTAATTTCTGAATTTTCTCATACTCAAACCTCAGTTGGCCCGATATAGTTTTTGACCCTCGTAATAAGAAATAGGATCGACTGGCATCAAAAAAGTTTTTGGGAAAATTACCCATGTTCTTGCTGACTGTACAATTTTTTCAAAATCTGTGAATGTAGATCAAAATGTTTGAGCTGTGCGTTGATAGATCAGTCAGTCAGTCATTCAGTCAGTCACCCTTTCCTTTTATAGATATATATTGTAGGTATACAATGTCAAAAAATTAAAGATTATGTCAAGGAAGAATGTAAAAAAATTAAATAATCATCGTAATTTGGGAGCAGTTAATAGACATTTACATTGTTATGCCGTTAATGAGGTATCTTTCTTTTGTTCCCTTAGCGTGGAGACGGCTTCAACATATTTTCAGTGAGAGAAATGCACTATCTGCCACAAACACGTAGGGAAGTGGTTCCTCCTTGAAGGGCAAATTAGTCGATGCTGGAAAATACAGTACATTTCTAAAAAAAAACTATACATCTCTGTATTTCTGCAAACACCGCCATTATTTATTCTACCATAACATCCGCAATCCACAAATGTGAAGTTATATTCAGCATCCACCAAAGCTAACAGAACAATGCTAATGTGGCTTCGAATCTCGAGGCCCACACAGACCGACACACACCGTCGGAAAAGGCATGGTGTGTGTTGTGTAGCTATCTGTGGTCGTCAGAATACAATAGAATAGAATGGAATCATTATTTATTTGCATAGAACGTAGGTACAAAAAATACAGATGTTTGTGTGGGCTGGTGCGCTTGTGTGCGCAATATCGCGCACCGTCGGAAGACCCTTCGTGCGCGGTGCGTGGTCGAGCGCTGTGCGGGCCGGTGCGCGTGCGTGCGCGATATCGCGCACCGTGGGAACCCGCCTTAAGAAGTCTATGGTCTTAAAATAACATGGTACAGGTGGACATAAAAGAGTCTGACGTGGTGAAATTTGGAATTATAGTAGATTGATAAACGAGGGGCTAAAATAACCCATTCTATTGAGGTAGTTTTACTCCCGAGCTTTAGCCGCTTTTTTTTGCGCCGTGTGTTACACTCTACTTTTCACTATGATTGCGAGAAAATAAAATAATTCAATACAATATTAAATAGTTTATTTTATTTTAAAAATATACAATTTTTTCAATCTGAATTTTTAAGGAAACTTTTTATCCCGGTACGCGGTAGTAAAAATCTAGTTTTACATAAGAATAAATACTTTTTCCTTTTTATAGGCTCGTTGGTTAATTACAGACAAAAATTACTTTTTCCCCTAGAGCAAGATATATTATTTTTTCCCCGCTCTGGTACAATGACGGACTTTTTGAGCAAGAGGAGTGAAAAATATTTTACATATGTTACGCAGACCTATGATGATGGCACTAGTTTGCCGAGAAGTGCTAGTAGGTTTTGAGTCACCCACAAGCAGCGTTTTTAATTAACAATTTGTTTAAATTCTTTTACTCATTTCCCATTTGAAGTGACCTAAGTGCGATAGTGGCGCCCTCATTTTAATTTTACTTGTTTCTGCCAAACTGTAAATATCTCAATATTGTGCGTAAAAAGTTACGTTTGCAGTTGGAATATATGGGGGAACATGTTTTTGAATTACAATGTTAAGTTTGTTCTTGGGATAAATTCATCCCAACTACGGGACCCTTCATTGTGAGTGGTCCGACACGCACATGGCCGGTTTTTTTTATAATTATGGTGTTAGTTCCCCTGAGAGTAGTTTAGACAAGTTTGCAACCCTGAAAACCTTGTGTAGTAAGGTAAGTACAAGACCTGCATAAACTTGATAACATAAGTTAGTGGGAGTGGTAAGCTATTCAAATTCTAATCAATATTTGATAATTTCTATTGAGGTTAAAATAGGCCGACCAACTTGAAAAACCGGCCAAGTGCGAGTCGTACTCGCCCATAAAGGGTTCCGTAGCAGCAAGTAACATTGAATGAAAGGTAAATTGCGGTTTACGATTTATGACGTATTAAAAAAAAACTAGTTGTTCGATCTCGTTCAAACCAATTTTCGGTGGAAGTTTACATGGTAATGTACATCATATATTTTTTTTAGTTTTATCATTCTCTTATTTTAGAAGTTACAGGGGGGGGGACACACATTTTACCACTTTGGAAGTGTCTCTCGCGCAAACTATTCAGTTTAGAAAAAAATGATATTAGAAACCTCAATATCATTTTTGAAGACCTATCCATAGATACCCCACACGTATGGGATTGATGAAAAAAAATTTTTTGAGTTTCAGTTCTAAGTATGGGGAACTCCAAAATTATTTGTTTTTTTTCTATTTTTATGTGAAAATCTTAATGCGGTTCACAGAATACATCTACTTACCAAGTTTCAACAGCGTAGCTCTTATAGTTTCGGAAAAAAGTGGCTGTGACATACGGACGGACAGACAGACAGACAGACAGACAGACAGACAGACAGACAGACAGATAGACAGACAGACAGACAGACAGACAGACATGACGAATCTATAAGGGTTCCGTTTTTTGCCATTTGGCAACGGAACCCTAAAAAGTACCTAATGTTTGGGGCAAAATGACTCTGTGAAAAGGGGGCAAAATGGGATACCATCCCATTATGTCCCCTTTTCACAGAGTCAATTTAATTTAATATTTTCATATTTATTTATATGGTTTCAGTTTCTTCACAGTCGTTTGAACTTCTCGCGTCCACTTCAAGGGCTAAAGAGAAAACTCCTGAAAGGCAAATTTTAAAAGAAAATAGTTCATGTGCAGTTACACCTGAAAATGTTATGGCAATTCCCAATGAATTAAGAACTAAGGAAAGACAAAAGAGAAAACGTGGGAAAACAGCTATACCTACTTACGGATTCCCCGTAAAAAAATGATCTGGCTAAGGAACATAATGCAAATGAGAGTACTTAAAAAAAATAAGAAGAAATAAAGAAAAATAACCAATCCAAATCCTAACTATAATCTATACTTCTATACTAATATTATAAAGAGGAAAGATTTGTATGTAACGAATAAACTTAAAAACTACTGGACCGATTTGAAAAATTCTTTCAGAAATGGATAGCTACATTATCAGCGAGTAACATAGGCTATATATTATCCCCGTACTCCCACGGGAACGGGAACTACGCGGGTAAAACTGCGTGACGTCCGCTAGTAATATTATAAATGCGAAAGTGAGTTTGTTTGTTTGTTACGCTTTTACGCTAAAACGGCTTAACGGATTTGGATCAAATTTGGCACATGGGTAGACCATGACCTGGAGAAGGACATAGACTACTTTTTGTCCTGGATTGCAGACGAAGTCGCGGGTAACAGCTAGTCCCTAATAAAATAAGCGAAGAAACATAAGCGAAAGGAAGCATCGCAGTCAAATGAGGGTTTGGTTGCGTATAGCTCTTACTTATTGGGCACACAATTCCTGCGCAAGAGTAGACGCTGATGATTACGAGGCACATATTTGTGCACAATGTTTACCTGACTAAATTGTATCCTCATTTTTCCCCATAGCGTTTCCTGTTTTGCCCCGACTATGGGGTAGTATGGGAAATTTGACATTTGTTGATTAGTTCCTCTTATTTAAGAAAATTAGTTGATTAAGCCTAAAAATATAATTTAAAATAATGAATAAGAATATAAATATTGTTTCTAATTAAAAAGTTTATTAAAAATATTGTTGATTTCGTATACATGAATGTTTTTGTCTAAAAATATTGTTGATTTTGTATACATGTTTTTTTTTTCTTAAGTGCCCCATCATCCTCTATCACTGAAAACATTGCCCCGGGAAACGGAACGTTCACAGTGGTCGATGGTGGTTACCTCCTGCAAAAGGTCATTTAGCATCGAAATGATTCAGTCAAGCTACGGTTTCCTAGAAGAGCGGTGACCGTAACGTAAGGCCGTAACGTACTTAACGTTGAATGACGTCACTGAGACAAGGGTGGATCCAGGGGGTCATAGGGGTCATGACCCCCCCCCTGGGCTGTGTTTTGGTCGACCACTGATAGTTTTTCTAATCTCATTGATAAATGTAATCAAATAGATACTTCGTATGATGTTGCCACGTATGTGTTTGCCACACATGTGCGAACGACACGCACATTATGGACTACGGGGTTATTATAATTATATGATGATGGACCGTGGAGTTTCTTGCCGCCTCTTCTCCATAGTAAACGACCAAATGAAAGGGTTCCCTCTATCTGACAGAATTTTGATGCTCCGAAATTTATTTGGCATAACACACTTGGTATAATCTTCTTTAAACGAATATTTTAAAGGCATAAACATTATTTTATTAAATTATTATTGTTTGGCCGAATGTTTATATGTCCGAATTCACAATGGCATATTTTTAAGACGGCAGAATTTAATTTGGCATAATTACCTTCGGCAAATTTAAAATTCCGCATAATTTCGTTTAACATAACGTTTATTTATGACGATTTTTTGGTACAATTTCACTTGGCATACCTACTATGAAGATGGCAGAATTTAATTTGGAATAATTTTACAAGGCATATTGCCATTTCTATAATTTAAAACTATTGTCTTAAAAAGTCAATATGTTGAGCTCAAGACAAACTGCTCCGGGCCCCCGGTCCTGGCGGCCCCGCAAATCTTAAGCAGTACTTTTTAAGGAGATCCCAAAGCCGGTCAAAATATATTCAATAAAAAGCAGTGCTGTGGATGAAAATGATCGAGCTCGCTTCGCTCGCTATAATCTACATTCTCAAACTTTCTGCATAACCTTACCTATACAAGACGGCGTGCTAAAATTTTCGAGGTCGCTTCGCTTGCATTTGAATTCTATGTTCTTCTAACTCTCAAACTTTTCTGCACAAGTCGATAGGTAAAGCAACTAGTACCTAACTACCTTCTATTTTCTTGAGAATTTTGAATGGAAACCTAACCGGAAATTCCGAGACGAGGTACAAAAAATTTTGCTCGCTCGTGCATCCTACATTCTTGCTTTTCGTAAATGATGAAAAAACATCTCGCTGAAAAAAAATATCCTGCCGGTTACGAGGTCCATGGTGTAGGTAGATTATAATTAAGCGCGTTATTATTATTAATTTATTCAACAGACAACTAGATCCAATGACAAAAACATTAAACACAATTATATTCTAGGTGTTAGTAAACACACCCACAACTTACACACATGTGATGTTATACTTCCTTCTTTTTTTTGTTGTCATTATAATTTTTTTGCAAAAATGTTACTAGAAATACTCTGAGAAGACGGTGGGCTCATTTTTTTTGCCGCCTCAAGCCTATTCTGTCGTGGGCCTGAGTTTAAATATATTGGACAAAAAAACTGAAACTAGTGCCAGAATTTCGCGGGTTTTCGAGCACCATTGGAGTAGCACAAGGTTTTCAGGGTTGCAAACTTGGGTATAAACTACTCTCAGGGGACCTAACAACATGAAATATAAATGAATTGTAGTAACATGCGCGTTTGCGACGTTTGCCTTTTTTGTGTCGCTAAAGACTGACTGGGCTATAAGTACAAAATGTTTGATACTTGAATTATGTAAGTTAGTATCTACTAACTCTTGCGCCATCTATGATTTTACCCTGATACAAAATCAAAAAGAATGTTAAGTATTATGCCGTATTTACACTTCACCTTAAAAATGCTTGTCAATTATTTTGTTCATTTTATTATTATGTTATTAGCCTTTGAAATCATTATTACGATTATTTTATTTTTCGAACGGCAAACAAAGCACTAAGCGGATCCTAAATTCCTCCTTATAAGGAGGCTTTTAGACGGTCAATCTGAGTGAGACAAATCAAAACGGATGAATATTTTGCGTTAAGCGATTAATCTCGCGTCAATCTAGCCATTAAAAGATTAGGAATTGATGGATACCAGATAGATCATCCAAAGTCCTCCATAGACTATCTCGAGCGGTTATGATATTGCCATTAACACACATTAGGAAAATATTAGTATTATTCGACTAAAAATAACCGTACAATAATTACTTGGTGAATGCAACAACACTAAAATTGTCAGACGTCAAACTCAAATGTCACTACAAAAAATACTTTCGACATTGTTTTTGATCAAAACTGAATGGTATTTTATTTTAAAGGTAAGATCTAATCTGGTATAAATTGTAATATACCTATTGAGCTTAGTATTGAATGCAAACTTTCAAAATCGTTTAATTTTAGCAGTCTTTTTTCCAGGAATACTACGGTGTATCGAGTTCTATTTAAAACATACTTAGTATGAAAAATCTTGCTAAAATTATGGAAAAATATACCCTGCCAAACATTCCGACTACTCAAGGTGTGTTAGAAGATTTATTTGATGACGTGATTTTGCAAGTGAAAGATCATCCTATTAAATTAGTAGAAGGTAATGAAAGTTTACTAAATGCACATTGTTGTTACAAAAATTTCAAGCAGTTGCAAGAGGATGTGATGAAACAAGATGGTCTGAATTCTAAATTAGACGAACTAAATCAAAAGCTAGTAGAAAATATAGCTAATATGAAACAACAAACATAGATTTAAATTTTTATTAGGCAAGTTATGATTTTACTTAAGAATGTCACATAGGTATGGATAACATGTGCTTAGCACTTAGAGATAAATATAATTAATAAATTAGTCAAATAAAGTAATTTCTCTTTCATTGCATAACTTAAATACCCATTGCAGTGTATTCTAAATTACCAAAATACTTGTACATGTATAACATCTGAATCAGACATTAAAACTTTCTTCCTCCACATAATCTCAATGCAATTGTATAACTGCATTGATAAGTTCATTTTATTATACTTCCAACCCTAACCAAATCTTCTTCTGTCATCAATCCTAAGTGGAATAAACAAACTAAAGCTGCACCTTGTTCAGCAAATTTCTTGTTCTTCTCCCAAAATGAAGATGTGTATTTTTTGCCATTGAAAGTAATTATAGTACGGAACAACTTTTCCACTTGCTGTGTTTCATACAATGGCAATTTTTGGCCATTTTTTCCTGCCCATGCATGTAGTTTAGATTTGGGTAAATTAAGGTCATTGAAATTAGCTCTAACAAAACATACCTGAAATTTTAATTAAAAAATTAAAATAAAGTCTTTGTATAGATACTAAAGCCAGGACACCAAAAATCTATTAAACACTATAACTCCTTACCTTCATTTGGACAACATCAGTAAGATCAGTATGAAACAATTTCATCTTCTTTTGTGGTGGCTCCAGGTCATCAGGAGTCACTTGCCATCGTCCCTGTATTCCCTGTTTCTGATAACCTGACTGTTTCTCTTGACAGTATTTTCCTAAATCCCAAATGGCACTACAAAAAGAAATGTGAAAGAATTTTTTACTTGAACAATTCATTTCTTTCAAATGAAAGAAATAAAATTAATAATATGTACCATATTTGTTCAAGTGTTTGACAATCTAAAAATTGCCTTCCCCTTGGAGTGTCTTGCAATTCTCTTAAAATGTTTTGGACACAGTACTTTGAGTTTGCAGGAGAATTATCAAAATCAACTGCCAGCTTAAGATACTCTTTAATGACGGTATCCATTGGGAGCATGCCTTCCTTCTTAAAAATGGAACAGTTCCATTCAGCTGCTCGTGCAATCATCACACTGGAACATCCAGTCAATTCCTTGAATTTGTAAATATCATTATGCTTTTCAATTTCTTTAGAACCTCCACTGAAATTGTATAAGAAATTAATCAATATACATAAAACAAATTTAGTGAAAAGCTAAATTGATTGAAGCTTTTCCAAAGAAGACATACTTTGCTATGACTGGTATTGAAATCCTTTCAGCAACATACTTTATGATATCTGTGTGTACTGCATGTTGTGGACGTTCATCCTTTGTCCTGCCATGAATTCCAATAGCTTTAATTCCAGAACTGACCAACTTCTGTACAAGTTTTAGTGTCTCTTCTGGTGTTTGAAGAATCCTAATTTTACAAGTAACAGGTATAGATAAATTATCAACTAAAGTGGTTAAGATGTTATGCGCTTTCTCTGGTTGAGCAAGCAAAGCTACTCCCATGCCTCCTTTTATAGAAAATTCTTTTGGACATCCCATATTTATATCTATAGCAGCCACATCCTTTTCTCTAAAAACAGATAATATCTTTAGGGTGATTCGTTAAATAAGAAAACTCCAAACCAGAGCATGGCAACATCATCTCTCAAGTTTTCTTACACAAGTTTAGCTACTTTTAAAGCTCTTTCAGCATTACACGTTCCTAACTGCAGAATAACTTTATCCTTTTCTTCATCACAAGTCCGAAAGACTATTGTTCCATCTGTTTGATCTACATAGTCAACTGTGTTTAATATTTCTGAAAATTAAATTGTTAATGTTTATTAATTTAGTAATTGTCTTTATCATACATGATATGTTTAAATGTTAATTCCATTGAACATGGATTTCCCGCTAAATTCATTAAGTACACGAATATCCTTAAAATTTTTGCTACTGATAGTCAGTTCTTCGTTTCTTAAACTTGTAGATTGTGGACGCGATTATAACAAGGAATCTAACTTTATCATGTTTATTAATTGAATCTAAAGCTTGAACTAAGGTTATGTTTGTTCCCAATTATATTTAACAACAACAACAATAAATAATTCTGTCTAATTTTATACATAGATCGACAACAGATATTATGTCTTTTCTGCAATTTCAAGAATCGCATAACACTAACCGTTGTATTTGCGCTTTGATCTTAAAAATTTCCAATCAATTAGTTCTTCGGTATAAACCAAATCTGCACCATATCTTAGTGCCAAAAGACGCATGGGTAACGTCCCAATACGCACCATAGGCGCAAGTATTGTTTTATTTTCATAAGATATCATTATGATATTTTTTTTATAATTTTACAAAAACGTGTGAGCATGTCAATATTATTATCAGTTACAGACACAATCACACAGACTATGAACTATGGCCGCATTCCGTGTTACGTTAAAATCGAAAATATCGCGAATCCGACCAAAGTCCAAAGTTACAATTATTACTCAAAAACCCTTATATTTTGTGACTATTAAATTTAGTCGGATACGCGATATAATCACTTTTATCGTAACTCGGAATGCGGCTTATCAGTTTGATATAAAATTGACATTTAGGTCTGCGAGAATAGAAGGCTGCGTTCCGAGTTACGCTGTAATTGATTTGAGCGTGCTAACACCCGTTTCGAATTAGCGTGAGCGCGATAACGATGTCCCGGGAATCGTCGCTCGTAGGTCGTATAGGACTTATAAGAGTCGGTCGTGGTGACATTATTTTATGCAGACGATGATGATGGCACTACTTTGCTGACAAGTGCTAGAAGGTTTTGATTTGAGTCACCCACTAGCAGTGTTTTTTGTTGCACAATTATTTTAACAATTTATTTCACATTCGAAGTGACCTAAGTGCGGTAGTGGCGCCCTCATTTTCATTTTTCTTTGCCAAGCTGTAGATGACGTCATGACATGCGCCATCTTGCGATAACACTGACCATGCCTTAATTTAGTATCACCGTGAACGCTGTCAAAAATGACAGTTTTGCCGTTTAAAACCGCAACATTTGATTTAAAACGTTTTAAATCGGTTGTTTTACATCTATACACACAATAACGTTTCCATGACAAACAAGTACCTATTTTCACTGTGTCATTGTGTGTTAGAGATGTCAAAAGGAAACAGAAATGCGACTATCTTTTGACGCGATAGGGTGATTTAAATCTTTGCCGCTCTCATCATTTTCATGACAGCCGTCACTGCGGCCACCCCTTTTATGAGAAACGTGATTCTATTTCATATCGTAAAGGAAGCTCGCGGGGTGGTGGAAACTTACTAATTCCGGTAGTATTACATACAATACGTAGTATCCATATGTAGCCCACAGACTATAATACAGATGTAGTCTGTGGTTTAACGCTAGGTTTATCATTAATCTGTGGGTCTAACTCAAGTGATAGTAATGACACTGACAGTGACGTTATTTATTTATTTTCAGTTTAACTTGATGCGTACAAAAATACAGCGTGAAATATTTTTTGTGCCTTAAAGTTACGCTTATCATAATATTTCATAGGTACTTATTTTGTAGTCGCTTATAGAACGACTAACTTTGGCGTTACTCTGCTTGCAGTGATTAAATATGAAACCAACAGTAGCTGCTGATGAAATGTTTCCTGAAGGTGTTGGACCTTACATGGATTTAGAAGAAGTGAGTTAAAGTTTATAAGAGACAAATTCTTGGTTTCAAATGCCTTACCTATGGGTAATGCTGAACCCCCTTTCTGTTTTTTTTTTTCAGTTCTCTGCTGGCTGCAATCACAACTAAAAATCACACCAATGTTTAGTAAAAACGATAATTTTAGTTTTCTTTGTCAACAGGCTGGAGGTCCCTCAAATCTACTAATGGACTTGGCTGCTAATGAGAAGGCTGTCCATTCAGATTTTTTTAATGGTAAGATGAAGTCTGGCTTTCAAAATGCAGCAAAAATGTGGTTGGACTGCAGCTCTGTCACTTTGCCAGTTACACATTTTACACATGCAATGGCGAAAAAAAAAAATAAACTTATTTATAATGAATAATGGCTTTAGAAGCCAGCCATATGTATTATTGTGTTTAACAATATATAAGAAAAAAGACTTTTTGGCGTCTGTATCCTGGCTACGCTTCGGTGACCTCTTCGGGGAAACCGAAGGTTTTGTCTGTGCGATTATGGATGAAGTTATCCTGACGAATAATTATCGGAAATACATTGTCAAGGACGGTACGGTTGACATCTGTCGGGCATGCCACCGCCCCGGTGAATCAATCCGACATATTATTTCCGATTGTTCTCGTCTAGCTAACGGCGAGTACTTGCACAGACACAATCTAGTGGCTAGGATTATCCACCAGCAACTTGCCTTGCAGTACAACCTTGTAGAATCTGAAGTACCATACTACAGGTATGTGCCCGACCCAGTTCTCGAGAATGGTCACGCCACATTGTACTGGGATCGATCTATCATCACTGACAGGACTATTGTAGCTAATAAGCCTGATATTGTGGTGATAGATCGACGAGAGCGCCGTGCAATGATTGTTGATATTGCTGTCCCTCATCACGAGAATCTCTTAAAAGCTGAGAAAGATAAAAAAATCAAGTATCTTGACTTAGCACACGAGGTTGTCGACATGTGGGATGTGGACTCTGCAATCATTGTACCGATAATCGTTACAGTTAATGGCCTAATAGCGAAGAGCCTCGACCAACACCTCAGGAGGCTCTCATTGCGCGGCTGGGTCAAGGGCTTGATTCAGAAAGCAGTACTCCTAGACACGGCACGCATAGTGAGGAGGTTCCTCTCTCTAGAGCCCTGACCACCGGCAGCTTGGACCCTGTTCCTGATGCCGATGGGCCACTGTTTTTTATATTTTAAAATGTTTTTTTTAATGATTTTTATAAAAATATTTAAAAATGTATTAAATATGTAAAAAAATGAATAAATGGAAAATTAATAAGAAAAAAAAAATCATAAATATACATATTAGTGCTTGTGACTGTACTTCATCCATCCAATTAATATTTTCTCTTGATTAAAATAATCAATATTAATTTATAATGTATTCACAATTCTAAGCCTAAAAAACTTTGTTTTATTTCAGATTTTGAAGACTTGTTTGATGATGATGATTTGAAGTGAATTGTTCTTCACATGTGTTATATCTGTTGGTAACTAAGTTAAATAAAAATATGTAATATTTTTTATTGACATTTATTCCACTTATCATTAAAACAATTCCATGTCTAAATAAAAAAATCTCGTTCTTTCATCAATTGGGAATGATTCTTCCTATCACACACTATTGGTTTCACTGTGGATTTATTGTATTTAGTGAAGACAATATTTCTTTTAGGAATTGCATAATCATACATTGAGAAGTACATATTCCCAAATTGTAAAAAATAGAACAAAGAAAAATCATAACAAATATAACATCACACCTTGTTTCCCCGAAGGGTTGGGCAGAGGTGTCCCTGTAGCAGATACACCCACATTTCGCCAGTTATGTTTAAGTCCCATGTAATAGGGGGCGAGCCTATTGCCATCAACCGGGCACAAATCCAGACTCCGAGCTGCTACTGAGAAATTTCAGATAGAAAAACTCAATAACAATACTTATCAAATTATAGCAAAATCTGCCTTGAGATCATTTAGCAAATGTAAAGTACAATAAGAGTAACTGAGATGGCAAAAAGGTTCCATTGATTTACCCAATACCATGTTTTCACTCCATCATCCAAAATACAAAGCACTTTTTGAAACTACATCAAAAAAAAAAAAGTACTGTATGATTTATGATGACCAGAAAGGAATATTTTTTGTAAATATTAAATCATATTTTTTTTCATTGGAATTGTTTTAAATATAGTATTAAATTATTACATTGTGTCAAAATATGTTTAAGCTAATATAATGTTTTTGAACTTGTGTGGCATATTACATAAACTTAGCCCACATGCAACAGTAACACCTAGTTAATATAAACAAAATAGTTATAAATGCGCACTTCTGCGCGCGCGTGCTCGCTACACGTCGACATCGCTGCTGTCGTCGCTGTACTCGTTGCCCTCGGGTTCCTCATGCTCCTCTTCCACCTCGGCCTCTGCTTCTTCGTCCTCACCTACTTCATCACCGAGTTCCTCTTCTTCGAGCATTGTTGAAAGCTTTGTTATGACTCCCCTGCCCATTTCTGAAATCAGAGCAAGTAGTCAATTAATTTTATGTTCCAAGCATTTTTCAATTCAGGTGAGGACTGAGAGCTCGGTTAAAACTTAAGTTTGCCCATATACACCCAACCACCCATACATACTAAAACCCATGATGAGAACTGATTGACAAAATGTTCCAAGGATTGCGAAATACGTGCAAGTGGAATTTCGGCGCACTTGCTTGGTTAGATCCCTAAGCGAAAAGGTTTCATATTAATAAACTAATACTTACGTTCTACATATGTCTTTAAAGATTTTGGAACCATATTTTTTGCTCTCTCTATGTCTTCTTCTGAACATTCACCTTTATCTAAACCTGTGAAAAAAAAATAAGAACATGAAAACAAAAAATACCCAGAGACTAAGAAATGGGAGTTAAAGCATGTGTGGCTTTATTATTTTAATAGAATTTGATAAATTAATATTAGTAGCAATGCACAAATTAACTCTGTTACAGTACAACACAACTTAGATGTAGTATCGGCAAAATTTGTAAAACCGATCACCATCCGACCTGAGTGCGCCTTCAAAATTCCCAAAATATATTACTGCTTTAAGTGAAAATGATTTTTACGCAAACGCAATAAATTCCAAAGTCATATAACCAAATACATTCGCAAAATTGAAATGAAAGAATACAAATTTTCAAATTTATGCTACATCTTGCGTCGTTAATCTTAAATTTGTGTCGTACAAGTACGCTGTTTTGAATGTGATGGAAGGAATCCCTAATCTAAAGCAGCATAATGAAATTGTTTATTCTTTAAATAGGATATCGGAATCACTTTTACACAAATATTAAAAATAAGCTAGATGCGTTTCCTATCTGAGAAGAAAACAAAACACACAGGTCGCAGTCTCTTTTCATAATCTTGGTCAGGCCTTATGAGGACCATGTAGATTAGTGTCAGAAATGGTCTTTTGAGTAAAGAACCACACAGATTTGAGTGGATCTGTCCAGTCGTGCAAGCATTTGTCAGTAATCGTGGAGCTCAACTCAGAACTTAAGGGGTTCAACTCGACGAACAATGCGAAAGAAAGGACAGTTGGGTAGGCTGCATAAACTACTCAAACTGCCAGATCATCATTAAAACTAGCTGAGAAATAATAAAAAATTAAGTTTAAAAACTGTAATCAAATTATGGACAAATAAAAGTGATAATTTTGTAGGTGTTCCTGGCACCCACATAGTATACAGGCATGCGACCACGGCTTTATCTTGACCATTTTTGTACCTATGTCTTGATTTCTGTCTGAAATATTTTCTTGTTTCGTACTTTTTAGATCACTTTTATTTTTCCGTAGTTGGGTTACAGTTATTTAAACAGATTTTTTTATTTTATACTTTTCCGTTTTAACGCTTGATTGCGACAACGTAAATAAGAGTAATACAATAGATCAGCAATAAATATTTTAATCATGCTTTTTATTGTAAAATACTAAAATAGGTATTAATTTTACAGCCGCGCCGTTCGTAACGCAGTCTGGCTTTTGCTCGTTTTTACCAAATTTAACATACTTATTTGCTTAGACAATATGATATATTCACATATCGAGCCTGTTATGGAAAAACATCGTAACCGACGGAATGTAGGTATTTCACTTTACTATTGTGACGTACAGCTAAAATAATTTAGATCCTGATACAAAAACACTTAAACCAATATTTGGATAAACGTCAAAATTATAACTGGCATTAGATAGTATCGCAAACGACAAAAGTAAAAGTTTGATATTTATGAACAATTAGAATTATCGTAACCAACATCTTGTAAGTAATGTTTGTCACTTAGGTACTATAAAACATAGTTTTATGAACTACCTAAAATCTGTGTTGCGTATATTGTATATGCTTAATTTATTTTGTTTATTGGATCGAAGACAGACTCCGGTAACTGAGTCGGAATCTTCTTACACGACCTCAACATAAATATGTCCCGCCCGCTGGGAATGTTCAACACCGTCTATCAGGCGGAGTGTGTGGGCATCATACAAGCGGTTCACGCCATAGAAACCAGGAGAGTTACGGACACTCACATTCGTATACTTTCCGACAGCGCTTCAGTTCTCCAATCCTTACGGGAAAAATATATTACCTCAAAGTTAATACTAGAATGTCACAATACACTAGAACAGGTAACAGTATCTAGCCGCAACACGGTAACACTGCAATAGATAAAAGGACACAGTGGATCGCTAGGTAACGACGCAACTGACGAACTTGCTAGAAGAGGATCTAGCACGGCAGTCTGTGGACCCGAGCCTATCGTACCAGTCCCCTACAACCAAATACGTAGGTGGATACAGGAGTACACCCACACACAAGCGGAGTACTGGTGGACCTCGACACCGGGCTGCAGGCAGTCCAAGGAAGCTATGCCGTACTTGGATAGCAGGCTATCCAGGCGTTTATTACGCCTGGACAGTAATGACCTGCGCCTGGTAACGGGGACCACCACGGGACACTGCTCGCTAAACAAACACTTCCACACAATAGGCATAACGGACAGTTCTCTGTGCAGGGCGTACATGGAGATTAAGGAGACCGTCACGCACGTGCCCTTTGAATGCACAGGCGTCACCCAAATTAGATCAGAAACCCTCGGGTCATCTAGATCTTTCACAGATGTTCTGAACAGACCAGGAGTTTTAATTAACTTCTAGAGGGAGGTGGGCTGGTTGGAATAACCACCAAACGGCCGCCATGGCCCACGCACAATGGTCCACCTTACGGACTAAGTGCGGAAACCAAAACCCCATAACATAGAACATAGAAGTATATTGTTTACCTATTTGTAGGAAATACTGTATTCTGATTGTTTGATTGCCTATTTATTTGAATGAAGTAATATTCAATTCGGAATGTTTATACTTTTGAAATGTTAAAAACTTTAAACACTAAAAATTTATTTAAATTTTACCATTGTAATTCTTGTGTCTGAGTAACAACTAAACGCAGATTTTTAGAACTGTTCTAGTTCAAACTTAAAAGACTACTAATTTTGTTCTTGTTAATAATAAATTAGACCCTATGGTCATGTGATTTTTAAGATCAGGGTAGCAAGCAATTTGTTCTTGTTAATAAATAAATTAGGCCCTATGTCATGTGATTTTTAAGATGTAGGGTAGCGAGCAAGCATTTTTGGGCCTTACGAGGGCCTTGAAACGCGTGATATTAGGAGAAAAAACACAGTGCATACATTAGTTAGCCTTAATTATTTTAAAGAAAAGTAATAGCGTAAATGACGATTTTTGAAAACAAACAGAAATCATGACCTTTATTTTTATCTTAAGCGACAAAAGTACTCATTATTTAACTCTTTCTGCAATAATTTAATTGATTTTACATAGAGCCTAATGCGTTTTGCAATATATACAAAAACCGGAGATCTATAAATAACAAATTAAAAATTATCAATAAAATACCTCTCCTGTAAAATTTCATAAAAGTCGCTTACGATGTTCTTCCATAACAGGCTCGATATTTGTAATGTGCTCGTCAAGACCTTTCTTTTGATGCCAAACGTCATTATTATCTCAATTTTATTTTTTTCGAGGTCAAAAATTTACGTGTAAAGTCCATCATATTAAATTTAGAGATAATTTATATAGCCTATGTCACCCGGACTAATATTAAGAATCTATTGAAACCTCATTCATCAAAATCGGTTTAGTAGTTTAGGCGCTACGGTGGAACACACGTAAATGCATACATACATAGACTGCTAAAATCATAACCCTTCCTTTTGGCTTTGCCGTAGTCGGGTAAAAATAATAATAATATCCACATAATCCTCACATTCACAATAATTAAAATAATACTTTACAAAGTAATCATGTCATTTTGTATATAATTTTCAACAATGTCAATGTGTATTTAAAAAACTGGTATGTTTTGATGATTTTACATAATAATTGTCATGTGGTTTTATCACAAGGCTTAGCTGAGCGAGCAGCTCAATCCCAAGCTTTTTTATCTTCTAAATAATCTGAAATTTTATAATAGCTTTTTTAAACGACTTCCAAAAAGGAGGAGGTTCTATGTTCGTAGCGTATGTTTAATGTCAATTATGGACCGATTTTGAAAATCCTTTTTTGTTTGAAAGGGTTATGCTCTCGAGGTTAATAAAATTTATATGGGACCACCCATATAAATTTTATTAACTTTGCTTGGATAGTTTTTGAGTTAGCTTCAATAATACGTATTTTTCCCCACTTAGTATGTGGATGATATGATAAGTTCCACAACTAAGAAGTGAAAAATAAAAACCAACAAAAAAAAAAACAACATACTGTCAAAAAAATGACTACAAAGTGAAAAATAACTAATTTCGGAAATTGGTGGCAAAAAACGAAAATTCAAAACCAAAGATACCGACTTCCGAAATCAAAGTTATTTTTCATTTTGTAGTGATTTTTTTGGAAGTCTGTTGTTTTTTTTTTTTACAAAATTTGTTTTATTGCAGCTTTTAAATCGAATGTCAATGGGAAATTTATTGTAAAAGCGTATACGTTTATAAAGCGTATACCCATGAACGAGTTGCCTACTCTGTGGAGACGTGTGCGATGTACAGCAACGTTGTGTTTATTCCTTGTATAAACTAGGAATATCGGACATTTTCTTAAAATTTTATATATTTTTGCGTACATACAATAGGTTTTCAAAAATATATTGCGAGGCTAGTCAAGTAGTCAGTAAATTTTTCTCCAAGGGAATCTCTTGGACCTAGGTTGTAAATGGCTTGAACAGCCTTTTTCTGTAGAACAATGTTCCATATTCCGATGTTACGCAATTGTTTCCCAATGAATATGGGTCTTAAGCTTAATAAATAGCCTAGGGAATTTACGTCGAATTTTAGCCTAACTTTGCATTGATTTAAAGCAATTCTTTTTTCATTTATCGTTTATTATAGTGACAGGGGTGTATAGTTAAAATGTATAGGTACCGCGAAAAGTTCACTCTCGCGTGTACAAGGGGCCGCCTGTCGACTGAAGCGGAGCGAGGCAGCAGATGGAATCTAAACTCCGCTTCAGAGCTCCGCTCCTGTTCGCGTGGTCATAGGAATCTTACTGATGACCTGCGTGAGGGACGTCCTGCCACGGCGACAACTGACGATAAGGGTTTTTCCTTGAGGTACCCGATCCTTGAGGGACCCGTCCTTTAGAACCCCGATCCTTGAGAACCCCGATAAATTTGATAAAATGCCAATGTCGTTTAAAGTATAATTGCCAACAAAAGTGTTAGACTAACAAAATTATTTATCATTTGGAATTAAGTAATAACACGTACTATTTTGTCTATGTAAGACATTTCTTGTCAAATTATAATTCCGTTTAAGCCCTCCAGAAGGTCCTTCCCCCGACATCTTCGTGTGACACACTTAACTTTCTTATTATTTGCATATTCCTATTAGTAATTATTTCGCATGATTGAAAGAGATAGAAAAGTTATGCATGCGTAAAAGAGACAGATTTATTGGCATATCAACTGGCAGCGCCAGCTCTATTGTTTCATTATAACTAGTGGCCAGGTAGAATTTTAACAATGGGTCCACTTTTCTGGCTCGTGTTTAGTATTTCTAGGGATTTAAAATACGGAATAACATAAAATTATATCAGTTTAACTCTAGACTAGGTTGCCTTAACCAAACTAACACATTATTTAATTAATGTTCTTTGAAGCACTTTTTGTATCGATGGTACACTAGCATGATAATGGCAAAAATAACAAAAAAAAAGATAATCAAATTTATCGGGGTGCTCAAGGATCGGGGCCCTAAAGGACGGGTCCCGCAAGGATCGGGTACCTCAAGGATGAACCCGACGACAACATCATTACTGTACGGCGTATGATAGAGGCTGATAAGAGAGTGACCTACCAACAGATTCGGGCAAGCTTAGGCATTGGTATGAGTCAGGTGCAAAAAATATTACATGAGCATTTAAGCGTAAGGAAGCTATCTACTACATGGATACCCCATGACTTAACCAAAAACGCTCTTTCGCTTAGGGGTATGAAAAATATATTACGACCGATTTTCAGACCTACCGAAAGTACATATAAAATTTCATGAAAATCGATCAAGCCGTTTGGGAGGAGTATGGCAACTAACATTGTGACACGAGAATCCTTATACCCTAAACTTATCCGTAAACCGTTAGTAGAGACATCAAATTTATGTTCTACAGGATTGAAGACCAAACCTGAAAACGAGAAAAAATAAGTCTGCTGTTCCCTACATTTATGTTCGCATAACTCGTCAAAATGTAGGGAACACCTGGTTTTCTTTTCGCGATTTCAGGTTTGGTCCCATAGTAAAAGTTGTTCATAATGATGAAGTCACGTGTTAAAGTTTGCGCACTGGTTAAAAACTTCTCCCATATTTTGATTTAAAAAAAATTACAATTTGCAATTTGCTTTAATGTGTTTAATTTGCTTGTAATTAAGTCAGATAATTTTATCGAGATCTCCGTGGACGAAATATTTTTTTAAATTTACTTTTGAAAAAATATCTTCGTTTTTACCAATTTTTTATTTACAAAAACGTGTTTTTGCTTTCTTTACCTTGATGCGGTCCAGCAAAATGTACAATTTTTTATTATTATTTGAAGAGCTAAGTTCAAAAGCACGATACAAGAAAATTATAGCTGTTAAGATTTTCGTGCAGGGTTCACCTCAGGTTTCAACCTAATTTCCCCGGCCTAAAAGGAGATTATTATGTAATTCCGTAGTGTCCTAAGGACAGAATTTAGTCTGGCGAGTCAAAGAGTCGCCGTTATCGAAATCGGACTACTTAAATATAATTATTAAAGGACAGAAATAAACTATTGGACGCAACCTAGTCGCGATCAGTGCCGCGAGCCCTCCTGGAGGATTCACTCAAGTAATATATGGGATGCCAGGAGCCCTCACGGAGGGCTCATTTAAAATGTAGGTTTTTCTTTGGGAATTCGGCATTATAAACTGTGAACTGTGAGAATAAAATTACTTGTATATTTAACAAGATTTCAAACCTAATGCCGGTGACACTCCTCGAGGGGTGTGTAATATATAGCATAATAACAGATAGTATAATATCACTTGAAATAACGTTTATAATATCATTTTCATATGCTATAAAAACAAATAACCTAATTTCATGTGATCTAATGTTGTATTTCATATAACCTTCTGTTGCTCTAATAAAATTTTGTACAACGTTCATTTAATTTAATTTTCAATTTGGTGCTCTTTTTAGGGTTCCGTTGCCAAATGGCAAAAAACGGAACCCTTATAGATTCGTCATGTCTGTCTGTCTGTCTGTCTGTCCGTCCGTATGTCACAGCCACTTTTTTCCGAAACTATAAGAGCTACGCTGTTGAAACTTGGTAAGTAGATGTATTCTGTGAACCGCATTAAGATTTTCACATAAAAATAGAAAAAAAAACAAATAATTTTGGAGTTCCCCATACTTAGAACTGAAACACAAAAAAATTTTTTTCATCAATCCCATACGTGTGGGGTATCTATGGATAGGTCTTCAAAAATGATATTGAGGTTTCTAATATCATTTTTTTCTAAACTGAATAGTTTGCGCGAGAGACACTTCCAAAGTGGTAAAATGTGTGTCCCCCTGTAACTTCTAAAATAAGAGAATGATAAAACTAAAAAAAATATATGATGTACATTACCATGTAAACTTCCACCGAAAATTGGTTTGAACGAAATCTAACAAGTAGTTTTTTTTTAATACGTCATAAATCGTAAACCGCAATTTACCTTTCATTCAATGTTACTTGCTGCTACGGAACCCTTTATGGGCGAGTACGACTCGCACTTGGCCGGTTTTTTATATAATGTTCAGTTGACCAAATTTTCATATTTACTCATTTTCAGCCAAAATTCTGTAATGAATCCGTAAATATCAGGAAACATCATACTGTTATAATCTCATCTAACCCAAATGATTCAAGAAAAATAAAGGGGATCTTTAATGGTCACTGTTTTTACCTAACCTAACCCAAATGCTACCCAACCCAAATCCAACTAACCTAACCCAAATGGCAGGCGTTTGAAATCTAATCAGTTTTGCAAAAATATACAAAACAAAGTATATGTTTCTAAATTTTATTAAACGTTACTTATAGATTTTGAATATTATACTAATTGAATATTAATTCAAATGTGCATTACAGAAAATGTTCATTACGCCATATAAAATTAGGTAAAATGGAACTATATCAATAATTCATTACATCATTTCATTGTTTTATTAAAAAAAAAGGAAATTAAATTAGGTTTTATGATCATTAGAACTTTTGTTATTATGTCAAACGTTACACACCCCTCCTCGAGGGTTAACTTTAGCGCAAACGTAATGCCGGTGACCCTCTTGGAGTCAACTTGCAATATGTATGGCGGCATGGCGTATGAGCTCTATGAAAAATGGGTGGAGTCGAAAGTGTTAATAATACTTATAGTATATTATTGTCAGCAACATTACACATTTACGTGTAATTTTACTAACCAGAGCCCCGGAGAGCCAGCATCGCGGTCACGATTCGTGAGTCGTATCTCGCATTCGAAAGTCTGTTTATTTGAGACTTTCAACACAACACATAATTGAAATTATTTATTTATTTTATTTTTAATGTTGTGTTAATTTTATATTATTTCAATACTTGGCTATAGTCAAACCACTATCAATGAGTTAAAACGATGGTAAAGAAACACTTACCAAATAAGAGACCCATTCTTTTCAAGATGTCGATGTCATCATGTATTTGGAACTTTTTGTTGAAATTGAACATATATTCTGTCCTGTAAAATATATTTTGAAAAATGAAAATCACATACGGAAATTGTAATAAATTGTCAAATTCGCATCAAGTCAATCAATCGATCAAGGTATTTATTTAGTCCAGGAAAGTATTTTTTACTCACTTATCATTAGAAATACTGCAGTCAATTAAAGCTTTATCACTAGTATTCACAACAATGAATGGCAAATGGATTGCTGATGATGGTGATGGCTTAACTCCTTTGCTCTCGGCTTCTTTGTTTCTTTCTATCAAACTCTTAAATGAAATGTGCTGAAAAGAAAATAATATTTTTATTAGTTTTGGGCACAGGATTAAATATTTTGTTATGGCGATTTAACAAGTCGCATTTGGGATGGTGGGAGCCCTCGTGGAGAGGTCATTTTAAATGTAGGTTATTCTAAGCACATACAGCGTTATACAGAGTGAAAATAAAATTAGTAATAACATATGCTAATTAGCAGGATATTGGTGGTAGTATATTCATCGTTTAAACTATTAAGAGACCTTTGCGTTTTTATAGCGGAGTATTTCAGGACAAGATGTTAATTATTGCTGAGCTCAGTCACAGTATAAATAACAGTATTATATCTTGATAGATAGCGGCTGAAACGACGCGCTTCGAAGTTCAGTGTATATCAGTACGCAACAGTATCGAGCGTTTTTTTGTAGAATTTAGCTTTCATGGCAACATTAAAATCGGTTGATACTTTCCTTTAAATCAGAAACGTCATGTTTTAATGTTACGTATAGTGATGCCGACGATGATAGAATTACGCCCGTGGCAGCTGCTCAGTTATTCAACCAAGTTCTTCTAAGATTAGAATGTCATACAATTTAAAATAATGCTTTATTCAAGTATGAAATAAGTGTTTAATTTTAGCTTAGGTAGGAATAAGCCGACGAAGATAATAAGACATGATAGGAAGCGCGTCCTCTCCAGCGTGAATTCTTTACAGGTAAAATAAATTAATTAATTCTTAAATTCTACATTCGCCTTAATACCTTACTCTTTATAAAATGTTAGGTATTTGTAGTATTGTAAATATTGGTAAATAACATCACAACTGACAATGCTTTCATTAAGCATACCTACAAGTATTGTTAGTGATAGTTTCGTATTCACTAGGAGAAAAATGTCCCGCGACATGTGTCTCTAGACATGTCGAGCAAACTTGGGCACCGTCGGGAAATTCGACCGACGTCACCAGATATCATGCGTCACACTGGCAGACCAAAGGCAGCAAAGGCAGGTGCGTACCACTGCGGGCCCTTCATTCCTGGGGGGACCCCAAATCTTTTCTTTGTTGGGGGCCCCCTGCGTATGCTAAATATAAAATGTAGAGTGCTAAAATTTTCGAGCACGCTTCGCTCGCTCTAGCATTCTACATTCTCTTTTAATCAGATCTTTCTGTGAGAGTTGATAAAGTAACTACTATTTATATATGAATAGTCAAAAGAAAACCTTACCTATCCGGGGCGGGGTGCTAACATGTTCGAGCTCACTTCGCTCGCTCTTGCATCCTTCGTTCTCTAACTATTCTGAATAGGTCGTCAAAGTAATTTCTATTTCTATATAAATGTTCGAACGAAAATGTAACCTACCCAGAGTGCAAAAAATTTCGAGCTCGCTTCGCTTGCTCTAGCATCCTGTATTCGTTTAATACTCAAACTTTACCGATAAGTCGATAAAGTATCTCCTATTTTTGTATGAATGGTCACAATAAAATCTGACCTTTTCGAGGTAGTGTGCAAAAATTTCGAGTCGTATTTTACGTTCTTCTAGTTCTCAAAATGTTTTGCATACCTGGGCGGTGTTACCCCTATTTAGTTTGATGCCCCGGGCCCCCGAAAAGCTTAGTCCGCCACTGATGCCTCACGACCTCTTTCAACGTTTTAGATGCTGCTAGACATGTTGTTCGACGTCACCCGATGTCACTCGACTTCGCCCTACATCTCAAGGGACACGTGTCGCAGGAAGCTAAATCCTTCCGAGCTTGTCCGGCGCGGCGGTGCACGATGCACGACGCAAAGCGAAAGCGCGTTGGTTTGCAGTTGCAGAGCAACAATTAGGGAATTGGATGATCAGAAGTGAGACCGGAAGGCGAAGATACGCACCAAAAATTTACTTTACTACAACAGGTGTCCCGGAGGTCAGACTGGTGTTGGGAAACAATATCCAGGAGTTCAATGCGTATTCCTATAGAATAGCTTTGCTAAAATTCCGGATTGCTGAAAAGCTCACCATCATCCATGTCTATGCTCCTACATCAACACACCCAGATGAAGAAGTGGAGGACTTTTGCTTAATGCTCAACAAAGCTTGAAAAAGGAACTTAGGACTCTTTATTCCAAACTTGGAGCAGTTGCTGATGATGATTATCGAAACATCATAGGATTGGATACTAGAAACATGCGAGGTTAACGTCTGATCCAATTTGCTTATGGACAAAACTTAAGTATCAGCAATAGCTTCTTTTTTATAAAACCTCATCGTCGTTGGATATGCGCATGACAGGCAGAACTCTATTATTTTTTTTGTGATTTCGTTAGGGAAATCACAAACAATTTCATAGACTTCTGCCTGTCTATTATCAGTCAACGTTAGTCTCCAAATTTTGAACCAAATTCGGTTCCGTTCAGATTAGCGACTAGTGCGCATAGTTGTAAAATTAAATTTTCTAATACACAGCACACATCATTTACAGAACCATAAAACGCCTTGACAAGTTTCCTGATTTCTTGCAAAGATAAATTCAACATATAAACAAAAAATTGCTTTGTTTTTCTTGTCAAAAACGCATAGAGGAAGAATATACAAACATCAACAATACTACATAAACTATGTGTTTATGTTGTTTTGGTTTATAATTAATATATTTCGATACAATGTAAAAATTGTTAATGAAATAAATAATAATAAAAAACGCTAGCCTTAAAATAAAAACTCAAACATTTTAAACTAAGCGATACAACTTTTTAAGCTGATTGAGTTGCTTAAATGTTTTACTGCCGCTCTTAAGGAAGCCTTCAAAACTTTGGCACAAAACTGGACAGATAAGGTATTAGTCAACGGAGAAAAGAGATTACCAAACGTTCACTTCGCCGATGACATAGTTCTTTTTTCCTCATCAGCGGCTGAGTCGGGTAACAAATTCACAGACTTCAAGGCAAGCGTCGAGATTGGGCTTAAGATGAACATGTCAAAGACCCAACATGACAAACAGCATCAAAAGGAGGCTATACATTGAGGGTGGGGAGATTGCATATGTCCAAGACTATATCTATCTTGGCCAAATAGTCTCCTTTCAGG
Source organism: Agrochola lychnidis (assembly GCA_963680765.1). NCBI lineage: Eukaryota > Metazoa > Arthropoda > Insecta > Lepidoptera > Noctuidae > Agrochola > Agrochola lychnidis. Next base: position 13,615,737 of record OY796858.1, read on the forward strand.
CGTGACAAGACAAAGAAGTTGCTCGACGCACTGAGAGCGCCTGGAGGAGCTATTGGTCAATGAAAGATATTCTAAAAGAGATTTACCACTATGTCTCAATCAGAGAATTATGGACATGTGTATTCTCCCCATTCTCACATATGGTGCTCAAACCTGGTCTTTTACACTTCAGCAGAAGTTCAAGCTCGAGGTTTGCCAGCGAGCCATGGAGCGCAGGTATTCTGGGGGTTCGAATTTCGGACCGTATAAGGAACACAACACTGCGCGCCAAAACCAAGATCACGGACGTTACCCAGAAAGCTGCTAAGCTTAGGTGCCAATATTATTCATATCTTTATTTGCATTCCATAATGTTTAAAGGTGTTACAATGGCTTAAGGGACCGTAAACAAAATAGACTGATTTTGATCAATTTTGTTCATTAATTGTGAGAAAGGGAAACAGAATTTAAACAAAATTATTTGTGATTTGAAAAATCGAATTCTTTGTCTTGTTCATAGCGGAAAGGGATTTTTCAAATAAATTAAGGATTCGTGGAAAATCACTAAAATTCGCAACAAGTTTTCCAAAAATTTACGCGAAAATGAAATAACAATCAACATCATTATATGGTCTACTTGTACATAGGGGAACCACTTTTTTCAACTTCCATACAAAATATAGCAGAAAAAAATGTTGAAATAACAATTTTTTTTTAAACCCTGTCAGTAAGAATGTATTTTTCCTATTATTTAGCAAACCATATCAAGAAATTTAAAAATCACACATTCTTCACTCAGTCTTCAGCTATCCTTGAAATAAAATCAAAATTTTATTTTCTATCTTCATTAAGTAAATCAAAGGCGAAATAAACCATATTTTCGAGAGCGCAAAAGTGATGTAAGTATTAACAGGTGCTGTGACTGACACGAATGGTTTAGCACCACGAAAACTGTACTTTTAACACAGACTTTAATGTTTCAATTATTTTAAGCTTTCTTACAATTAGATAAGTTATTGACGAAAAAGGGTTTTTTTCGTGCACGGGCTCCGTGCTGCTAAAGCTAAGGTACAATTACGGGACCCTGTACCCCGGGCACAGCAAACAGTATAAAATTAATTCTTAAAAATAACTACACAATAAACTTTTTTTCAGCTTTTTTTTCATTTCTCTTTCCAAATTACACTTATACATAATTTGTATCATCATCATCATTTCAGTCGAAAGACGTCCACTGCTGGACATAGGCCTAGCACCGCCACTTAGACCGATTATGAGCTTCCCATATCCAATGGATTCCTGCAGCCTTCACAAAGTCATCGGTTCTTATTTTTGTATTTTTTATAATTTATTTCCAAATTACATTTAAACATATTATTTTGTATCATCATTTCAGCCAAAAGACGTCCACTGCTGGACATACGCCTCCCTCAAGCACCGCCACTTCGATCGATTCTGTGCTTCCCGCATCTTACGGTTTCCTGTGGCCTTCACACGGTCATCGGTTCATCTTGTGGGAGACCTTCCAACGCTACGTCTTCCGGTACGCGGTTCCCACTCCAGAACCTTTCGGCCCCATCGGCCATCTGTTCTGCGAGCAATGTGCCCTGCCCATTGCCACTTAAGTTTGGCAATTCTTTGGAGGATGTCGGTTACTTTGGTTCTCCCGGGGATCTCTTCATTTCTGATTCGATCACGTAGCGAAACTCCAAGCATAGCTCTCCATTGCCCTTTGGGTGACTTTTAGCCTTCTGATAAGGCCCACTGTGAGCGATCACATTTCAGTGCCATAGGTCATCACTGGCACCAAGCACTGGTCAAAGACTTTCGTCTTGAGACACTGCGGTATGCGGGACGAGAAGATATTGCGTAGCTTGCCAAACACTGCCCTGGCGAGTCGAATTCGACGATTGACCTACCTAGCTGGACAGTTTGTCCTAGGTAAACATACTCGTCCACAAACAACTTCGAGCGTAGCGTCTCTGATCTTTATGAGAGTGGGTGTTACATGGGCATTTGACATGACCTTTGTCTTGTCTATGTTCATTTTAAGACTCACTCTTTCAGAGGTTCTACTGAGGTCATCGAGCATTGTACTGAGGTCCTCCATGGTCTCAGCCATGATAACTATGTCGTCGGCAAACCGAAGGTTAGTGATATACTCGCCATTGATGTTGATGCCTAGCCCTTTACAGTCCAGAACCTTGAAGACATCCTCCAGTGTAGCGGTGAACAGTTTCGGAGATGACGTCTCCCTGTCTCACACCTCGCTGCAGAAGGATAGGTTTCGAGGTCTAGGCCTGGAGTCGGACTGACATAGCGTAATTTGTATAATTCCATGTCAGAATCAGTATTTGTAATTTTTTTTAGTGTAATCCCTTTCAAAACCCATCATTTTGATACTCCACTCGATAGAGAACGTAGCATTTTTTTTGCATTTTCGCGCCGATGAATCCGCTATTTTGATGTTTTTACTATTGCCCAGTGAAACTCGCGCAATAAAGACGTATCTAACGACATATCATTCATCAAAATTGGTTCAGCCGTTTAGTAGTTACGAGGGAACATAGAGACATACATACATACCAAAAAAAAAAATGCCGATAGTTAACATAGCGACAAGATCCCATGAAAACACATTTGACTACGTTTTGTAGTGCTTTTTATCTCGGTTTTAAACTAAATGACTAAGAACACTCTTCGAGGGTTCACTTGAGCGCAAACGTAAATGCCGGTGGACCCTCCAGGAGGGTCCCAGAGGGTCCACTAGTAATATGTATGGCAGCATGGCATATGGGCTCTATGAAAATTGGGTGGACTCGAAAGTGTTAAGGTGATATAATAAGTACCTGTAATATGAGTTCTTGTAATTGTTGTGTCTTCTTTTGAATCTGCTCTAGCTTTGACTGTTTTTCTTTTTCTAATGCAGTACATTCTTGCACACTATTTGTTGGTAGTCCAAGCCATCTTATTTCTTTCTTTTCTTTAGATATTATATTCATTGCCATTAAGACATTTAATGCATCATATACTCTTCTGCGGATATTCTTTTGGTCATATTGCTGTAATGTTAAATTAATCTGAATTACATTTTTACTAATTGAATTTGCTATTGAACCTTTTTAAAACAAATTTGGCACACATTTTTTTTGGAAACAAATACATTTGTATTAGAAAAATTGTATTATGAGAGTTTATAGATACTAGAGTTACGTCAGTAACATAAAAATAAAACTAATAACACTTTAATTCATATACATACTTGGCTATCTGCTGAACCATGCATTCCTGCAGCGAATTCTAGCACTAATTCATCTGCTACTTCGTTATAAGAAGTGAAGCCTTTATTTCTGACCTTTTCACATACTTTCATTGAAAAATGCCTCAATCCTTTGCCAACTTTGTCTGCATGTTTACGTCTCTTAGTGGTACTGGAAATATACATAACAAAAATGTATTACAAGGCGATGACACTGAAAAAAGCATAATATTTGGCATGTGCTACAAGATAACAGTGGTTTAAAAAAACGGCCAAGTGCGAGTCGTACTCGCCCATGAAGGGTTCCGTAGCAGCAAGTAACGATAAGTTTACGATTTATGACGTATTAAAAAAAAACTACTTGCTAGATCTCGTTCAAACCAATTTTCGGTGGAAGTTTACATAGTAATGTACATCATATATTTTTTTTAGTTTTATTATTCTCTTATTTTAGAAGTTACAGGGCACACATTTTACCACTTTGGAAGTGTCTCTCGCGCAAACTATTCAGTTTAGAAAAAAATGATATTAGAAACCTCAATATCATTTTTAAAGACCTATCCATAGATACCCCACACGTATGGGATTGATGAAAAAAATTTTTTTGAGTTTCAGTTCTAAGTATGGGGAACTCCAAAATTATTTGTTTTTTTTCTATTTTTGTGTAAAAATCTTAATGCGGTTCACAGAATACATCTACTTACCAAGTTTCAACAGCATAGCTCTTATAGTTTCGGAAAAAAGTGGCTGTGACATACGGACGGACAGACAGACAGACAGACAGACAGACAGACAGACAGACAGACAGACATGACGAATCTATAAGGGTTCCGTTTTTTAACGGAACCCTAAAAAGGAATATGTATTTCAATAACTTAATCTTATGTATGCATGAGATTAAGTTATTAAAATACATATTATTTCGCTAGTATGCTGATACATAGACGAGGGTGATCACAAATGTTGGCTACATGAACTTTTACCCTTGTCTATGAGTATTTTTGTAAACCTACCTGAACGCGAACTCAGTGACAACTGAGCAACAGGTCGCCATAAAAAACTGCTTAAAATAAGGATAGCTAAATTGCTAAAGGAAATTCGTCCAAAGAGACTAGTTTAATAAAATTGTACTCACTATTCTGCCGGGGGATCATTGTCGGAATCATGTCTTCTTCTAGAGGCATGCGACATAGTTGGAGATATGCTATTCACAGTGCTAGCGCTTGTTACTTGGTTTTCGGACTTTGATGGTAATGAAATTAAATCTGGCACAGTTTGGGAATATTTCAGTTCAGTCAGTGATTCTTGTTTTACCTAGAAAAGGAAGATTTAGATTTTAGTATTTGGTTATTTTGTTTGGTAACAATTGATCTGTGTATTTTTTTTATTATAACTTTAAAAACAAGTACCTCAAGTTCTTCAACTTCTTTTGGCTCAACTTTAATTTTTTGCAAACTTGCTAAATTATCAATATGCACGAACTCTGAAATAGAATAATATCCAGTTTAAGTAGATTAACCAATCAAAAAAACTGGTCATTAATGCTGCCGTCCATACGAAAAGTGCAATAACTCGAGTTTTGCGCCGAATTGAGATAAGTACATATTCGGAATTTGCAGAACGAGATCTATATATTTTTAGACACTTTTTATTACTATACGTATCTATGACGAAGCTGGTTTTAGTACTAAAACTAACTGCAATATTTAGTACAAGCAAACCAAAAATAAAATCTTTACCCGCGTTTTTCTCGAAATCAGGTTTAACCTAGTTATTACACTTTTCGTAAGGACGGCAGAATGTCTCTCCTAAGCTTTATAAAAACAGTTATCTGCACCCAGTCAGACTCCGGCCTTGGATACGTCGAAGGCCCCTCTATCTGGGGGACTACAAGCACAACAAACTTGGCATGCTAAAATGCTCTTTCATTTGGAGCCTGCTCTCAAGAATTGATACCACATCTTGAGATAGCAATCCTAATCTTGGGAGTGTATTTTGTTATCATTTAAATATTTAAAACTCATTCTCTTTAGTTCCTTTCACATTTGAAACACCATGCTTATGCTTGAGAAGCAGTATAGAGAACCTCCACATAATGCGCAACATAATGGAAACATTGAAAAAACCGGCCAAGTGCGTGTCGGACTACGCACAATGAAGGGTTCCGTAGTAGGGATGAATTTATCCCAAAAGTTAAGTTGGTCGATTATTACTCGTTAACTTATAAAGCCTACTTAGCTGCGATAGTTTTCCTTTTAATTTCGTTATATAAACCAAAATCAACCATTTAGCCGGGGGGGGGGGGGGAGAGATAGCACTTTAAAGCTTAAAATTTCACAAGCGGATCCCTGAATACAAAAATGGTTTTGCATACTCATAATGTTTTTAAAGGACCTTTTCAATGATACCCCACACAATGGGACAGAAAAAAAACATCACCACTTTACGTGTAGGAGAGGTACCTTAAAAAAAAAATTTTTCTTAATTTTATTTTACCACTTTGTCGACGTAATTAATATATATGTCGTGGCCAGATCTTAGAATTGATCATTTTATGAAATGATCGACCATTTCATGAAATGGTTGCATTTCATGAAATAGAACATAGACCGCTGGCCACATCATGATGTGGACTGGCCAAATCATTGAATACTCAACATTTGACGATATGAACAGTTAAACGCACGACTACTTCATGATTTGGCCAAACATTAGTGAATATATCGTAAAATAGTTAGATTATCCACCGGTAGAGGCGTTGATGTCGCTTTGTTTTTGTTGTGCATCATGGCGGTGGACGATAATTCGATTGGAAAAGCAAATTATAAATAATGCAAATGGAAGATAAAAGTGCAGTGAAGTATCGTTATTATACCAAGCTACGTGACTTTTATGAAATTCACTCGAAAAACGAGCGCAACCTTAAAAAAACCATGGAGTTTGGAACGTATTTCATAGATTAGGATTTAACTATTCAAATCTTATTAATTATTAGTTTTCTTCTGGAATGAAAGCTATTTAAAATGTTTTATTTATCCATTGACCCAGATTGTTAAAATTTAATGAATGCCAGTAATATTTGCATGGATACCCTACTTAATGATATGGCCAAACGTCGACTGACATATCATTAAACGTTGACGTTTGAACGATATGGTCAATTTTAGCTGGCCATTTCATGAAATACAACCATTTCATGAAATGGTCGATCAGTTCATGAAATGATCAATTCTAAGATCTGTCCATGACATATACACACATACCAAATTACAGCTTTCTAGTATTAAGGGTCTCGGAGCTAGACCGCGGTCAGACAGACAGACAGACGGACATGACGAAACTATAAGGGTTCCTTGTTTACTACGGAACCCTAAAAAGAAGTCCATTGTGTTCTGTAATCGAAACCGCTTTCAGTACGAAGTACATAAAATTACCATAGCACTCTAGACAAAACTTTGTTTTCCCTGAACAATCCATTAGGATTTTAAGCAGTGGCGTAGCTAGTGGGCCCCCCGCCCACGGCCCCTTTAAATGCGGTGCCCCCAGACTTTACCACAGATGACTAATTAATTTGATCACTTTTACACTCGAAAAAGAACGTCACAAAAAAAGCGTGTTTGTTTGGGGCCTCACAAGAAGCCCCTCTTGAGCGCGACTGCGAGGCCATTGTAACTACCTTCAAAGACCGCAATCTTTAGTTTGACGGAATACAAGACTTGTCAGGAATAATAGCTATGAGTAAGCGTTTTCCGCATATGCCATGAAAAGATTAAGATCTTTGCCAAATAACGAGCTTTTGAAGCACTGTAAAGATTTAGGTATAGTATTTCAAGATGGAGAAAGCAAAGTCATAGAATCTTACAACTTTTAGTGCCTAATCTACCAAACTCCATTAGAGACGCTAATCAGATGATTCAATACATACCTAATTACAAATGAATTGGAAGACGTCTATCCTAATGTTTACATTGCTGTTAGAATTATGTTGACTATGCCTGTAAGTACAGCTTCCGCAGAAAGAAATTTTTCTAAGTTAAAAATTATTAAAAACTACTTATGAAACAGTATGAAGCAGGACCGACTGTCTGCTTTAGCAATACTTTCAATCGAAGCAGAAACTTTTTTTCAAATCTATATGCTTTTCAATATTCTCCCACCGCGCATTTATATTTTTTTACTACCATGAGTATCAAAGCCTTTTTGGTAGGATAGATCTATTGGGTAGATTTTGGGAACGAAAGAAAGGGGGGCCTCGTTGATGCGACTTCGCCCACGTCTATATTAGTCCACGCTACGCCTCTGACTTTAAAGTGTTCCTAAATAGTATAAATCTACAGGGTCGAAATCAATTAGCTAGCGAAACTCCGCAGAGATGGGTATCAATATCTCTAAACACGATTAAAAAAAAACAAAAAGATTCGAAATATTTTTTTTCAGGGCAATGACCACTGGTAGTGTAGTTACTTGAAATAATTGAGAAAAATCTTTTTTTTTTGTTTAAAGTAATAGTTTTTAGATATCGATTCCCATCACATCTGTGAAGTTAACATAGAAAAAAAAAACTGATTTTGAAAGTGATATTTCAACTACAGAGTGACGTAAAAAGTGAAGTGCATGGTTCCACCAACTGGTTGTTTTCTACGGAGAAGAGTCAGCAACACTCCATGGTTACTCTTAAAAATAACTGGCTTCAATTATTATTTTTATAACTGTTAATAGGTATGGGAGGACAGTGTAGGCCTTTCAACAAGTACCAGGGTACTTAACAAAATAGTCAACAAATCTACTTCAATCTAATCTACTAGACATCAATACCCATCACAACTGCAGAGTTTCAGTAACTAGCTAATTTAATTTGACCCTGTATATACAATTTAGCAAATGCCAAGATTTCAATGAAATCATGTTTTTTAGGAATGCTGAAATACAATTTATTAAGAAGGTACAGTCACAAGCAAAAATATACATACACTTAACAAAATTCAAAAATTATTTTCTTGTGGAATAATGATTGGAACTTGACATAAGCCCTATTAGTGTTCCAAAATACTATATTCCTAACAACATACAATTATTGTATGTTGTTCGGAATATAGTATTTACACTAAAAATAACTCTCACTGTAAATAACTCTAAAAAGTTGATAATTGGATGGTGTAATAGATATCAGTTTCTTACTTGATGCACATTTGAGTCCAGTCAACTTCACTGCTCGGTATAATGATGTCTGCAATGTAAAGAGAAATGTGTGTAGGTATTATTGATATGTATTTATTTTAATTTGGTATTACAGTTTAAAGTTTTCAATGAGGAAAAAAGATCAACTTGAAAACTAAAAAGTCAGTTTCATATTAATTACAATATAATTATGATTGTAATTTTTTTTTTTGCTATTATTATCCAGTCTCATAAAGATTATTGTGCTTAAAGACAAATATAAAACCTTTAATTACCTCAATGTAATAAACAACCTGATCTACATTATTCCCATTTTGATGTTCATTTTGCAAGTCTCTATCATACTGATCAATCATTCATTAGAATTACACTTGAATGCTGTCTTAGATAAATTGGACTAATGTTGTTATACAAACTTGTCAGAACTTACATAATTAGTTTTATCATCAGGATTTTAAACCAATCAAACTAATATCTCCCTGTGTGATCCTTAGCTATTAATAGACTCAATGTTTGACTTGGATGAAGAGTAGCAAAAATATGTTATTTTTATCACAAAAAAGGTTCAAAAGAACTATAACTTAAATTAGCAAGTTCTTCACAGAAATGAAAGCAGTGTGCTTAGTTTTTATAATTGTAGGCTAAAATATCTTTGGTTTGCAATGAATTGGCATTTAAGAGCAATGACAAAATACTGAGGTTGACTTCCAATGATTTTAACCAATAGCAATTTTTAAAATTATGAATAGATTGCTCTAATTTTGCTTAAGACAATAATAAAGGTTTAAAAGAAATGATATCTTAAAATAATACTTATAATCCATCCAATGATTGCAATTTATGTTTATCAAGACAAAGACAGTAATTGGTGTTGCAGACTTATTATAACCATTGATGTTTTAAATTCAATAAACAAAATCAATTTTGATTGCATAAACTCAACAAGCTTACTATATAAACAGTTTTGAAGGTTTGCTAAAGTCAGCAGTATCTTATTATCATCAATTTGAGTGCTGCAAACTCATAGCAAGCTTAAAAAAAAAACTGTTTTCAAGGTTTTCAGTTGTCTCATGGCTTATTACAAAAGTTCTAAGTACTTCTGTAGTATTTCGTTCTAAGCTTAGCTTTGGTGTTAGGTCAAAATTAGTGAGAAGGAAACATTCTATGCTAAAAAATATGTATGTAAAAATATAATGACCATGGCTTAACACATACCTTAATATTTCCTTCTACTGCAGTAGGCAGTTTTATAATTTTCACAGGATTAGGTTTAATTTTGATCTGACCAAGTGTCTGATTGTTTGTATTATTTTGGACAACCTTTACCATTTGTGGATGCCCTAAAATAAAACGTGATAATTAGACATGAAATGCTAGCTCCCCATTCTTTTGAAGGCGATTACTGGTGGACATTAGGTAGGTACTACAAAACAACTTTACAATAGGAAAATTAGCACAATCATTGACAAGAAATAATTCATAGAGCGACAAGTTTGGTGAGTAACAAATGCACAAATAAACTGACAATGGAAAACACTGCCCAAACGGGCGCGTCATTTATCCACTTTACGGATTCTGTAAATTTTTAAAATTGCATGACTATGAAAAGTTACGAGCAGAACTGTAAACATTACGTGATAATGATATTATAGTAAAATAAAAGCTTCACGAAGATAGCTTGGCTACTAACCATTAGCGTCATGTATAAGAAAATTTACAGTACTATTCGTCTGAGACATTTTCTCCGTATTCTTCGCAAATGTACGGCCATTTACGCAATTCACTAATGTAGCATTCAAACATTTGTTGATGACCAAACAAAATAATAATACCTACTAAACTCGATTTGTATGGTCAAAATGGCGACATTACTTTTGGGTTAACTTCGAAGGTCAGAAAAATCAAACGAAATTCTACTGTTTATTCTATAAATCACTATGTTATAAATATCACTAAGCCTGTCATAATCAGGTATACAAAACGTAAGCACAAAGGTATAAACAACACACGTAAAAGCACAATTTAAAACAACGGAAGAGTAAATAGACAGAAGCGGGAGGGCGGTTTTATGATTTACCAGCTGATTGGACAACTGCTGTTGTGTTCACGTGGTAATCGCGGTGGCATCCACCGGGAATTTTGTATTCTGGAAAAGGCGCCAAATAAATTAGAAAATACTGCCATCTATTGACTAAAATTTTACATAGTACTTCACAGAGAATAGTAGTCGCTTGTATTACTTTTTTCCAATGGCAATAATAACAACTTTTTAAAATATTAACTTGGAAAAGGGCCTTTTGGTACCCACACTTTCTGAACAATTGACAAGTGGCGGATCTAATGCCCAAGAGGTAAGAGGGATCAGTGCGGACCACCCCAGCCAACTCCCCTTATTTCGCTAGTGCTTCTCTTTCCTTACGGGTCGTTGCTTCTTTATGGGTCCGCCGGATTTCAAAAACCCGGACTCGTAAAAAAGGTAATGGGTCCGTGTTAGTGAGCCTATTTCTAGAGAGAATCAGTAATGTCAATGTCATTGGAAGTTTGATGCACAATGACAACTTTCAATGACATGACGTGTGTTGCCAACCCGTACGATATTTATGGGGGCGTACGATGATTTGGCCAATGGTACGATGTACGATAATAAACATCTAATGTACGATAATTTTTATATTTGCTGATTTTTTTTAAGGTTCCAAATTATATTTGTCAAACAAAATTAAACGTAGAAAAAATTCTAAAAATGTCAATGTCAATTATTATGACAACATCAACAAGTAGGTATCTCTCTTTCTTTCCCTCTCTAGTTTTTTAGTTTTATTTTACAGTGAAAACACAGATACATATATAAAATAAATGTTTACAGTATGTGCTGCTAGCGTCACTACTGGTGAAACTTGGCATATGTTTCCCCTTTGACTCCAGTATAAAAATTATTCATTTTTTTATAGCAATTTGAATTTATATTTTTTAGGGTTTTATTTTTTTTTGGATTTTTCTTTTGTACGATAATTTTGCCCTAAAAACGAAAATTTCGACGTGAGAACTCGATTATTTGAACTTTTGGAGTTGGCAACACTGCACTGTCACTACATTGACATTTCTGCTTTGTTGCTTCTTTTGTCATTTGTCAAAAAGCTTTCAAAGTTTGTTATTAACTTTTATACTGTACAAGAGATATTATTAAAGTGTATTGTAGGCGCATAGAAACTTTAAATGAAAGTTGTAATAATGTGGCTGCCGCTTTATTTTTTCTACTTTTTTATATTATTTATTAGCATTAGTTCAATAGGTATTGATGATCTCAATGTACCTCCAGAACATGTAACATATGTTTTCAATGCTTTCCCTAGTGTTGCTGATGCTTGTCTATCAGAACCTCAATGTACATACAAAGATTTAGCAGGGATTAAAGGATGTTGGGGCTATGAACATGACTGTTATAGAAATGTTTCATACCCTCTGCAACCTGTTTGTCCTGGTGATCACCGGGGCTGGGTAAAGACGAAAGAGGCTCAGTATGATACATTCTATACTCAAGCTGATTTTGGTAAGTATTGATCTAAATATACTAAACTTCAATGGCTAGGGCAAACTGTTTTTGTTAAACAAAGTAATGCTATAAAAAAATTAATCTGTGAATCTAATCATTTGGATGGTTCCATGTGATAGGATTTCAAGGATTGGTGACCACGAGAACCGGATTAAATAGCCCACCTAACTGAATGTCAGAATATTGCTACAATCAATACAGCTATTTCCTTGGTGATCTTCTAGAGATAAATATAATACTAAAAGTATGTGGCCTGCACATTTTCTCTGAAATATTTTTATGTATAAAAGAACATTGACATGGAGTGAGTTGTCTTGAGCCAATATTGCCCACCCTATCAAATATGACAGTACTTTTTGGTCTATTAATCTTACATTTTACTCTTTAAAAATATCAGCTAAATAAATAATAATAATATAACTTAGTTTCAAGTAAATTGTGTCTCTTTCTAATTACAGGTTATGTAAAAGAACAAATAGACGATTTGATGGTCATGTGTGAAGCTACCTATCCTGATGACACTTCTCTGGAATGTTCAAAGTATTTAAGGTATTGACTTCATTTTAATAACAGTTAATATGTATGTAAGACTAAAGTTTCAATGTTATTAAACTCACCTATTACAAGGTGTCAAACACCATCATTAGAAATATAGTTTACTAGCGGACGTCACGCGGATTCACCCTCGTAGTTCCCGTTCCCATGGGAGTACGGGGATAAAGTATAGCTTATGTTACTCGCTGATAATGTAGCTATCCACTGCTGAAAGAATTTTTCAAATCGGTCCAGCAGTTTTAAGTTTATTCGTTATATACAAAAATACAAATCTTTCCTCGTTATAATATTAGTATAGATTACATTACTGCCTTCATACATATTCAAATCAAGATATAACATTGATTTATATTTTATTATGTACCCTTAAACTCTTAGTTAATATGAATATGTTTGAATTGCAGGTTTTGTCGTGGCAGGAACATGATGTTAAATTTTACAGGCCTTGTGGGTCGTGGAGACAACTTGCGTTATAAAATGGATATTCTTGGGCCTGGTCAGATAGGTATGCATCTTTTTTATTATTTACACTGGATTGGGTTTTTGGTAGTAAAAATATTTCATATACCTAAACGTTAAGCCTACTACTAATCCATACTAATTGTGAGTCACTAGAATTATTTAATTATTTTCGTTTTTTAATTTTCAATGAAGAATCAAATGAGTTGGCAATCTGGGCAAAAATGGAAGATATTTTTGTTAGTAATGAATAATTAATATATTTAAAAGCATGGGTGTACCCAGCATTTTTTAGGGGTGGTGCAGAAGTAAATAAACTCGATAAGTAGTAGGAAATTCTCTCGATTAAACTCGATAACTACACATGCGCGCTCGATTCATCGTTACTGCATTGTTTCACGCGGTAATTTTACCAAATGAATGATTAATTTTGATACTTAACCTTTCAACTGTCATTAACGAGACACAATAGAATTTTAATTGTTATCCACCTCAATGAGGCGTCGTAACAGATGATGAGATAATAAAACTAACCTTTTAGCTTTAAGTCAGGAAGTAGGGTGGGGCAGATGCCCCACCTTGCCCCACCATGGGTACGCCTACGTTTAAAAGGATTATTAGTTTCCAACATAATTTTTTGCTCAAAATTTATGCTTAGAAGCTATAACCAAATTGACGCATGCATATTTGTAATGTTTCAGGTGGATTCTGCAATTTTTATTCTGAGCGGCTCATGAAAGAAGCAGAACACATGAGTGCTCTACAATCGTGGGGTCCTGAACTTGTGCATTTTGTGAAAACCCCTCAAAGACCCATAGCTGATGGAATGTGTGATATAATTATAAATAAACCAACATACATAATGAAATTAGATGCAAGTATGTTAGGTTTTAGATGCACATAATCTACATCATCATCAGCCATGTCTACATATCAATAATATATTTCTGTGTTTCAGCTGTTAACATGTATCACCATTTCTGTGACTTTTTCAACTTGTATGCATCTCTACATGTGAATTCAACACATCCTTCTACTTTTTCTAAAGACAATCACATATTGGTCTGGGAAACATTCACCTATGAGTCTGCCTTTCAAGAAACATTTCAAGCTTTTACTGATAATCCTATTTGGGATTTAAAAACATTCAGAGGAAAAGTAGTATGTTTCAAAAATGTTGTGTTTCCTCTTCTACCTAGAATGATCTTCGGCCTTTATTACAACACTCCCTTGGTAAGTTTATTTCAGTTTTTAAACATTAGTCAAGAAGCAGGCCAAATAAGTAAAAAAACCCTGCCATAATAAATGCAGTTTTGCAAGGTTTATTTGATTGAATAGTGGATTTATTATGAGTTCCTATCGTCTGTCGACAATTGTTTAGTCGTTATCAAATCATTCAACTTGCAAAAAAAATATTTTGAATACTGTTCGTCTTTTGCAGATATATGGTTGCGAAAGGAGTGGGTTGTTCCATGCATTCTCAAAACACATAATCCACTCTTTACATATAAAACTACACCCACGGACCAGCGACAAAGTGAGAGTAACCCTGCTATCAAGAGGTACGATGTATCGATCAATATTGAACGAGAAGGCCATCATTGACGCTTTGACTAAAGTTGAGGGGTATGAAGTGAATCGGGTGGTGTACGATAAAACAGTGCCTTTTCTGAAGCAGCTAGAATTAACCCATAATACAGATGTGTTCATTGGCATGCACGGGGCCGGATTAACGCATCTACTGTTCTTACCTGATTGGGCGGCCGTGTTTGAAGTGTGAGTACGATTTTTAGGATATAAATACACAAGTTATTTTTGTATAATGATAAATAAGATTGATGAGTGAAAACTTTGTCACATAGGTAATGTATTTTTTCAGTTATAACTGCGAGGATCCTAACTGCTACTTAGATCTAACGAGACTTCGCGGACTTAAATATGTAACTTGGGAAGATAAAACAAAACTTGTGCAACAAGATCAGGTAAATTTTTATTTTATATTGCTTTAAACGTAAGCACTTGTGTAGAATTACAAGGCCTGCGTCCACTCATGGCATGGCACGGCACGGCAAGGGATTTTTATGCGACGAATAGGAATACAACTTAATGACAATAAAATTGAAATTTCAATAAAATTGGAAAGGACGTCGCGGCATGCCTAAGGATACCGCGGCATCGTTGCCGTCAGCATGCGCTTGCATGTAGTGATGCCGAAGGATCCCCTACCCTGTCGTGCCGTGCCGTGCTGCAAGTGGGTGCAGGCCCTAAGTGTGCCCTGGCCAGTCAGCCTCGCATTCCTGACTGCCAAATATTTTGACCACGGCATAAGTCACAACAACAACACAAAATAGTTGGTTAGGCTAAACCATAGCGATTTCTAAAACATTCGCGACTTCTGCCATTTCTAATATGAATTCTATTTTCAGGGTCATGGGCCCGGTGGCGGTTCACATGCAAAGTTCACAAACTATTCATTCGACGTACGTGAGTTTTTGAGGCTAGTAGAGAAATGTGCGGAGCACGTGCGTCAACAAAAAGCCTTCAACGATTTCCTCGAAGCCTCCGGAGTAACGCGAGCACACGAAGAGTTGTAAGCCAGGCATCAGTTTCTGTTTCCTAACTTGTGATATTTCTTCCTAATTATTTTACTTTTTTTAAATCATTCCAATTTTAGTGAAATTAGGTATTAAGTACTTTTGTTACGTATTTTTGAATCTCGTTATAATGCAAATTGAAAACATTATATGAAACGCTTACTACGCTTAGTACGGTAGCTTTAACGTTAGTTCGCAACGGTATTATTACAAGATGTCGGTTTAAGTACGTACAAAAGTAAAATTCAGTTGTGAGTAAAGCTACGGTTCGCTAGAAGAGCGGTGGCCGCACATTACGGCTACAGTGATGGCTGTTATGAAAGTGGCAACAATTTAAATCGTTGAATTCGCCTTACGGTGTCAAAAGATAGTCGCGTTGCTGTTTCGTTTTGACACCTCTGACTCACAATGATGCAGTAACTTGACTTGATTGCCATGGAAACGCTATTTAATAACGTGTGAGCTTATCAGTATGGACACTTTTTCGCCTGACTAAGTACGGTGCGTGAGGGCAAATCTAGCGATTTAAATCTTTGGGCAGCAGGGAATGACTTTACGGTGTCAAAAACGCTCTATAGGAAAACACACTCTTATGTGGCGACGACCGCTCTTCTAGGAAACCATAGCTTAACAATAACTCACTATTTAATTGCATATAAAAGTACAACATGGCCCAATTAAAATTTAATAGAATCGGACATTCGAAGTTTCCAGCAGAAAATTCGTCTCCATTTAGAGCCTAATCTGTTATATAATCTCGTGAAAAGTCAATTAAATTAAAATCCATTGCATTATGCGCGCTTAATATAATCAGGCAAATTATATTAATGTATCTTCAAGAAGTGCATTAACGGGTAAGGGAAGGAGGGTATGTTGACATCTCCGCGGACAAAAAGGCAATAGCAGTCGTTTTCCATACTGTGCTATGGCAGAACTGCCAAAAGCCTCTAGCTTCTGAACACGATTTTCGGTCGAAACCGGAACCGGAAGATGCTCACTTGGTGGTAGATAGTAGGAGGTTGGGGAAGTATCTCCTAACATAGTTTGCGACGGTTCCGACCGGGGATCGTTTTAGGACCTCAGGCTTTTTAATCTTTTTCCACTGCGCATGAGATTTCTCTTCGAACTTGTGTAGGCGCTATAGGTACCAACTGTAAGATAAGTTGAGACCGGTGAGTGGGGTCGGTTTGAGGCAACCTGTGATAGTGGCTAGTGGCATGTTTTGGACATTGCAATGTTCACTTCGTCGGAAGACGAGTCAGTTATTTAAAATTAATCTTGGTTCGAGTAATGTCTCTGCCATCAGCGTTGGATATTGTCCTTTAACATAAGAGACCTTCTGTCCTTTAACATGTGAGACCTTCTTGTTTAAAGATTCATGCAATGCATTTCTCATATTTGCCACTGTCTCACAGTTGTGGACTAAGCCTGTATGAAGCTCGGGGCGGCAAAGCTAAATTACAATGAAAGTGAGCGATGTGAACTCAAAAATGTTTGCACCCTACATTTAAATTGTTAACTTACGAAATTTAACCAACGAAAGTGGTACTTTCGTAAGTTTACCGAAGTTTAAATTGGATATTTTTATTATGTTAGTATTATTTAGTAATGAAAGTACCACTTTCGAAGTTTGCCAGGGTATGAATAAATATCAAATTAACTTTTATGTAAAGTAAAGTAAAAATTTATTTGCATAGGTTACAGGTACAGTAAATAAGATGTAACAGTTAAAATATGGGTGATCCTTGTAAAATCTACTTTATATTAGGTATGAATTGATGATGTAAAGTTACAAATGTGTATTTATTTCTGATCCTTGTAAAATATTGACAATCTGTTGATAGTCTAAAAAAGTACCATTTTGAAAACCAAATGTATCGCGGTACCTTTATACCTGTTACAAAAAAAAATGTTATCATTTATGTTTGCTTTCAAAACGCTCACCTGTAAAATTCATTTTCTGCAAATTGGGAAGTTTGTCGTACCTAGAGGTGGAAGTCGATTGGTTCCCTTTATGTTGAGTCCCTTTACGTCGAGTCTGAGGTTCTTACAAAATATTGCTATTTTACGTTTTCTAATACCGTTACGTCGAGTTTGGTTAATAGGTACAGTCAGGATATAAATTAAAAACCAGTATCATTAAAATATTGTAAATAAATTATTTTCGGTATTGCTCCATGAACTGCACCCAGGTTCTTGATTCTCTTGGCGATAGTCTTGACGCCTTTCTTCTATGTTAGAATTATCCATGTGCTGCAACCGGGTTCTTTATCATATTTACTTTGAGGTCTTGATGGGCTACATTCGGGTTTGTGGGTTATATCTACACTGTCATTTTGAACACTGGCAATATTTTGTAGATCTAGGTTTAATAATTCGTAAGAGACGCTGGAATCATCTTTCCAACTTTTAGTGTTGGATAGGTTCTGATGGTGGTGCATGCACACTCCTAGAGTCTGGCCACGCTAAGTCTGCATAAGTTAAAAAAAAACGGTCAAGACCGAATCGAACTCGCGCACCAAGTGTTCAGTACCATTTTAAATTTTCATCGGCAAGGCCTATATTCGTAACCGATAGGGAAATCGTGGCCCCCGGCAACAGGGCAACCGAAGGAACACGGGTGGGTTTAGTCAGTACGAGTCTGACACGCCCTCCCGCTCCACCCAGAGCGGGAGAAGTTATTTGATAATTTCCCACCCAGAGAATTTTTACACTGCACACTATGGAAAATATAGGTCGGTATCGGATCAAAAATCTGTAACTTCATGATTTTTTGTCGTATTGTGATGAAATTTGGCACAAATATGCAGTAAGGTTTGGAGATTCGAATGATGTAGTTTATAGTGTTTTCTTGTATATTTATGTATGTTATTTTGCATAGAATGAAAGAAATGGGAAAAAATCACGAAAAAAATAGTTAAAAATTTATTTCAAGTGGAATACAAGTTTATAATGACTAAAAAGATTAAACCATGGTTAATTAAACAAGCAAAGTAAACAATATATAAATATATATATTGTTAGGACAGCAGTGAAATCACAATTTAACAAAAGAATTATTTATTAACCTAAAAGCTAATCACATGAACTTTATAAAAGTAATTATTAAACTTAGCAAAATTACAATCAGAGGAACAAAATCATCACCAATTAAATCAATAAAATAAACCAGAGAATAATGAGATACAGAGATACCAGATTTTAGCAGATTACACCGAACGGCCGACGAGTAGTACGTACGCACACGACGCAATCCGAACAGAAAGTGAGTCCGAGGCGCCGCTCGCAGTGGTTTTATAGTGAGCGCGCCCCACCCCGTCCGTGGGCCGTGTAGTAGTAGTCAACACGGCCATCCTGATCATGCGTCGTCCTCGACAGCATCAGAAAGGTCCGGCAGGCTACGCATGGCTGCTCCATGGGTTTCGTTAGCTGAACGGGAAAGCCTAGCGACTGGCTTTGCACCATGAAGAGCAGAAGTGGTGTCTTCAGTGAGATCGTCTTCTGTGAAACCAACAAGAGAGATTAACGTCTCTCGGAGAGCAAACACATTTGCCTATTCTTTTGCTTGCACTCAATTCGTCTTACGTGGCCTTTTTCTTTCATTCAACAGACACATAAACTGACTAGCTAAATAATCTATGGGATACTAAGACGTCATCTTAGTACTCCATAGAGTTCCATTCATCACATAAAGACATCATGACTCATGTCATCAACATTCATACATCATGCAACACACATGAATCCATCTTCATTCACTGTCATGTAGGGCATTTATCGCCGAAAGGATCGTCTCGCAGTCCGTCCTCTACATGACCCATCATGTAGGGCGATTACCAAATCACCGAAAGGAACGTCTCGCAGTCCGTCCTCTACATGACCCATCATGCAGGGCGATTACCAAATCACCGAAAGGAACGTCTCGCAGTCCGTCCTCTACATGACCCATCGTGCAGGGTGATTACCAAATCACCGAAAGGAACGTCTCGCAGTCCGTCCTCTACACTTCAAAACACGTTATACGGGAACGAGATCCGTTATACGTGGGTGGCGAGGCCACTCTTTGTGAGACCGGTTAGGTACCTCGCAGTTTACCTGACGTAGACGTCTCGCAGTCCGTCTATTGTCTCACCTCAGGATCTGCACAACTCTATGGCAATGCAGACCCTTCATGGCACGCAAGCGTACTCACGCTCAAAGAATGCAACGCAAGTCTCAGGACACCACTCTCCTTTCCAGAGCACCATGTACCGAGCAGCAGCTTGCGTCGTCTTGCCATATGAGCCTGTCAACAAGCGTGGCTCATACCGCCCACTAGGCAGCGTGCGTGTGACCCTATACGGCCCTCGCATCCCGTCCATCTTTTCGGTTGCCTGCGAAAACTTAATGACGAAGACCAAATCATTCACATTCAAAACTTTTGGTGGTCGTCGGTCTCGATTTACATAATCGTGTTGTCGAGACTGGTTTTGTATTAGTAGATCAGTTGCACGGGCTCGATGTAACGCTCTTTGTGTTTCACGATTGGGCTGCACACCTTCCAAAGCGACATCACGGACCAGTGACCTAATGACGGGGGTTGCCGCGTCAATGCCCACCAGCAGAATTAACGGCGATGCCTGAGTCATCTTCTGCTTGTTCACGTTAAGGATCAGTTGGAGCCTCCACAGCGTCTCGGACCAGGCTGCCTCTTTGAGATTGGGCTCGATGTGAAGAAGGTTCAGTAGTGCTACTCCGCAAAAAATCCCACCGCGATAACCTAGGCGAAGCGAGCCGCCAATAGTGTCAATCCTTAGCAACTGACAGCTCACTCCACGCTCACCTCACCCAAGATAACACGGCGAGATGGTTACAGAATAGCACCACAGAACGGTGCGGGCGTACCTTTCGACCTGGCCGTTTGATTGGTGCATCTCTGCAGTAACCAAATGTATCTCCGATCCCATATCCTTAACAAAATCTAGGAACCTAGCGGACTGATACATTCTGCCTTTGTCGGTTACAATCATTTTTGATTAATTGAGAGATTGGAAATGTTTTCGTTGCATAGCCCTCAATGTACTTCCGAAAGTAACCGGCCAGTCCCAGGAACTGCCTAACTTGTTTGATATTTTCCGGGATGAGCGAGTCTACTAATGCCTGGATCTTGTGAGAGCTCGGTTTAACCTGACCTTGACTTATTATTTGGCCAAGATATTCAACCTCGGTGGTGAGAAAGACACACTTGCTTATGTTTATCGAAAAGCCAGGCTTGGTCAAGGTCGTAAGTACCTGTCGCAACAGGTCGACACCTTCGTCCACTGTGGCGCTTATCAACAACACATCATCTATGTAAACTAGGACTTGTCCCGCGTCGATGAATTTGCGCAGCGTTTTGTTAATGATGCGTTGATACACAATGGGCGAATTCGTCAGGCCGTATGGCACTTTTTTAAATACTCATAATGCCTCTCAGGCGTAACAAATGCGGTGCGATGGACTGACTCATCACTAACACACACCAGATAAATGGTGGAAACCAGAAGCCATATCAAGAGATGAGTATCTTGTCATGTTTATGTCACCTAAACGATCGATATGGGGTCATCTATTAACGGGAGCGGATATCGCTGTTTGACAGTCACCCTGTTCAAAGAACGAAAATCAACGCAAAGCCGGTCCGAGCCGTACTTTTTCTTCACTAAAATTATCGGACTAGAATACTCGGATTCAGACTCTCGGATAATACACTTCTGTAGAAGGTCATTGATGATTTCGCGAACTCTAATTTTCTCAGCAATTGAAAGTTTATAAGGGCGGTAGGTAACCGGTACATCGCTGGTTACATTGATGTGCATTTCACCCGTAGTGACAGTAGTTGTCGCTGTGCCTGTTACAAAAAACTCCGCAAAATCATCAATTACCCTTCCAAGAGACCTCCGCTCTGCACCCTGTAGTGGTGTAACTACAGGTATGTCTGTTTCTTTAGAGACCGTGAACACATTGGACGTGTTCTCACTGTCGGGCGCGCGTGTAAGATATTGTCGGTTTTTAGTTCTGATGTACGTTATGCCATCTCTATTCAAAATGTCAGTTCCAATTATCAGGGGTGTACTCATAAATGCGGCTGGTACTACAACGAAATATGCCTCAAGTGCGATATTAGCAAACTCAACCGTAATGGTTACGTAAGACGTAGACACAATTTCGTGGTTACTAATACCCTTAAGCAAACACCTAGTAGGTTTTACTGAACAAGCCAAATGTTTTACTACGTCGGACGATATGAGGCAGACATTAAGCGCGCCGCCGTCTATTAACACATCGACCGGTATGCCGTGTACTACTGCGGTAGTTATGTCACTGTTTCTTCCGCAGGATCCTGACAAAAATGTACGTTTCGTTTGTTATGCTGACCCTGTGGTCCAGACGATCTTTCTTTGGCAAAAGAAACGTCTTCCGTATGGCCCTATCTTTTTACAGAACGTGCAGGTTGGAACGTTGGGGCGTACTTTGGACACTGGCTGTGATGGTTTAATTTTTTTTTTGAGCAATTGTGAGACAAGTGACCTTGGCCCTTACAGTTAAAACAGGTCTTGCGCTGATCCGAATCAGCACGTTCTGCACCACGTTTTCGTGATAGAGGGTAGGCCGTAGTTTTAGCTGAGCCACCCTTCGTTTGATCTGGTTTCACATAGATAGATAGAAAGGACACCAGATTTTCTGAAGAGAGCTCTGCGTTTGCTGCCGCTGCCCGCACTTGTGCATCGTCTATGCCGCGAACCACTATTTGCGTCATTAATTCCTCACTAAGGCCTTTGACAATGCGCAAGTGGAGCAGGATACGTCGCGCGTACTCGGCGTACGATGTGAATTTGTTAGACGTCGTATTCATCGTTTCAAACAGTATTGTTGCGTAATCTAATTTTCGAGGGCAAAGTGGTTTGAATTCGCGTTTAAAGCTACTCCACGATCTATCAGAGGTTACCCATTCATTTAACCAAGTTCTCGCGTCGCCTTTCAAACATCCAGCTACACGTGACAGGCATTCTCTGTCGCCCCAACGATTGGCTATTTATGCGCGATCCACTTCATCACACCAAGAGTCCACGTCATGGATAGACGGGTCAAAGTTTGACACAAAATAATGGGAACGTCCCGGATTTATGGAATGGATCGCCTCTACTATAGCTTGGGCCACAGACGGCGCCGTTGAGTTCGGTTGCGGAATGGGGGTAGACGTGAGTTTGTTCTCGATCATTTCCAGACGGGATAAGATTGTGTCTAGTGTTCGCGTTTCTGCAGGGGTAGACCGCGGTGTCTGGCTAATGTATGACGCAAGCGGCGGCGTCCTGTTCGATCGTATTGTAGAGGGAGTCCGTTCGCGACGACTACGTGACTTTTTCCGTGTTTTTTTTGTGTACCTCGCGACTGATCGCGCCTACAATGCCGTCGGTGCGATCCGCTACGTGATCTGCTACGTGAATTATGCGTGTTAGGCATGTTCACCCGTCAAAACAAGTTCTAAGTACACAAAACACAAAAAAATCACACACGTGGGTAATGACAAAGTTCCTCCGTTACGAAATTCAAACTTGGTCAAGTGGCCCAGATTGGGTTTGGATTGTTATCCCACTTCTGATGTTAGGACAGCAGTGAAATCACAATTTAACAAAAGAATTATTTATTAACCTAAAAGCTAATCACATGAACTTTATAAAAGTAATTATTAAACTTAGCAAAATTACAATCAGAGGAACAAAATCATCACCAATTAAATCAATAAAATAAACCAGAGAATAATGAGATACAGAGATACCAGATTTTAGCAGATTACACCGAACGGCCGACGAGTAGTACGTACGCACACGACGCAATCCGAACAGAAAGTGAGTCCGAGGCGCCGCTCGCAGTGGTTTTATAGTGAGCGCGCCCCACCCCGTCCGTGGGCCGTGTAGTAGTAGTCAACAATATATATATATATATATATGAAAACAATTTACTAAATTAAAATCAATCTCAATCCTATACTCTGGCTTCAGGAAATGATGTAGCTAGGTACAAATATAAGTAATAACTAAATATAAATATTATTTTTAACTTATACCACTTCAGGATCAGGGTCAGTAAATGTGGGTTCACTTTCAGGTGCCACGTTTAAAAGACTTAGTGCCTCTTCTTCAAGTTCTTTCACATTTCTTACGTACGGTTTTCTCAAACTTGTTATATATGGATCTGACGTGTATAAAAGTGTTTTAAAGACATCTTCATTTGTAGCAGATCGGGAACATTTTCTGGCATGATGAAGTCGTATGTTTCTGTAGTCTTTGTTGCGAGACTCTTGTGCGTCTTCCGATAGCTGTCCAATAGGAAGCACCGCAAAATGTTTGATAACGTTTTCCCCGTGTATGAGTATTTTATGAACGGAGGATGACATATAATACCAATCGTAATTACTTACATAGATTCTTGCAGTTTCTATTGCATATTCCCCAAATTTTTCAGGGTCGATCATCATTCCAGAAGAAAGAACTTGCAAGATAATGTATAGGCGTTTAATCAATGCCTCATCTACACTTGTTATTTCCGATGAGCAAGTGCTATTATAGAAGAATCTTCGTGTGGTATTGCCATCGTTCGTATTCCCGCTAACTTCCGAGGTTTGTCGACGATTAATCCCAACTCCTCCCTGAAACGTTTTTGAACAAGTTCTTTCTTTTCTTTTTTTAATCTCTTATTTTCCTCAGTTGAAGCAGACCAAGTCTTAAACGAAAGATTGTAGGAAATATGCAATATCATTTCCATGCAGTGAATCCAGGCGTGTAAGGTGGACAATCCGTATTGGTAGGCGTTTTCGTTTTCAGGTCTGGCAGTTACTTTCGATAGGTCATTCATTAGCCGTGGAGTAGCCCCACATATCGTGCATGTGGAACCAGATGGAGTATCTGTAAGGCCACCTTTCCATCGATCGTCGTTAGAAATAGTTCATGCTTCACATTTACTACAACACCATCTTTGTTTATAAGTGATGCTTGTGCAGCCCTAATTTGTTTTTTAATATCATCGACAACTGCCTTGGTTTTTTCTGGAGTTTCCTTACAAAACTCAATAGAAATGGGTCTGCAAAAACGGACAGATGAAGATACCGGATTTTGCCAAACAACGGATCCCGATTGCACATCAACTAATCTGATGGGCACTAATGAAGTGATGATCAAATTGGCATCTGAAATTGTTTCCGACTCTTCTGCAAGTATTTGCTTGTATTGGCTTTGACCAGATGAACCATCACATCCCCATTTACAATAAAGGATCAATGTTCTATGTTGTTTTTGGAAAACAGAATCGATTTTTAAAATTCTAGCAGAAGTATGATCCAATAAATCTTGGATATTAATCGCTTTAGCATAAGTATTCGTGATTTCGATTGTAGAAGATGGTGGATAACAGGATCTTTTTATTTCTTGTATTTTGTAGTAAGGCGGGAATATACAACACTTTCATCCGTTGGTTAAGTTTTTCAGGTACATATATTGTGCTTTTGTTAGATCCAAATCTATAAAAAGCACTCAATGCTTTCGTATCGGAAAGAATCTTCATCTGGTCTGAGTCGTTCCACTTACTTGAGATATCTAATTTCTTTTGAGTGTCAGCGGTTCTTAATTCTTCGACAAGATGAGCTTCTGTGTACTCACGTAAAGCCCGTAGTCCCTGCACATAGGCGTTTTTTATATGCTCGAAGCTATATTCTTGGAGTAGAAGAGTGTTTTTCCTCTTCTTGGTAGATTCTGAGGAGTCTCCATAAGCCACGCATGCTCTTCCTCGATGGCCAGATGTTGATGGCGTAGAATATTGTTCAGAATCCGGTAAATTTAACGAGTACCTTGAGTCCAACCAAGTACAATTCTTCTGTGAAAATGTTTCTTTTTTCCGAGATGCCAGGGCCCAGCGCTTGTTGAAAATAGAAAGAATGTGCCTTTGTATGTCACTAATTATAAAACACAAGTTGTTTTCAGAAACATTGAGCTTTTCCACTAAAACTTTGGATAATGATTCCATGGTCTCGCCGCCCTCGATATAGGGGATTATGAAGTCTCGTTTGATACAGCTGAAGGAAAACATTTTAACACTTCACAATCTGCAGAAATAATAGGCGTAGATGAGATTTGCTTCACTTAAAGTTACACTGATGTAGATGGTTCGAATAGTTTTTGCTTCCCTTTATATACTCATTTTACAGTATCGAATTGGTACCTACATCATTCATCATCATCATCGGCCTATAAATGTTCCCACTGCTGGGACACAGGCCTCCTCTCTGTGAGAGGGAGTGGGCCGTAATCCACCACGCGGGCCCAGTGCGGGTTGGTAGATGTCACATGTCTTCGAATTTTCGGTTCCAGGACATGCCGGTTTCCTCACGATGTTTTCCTTCACCGTTTTGAGAGCAGTGGTGATAAAATAATTTACACAAAGTAAAGCGCCTGCCTGGGTTCGAACCTACGACCTACAACTCATAAGTCGCAGCCGTTACCACTGGGCCACCACTGCTCTCTCCTACATCATTATTATCTTGTAATTTCCCACGCAAACCGAGTGCAAATTTGTAAAGGTCCCTTTGTTATCACGAAATAATGAAGAAAATATCCAAAAAGTTCCATATTGTTCATGTGAATGGTGTCAGTGGTAAACCGCAAAAGAAACCAATTTTCGGGTTCTGACTTTTATCAGTTTTTTTCTCATATCTTCTAAAACCGCAAATATCCGCAGCTGATTTTTTTTGCATTCTATTTATGAATAGTTAGACTACTAGTCAACACAAAAAGTAGCGCTTGGGCAAACGTGGGTAACACTGAAAACCTTCGACGAAAAAAAATATAAGTGAAAAATAAGGTATGTCACTTTTTAAATAATTACTGAAATATTTTTCTTTACTTTTAAAATCATTAAGCTGTATCGCAAAAAGCATAAAACAACCTTTCTAAAAATGTACAATACTGCATATCTGTACCAAGTATTTTTTTCACAATATGGTATTGAAACATGTATACGCAAAGACTTGAGTTTGGCACTTCTGTCTTCTATGTATTTCTATCTATGAAAAAAATAATAATTTCGCGTATTAAGTGAAAAAATCCTAATGAATATTATAATTTGACTATTAGAGAACCTAATAAAATAGCCATATTAGCCAAATTATGATATTCGTAAAAAGCATTTTTGATATGCGCTTGTTCTACCATTTTCCATAGTGCTGCGGTGTAGAATATTGCAGTTTTAGGTCAGCACCATTTCTTGACCGATAGTGGAACTAATGTTATTTTTGTTGATGATTTCTGAAAAAGTGTGCTATTATTTAGAGACATCGTTTTATTTTTCCTTTAATTTTACATAAACTTTTATCACATAGAACATTTTCAGATTTGTCTCTATGCAAACTTCGGAGATAAGGGCGGGGGTTTTTTTTTTAATTTTCGTAAAATGTCGAAAACTAGGCGGCCTAAAAAAATGTTTGAGAATGTGCAAATAACGCTCTTTCATATGATACCCCACATGCCCAAGTAGCCCCACTTTTTTTTTTTTTTTTTTGGGTGGGAAATTATCAAATAACTTCTCCCGCTCTGGGCGGAGCGGGAGGGCGTGTCAGACTCTTACTGACTAAAACCCACCCGTGTTCCTTCGGTTGCCCTGTTGCCGGGGGCCACGATTTCCCTATCGGTTTTCTTCGAACCCCCGGCAGGCATTGGCCCTAGCGGACCCCGTCAATTCTGCTGACATCTCTTTGAGGCGCGCGTGGAACACAACGCGCCGTCGACCCGGGCTTGGTCCTTATCGGACGGCGAGCTACCCATTGCTCACCGTCCGCAAGCCCGCGCCTACGGTGGCCGGAAATAGGCTCGCGATTCCCGCCCCGGGCGTCTCCTTCTATTGCGGCGGTTAGGGGCGTGAGGGCGCGAAATTTGCCTCTCCCTCACGCGTTCCGCCTCCTCCTTCGCGAGCATTACCGCTTCGCAGAAGGAGGTGACGGCCTGCCATTTCCTCTCGCTCCGTACCATGGCCTGAACCAGGGCCGAACGCGAGAGATCACCGCCGCCGATCGCCTCTACGAGGACACGGCGTTGCTCCGCCCAAGCCGGGCAGACCTCCACCGTATGCTCCACCGTGTCCTCAGGCCGATCCACACAATGGTGACACCCGGGGGTTTCCTCCCGCCTTATCCTATACAGGAACCTCCCGAAACAGCCGTGCCCGGTGAGGACCTGCGTCAGGCGGAAGGTGAGGACGCCGTGGCGTCTCTCCAGCCACTCCTCAAAGAGGGGTCTTATCGCCGCAATTGTGGCGTGCCCAGCGCGGGGTTGCGACAATCGCAGTCTCCATGACGCCATGAGATCCCGCTGGAGCTCTGTCCGCTGTGCCGCGATTTCTTGCGGCATCGGAGTTAAGCCCCGGCGTTTCGCCTCCTCGCGCCACTCCCAGATGTGCGCGAGGACAAGTAGCCCCACTTCAAATTGCAAAAAAAAAACTTATTTGCAAAATAGTTGGGCAAACGTCATCTAAAACTATTTCAAGTTGATAGCATTAATAGTTCTTATTGCCAGCTGTGACACACAGACAGACGGACAGACTGAGTCGCACCATAAGGGTTCCTTTTTACCATTTTGGTACGGAACCCTAAAAACCGGTGGTATTTGAAAGTCTATAGACGACAACACCATCTGTCTTACGAAAAAAGAATTTGATACTGTGTTCGTCTTTTTTGATAGATTATTTTGTTTATATTCTGACTTATTCCTGGTATAGAATAGTTATTTTAGCACGATGCATTGTTTATTTGATACAGTTTTGTCATCGTATGGAGGTAGATCATAGGTACTACACAGTCTATTACACATACTCTAATAGGCAAAAATCAAAAGGCAAAATATCATTACATCTACTTACACGTCAACTTTTCGATATCTTGTAAACATTGTCGTTTTTGGTAAGGACGACATCGTGCTGTTCCTTCACATCTTGGAATTTACATATAAAAAATTATACAATAACTCCCGCACTCTACTTTTACCCATTTACAGGTTTAACTATTTTTCTACTTTATTTTGTGAAAACAATATAAAGCGTAAGCTTTCTGACATTTCAAGTACCCCGAAACTGAAATAACTGACTGATGTAAAAGTTTACCATATATAAGACTTTTTGGTGTTGCCCATTTATGCCATTGCAGACTTAGCGTAGCCAAACTCTATCGCCTACTTCAACATTAATGTCGCCTGTTTCGTTGCCTTCCAAAATATTTTATTATGGTAATTAAATCCATTTTAGATATTGTGAATATACTTCGTACATCTACTCTTCAGTAATCCTAAAATGGAATAAAATCCATCAGAAAAGTCGAGTAACATCAGTAAACTAGTATTAAGTCACTAATAATGACAATATTTAAAAAATTAACATAAAATAATCATACCTAAGATATTGGTTTCAATAAGTAAATAAATCGGCGTGCCACCTATTGAATAAAAAAATTACCTATGTACTTCTCCAGGCCACATAAACCATGTGAACCTGACTGTACTTCAAAATGTGATATTAAGTCCCCTCCCCACTCAACTGATTTCTACTCCTACTTCTTCACTGTGCACGCGGTGCGGTTGTGGAATTCACTTCCGCCAGACATTAGGGACTGCCAAACTGTTGCAGTACCTATTTAAAAGAAGAGTGAAAGAAGTCTACTTTTCCACTTCGTCATATTTGCGTTGGTATTTATTTTGTATTTTATGTATATATTTTTGTTACATTATATTAGTGTTATTTATTTTAGAAGTATGTATGTATGTAAGTAAGTATATTTTCATATTATTAGTTTTATTTAATTAAGTGAATTGTTTTGATTTTATGTATTTTACTTTCTCTTTACTCTTACACACGGTGTCTACATCTCTTTTTATCCTCTGTCCTATCGCAGGTATGAGTATGCTGGAAGAGATTTCATTAGAAATAAGCATCACCTTTGTACGTATTTTTCTGTTCCTTTTGTCTTGTCTGTGTATTATTTGTGTGTACATAAATGGTTAAATAAATAAAGTAAGGGAGTAGAAACAGGACAGAAATCGTAGACTCGACGTAGGGGTATTAGAAGCAAGACAAGGTTCTTGGCTCGACGTAAAGGGACTCAACATAAAGGGAACCATTCAACCATAATTTCAAAGTTTACTAAACCGTAAATAAAATCCGAAACTACGTTACATGGAAAGACCTATTCCCAACAGAATATATTTTTTTTTAAATTCTGTTACAATACAAGGGCCCTAGTAACTACATTGTTGTTGAACAATTTTTAAGTCTTTGCTATCAGAAATCTTCACAAGCTTTTCTTCAGAGACAGTTTTCCGACGTTTCCTTCCAGTAGCGGTGTTGTAAGTCAAGGGTTGGAGGCCTCGGATCAATCGATGTCAAACTTCAATGGTCTTAGTTGTCATGCAGTTGCCGCCATTGTTGTTCATTACGTTTTTATTATAAAACACTAATATAGATTGATGAATTTTCTCAAAAACTTCCATTTACAAAGGCCAACATTTTCTCCATAACAAAGCCGAAGATTGTTTGTACATAAATCAAATTAATGTTACCTACCTACATAAACTTATAGTGAAGGTCGACAGTAACTTACAGGTAATAATCGTTGAAAAATTACAATGAATGTTGTTGATGTAATCTGGTTAATTTATTATTTGGTGAAGGCACCGCTAGTTTAATTGTAACAGCGCTCGTCGAACCTTAAGTTCAATAATTACAGTTCGCGATATTCAGATAAATGTTCACAACATCGGCTGAGAGCCCTTGTCCACTTGAGTTATTTACTGTACGGTTACACTTAATGTTGGGATCTTGTAATTCTTATATTGATTTCATTTTTTGTTGTATTTATACTGGAAAGATCCAGAAAAGGTTAATTTGATTTTGTCGGGAGAGCGCAATACTACAAACACACAAATAGTAGGTACCTCTAAGCTATCCTTGGTACAAATGTGTATCAAGTATACAGTCAATTTAAAAAAATTATACAAGTTAGAACAACATAGTTAAAACTTACGTGCAATCTCATTTGTTTTTGCGTTTATTATATTAGGTTTTATTAGAGGCGAATTTTTATCTTTTTTAATTGTTTTTTTAAAAGATTATATTCCAATTATGTACTAGGTACTTAATCAAATATCATTAGATATTAATTTGTTAAAGCCAGTGATAGCAACAGCATGTCAGATTGTCAGTATTAGAAATAGTGATGATCAAATAGTTGTATTCATAAAATTAAACATATTAAACATTTACCCCTTATTTGTAATGTTTCCCATTTCATGAAAAGAACAAGAACTAGTAGTGGACTTATCTAAAAAAATCTGTAAAAGGGGGAATTTGTTAATATAATATAGTGTACAAATGTTTAATTATTTTCTCACCGTAATCGTACGGACCCCTAAATCGAAAAGAGGTCGGAGGAGAGAGCATTAAATCGTAAAACAATCGCATAATGTGGAGGCAATATTTACAAAGAGAAATTAATGAGAGATGCCCGCGCGCGCCCTCGGGCTTCTGCGCTCATAACTTTTTGGCATAACCAGATCGTATCGCGAAATAAAAACCAAGAAGTTAATTGAAATAATATAATTTAAAAAAATTAATTTATGCTGAATTGTGTTAAATTAGTTATATTTAAAATGAATAAGTCTGTGATCTGTAGTAGGTACCTATGCGGGCAAATAACTAAATAAACGTATTAATCATGAGTCCTAGCTAGAGATATTTTAATCTAAAATTATTAATTTTTAATTGCAATATGCACTTAAGTGATACGTAATGAATGCTTTACTTTTATCGTTATTATTGTGATGATATTAATGCCTACGATATTTGTGACATCGCATTTCGCATTGAAAATATTGTGTTGTATCAGTAAAGTTAATTATATAGTGAATAAGACCTAATGTTTTGTACTTAATGTATTTGTAAAAAAAGTTTTTGAATAAATGTATTTTTGAATAAACCATATTTTTTATCTACATTCAAAATCCTCCTCATTAAAAAAAAATCTGTGCATAACAATAGAACAGGAATAAACATAAGAAATTATTGTAATATTTATGTATCTGATAAAGATGATGAGTCACGAGCTACCGAGTCCTAGGCAACTAAGTTCCAAAATAAAGTAGCTCATGACGAAAATGGACTGTTGTTTACAAAATTATATTTTAGTTTATTTGTACGAATAAAATCTCTGCAGAGAAATAATGTTGAGGGCGTGTATAGATATTAGAAGCATTAGGGCAAGGGGCAGGCGTAGTGTAGGCGCAGGCCGGGCCGCGAGCTCGCGGTGGCGCAGAGCGGGTGGTCGCCGATGCGACGACGCTGATTCATGTCGCTGATAGCTATCGCAGGCGCCGGCGCCCAGTGCTATTTTCTAAATTTATCACCATTCGTATTCGCCTACCACGCGTACTGTAGTTTTGAATAAAGGCATCTATAATTCTAGCCGAAGAAAAGATCTTAGCTCGATCTGGACCTGGATCTGATTTATGATTCCATAATATATTATTGAATAAAATATTCTAGAATTATTTCGAAAACAAGTTAATCAGATGGGATGTAAAATGTGCGTTGAAGTCAATTTAAAGGGGTTTAACTTCTCAATCCGGTGGGTCGATTGTTTCTGAATTTATGAATATGATCTACAACTTCGTTCATATCTAATAAGTAGTTCGTTGGGCATATGTATCATCATCTTCCTGCCTTTGTCCCATGTTATTTGGGTTCGGCGCAAAACGTTTTCTTTTTCCACTCTCCCCTTTCAACCGTCACGCTATCATTCACTTCCTTCGCATTCATATTATTCCTCAAACAATCCTTCCTCCACACGTTGTGCATATTTATATGCATATTCTTTTAATATTGAGTCATTTTTAGCCTTCTTAATTGTTTCTAATGTTTCTCTTATTCAATTAAAAGTTTAGTATTAGAAATTCTTCTAATGAACATGAAGAGGGTATTCGGGATCATTGATCATTTAGGTAAACAACCGGTGCACGTTTTGCGAAACGCTCATAACCATCCAAAGACACTAAAACGTGCTGCTATCCACTTTTAGACCGCTCTGAGCGGAGCCCCCGATGGCCTGTGACATCCTTGACTACAAAGGTAGCCTTGTTAATTATACCGTAGCACCACACCAGGGATTGACTTTCTTATATCAGGTGCTTCAGGCGTTCGGTTCATCTGCCTGTTGCCTTGAATCAGCAAACGGACTTCATTCAAAGCACAGAATAAATAAGAGGTAGGTACTCAAAAGCCCACTTGCTTCAAAGATTAACCAAAGTGGCCGTGTGGCCAGCGTATACTGACACTAAAGCATGCTTAATTTGCAAGACTGCAACCAATGCTAACGACTCCAGTAATTGTCAGACTAATCTAATTTGGGATCTCATCCGTGATTGAAACTTCGAGCATAAACTCATTGATATACTGTACTAGTATTGGCAATAACTTTTGCAGTAGATCACATAATGGGAAAGCTAATTTTCCAATCAAAACAAACAGTTTCGACATTTGCACTGAAGAAAGAATAAATCTAAGCTCCAATATCCTCAATAGTTACACAACCAATTGAACCATGTTTTCCATTAACTATGTCAAGTGGATTAACGGCACCTGAGAATGCCAAGTGTACCAACGAGAAAAAGAATTAATCTTGAGTCTACAAGCAGTTATTTATATAATAGCAGCGCGAATTAAGGCAACAAGTCACAGATTAACAATAGCAACAAACAAACGGAAGGTAACAGAACGAAGACAAACATTCGTGGCTCTTTCAAAGGCACACAATAGTCGTCATCAATTACAGGCAATAGATCGCCCAACATCATTTGTCCGTCCGTCCGTTACTCGACTGGGGCATTCCCACGGCTCTCGGGACGATCG
This sequence comes from Agrochola lychnidis, assembly GCA_963680765.1. Taxonomy (NCBI): domain Eukaryota; kingdom Metazoa; phylum Arthropoda; class Insecta; order Lepidoptera; family Noctuidae; genus Agrochola; species Agrochola lychnidis. The sequence continues at coordinate 13,649,266 of OY796858.1, forward strand.
TGTTTGTTGTCGGAATATGTCCAACGAGAAATAGTAATAGAAAATTGTTTCTGATTGCCTCGCTCTACCTACTTTGATCGCCTACTCGTCCACGTTCCTATTTTTATTAGGTACTTATGGTACTGATCTTTCGTTTGTCTTCTTACCGCATCAATGTTGCATTACTCTTCCACTAAATGTAAGTAGGTACCTCATGCCTTTCATTCACAAAAATCCCATTCATTGTTTGGTGATTATCAGTACGACAGTACCTAACAGCCAGATCCAGATCAGCTTTTTTGCTATTTTACCTATCTACAATGTTACTAAGGTTTATGACCCCTCGGAATCCGATGTACCTAAACAACAACATCAAAAATAATAACGAATGCCATGAGTATGTACTCACACGGTAAAATCACGGAGTAAATTCCAGGTTTATAATTATGCAGAACGATGCAAACCGTTGTTCTCCAGATGTTATCAGACACAAGACCGAAGAGAAATTGCTCCGATCAAAAGATAATCTCGCCGGATCCAAAATTGATCATTGATAGAGAGGCGCGCGCGCGTCCTGCCGCCTGCCACCAGCCCACGCCCACGACAATGTTAACTCTTTTTAATTTCAAGAAGTTTGTATCTGAAAATTGGCAATTTATTTTAATAACACCAATACAAGGAAATATTTATGTAGGTAGTTGAAAATCTACTTTCAACCACCCAGTGATAACAGGAGAAGAGTATAGGCCTAGCTTGTGCAGGTTAGTTGGGTGTCTAAGCTACACATATTATTAGTCTGCATATTTAGGTCACCTCTCAGTACAGCCAGCTTCATTCGATCTCTCGGTCAATAAATATCAGATTAAAGTGCCGCTATTGTAGCCTTCACGCACAAACTAGTACCGTGGCTTTCAATAACGGTTCGCACTATGCAGATTATCACTGGGGCGATAACTACGACGTGAAAGCGATAGCGGCGACACGATGCAGTGGAGCGGGTGGCGGCGCTGTCCCGTGGCGCGGGCGCAAGTGCTCCGCGGCTCATGCGCGAGGGACGCGTGACGTGCCTTGACGTGACGCCTCACCCACCAACACACAGCCAGTTTCAATAACTCATACCTGCTGCTAGACTCCTGTTTCTGAACATGTACCGTGCACGATCTGTGTTTGGCCCAATTAATTAATTTGACAGGTTGCTTTAGAACGTTCATAGCAGGTAATGTTTGACAATATTTTCCATGTGTAATTTATAACTAGACAAAGAGAATTATTCTTCTCAAGGATTTGGTGTTAATAGATTCCCTGGAGAACAAACATGTTTATTAAGGTACAAAAAAAGAATCAGCTTCACACGAATGGCCTTAAAAAATTTCAGTGACAATATGGCTAGTCTTTCAAGTGTCAAACCGCCTTTCCTTACCGCCAGGAAAAGTACGCATGAAACTGTTTACGTGTATCTTCTAATTCTAATATTATTCACTTGTTTGAAACTTCAAAATTATACATAAAATAAAAAATAATATTGAAACCTTTCAAAAAAATCTGTGGTAATGGCCATGCGATCCTCGCAGATTTTTTTTTCAGAGATTCCTGAAATAAAGTGCCTCACCGACTTATTTATTCCCATTTCCAAGATTTACTTCGTCTTAAAAGTTCCTCTGATTCTATGTACCTAAGTAGCATTCCATGCCCTGCACGGTCCCAAACTAGGTGTACGTTACGGACTATGATAACAACTGCGAAACAGCGAGGAATAGCGAAGCTATCAAGCATTTTGATCCTCATTAGGAAAGAGTAGGCAGATGTGTGGCTAACACCCACCGTTCACGCTGTTTGGTGATAGTTTCAAGCGATTGAAGTAAGATCATATCTATTTACAGATCATAATTTGAGTTTAAGGTACTTTCTATAGGTAGGTATTGACATTTATAGTTTATAATGATGATGATGAATGGTGAATTTGTGACCCTTGGCGCGCTTACGACGAGATCCAATAAGGCTGTAAAAGATTTCCTAACTATTGCAAAAGGTCAATGTTATCTTCGATACGAAAAATAAGTTACACAGATTTGACGAAGTAGCCAGTAATGTCATATCACAATTATTTGAATTTCACAATATTAGAAGAGATGGACGTATGACCTCGAACTTGTCGCCTGTCTATGTTAAAAAGCAAACGATGTTTATTGAAAACCGCATCTTGCAACCGATATCGACTCAAGTATTGCTTAATCATCTTTTATTATTTTTGGTCGTCGGTGTTGATTTTATTACGATGAGCCTCGACCGCATTTATGAAATACATTGTACCTACCTATAGTTTGTTTGCAGGCACGCACCAGCTTCGACCGAACCAATTCTCATCATCAGGTGAGCGATGGTCAAACGCGAGCCTATCGGAAAGAAATACAGGATGGTAACGGAGATTAGGGCATTATGGGCAGCTACCGCTGTAGCAACAGGAAAACGTTTTTAGGAGACCTTTGTGTACTCCATTCACTGATCTTGGGAAAATGGTGCAGTACCTACTCTAGAAAAAAGATAATTCTTACGTTTAATTTTTACGATGCCAAATCAATGCATATGGCCAGAGTAGATACTAGACATTAGACAAGTCATAATTCGCAATGATTTATTTTCATATACCTTCACTGTGTCTTGTCTTGGCTTGAGACCCGAAACAGCTTCCTGAAGTGACCTGAAGGGGTTCGACAGATCCCATTTCAGATGACGTTCTTAAAGTCATTATCTCTTGATAATGACTTAAGAAAGGTATGTTACCCTTTGGTGCGAATGCGAATACTTACTCAAACCTTTGTTCCATATTCCGAGCAACTGACCCCCTGGGCTCAACCTGTCGAGGCCAACCTGGAAGTCCTTAAACCGACTCCGGGCCTAAGTTGGGCAAAGCAAGGAGAACTTGCTCAGATGGGGTTTTGCAGGACACGGATGCAGACAGCTCCGACTTAAAATATTATTGTGGTATTGAGTTACAAACCACGGCATGATCTCACTTCTTGTCCTGTGTGCCCTACACGGAAAACATAAATTCCCTAACACCCAGGGAGAATTGATAATGATCTCAAACTCAAACGCAAACTCAAAGCATTTATTTCAAATAAACCAATAACAGGTACTTTTGAATTATCAAAGGGTCGGTCAGTCAGAAAGATGAAGCTAGTTGCCCATTCCAAAGCGTAGTAGGTATCTATGGAGAAGAATGGGCAAGAAACTCTGATCGCTGACGAAAGCGCCGTCTCGCGTCCTTGTGATGTCATACTGGACCAACAAAATATTATAATACATCATTTATTTCGGGCTACCATGGCTCATAGACCTTACAAACTAACATAATATAAAGTATAAAAAGGTACAACTTTGTGTTAATAAATTAGCCTTAAGACTATTAGTAGAGTGCTTTAAAAACATGAAAACCTCGGATTTCTGTTACAGTGAAAGAAATTTTAAAATTCAAAATGGAATGTTTAGCTAATAATATTTATAAAAAAGGTTACCTATAAAAAAATACATATGTAAACATTTTACAATTATTTTTTTGCAGTATTATGATTCTTTCAGTAACGCATCTTTTGATACCATTTTCATTTCTCTATCTTAATTGAGAACGCTAGCCCCCACTCGATTTTTTTTTAAACCAACCCCTACAGAAGCGATCGAAAAAGTCTTTTCAATGCTAAAAACCAAAAGCACAAAAAATTTTTTGGTAAACATTGCAATTTATAGAATAAAAAACGAAATCCCACTTCGATCTTAAAAATTCATTCACTGTTACATAAGTCCGAGGTCAAAACCTCTAGGCGCTCCACTAATGTTAATAGCACTTCACTTTACATCAGTGTCTCTGTGCTGTCCTGAGGTACATGTCCGCAGAATGGCGGAACAACGTCCTGTGCCCAAGTCTTTTTAGGGTTCCGTACCCAAAGGGTAAAACGGGACCCTATTACTAAGACTTCGCTGTCCGTCCGTCTGTCTGTCTGTCCGTCTGTCATCAGGCTGTATCTCATGAACCATGATAGTTAGACAGTTGAAATTTTCACAGATGATGTATTTCTGTTGCCGTTATAACAACAAATACTAAAAAATAGAATAAAATACATATTTAAGGGGGCTCTCATACAACAGACATGATTTTTTTGCCGTTTTTATAGATAATGGTACGGAACCCTTCGTGCGCGAGTCCGACTTGCACTTGGCCGGTTTTTTCCTTGACGAGGGGTAACAATTCGATACTCGCACCACGAATGCCTTGAGGTTGACGTTGCGGAGCGACTCCAGATATGATAGGTACGAGCCATCAACATGATAGAAGAAAAAACTGCAAATTAAATTATGATTCTTGTATGCGTTTTTTTGCATAATGTAGGTACCTACAGTGAAAACCTAAAACTTTTTACAAAAAAAAAACAACACTTCTAACTGAAAAGTAACTTTAATTTCGGAAGTCGGCTTTGAATTTTCGTTTTTTTTTTTTGTAATAAGTTTATAGTTTTCAATTTTTAGTTGTAGTACCTACCCCACGCAAATTCGAATACCACCACCTGCTATTTAACAGTGACCGAAACTTATCATATCATCCACAATACTTAGTGGGAAAAAGAAGCTAACTCAAATACTTACTACTCAAGTAAAGTTAATAAATTTTATATGGGACCACCTCTGAAGTATGACCTACCAATGACCTGATTCACTTTTTGAATCATCAAAATCAATACATAAATAGGCCTGTGTCCAAAAACTTTTTTTTTGCCTTTCTTGTAAATTATTAAAAAAAAATTGAACTCATATTTTTTTTGTGGCATAACGTCACGCCTTGCTAGATTTAATACTGCGTTGTGAGGTAGCGAGCCCCCATTCCCCAACTTTAATGCGTGTTTTCTAAGTTATTTTTGATTAATATCATAAAGCAAAAAATACGTGTCTAATATTTTTTCATTATCTGAAAGACGGACTAAATAGAATTTCTTTTTTTTTACCTTTTTTTTTCCTTTTTTTACTACCGTATTGGCGGAATAATCGCCCTAATCTAATAAATTTAATAATTGAGGGGCTTGTGGCTAAGTAATAACAGCTGCACGGGTCGATCAGGTTAAGCTACGCTTGCCGGGGTTGGTCCGTGGATGGGTGACCATCTTTACATACCAAGTCCCCTCCGTGCCTCGGAAAGCACGTTAAGGTGTTGGTCCCGGCTGTCATTTGTAGATCTTTGACAGTCGTTACGGGTAGTTAGAAGCCCAAAAAGTCTGACAACCAGTCTTACCAAGGGGTATCGTGTTACCTAGTCACTAGGTTGTGGAGGTCAGATAGGCAGTCGCTCCATGTAAAATACTGGTATTCAGCTGCATCCGGTTAGACTGGAAGCCGACCCCAACATAGTTGGGAAAAGGCTAGGCAGATGATGATTGGCGGAATAATCGCCCAACAAACATCCAAAAAATAAAAATACATACAGTCGAATTGAGAACCTCCTCCTTTTGGAAGTAGGTTAAAAATGTAAATTATTTCAATGATACTAAACTACAAATACTTATACATCTTTCGTCTAACGCATGTTATTGACTTGCAAATATAGATCAATACAAAAGGTTGTGACAGCAAGAAGTATATTTCTGAATAGATGCTCATAAAAGTTCAAAGGTGAATTTACTCAGATTTTGCGTCAATCAACTTTAGTTTCGCACCTACGCATAAAAGCAAAAAAACTCAGTGAATGACCCCACGTGTCAAGGTACTGGCATATATCTACCCAATAAACGTCTTTATGGAAGTAGCACTCAATTAAACAAGCAAGGTTACCTACTGTCAATTGCTTGGAAAGTTTCACTTATATTGCAAGGTGCTCTATTAACAACTATTGTAATATTTGAATGAGTCTTCAGATGTGATGAAATTTATACATTACGTTGTTTATAAATCTATTGGATTACTATAAAGGATTTATATTAGCACGGTACATTACAAATCGATTCGTAGGATGATGTGAGAAATTAAATGAAGACATCAGACTAGTAGATCGGTAAATAGGCGACTATCTAATCTGCTAGTGGTATTGCAGAATAGAATTTCAATTTGAATTGATTAGAGTATTGAATGTGTGCACTAGTTGAAAGCACTAAGCACAGCGTGGCGTGGGTGCTGTCCGTAAACAAAATATAATGAACTGAGTAAAGGTTTCAATGGCACTTAACCTTTTGTCCACGTGCGGCTCTCCAACAAGCCATTGTGCTATCTGACTGTTCGTTCTTTTACCACTCTCAAGTGTTTTCTTGGTATACCAAAGCATTGTTGTTATAAGAATCTATCGGGGCCATGCAGTGATGTGTGATATGTTTATGTGGTTTCGATCCATGTGATTTATTGTTGATTGTCAGGTGCTATCGATTTTAGTATCTTGAACGAAAATTGTGCGCCGCTTTCACTCAAGTAGATGACTCAGTCACACTCTTAAAGCGTTTGTTCGTAGCTGGTAGGTGTAGTTTGACTCGTTGCGTTGATCTATATTAATTAGAAGTCTCTAGCTTTTCAATTAGGTAATGGCTGGTTGAGTCTTTTTAAAAGGAATAGAAAACCAAATATTAAAATCACGAATTACGAAATGATTACATGAAGTGCGAACATTTTAACTGGATTTAATTAGCAGAGACAATTAAATTCTGGTAGTACCTACCTACCTACGTACTTATTTGCCTGATTCACATTATTTTAAGCTATTCAATATAATTATGTTCGTTGAGAGTTTAATCAATATTTTAGTTTATTATCAATTTGAGAACGGTAATTACATGACACAGTATGTGATGCGGCATAGATAGCGAATGCGTGGCGTTTGCTGTGGACACGTCTGATGCACAAGATAAGGCGGGAGGCAGCGCGTGTCCTGCGAAGCGCCTAATGGCCGACATCGCCGCGGGCGCAACGTGCCTCACAGTTTAAATTGAACGTCAAGCTATCGATTTGCATAAATCACACCGTTACCATTTTCAATTATTTGACTGGTTACATTTAACTCAGACAATCAAACCATCTTTGATTGTTAGTGACGTTGATGCTCCAGATCACCTTCCGACGAAACAGATGTAGAGCATAATGTCACGCTGCCGCCACGTCTTCATTTTATTGTTCTAATTTGAAAGGTCTTAATACAACTTGATAAAAAAAATGATAATATTTTCAGAGAGAAATGGTTTTAACAAAATTCATATTGTTAAATATGTATGACATGAGTATTAAGGGAAAGCTGACGACGTGAATAATTTTTTATTGCGTTGATTCATTTATTATTCGAAGTTCAACTTCCATAAATTACGTCCCTTTATTTTGACAACATACGTTGTAAGCAGTATCTTTTGAGTAATACTTACTTTCAATTACTTTGATACTTGCGCTTCATTTCCTCGCTGTGTAACAAGTTGATTGTGGTTATTTTTGCAAACGAATGTGGGACAGGCAAAGAGTGTGCCCCGGCTAAATGTTTCGCGGCGGTGCTTATGAATTTATTTGAATGTATCAAAGATGATAGGTATGTGAGAATCGTCGTTAGGAGTATATGCAGTGCGGATCAGGCCGCGGCGAACAATGGCCTCAGTATAATAGTGTCTCGCGCCGAGCTGCGGAGCCGGCGACCACGCCTGCCGCTTTCCGCGAACAACTTGACGGCTCTAATAAACGTGTACCTTATTTAAATATTTATGAATGCGACCCATTCGGTACCTCGTCATTGAATGATAACATAATTAAGACACAAATACTTATTATTATGCAGGGAAGGCTTAGTGAACGTTTTCTACGATGACGATGCAGAATTAATAATCTCGTAAGAGCCGCCATTAATAAATTTGTTTCTACTCAACTCACTGAATCAAGAGACCAGTTCATCAACTACTCTGACGAAGTTTTCGGATTGTCTACACAATTATTATTTTTATAGTAATTATAAGCGCTAAGTACCTACTTTATCCGGTGCTTTGATGTATGTAAGTACCCAAGTTAAGGCAGGTTATAGGCAGACGTTACTATTGGCGTTATTTCCATGCATACGGTTTTCAATCCAGAATAACCGGTGCATTTATGATAGAGAACAAAATAGATTTACATAACAAATAAACAACATAACCACCGATCTAGGCATATTCTATACGGATATTATTTGGAATAGCCGTTGATGGGCCTACTGTGAAGTTTATAACTCTAACTGAACATGAACATGATGTTGTGTGTTCTCGATTATCGCGCGCACATGTCCAACGTGGGTGTTGATTGTTGCGGTAAAGAATTCAGGAGGTGGACAGAAGCATCAAAAACGTTCACTGCTAAAGTTTCTTCAGTATGACGGAACAAAATCGTTAGAATAAAAACACCTTATTTCTTATATTTGTCTGTTTGGTATACGACTTACCTAATAATCACAATAACTTAGTTTTACGAGGACATTGCTTATCTACGGGATTTTAAAGGTGGCCGATGTTATTCCGTTAAACACGTAAGATGGCATTACGACAATCATAACATAATGAAACTACTGCGAATTTTAAATAAAGTTTTCACTTCACGATTTTACATATTTTTTCAAGGAGAGTTTCCTGTTCATAATATTATTAACATTACTGAGGCAAAGCCGTCGCACGCCCTTTAAAAAAATTGTTACCAAGAAGAGCTTGATTTTCTAGAAAACAGTAAGGGGCAAGTGACTGATTTACAAGTTTCTTAAAACACTTCTACAGATTTTGTACTTTCGAAAGTACCGACTTACTACAGTAGATATTATTATAGATAATCAAAGCTTGTAGGTAGTTTATGATTATTTTTCAACTAACATGTACCTATATAAAATAAAATGAAATGTTTATTTAAAAGTATTGTAAGTTTTCTACTTTCTTGAATTGCTAGTGGGCACGCGACCGCGAACCGCGCGCTACACCGCACACCGCCCGGACCCGATAGAGCGGCACTAGTAATTGACATTTTATGACTCGTTTACTTAGATAATCCATTTTATCTGTTTATAAGATCTGCTGGTACAAGACATATGAATCGAAATGTATCAAGTTTCTTTAATTTTATTTATGGTTTTTTATTGAGTTTTTAAATGTGAAACACGTCAGCGTCAGCGTCAACGTGATTTTCAGAAACGAAACACTAAATCAGTAGATAACTATTATGTTTATGTATACCAATAGATACCTTTTGAAAATTAAATCATTTTTCTTATCATGTCTGCCAGTTTAAAGCGTTGCGAAAGCTGTAAACAATTTTCCGGCTATGAAGGCTTATTTTCATCAGTTGGCACAATTTTTTTTTATTAACGATTTCCTCCCCGTTCACGCTGTTTTGGTGAAGTATTCTTACCATAATTTAATTTAACGACTACTTATCGAACGACCTTTCATCATCCTGAAATGAGAACAATTGACTGACGTCTGATAAGTCACTGATGTCTGATAAGACGGATTGTCAATCTCTTGATATGCTGAATTTCTGAACATTCATTTGAATCTTGCTGCCCATCCATACTAATATTATAAATGCGAAAGTAACTTTGTCTGTCTGTGCCACTGTTACCCGGCTGAACAGATTTCAATGAAAATTGCCACACAGGTAGACCATGACCTGGGTTAAGATAAGACACATGGATACTTTTTATCCCGGTAGTACGTTCCCGTAGGATAATTTTCGACCTCCACGCGGCTGAAGCCACGGGCATAAATTAGTCCTAAATATAATAAAAAAACAGCTAAGCTCTACTTCTCCATTCTCGCAAGGCGAGACCTAAACGGTTTCATTTAGTTTTTGTGGAATCCGAAGTCTTTACGCTCAATAACAAGAAATCCTTTTATATTTACTTGTGTTACAATACACTCGCATCTCTATTCCATAACTTCGCCGAGACCTGTTGCATTCTCATTTAATCAAGCACTATTAGCGTACCGGGAAAATTAGCTAAGAAGCATGCGCTAACCGCCGGCAGCTCAGAGCCGACAATTAAAGCAATCATAATTCTTAAACAAAACAAGAATAATGTCTACTTAAACTTAAATACCCTGCTTTAAACGCTACAATAATAAACAGTTGACATTTCCGTAAATATATACAGAGAGTGTTTGATACTCGCGTGTGTACATTACACTACGGACATGTTAAAAGTGAGATATTATCTTTTGGAACTAAATACTCCGCGCCGCCGCGTATGGCTAATTGACAGTGAGGCAATGAGATTAACTGTGATAGCTCTGTCTTGTTGTTGCTGGTGCCTCACATACGTACATTGTTTTACAATCTTACACTTCTGGGAACTTGTTTTGGAGACTATAAAGTGCATCTATACGAAAAAGCTGGGTCAATTGTTTTCTTCTTTCTTAGAAGGGAAGACAATAATGCGAGTTTTTGTCTAAAACCTGTAACTAAAATGGGTCACGGTGGTTGGAAGTTTAGTTCTTATGACCTTTATAACCGTCTTCAAAAAAGGAGGTTCTCAATTCGACTGTTTTTTTTATGTTTGTTACCTCAGAACTTTCGACTGGGTGAACCGATTTTGACGATTCTTTTTTTATTTGAAAGCTAGTGCTTCCCGTGTGGTCCAGTTCTGACAATGGCATCCATGAGAAAACCAAATAAGTCTTAAATTTGCATTAAGTATGTGCGCGACAAATGGACGAATAACTCCAAAAAAATGGACGAATTACATGGCAGATAGTGGTATTCGAATTTGTGTGGGAGGTATCACAGCTAAAAAGTGAAAAATAAAAACTTTTTACAAAAAAAAAAACAACCAACTTCCAAAAAAACAATACAAAGTGAAAAATAACTTTAATTTCGGAAGTCGGTGACAAAAAACGAAAATTCAAAATCAAAGACACCGACTTCCGAAATTAAAGTTATTTTTCACTTTGTTGTGTTTTTTTGGGAGTCGGTTGTTTTTTTTTTAAAGTTTTTTATTAGGTGCTAATGTATAATTGTGATCTGTAGCCTGTACCTGCCTACCTACAGGCTACAGATTTCAATTACTCACAGTACTATGGTACGCCAAGATGTCAAGTTTGCCACAAAAGATGACTACTTACTTGTTATAAGTATTTCAGGAAGTCATTATGAAGGATCAGCTCGTGACAGATTTACTACATTAACTTTTATGGTTCCTTCATACCTTAATACTTAGTTATAGTTAGTTTAATGTAACACTAGTAAAAACAGCTGAATCAGATGATTCATTCTATTGTTCAATTGAATCATCATGATCTCAGTTTAATTTGTTGTTGGATGTAATTTGTTACCGATTCCATTTTGGGAACGGAAATATTTAGTTGACAATTAAATAGAAATCTACTACCTACACGTTCCCTAAAATAGGTGTACGATATATTCTCTCATTATACAACGCACTGTTACAGACGTTAGATAGGAGAGGCAACGAATTTGAACACTGTTAAATAAAGAATAGTTATGATTTGAATTTCTGTTAAGGCTCGAGTCCCAGCCGCCCGACCATTGTTTGAGACATTATGGCCCAAATACGGCGTGCACACCTGTTAGTGTTGCCCGGTACCTTACTAACTTAACCTACTTTATTAACTTAGTAGTCTAATAAATGTATTTACCAGTTTACTTAGTTAAGTTAGAAAGTCCGCGCGGTATGGTAATTCCATTACTGATTTTAACGAATATGGCAGTATGAAAGTAGAGACCTGCATAGGTAGTTAGTGGAATCCAAATAGTATTTTGCGACCACAGAGATATCTTCTTGGTAATGATGTGTTGAGGGGGTAATATTTAATACACACCATCGAAAACAATGCAGTGATTGCTTTTGTGGGTTATTTCGTTTTATTTAACCATTCTTTCTATGCTATCGAAATCTCAAGCTCAACATGCATCCGTCGCTGTAGGTAGAAAACGGGGCTCCATAAAAGGAGCGTTTACACTTGCAGCAGGGCTCCTAAATTGGTTGTGCGTGAAGAGTAGTATGGGATGTGTGTTGTAACGATGTAGATTTGGATGCCGTTACAATATGTATCGGGCTGTGTTGCGGGACAGCGATGGCCGCTGCCGCCGTGGCCGAGGTGCGACAAGGGCGTGCGACGGACCGTTCCAATTTACGGGTCACGAGCGGACCACTCGCGCGCCGACCTATCTGCCTTTCCTCCATAATTGAATCCAATGGCGTGGGAGACTCGATACAACTAAATACAATATTTTACAATACTTACGCTACCGATTTCCCTGTCACTAGCATATTACTTATACCATTTACAGGTGCTAAAAGATCTCGTTTGAGCTGTTCTTGTAGTAACTTAATTTATAATTGTGCAATCATTGAGAAGATCCAATTCGAGAAAAGTCCACTACATTCGTGAAACTGATACTCTCACGTCTGTTGTGTATCCGTATGTAGTTAACAGTTTGAAGGACAATACACGAGACACAATCGAAGTTTTATTGTTATGACGCCTTTGGGCATATCGTGGCTTCAAAGTGTTAAACAGCAAAAAGCTTTCAGAAAAAGTTTCTGGATGTGTAATTATAATTAATCTAACTTCATCATTTATCCTAAAAAACAGTGGTTTTTTGTGGTTAATTTAACAGTTGTGGTTAATTTAATTAACACCTGTTTACGCAAATTGGAAAATAGAGCATGTTACAAACAGCTAGTGATAACTATGTCCGTACGTAAGCCTTTTTTGAAAGTGCGTCGGCGTCGGCGCCGGCGCGGCGTGGCGCAGGTGCGCGATTGTCGCGGATCGGCCTCAGATAACGCCATAGCATTAAACTTAAATACGAGATCAAACTCTGAACACTTGTGCACTACAATATTGCAATTGATTGCTTGTAAAATTATCTGGTGATTTATCAATAAATGTCCATAGGTTCAACACTTAGGTTTCCTATTACGCGCTATCGCATATTATCTTAAATCATTTGATTATTTACTATAATTATGTCAAAGTTCGTTCATATCACAGACTTTTCTCAGAATTTTGATATTACGCTGTTCATAATCTTATAATTTTGTTGCACGTTGTTACATTATAATACTTTGATTTAAAGATACACATTTGCAATTAAAACACAAACTGAGATTAAATTAAAACAGTTTGAGATAAATACACTCTTCTGTTTTTGCAATATCGGCTGTGCTGTTTTATGCCTGTTGTAATACCGGTAGTGCTAACTTGAGATAAATACAAAAATAAGTAACTTTGGACCGACTTCTTTAGACAAGCAACAATGTAGGTAATACATAAATAATTCCGGTCGCTATTAATTAAGTTGTTATTGATAAATTTAAATACTCGTTTTCCTAAATCAGTAAAGTTGCTTTCATGCACGGCAAAATATTGTAGTCTATAAGAGCTTTTTTCCTTAATTGTGAAGTGGTAGCTATTGCTCCAAATTTAGACAAAACTTGCAGCCGTATAAGTCTGTAAGGAGAGCGCATTATAAGGCGCATAAACCGCGATACGGCCGTTGCAAAGGTTAAGGGCACAAGACACCACGTGGGAGGTGCCAGTTTAAGAAATCCGAGATCCTGTCTTGTTCACAAATGGCGTCCATTTTCACTGCAACTTTGTCCTGGAAATGCATTAAACAGGTACTATAGTTTACCATGTGGAAATATGGATACAATAAAATGTACTTGAGATAGTTGTTCGAGTAAAATGTGGAATGGGCTATTACAGTATCAACAATATTTCTTAGTAATATTAAAATACTAGGATTAGTTTGGTAGGTAGCGACGTTGTAATAACATGCTACCTATTTTTGCAATTGAGTTACCTACTTTAATCTTGATTTCCAATTGTTAAGAATTGAATAGTTAAAATGATTAAAAACTCACAGTAGATATCGATTTCATTTGAATTTATGTTTCAGTACTTACCTAGCCTTGACCATACGAAGTGTTCGGCAATGTACGAGTATAAAACAGTAACATGCTAGAAAATAAACAATCGCTGTTAGTATCTGCTACACTTGTAAGGTGTAAGTACTTCAGCCAAATATCATGTGAAGGGTTGTTTTATAAGGTAACGCTGCAGCGGTGCGCCGGGTGAGCACGACTCTCGGTGAGGATAGTGGATTACGTGCGAGTGCGCTGGCGCAGTCGTGCACACGAGCTGGTTCATTATCGCGCGTGATGCATTTCGCTAGCCGCCCACCGTCGCTGCGTCACATAATGTTCGCTCTCCAATGTAGTTCCAACAATCATCCTTGATTTCGTAAGTATGTCTCTATCTTATATTTATTTTATTGAATTTAGGTAAAAGTTTTTAAAAGCTACCAATACACATTATGGTGTGTGGCGACATCCTTTTACGTCAAATTTTGCTATACAGGGTACGTAATAGGTTCTGTGGATATGGTACAATCCAAAAGATTTGAAATTAAAGAATATTTAGAGGTAAGTGGAGTTTTCAATTCAACAAGGAACTGAATGTCCTGTCTATTTAACAATGAACACCGAAAGCTACTTTGACACGTACCTCTCACAAAACAGCTTCAAAACATAATTTAAATAGGATTCGGTCGTTTCCTGGAGTTCGCATGAATGATTCATGTACTGAATAGTATAAATCAACAACAGTAGCATTAGTAGTCAACTTAAATGTTTCTGTTTTTCAAGTAACAGGTTTCTTGCATTTTTAATTTGATTAGGGTCGTGTCTCAATATATTCCTTGGGACTTGTAAAAATATGTATGTAAAAATACCTACTTAAAATAACTGATTTAGTAAATAGGTAGGTATACAGCTCCGTAATAAAACGTAGTTGAGTCAATTGAGACATGCAAGGACGGTAAGTAGGCACCAACAGAGCAATACCATTAAATTATATGGACGCAAACATAAATATGTTAGACAGATCAAACACAATTGTTTAGTACTGCGAGAACTCGTAATTTCACATCATGTTTTCAAGTATAAATATTTCTTAGATTTTAACTTATCCTACATTTTCTATAGCACACTTAACAACATTAAATAAGTATTTATTTTAGATGCATAGGTACTTAACGCTGTTAAACAAAAACGTGATATTTTTTCAAATAAGTATCGTCATTTATTTTTCGTGAAAAAATCTGGTTCTATATGTATTATACTACAATACAGCACACAATACAACCCTAAAATATAATCGTGTATTTCCATATTAATGCTAATTACATGGATGACAAATTAGCAATTAGGGTACCTACTTACAAAAATAGTATAGGTAAGTACCTAGGTACCTTTTTAAACACCGTATTTTTACCCGACTACGGCAAAGCCAAAAGGGTTATGATTTTAGCAGTCTATGTATGTATGTTTGTATGTATGTATGTTTGTATGTATGTATGTATGTTTGTTTTTACGTGTGTTCCACCGTAGCGCCTAAACTACTAAACCGATTTTGATGAATGAGGTATCAATAGATTCGTAATAATGGTCCGGGTGACATAGGCTATATAATTTTTCCCTAAATTTAATTTGGTGGACTTTACACGTAAATTTCTAACCTCGAAAAAAATTAAAATGGGATGATCATGACATGTTTGGTATCAAAAGAAAGGTCTTGACGAGCAAATTACAAATATGTATGTAATATTATATTTTCAAAGTAAACAAATATGTTTAAATCGTTAAAAACAAGCAAAAGTGAGACTGCGCTACGTAGTATCGCAAGATGTTACCAACGTGCAGTTAATCAAATCTTAATAAAAAGTGCCCATTTGTAATTCCACTCTTATGAAGAAAAAGAAGTACAACGAAATATTTATATTTTGGATTTCTTCGAAGCTCGATATCGATATATGGTGTTGGCGTCGAAATAAATCGCTCTATGGTTTCATCCAAAGCACTATGCACTGCTATTGGAATTTAAAATAGGTTAATTACTGAACTATTACTATACTCTTATTTACGTTTATCAAGTGTAAAAACGGAAAAGTATAAAATAAAAAAATAAAGTTTAAAAAACTGTAACCCGACTACAGGAAAATAAAAATGATCTAAAAAGTACGAAACAAGCAAATATTTCAGACAGAAATCAAGACATAGGTACAAAAATGGTCAAGGTAAAGCCGTCGTCGCATGCCATTATAATTTTGTAGGTGTTCTTGGCACCAACATGGTACACAGGCATGCGACCACGGCTTTACCTTGACCATTTTTGTACCTATGTCTTGATTTCTGTCTGAAATATTTGCTTGTTTCGTATCTACTTTTTAGATCATTTTTATTTTCCTGTAGTCGGGTTACAGTTTTTTTATTTACGAGCTCGTTAGTTAGTTTGTCTCATTGTTAGGTACATCTTATAAGAAAGATAAAAATAAATCCTTAATAAATTGTAGCTCAATTAATTTTATTCGTTTGTAACAAATAATCGAAATCTATAATTAATGTGGCTAACAGATCACTGGTTTAAGTTGGTCACACATTTCAGCCATTATTATCGACTTCGTCAACAAATCCTGAACAGTCAGTTGAACGTGGTCTTAATTCCGATCAATGATTTACAACTTGTTAATAATACCGCAGGCGCAGGTTTAAACCGCACATCCATAAATCAAGATCCGAACTGTAGCTTAAACGAAAATATTGATTGTAATGCTCCGGTTTACGCAGTTCGATGTTTATATGTAAGAGATTTTTGCTCGAAGTAAACGAATTTATGATGTAACGGTTAATCGGCCCTTACTCCTCCATTTTTCCCAAAAGTAATGATAAGTAACTATGTATTATTAAAATTTCACCGAAAGGCATCTTTTATCAGGTAAAGTTTTTTGTTACAATCATTACGGTGATGTTTCTCAAACAGGCTAATTGATTGTTTGATGCGGCGAGCAGGTATCACGCGGCAGTCATTACTGCAGTGACAGATGGTGGTAATAAATACAATTTGAGCACGGTTAAGTAAAGAATTACTTGCGAGAACACATATCCGTGCCAGACGTATTAGTAACGCAGGTGTAATTTGTGCAGTGATGGGCGTTCTGCCCTATTGGTGTTTCTAATTACTAAAAGTAATTTAACCGCTTCATATCCTGCGATCTTTGTATACTCAGAGGAAATCTGATCGGATTCTTTAATTTACGACAAATGTAATGTAGCGTAACATAAGAGTACATATAAATGTTTCTGTTTGCACGATGCGTGTGTGTGAACTGTAGGATTCTAATGTTGCAATTTCCAATCTGCTAACCCGGCGCGACGTGGACGGACATTGTACAGCTGATTTACTCAACGACTTATGAATATGGAATGGCTGGGACGAACGTAGATGACAGTGCGAACCACCGAATAACTCATAACAATAAATGTGTGCTTATGGCTTTTAGCTCAGTCCATTTGGTACAAGTGAAATTAATTATCCTCGTTAGAGTAAATTGAATATTCTATTAGGTCTTATTCATAGAAATATAATTATTATTGAAAGTATCATAGGTCCTTAACCTACCCAGATGTGGGAAGACAAATAAGTTTATCAATTATTTAATATCATTAAATAGATCTACTATGTATGTAAAACATCTCCTAATAAAATCACGCTTGTGTGGCAAATTCGGAAATAGCGGAAAATTAAGGTGATTAATGTGGCAGGTAGCCTAATCAGAACTCCTCGCTACTTGTTAATGTAACATGTTGAGTTAGACACGTAACAAGCAGCACTCGTCATAGGTCGGGAGGTGGAACAATGAGGCTGCAGGCGCTGCAGAGTCGCGCCGCGCCGCGCTGCCGCCGACGAGCGCCGCGTGCGCCGGTGCCGCGTGAGGTGAGCTCCGGGGTCACTGCTCTGACCTGCGCGTGGGCGCGCCCGTTTCCGCCCGCGAAACCGAATCATTGCGCCGCACACTCCTAATCTTTAACGATATAGCACATATACACACACGGCCTACAACACTTGCTGTTATGCCTTTATGACGGATATAAAAAGTTATTCAACCGACGCAATTCTTTCAAAAAGGATGTTCAAGTAATGTCACTTGTCACAGTGAAAGTTGTCATTTACTTTGCGTGAATTTTATGAAGTTGCATATTATGAAAGTTGTGCGCCTACAGGTGTTTACTTGATCAGAATGCAACTTATGAAAGTAGAATTCTTCCTGAAAGAATGCTGAAGCGTTAATGGCTAATGAGTTTAATCGGGCGACGATCATAGAAGAACGTAGTGTCAAATCTCGCTTACCTTTACAAATTGGTTCAACCACTGTAGTACCTACATGTACATATGAAATATACTTTAATAACTACGTTGCGAGAGATACGACGCGTAGCCGTAATTTACTGTATGGTGAGACGTTTAAGAGGCCAAACCTTACATCAGTGCAAAAGATTTTTCCGGTTTCATTGTTACTTAGTGCGTGTATTGTTCGTGCCACTATCGTTACAATTAATAGTTTAAAACAATTGCGTTTACAAAAGCTCCGTTAGCTCACTCTGTCTGCGTCAAGAGAGCTCCGTGCCGAAATATGTTTATCGACCATCACCAGATCGAACGCTCGAAAGTCCTACGAGATCGCTCGCCAACTATGGAGATGGCTCGTCTTTATTTAAATCCCATCTTTCTCTGCATTCTTGTGATATCGTAATGTTTAAAGAGCATATCTGCGAATCAAGGCATCTCTGCAGTGCACGAATCCTGTTTACGTAGGTTTTAGACAATGTTGTAGGCGTTTCATTCCACTTCCGGTAGTAATACAATGAATCTGTTTCCATATTATTGCATCTGAACCAGATAATAAAAAGTACATTTGCATACACACGTAGGAATCACAATGGCCGATTTAATTACGGTTTATTTTTTATATGAATTAATAGCAGGTCTAAATGTGAATGGGCCATCGTGGTAGACCTGTTTAATATATTGTATTGCGAATGTATATATTCTTCTTCCGGGTCTTCTGTCAACCATAGTAAATCAAATTGTAATTTTTACATTACAGTTTTCCAATTTTCATGATTTTTCCAAGGAAAATTACAACAGTTAGACTAACATAAAATGATTCTATTTCATTGCTCAGAATATAAAGTGTAAACTTTCAGCACCTACTTAACTTTTATTATCTTTGCTGCTCGAGATGAAAGCAACCCCTGTATTATAAATAGTTTGTCTTTAACCGATCAGTGAACGATATCATCCACTATTAAAATCTTGTCAGTACAACCTGCTTAAATGTCAACGGAAAGCGGTAGCTACGATTACTTTTGTTATACCTTAACATTGTAAAAACATACTCGCGCTATCGCTAGGTATATACAGGGTGTTTGGCAGAACGTTGAACATACGAAAATGGTGGATAGGTGGGGTCATCTGCTACTTACTCAGCCCTAATTTATTTGGCCCTGGCGCCCTGGATATTTTTTTTAATGCAGGTTGAAATTAGGATTTAAGTATTTTTTACATCTTTCTGTTATAAGAATCTGCAAATATTAAAGATTAAAAAAAATGCCTGTTTTACCCATTTTTTTAATAAAAATTACACTTTAAAGTTAAGAAAGTTGTGAAACTAGAAGAAAGCAAAAAAAAATTTTTTAATGTCCAGGGCGCCAGGGCCAAATAAATTAGGGCTGAGTAAGTAGCAGATGACCCCACCTATCCACCATTTTCGTATGTTCAACGTTCTGCCAAACACCCTGTATACCTACAACCTACAGTCACATACATGATACATATAACTAGTATTATATTGTCACAACAATGTACTGTATGCATATACTTATTCATAATAATAAATCGAAAGAGAACTTTCATAAAAGCGTTCGTGGTAAGCGTTTACACTCCAATATTTTTTGGCACCAGACCATTGTATGCAAATGAAGTAATGAATGTTTTCACTGCAACAAAACACGAGGGAACCGTTGTTCCCTTAAGTGAAGATTTGTCGGCCAATAATAATTATCACCGGCTTGTAACAAATCCACGCGCGTGTTGGTACCCATCTACTTATCAAGTCAATGATGTGTAGGTGCGGTATGGTAATTTTGCTTTCGAAAAGTGACAGAAATTAAATTGTTAGTAGACATATGAATGACTAAACTTTTACAGAATGAAACCGTTAAACTTTTCATAGAGAATATTACCTATAGATGTCGTTAGCGTCAAAACAGGAAATGCTCTTTTGTTATAAAAGCAAAGCGATGCTTTATCGGTGAGTGGTGCTTCAAGTGAACACAAGGGCGTCAATGAGACGAAGTAAAGTATCGAGTAACAAGTGTCTGTAAATAGTGCCAGTATTGAGTCAGAGTTATGATGACTCTCACAATAATGCGGGGTGACACAACACTTGGTAACTGCAACATTGATTAGCATAGAGAAACAAGTAAAACACATTGATTTGATTGCATCGTGGTCATCGCTGACTTAAAAACTGTCTCTTATCTGATGCATTATTTCCCATCTGATGAGATTTGACTTCAGATGCGCATAGTTACTTATCCGGCTGCTACGGGCTGCTACTTGAGCACTCATAGCCACGCATTGTCGGCAGTATCGCGGTTTCATCGGAGATTCTTCGAAATCTGTTAGTGTGATAACGCGGAAGAAATCATAATTTCGTCAACTGAAAGTGATGTCAAGCTGAGGTTACCATGCATTTATAACTATTGAGACATCTCTGGGACACGGTTATAAACACAATTTCAGAAGAATACATTTATTTTTCTAGTTATTATACTTATTTTACAAAAGTTTTTGCTTAACGGCTACGAACTTCTCGTAGCTCTCATCAGATTTCGTAGCAGCTACTACAGGAGTTATGAGCTTAATTAAGTACTGAGTGCAGATTAGTGTTGATATCTGTTTGTAACCTCGTCCATCTGGACTTTAAGTACAGATACAATTCACAGAGAAAAAAATAAAATTTTCGTAGCTAGTTCAAGCGTAGCACTTCGTAGCGCTGTTTTTGTTAATTAATAAATTAACGTCTTTATTTCGACGGCTAGGATGTTCTTAGCTAAATTTTATTTTTATCAGAAGTTTCAGTTTCTGTTCCAACATTTTTATATTTTTAATAATATGATTACTTAATATAGTACCTACATCCATGTCTGGGAAAACCTAAACGAGTCTGGGACACATTGATGGTTATAGATTAATTATTGACACAACACTCTCAATAATAGGTTTTAGTCATTACCATGTCGTCATTACCATAATTAATTATAGGTACACCGTGGCAACTTTGTATATTGGCAGCTTTTAATCTTGCCATTTACAATCTAGATTGTGGTTAGTGTGACATGAGTCATGGCACTACTCCCTTAAATGTCCCGTATTTAGAAACACAGATGGGGCCCCTACATGGTGCATGCCGGTGGCGATGACTAGCGACTGATTCAATTAGTGATTGCGTTCACTTGTCGGCGGGCGCGGGCGCGGGCGCGGACGTGGCGGCGGCGGCGCTGCGCACTGCGCAGGCGCGGGAGCCTGCGCGCAAGCCGCACTCCGCACCACTCACTGATGCAATGATACCATCTACTTTTCAAGCGAGACAATGTCGTGATGTTTTAAGCTGTGATCTAAAAAGTAAATGGCCGGTGTTTTTAGGATGCCATTAGTCGATCTTTATTGTTAGGGTTGTTATTAAAAAGAAAACATCTAAACGGTCTAGCGTAAATGTTTGATAGTTATAAACTTTAAATGCCACTTACAAAATACATTTGAACAGTAGTTACCTGCGAAAATGTAACTTCTTATAAAGTTATGTGCATTTCATAATCCAGGATGTATGCAAATACGATTTTAATGTCTCTTGTTTTTATTTTCGTGAAGACATTTATGTCTTTCGCACATCGTCATAAAAATTAATACTTTCGAATGTTAAATAGTTCACGCTGCATGAAGCCAGAAGATTAAAAGACGTAAAGTATTATAATAAATAATAATTCGCTTCTAGCAGAGACTAATGTCAGCCATTATTATTTTAAAACGCTTAAAATATTTTAACGGTCTCGAGATTATTAGGTATCTGTCATCATTATCCGATTAAATGCTCACTCTAATTGATGGAACTGACTGGAGCGCGGTCTGCTGAATCAAAAAATGTATTGCCTACTAAATTGCCGAGTGCAATGACTGTTTATAGTGTTTATGAGTGTTTACATACGAATTCATGCTTTCAAATATCTATGACCCAGTGAGTTTTCATTATTAATTTTTTATACTCAATACGTTAGATGAATTACATCGTCCAGCCTTAATAAATATGTTGTGAAGCATGGGCTTGTTTTATCTTTAGCATCTGTATAATCTATTTGCTAAGAAATTAATGTGCTAATATTTCGACAAATGAAGTTTTATTGGAGAATACCAAGTGGAATGAATAGCAAGGTTTGTAGTTGAATTGTTTGTCTATCATCGGCGCGAACGTAAATTTGTCTGGCTAGATATACGCGGCGCGTCGTACACTGGCGCACTACAATGATTGTCTTGTCACTCCGGCGGAGTTACGCGCTCCATCCACTCGGTACATTTGCTTTATGTGAGATCACCCATTCCGGAAATGCATGTATGATACTATTTAAATAGAGACAACACTCATGACAAACTGCATTACTGTCATAATTAAGATATCCATCCAGTGCCATATGTACCTACTTAAATTGATAATACAAATGTGCAAAAGTTTTGGTTAGTTTTAATATTCTAAGTTTTACGCAACAACAGCTCTAGTTATTGCACTGTTATAATAACTCGGTAAGCTTACTTACAAAAAGATTTTAACATAATGGACTGTTTATGGCCAGCGTGGCTGAGCAAACTAATCGATAAAACTTAACCGTACGTGTATATTGGCAATATAAACAAAAATGAGCCATTACGTTACAAACCTATAATAAAGATAATAGTCAAAAAGCAGTCCACTAAATATAGTGGTGTAATTTGCTTTTGTGAGCAGGTTGTCAGTGAGGTGAGGTCACGGCGCGCGGCGTCACAGCGCGGGAGAGCACTCGTGGGCGGGACCATTTTGACTTTTGGTAATTACATTCGGACACCTTAGACGGACATTTGGATGAAATAGGCAATTACGTTTCATCATAATGTTGTACTTACGGTTTACCTATTCAACTGGCGCCTTGTGTTTCCATAATTCAATGTCAAGCAGCTAAGGTGGCGGAGATTTATTGGCCTCCACTTCATGTTAAAGCTGATTCGTAATATCAATATTAGATATTACGTTGATTTGTTTACGACTCTACCTATAATTGCATGATGTGCGCAAAGATACTCGACGAATAAAATTGCACCAGAGTAGGTAGGTATATGTGATTTGAATACCCATAAGAGTAAGCAATATTTATATTTTCGACCGTCGTATCTTGATTTTCTGTTAAGTTATTAATTTGTTAATGCTAATTCGATGAAACATGATAGGTACAATCGCAAAACTGTGTGTCTGTAAGTCAACAAACTTCTTTTAATGAGATGGCACAAGTTTGAAACATTAATTATTATTTTAGAAATCATTAATTGCGTGTTTATGTAGCAGCTACTTCGATCTCCTTTGTTTCACAAACAATAGGTAAGGTCAGTGGGAAATCGTTTTATTTTCTGTTCTTAAAATGCACTTTCACCAATAAACTGTGTTGTCCAAAAGCGCCAATTTGAAGAATGATGGCCGTTAATGGCTTTTAAGTGTGTTTTTGGTTTCTAATAACATTTCAGAAACAGAATATTTGTTTAGCTTTAATTTTTATTATTATATTTAAATCAGGTCATGTCTGATGATGGTGGTTGAGATGTAGGTACAATTTATTGCAAAGCTTTTACTTTACTGACTTAGTTTTGTCTGTTTCTATTCTAACACAAATGCGGGATATAAATCTTCACTCGTACAACTTCGCAATTACTGCTAAGCAGTTTAAAGGCATCCATCAATACATCAAAATGCCACCAAACGTCACGGCAAGTGGCTGCTACAGTTTATAACTGGACTAATATTTTTTGCGTGAACTTTAGCAGAATAGTTGGGAATGTAAGGTTGTGTACAGTGAGTGTCGCCGGGGGGCGAGGGCGAGGGGGCCGGGGGCCGCGACGTGGATCGTGCGCGTGCGCTCGTGGACCGATGATCATGCCCCGAAGCCTCCCGATCGCTGACACACGATCTATTTTCAATCGATCTACAATTCACTTCATTTGCATACTTTACCTATATTGTTTGGTTTTTAGGAATTAACCTTGAGTACGAACGTGTGTTGTATCTGTAGATGGCCGCGTTACGATGGTTGTGCTTGCGCAATCGTTACTTTATGATGTTTTGTTCCGAACTAGCGAATGTTACCCACGAATAATTGTGTGGAAGTATAAACTAGCTTTTAACGCTCTTTTCATAGCTATTCGTCTTTAGCTACGTCGCAGTAATTAACTCGGGTAGTGTAGTTATTACATAAAGACGTTATTTTAATAAATCAATAACATTTTGCTCGTACCTATTGAGATTTTAATTTTAATCATAATCTACGGTAATGTGAACAAAGTGTAATCCTTCCAAACAAGGTTTCAAAATACTATCGTAAAAATGTCGCAACGATAATAACTTTGAGCATCTTAACAGAAAATAACTAATTAACATTTATGTTAAAATTAATAACATCTATTAATTTTAGGACGTTGACAGGCGAATAAGCTTTGTGTATAGCAACATTGTAAAAAACATGGTATTCTGATTTTATTTCGTTAGAGTTTCTAAGAAGCGAGACAAAGAGTCGTGTTGTTTATGCTCTCCGATAGCCTACATTCACAGTCTCGTTTTGATCTCCAAACACCTTCACATACCTATGAGCTGTTATATAAAGAATTGCCAGTATTTATAGAAAACACGTAACGTATGTTCATTATAAAAATATTTGTTCCAAGTATTTGTGGAACGACGTCTCAAAAGCGCCGCTGTTCGATTGTTGTGCCGGTGCCGGCCCAGCGAAGGTAATTTTTCGATACATATCTATCTAACGTAGGATTTATCACCTTGTTCGATGGGTAGATATCGTGTTGCTACAGATTCAAATGGTGTTACGGTTTATAATATCTGTAAGTAACATTATTTATAAAGTTTTTGACGCTGAGCTACGAGGATATAGATCCTACAATTTTTATAGCGTTTCATATGTAACGTTTAACAACCTCTTACGTAATAATTAATGTAACATATCTATCGCAGTCTAGTGCTGCCCCACCAGAATAAGAATATATTCTATGCCAATAGGCCTCATTTGGAAATGAAGCACAACATCCTCAACCTACTTCGTGTAACTCAAATAGGCCATCATTTATGATGTGGTATTAAGATAGTAGAGCTACTTGACATGATTAAAGAAATTAGGAGCATTTTAAATGATGATGGATTAACACGTAGTAGTGGGTTGTAAGTAGCGGCGGGCGGTGCGGCGGCGGTGCGGTGCGGTGTGGTGCTCAGGTGCACACAACAGTTAAGTGAGACGTTCACCCCGAGCGGCGCGGGCGCAGCAACACGCGCCGACCCGATCCCGCGCCGGCTAACTATGTAGATCTTCCCACGATTTATGCCGAACCACCTTCGATTTCTTCTAGTACGGACCTCCAACTATGTGGGAAATGGACTAGCATCGTAACACAGAGTGGACTAGATACTTTTTATAACAATTCCACACAAATTGTTGTAACGGCTAGTGAAATATTATTTCCGTACATTAATTTCGATCGTTAACATTTTTGATGTCGTTGATGTCTTTTGTTCGGAGTTTTGATTCTGGTTTTAGAAGAGGTACAAAATATAAATGTTTTGTGTAAAAACATGTCATGGTAGATATTTTTTTACCCAAGTAGGTAAATGAGAGCTTCCAGCAAAAAATAAAAACATTGGTAAACGTTACCTTTAATTTTTCACGAGTACCTAGGTACTACATCCTTTATGATCTAATTTATGGATTTTATTTTGATTGTTGGAGCTGATCAACATATATAATGTACAAATAGTACAACGATTTAACTTCATGAAACCGTTCTGATGTATTTTTCGTTGATAATAGTCGCATCAGTGTTATTACATTATAACACATGAAAACATCCAGTCTAAATCAATTGCACAAACTTAACCATCTTATCGTAATAGTGATGTTAAACAATAATCAATAATTACGCAACTGCGTTTGATAGTACTAGACTGTGTAGTAGACTGTAGTAAATATTAAAAAAAACTTGTATGTTTGTTTCTGTTTTATTTAAGAATTGCATGAATAATTTAACGTACCTACCTATAGGTGAAAAAGTGTTATAATTAACCGATTTCAAAAAAAGGAGGAGGTTCTCAATTCGACTGTATTTTTTTAAATGTTTGTTACCTCAGAACTTTCTACTGGGTGAACCGATTTTGATGATTCTTTTTTATTTGAAAGCTGGTGCTTCCCGTGTAGTCCCATATAAATTTTATTAACTTTGCTTGGGCAGTTTTTGAGTTAGCTTCAATAATACATCTGCCAACAAACTGCTGTGCAGTTTGGCAGAGGTGTAAACCACACCTTTAAAACAAAAACTGCGAATTAACACTTTTTTTTCAACTTATTCCGCAAGTAGAGCAAAGTGAGTAAAAGAAGACGTTCTTTCTGAGATGACAACATGACACAAGTAAACAGCATCAGTGATTCCGTAGGTACGTCTTCTTCACAATCGAAACATGATTGTTTTGGTGTTACGTCATTTCTGCGATGCCGTATCGATAAAGTTGAACGTGACTTAGCCAACTACGTTACTTAACACGATACACGCTTTTAATACAAAAGAAGTTATAGATATCTGATCATAACTCATTTGTGTATACCTATCATCAATTTTAAAATATGCTCTGATGAAAATTAACAAAGAGTAAGTTAGCTTACACAATCGAGTAATTTTTATTAGTTATTTGCAGGTTGCCCTATACAGTAGCTTGATGAGTAAATAAGGAGTCCACATTTATCTGGGACTAGTTAATTGTAGAAAAAAGATAACAAAATCGAGCGCCTTATCGTCTGGCAAGAGTTGTAAAAGCTTTTCGTACGATAGTTTAGGAAAGCTTGAAGTAGCAGATTTACAAGCTTTGCACTTGTTTTTATCACGTTTTAAACCATACTTTTGATCCTGGTCTAAACCTACCTCCAATAGCTGCATCACTTTCCACCGTCCAAAATAGGAAAATTATTTCAACAAACCAAAAGGAAAGAGGACATTTTTCAGAAAGTTTCAGGAAGCGTGCGAGTTGTCGGCATGTGATCTCCGTAAGGTTGCGGTGTTGCGTTACGTTCCGGCGTGGTCGCGGCCGGTCGCCGATCGCCGGTCGCCGCAGGTAACCGTTGCACGCTGCGGTCGCTCCCGACACCCTACACTAATTAGCAACTACGACACGTGTCAGGTTCGCGGCTGACACTATGCGCTGCTTTCTCCTGACATTCGAGTACTTGTAACTCTGCGGCGGTATGACGAGCTTTCTTGTCTTCAAGAAAATTGTTTACTGTTAAGTTATTTTCTTTTCGTTTTTCTTACCTTTGAATGTCGCTGTATTTGTTAATAGAAACTTCAGCAGCGAATTAAGATTTAATACTTAAAAGTCAAGACTTTTTTCACACAATTAGCTAATGCCCAGTTTCTGGAATGAAAATTATCAACTCGTCAAAATTAAACGCAAGTCAAGTGACGCGATTAGCTGATGATAATTAATTCAACCAATCACAGCAGTTTACGGGTACTTGGCAATTTCTTAGTTAATTTTTGTGTTCATTTTCGTTCCAGAAACCAAAGTAATCATTCGACTTTAATAAATATTTCGTTGCATCTCGACAAACTCTTAAATAGTTTTCAACAATCTTCATCGTGTAATCCAAATCTTTTGCAAAATAAATTAGTGGATATAAAAAAGCTTTATCAATAGCCCGATAAGAACCGGTCTCATGAGCTATTATCGTAGTAATGTTGTTTGCTATGGACGCTAATGATACGGAGCGTACGAGCGGAGTCCAGCCGCGGCGTACTAATGGCACCTAATCTGAATCTACGGCTCTATAAACATGGCCAGTCCCGCACTTAATGCCTATTGACACTCGTAAAAATCATCCCTTCGTCATTTTAATAGTGACAATAGTACTAACACTTCGAACTATATTTAAGGTAGTGGTCCTTTTATATCCTAAGTTATAATATGAACCTGTCGTGTAATATTTTGCTACTGCTCTGAAAATGTTTCGTTTGGTTTAAGAGGTTTTACGATGAAAATTAAATTTCCTTTTCATTCATAAACTTTGAATGAAAAAAACATGAAAAGAAATATCTACATTTGAAGCTCATACATAACATAATATAACATCACGCCTTGTTTCCCAGAAGGGTTGGGCAGAGGTGTCCCTGTAGCAGGTACTCCCACATTTCGCCAGTTATGTTTAAGTCCCATGTATATTGAGCGAGCCTATTGCCATCAACCGGGCACAAATCCAGACTCCAAGCTGCTACTGAGAAATTTCAGATAGAAAACCCAATAACACTTTGCCCGACCCGGGAATCGAACCCAGGACTGCTCAGCAGTAGCGCTTACGACCACTAGACCAACGAGGCAGTCAGTTGAAGCTCATAGTTTAGCTAGTAACTATCATTTGCGTTTATTTGGTAACCTTATGCGTTTATTTGGTAACAATTTGAACTGATCACAATGCAGTCATAAAAAATCGATAATTTAGAAAATTTAGAAAGTCAACTATCTCAATATAGTTTAAACTCGGGCTTAGGACGATTGACCGTGATCTTTATAACGGTTCTAACTAAACTGCGACGG
This sequence comes from Agrochola lychnidis, assembly GCA_963680765.1. Lineage (NCBI taxonomy): Eukaryota > Metazoa > Arthropoda > Insecta > Lepidoptera > Noctuidae > Agrochola > Agrochola lychnidis. Next base: position 13,678,000 of record OY796858.1, read on the forward strand.
ACAGAGTTCACGACTCGTTTTTATTACACGCTAATATAATAATGGGTGTTTGCTCTGTTCTTAAGTTGGAAACCCAAATAGATGTCGATCAATAGCGCTATAACTGAATTCCTCGAGCAACTGGCAATAATAGCTCACGCCGCTGCTACAGTCAATAACGAGGGCGAATATTTTTGAATAACTAACAAATATTCTAATATCGAACGAAGCCATCGACAGAAACTAACGAATGTCTAACTTCTAGGGACCTTCACCATTGGTATTTACATACCACATGTCAATACTGCTCACTATGCCATGTTATAATTGGTGCGACGCGCGGATTTCCACAGGCATATTAGTCACACCGTAATGACTTAACTGTCCGATTTCATCTGAATAATTACAGGCGTTTGTGATATAAGAGGACCATCGATCACAATGTATCACACAGTTATTAAAGGGAAAATATGTATATTAATTTATGCTCATATTTTTATTCGTGGAAGAGATTCGACTACGCATCCATTGATATTTAACGTAAGTTCGTTGCGTCACGTCACATGTGGATGCTGAGATGCAACGCTGCACAAAGAGAAAACATTGCATCATTCACGAGGTTATTTTAGGTATGGTAATAATGTTGCTGTACGTAGATTGTTGACTAGATTTCACGAGCTGCAGTAAAATGTTATGACGTGGAGAACACTGCTACTTACAACAACCAAATGGCTTTGCTTGTTTGTCCCGTGTGTTACTTTACGAACGCTAAGTAATTTAAACATTTATTACATTAACATACAAATTATGTTACTCGTAAACGCAAAGTAATTGTTGTATTTATGTACAGCGAGTACTTTCGTGTATAATTATAATCCTATAAATCAGCCTGTACAAAATTTAGGAGCGTCCCGTTGCCTTCATTAGTTGTTGAACACTGCAGTTTGTTAGTACCTAGTACATCAACGAAGATAGACTGATTTACAACTTGGTATAAAAATGTTACACATTACTTACAAAAGAAGAGTCCGTACATAAATGGTACTTTTAGTGCAAAACAAAACTTTTAGAAACGACTAGAGTCCGACCAAATTTCTTTTTCGTTTTTGGTTTTCAGCAATTTTCGCTCGAAATATCCAGTTTTGGCAATTTTCGGCCATAGTCGAAAAAAATGAAGCGCAAAACGATACTTTCAATTTATTTATTAAAAAGAAAATCGAATCCACAACTACTAAAAACAATAACTGTGAAAATGCAGAATAAAATTCTTTTTCTCGTTTCAGATTGTTTTAATCGTATCAGATCAGATTGTTTTCTATGATAAAAGTATCTATAAAGTTTTGTGTGATGTAAGTTTAAACTGTTAAATATAATGATTAAAAGATTGACACTGCATTTTTTTACCTTTACCAAAGAAAAAGCCTATCGACAAAAAAAAATACTGTTTTCGTTCGGACTCTAGAAAGTTAAGTTCTCTCGTTTTCTTTCAAGTCAAAGAAAACGATTAAATTCAGATTATCCAATTCAAGAATCAAGTGCATGTATGGTCGTAGAACCTGTGAGTATGCAGACCTACGTCCCTTTACAAAGTTTACTTTTGCAATCGTTGATTTGCGGCTTGCTCTATAATAGCAATAAAATTAATACGAGCATAACGTTCCAATTTACAATGTGAGCTTTAGGGTTGCTCACCTCAACCACGTTCCATTTTTATTGTAATTTTTTTTCTTTTCATTTATTTAAAGTACTAGCTGCGCCCCGCAATTTCACTCGCATAAGTTTCGATCCCGCAGGAATATCGGGATAAAAGTATTCTATGTCCCAATACAGGTCATGGTCTACCTATGTGTCAAGTTTTATCCAAATCCGTTAAGCCATTTTAGCGTGAAAGCGTAACAAACAAACAAAAGCACTTATAGTTAGGATAGTATAATATTCTAAATGTAAGACGGATAGAATTTTGTAATGTGAGCAATAAAGACTATTTGTTGTATAACATATATTTTGGAATTACTCCTGTAAAGTTATGAGATACAGCATCGTTCAGTTTTATTGTTTGTTGTAACACCTATGTCGATTCTATCACCTGTGATACTTATGATATCTTGTAAACGATTCGAGGCATGTGTGTAAAACCATTTACGATGGATTACACAAAAATACGACACGTAAAAATAAAAAAAAAACATAAATCATGGTCATAAATATCTTCTCTTTTATAGATGTATTTTCTACTCGCGTTCGTTTTTCAATGAGATAATAAAGATAAGATTTTTTTTTGTTGATCATGAGAGCTCGTGCCACCCGGGATTTAATAATTGTTGATGTTGGTGGAGGCATGACGTCGATACTGTTTGTTGAGAGGTTGCGCGTCCTAGCCGGCCGCACTAATAACAATGTGTAATTGAGTGTAAACGTGTGATGTTGCGGCTCGGGAATATCTTCCGGCCAGCGACATTGGAATTAATACACTACAAATCTTCGGTGTGTTCAGTAAATCAAGGTGTTTATGAGTCATTCAAGTCACCGGCGCGAGACCGCGCGACCTCCGTACTGATTTGCAATCTTGAGTGCTTATTTCTCAGTCCACCTCTGCTCTTCAATCTGTATCTACTATGTTATCCAAAACATTTATTTTGTTGACAGAGAAAGTTAGGGCTTTCAATATAAATCATAACATTTCATGACTATTAACCTTAAATAAGAATCGATCATGATTCCGTGTATGGCCAGGAAAGATGGGCTTTCGCACTTGTGGCGGCCCCAGGTGTCTAAGTGCATCAACTGAATTTGCAGCATTTTCAGATTTTTCACAAAACAGAGCAATTGCCAGTGCTTTTGCAAACAGCAGCGGTTGTGGCAGGGGTGGATAACAGCAGCCGTTGGAAGATCCATATCTCTGAATATGGACCGGCTTTATCGGCTTTATTTGATAGCGCATATAGTTTATCGACACGATAATGATTAAATAACAACCATCAAACCGTAATTAATTATCATATCTAACTAATAACTATTTCCACATCATCGTCTGGCTAAAGTTAAGAATAATGGGCTTCAAAATAATTCACGTGGGTGTCTTATAAGGGATATATGGAGGTATGTGGGATTAGGAATTATATCAGGTGAACGAGCAGTAGCTTCTGTGACTATTGAAGATTTCTGTAAAAAGCTTTGAATCTGATCAATAAAGAAAAACGTACCTAAATGTGCCAATGCCTGAAGCGGTAATTATAAAATGTTAGTTCTGTCTCTATAAAACTATATAACAATTACGCACACAGTATTCCCATAGAGAGTCTTAGCAATTAAGTAGTGGTTGTTTCTGTCATGTCATGTGTAGGCATTTGTTAGACACGGGCGCATATCCCCGTGGTCCTTTTGTAGAGAGCACTCTACGTGCGTTAATGTTACCTTCCAGTTTTGGGAGCGAGCACGATGACTGGTTTCATGAATATTTAGTTGAGCTTCATTAGTGCGCTCACTTGTTCGAAGGAAGAGGGTGTGGCGAGATGTGCTCGCACTGTGTCTTGTACCATAATAAAGCACTGCATCTAATGATTAGCATTAAATTATTTTGTTAACAGCGGCGGGTGCAGGCTATTGTGACGTTTATCAATATTTTTTCGTTGACATCTATCTATACTACACGGAACACACATGCATCTGATCGAATGAACAATCAAAAGAGAATATATCGTATTAATCAGACTAACTAAGATAGTGTGTTTTCTAAGAACTTTTTAGTTAAACTGGAATTTACATACAAAAAACAATTGGCATTCAAAGAATTTGCCATTTATCACTGATAATAATAAAATGTTAAGTGTTAAATTACTGTGCTTTCACACTATTATTATTCATCGTATTATTATCTCCACTGTCAACTAGACAAACCCCCGCGAATACATCACCATTGTTCCGACAACGAAATGAAAGTTCTTTATTTGCATATCTTAAACGCTATAGTTATCATGCCAGCCATCAAAATTATAATATAATAATATCTCTGCAGAGAATGTGTTAGTAACTATAAGTACCTAATTGAGAAAGTCTTGTTGATATACATAAGTACATATATGAATTACTGTCATGAAAAATACATTTGATCTTTAACAATTCAATTGCTTTTTTAATACAACGGGGAACTGTATTTGTTTCATGTCATGCTCAGTTGATTCTCATGAATTCAAATCGAATGAGTGACGATGTAAAACTGGAAACATTCAAAGGACTTTCTAGAATCTCCAGTATTTTTGCTATAACAAAAAAGGTTATTCAAGTTTTAAATGAGATCAGTGGATGTAAAAGGCAAGGCATCACAGCGATCATTGCAAGATTGTAAATCGCAATGCACGGAGCCGACACAGACGCGTGCCTTATTGTTGTCCAACATGATGAGTACTTGACGTTTGCTTATTACAATTGTGAAAGTAAGATATTTAAGCGGTTGAGCATCGTACCGGTGACACGGACAAGACGCTGTTCCTGGCGTTGCGGAGCCGCGTGGGCGCGCGGCTCCCGTACTCCGCCCCGACAATACACCGCCACCGCACGCGCCGACCGCCTCATCCGCGGTCGCCAAAACTAACAAACCTATTGTTCTACCTAAACATTCGTGTCAACTTCCGAAAACCACCCGCATATGTCACACAATATTGTCTTGACAATAAACAGTAGTAGGTGTATTCCTTCTGCGCCGATCATCAATCTCATAATTATGGCAAACAGCTTAGAGGTGGAATTCTAAATAGACGGAATATGGTATGGTAATCTTGTAGTTGATTTAAAAATAAGAACAAGTAGGTAGCATGTTCGTGGGGACGCGTGGAGTCCATGCATTGTAGCGGTCAACATTCGTATTCGTGGAGTCAAAACAAGAAATAAAAGAGGATGTTCATCAGACACAAGACCATAAAATGAGCCCTAAAATGTTAAACGACTGCTCAAAATTGGTGGTAAGAAGAAATTACAAAATAAAAGGACGAGATTACGGTACTTTGAATGAATTTTTGAGAGAGAGACCGTCTTAACCTATATTTCACTTTATGGGTGAACGATTTTTACAACCTTCTCGCGGACAATCCAAATGACTACGGCTCTGTAGAAAGTTTCTGAAATTGTTTCGAAATTATCAGACAATTCAGAAAGCCAAGTTTTCCTTATTGCAATGACCTCAAGTTCATGTCATACTGACTTTTCATTGAGTTAACCTGCTTCATATTTGATGACTAGGAGTTAGATGTAAAGCAAGCGCATGATACGCAGAGTTGTTGATGGCTGCAGGCTGTATGTTGTTTCACATCGAATAATAAACACGTAAGTTTATCGGGTGAGATATTTACGCACGCTTGTTTGTGGGTCGGGCGGGCCCGAGTGTCGCGGCCGTTAACAAATCGGAGCAGGCTGACAAAGCGTGTCGGCCGGTGATCGACGCGTCGTTGTCGCGCTCGCTCTCTATGACAAACGCAACGCTATGAGTGATTGTGTCCGTCCGTCGCTCGGCACTCGATCTCTTTGTGTTCTCAAATAATCCGCCGCGTCGTGATCTGGAGTCTAACGGTGCAGGTCTGCGAGCCTATTGAGTGCGCTCTCTGTAATAGGCACAATTTTTCAAGCTTTCACATAAGTCCACACTAATACCCGGTTAAGCCCAAAACCCACGAATGATGTATTATCCAAGATTGCAGATATTTTTTTATAAATAGCTGTTAATTATTGTACATTTAAAAAGTAAAGGAGCAGTGGTGGCCCAGTGGTAACGGCCGCGACTTACGAGTTGTAGGTCGTAGGTTCCAACCCAGACAGGTGCTTTACTTTGTGTAAATTATTTCATCACCACAGCTCTCAAAACGGTAAAGGAAAACATCGTGAGGAAACCGGCATGTCCTAGAACCGAAAATTCGAAGACATGTGACATCTACCAACCCGCACTGGGCCCGCGTGGTGGATTACGGCCCACTCCCTCTCACAGAGAGGAGGCCTGTGTCCCAGCAGTGGGAACATTTATAGGCTGATGATGATGATGATAAAGAGTAAAAATTGGTGCTTTGGAGTTATAACATTTATCCGATGTTGACAGATACAATAATACACTTAATAAATTTATGAAAATACAGACAAACGTACAAGATCAAATAATCCTCATGTGTATGGATATACATACACAGGTGATCGTCAAATTTCGTTCACTATCGATACAAGTATAATTATTGCTGTAACTAAATCAATCAGCTCAGACTTCACAGCCCATTGTGTAGTCATTCCAAGTCACGCCACAACACCCGACAAATTACGATCGTACGTCATAGTGGATCCAATATCATACTCGACAGGTAGTGAGTGTCTTAAAGTGATCATCAGCTTACCTCTTTACAAGTATATTTGGATCGGCTCCTAGATTAGTCGGTTATCTATTCATGTGAACCACATATATGTGCAGGCATGTTATAGATTATATCTATATAGGTACTTCCTTACATCCTTACATATTATAAAACAAAGTCCCCCGCCACGTCTGTCTGTCTGTCTGAACGCGGTAAACTCAAAAACTACCAAACAGATTTTCAAACGGTTTTCACCAATAGACAGAGTGATTCATGTTGAAGGTTTTTAGTGTATTATTCATTAAGGTTTTGTGTAAATTGGCTGAAATATGACGATTATTGTTGAAGAAGTCGGAAAAAATCATGCCGACTAGGCGACTGGGAGCTTTACTGGCGTGCACTGCGTTAAGATACATCAAAATGTCCTAAGATATTGTTCATCTTAAAAAGTTCAATAAAAAAAGTCCGCAATGGTATATGTCTATCTTCTAAGGATGACCCACAATAACCATTTTAATCTTTCAGAATTTGATAAAAACTTAATTGTTATTTCCGAAGCTTTTTTGACCGGTATAGTATTAATCCTTATCCACAAAAATTTGTTATTTAAATTGGGCATTTAATTTAGATTAAAACATGCCTTGACATTATATAATTTAAATGAATAGTTTAAAAGATATCACAGTTTCAAAATTACGCGGAGCAACGCGGGTGCAGCGGTAGGAGTCAATGACGTTTTCCTCTGTTATTAGGTACCGAGATTGTATACCTAATAACAGAGGAAAACGTCATTGACTCCTACCGCTGCGCCCGTACGTTAGTACGTTCCCGTGGGATATTTTCCGACATCCACGCGGGCGAAGCCGCGGGCAATAGCTAGTAATATATAAAGCTGAACAGTTTGTTTGTTTGCTTGAACGCGCTAATCTCAGGACTGGTCCGATTTGAAAAATTCTTTCAGTGTTAGATAGCCCATTTATCGAGGAAGGCTATAAGATATAAATCATCACGCTAAGACAAATAGGAGCGGAGCACCAACGTAACTATTCCACGCGGACGAAGTCGCGGGCAGAAGCTAATTATAGATACTTGTTGTTATAATCTGTAATAAATACTTTACCCAACTGTTAATCTCAATAATATCTTATACCTACAAAACTTTGCAAAATAACTACTTCGCAAAATAGGAATATAACTATGATAGGAGCACGATTAGGTTAGGTTAGAACTGTGACCTACTACGTCAAAATTAGGGCACTTTGACAATTATGTATGAACCGCTTTCATATTACTATATTATGGAATATAGCTATATCCCTAAGGATATAATTATATCACCGTTTCACCCATCTTACTGTGACATGTACCTACGTAATTACCTCGATTTAGATGATCAAACGTCTCAGAAACTTCTAAAAGCATCCTGTGCTTTCTGCTTCCTGCTGCAAGAAAATGCAAAAGTATCGAGGGCTTCGGCCTTCAGTAGTTTTTATTTTTCTTAACAATCTTTCTTTTTATCCGAATCGCCTCGATCCTTTGTATAAGAGAACATTTAAAGTAACGAAAACATACTTCTAAAAGTTAATTACTGTAATAACCAACTCGATATTTATGTATCGCTATATCATCTTGGCTTTATTAATTCACTTGTGAACATAGCCTTTCCTCCGCGACCCACCCACCTGATTATCCGTTAAAATTCATCTTGTTTGAGCTGTCATGGCGAGTTCAGATAAGTTACGAAGCTTTTCTTTAACCGACATTGTATGCATATATTTTTTATGTACGTTCATCCATATTTTCGTACATTGTAAACCTATTATGAAAATTATTTTCATTTCGTAGAGAAAACTTGCGCGGTGGTCCTTTAGAGGTATGAGGAACAAGGTGTAAAGTTCACTCATCCTCCATAGAAAAGGGAGGATCCTCCGACCAGATCCTCCAGCTCCGGTGTCATGTCTGGCGGGCAACTGCCGACGATTGATGTCGGAAAGTTATATATATCCCCAGTCCCATATAAATTTTATTAACTTTGCATGTGTAGTTTTTGAGTTAGCATCAATAATACGTATTTTTTCCACTTAGTGTATGTTGATGATGTTATAACAACTTCCTGTCACTGTTATTTATAGCACGTACTGATATACGAATTCGCAGACTTCAATAAAAACAATATAAAGTGAAAAATAAATTTAATTTTGGAAGTCGGTGGCAAAAAACTAAAATACAAAACAATACAAGACTGACTTCCGAAATTAAAGTAATTTTTCACTTTTTAGGTTTTTTGTGGAAGTCGTTTTTTTTATAAAAGTTTTTGCATATGTAACCCTGTTTAAGTGTCTGTCGAGGTTTTTGCTATTTGTTAAAAATCAATTATGATTATCTGATCAGTATTCAAGATTTTTTTCTATTAGTTAAGTTTTTTATATTTATATTTACAATAAAATTGCTAATTGTAATAAATAAAATATAAGCTGAGAAGTTGAGTTGGACTAGACCTTAAAAATAAGAAAATAATGAAGGGATAAAGATAAAACTTTTTGCACCGTAAACTTTTAACTATCGGATCGAATTTCTACAAAAAAACATGTAATTTGATTATACTTTTTAAATAAAAATTTGGAACATGTTAATTGGCCTGGTAGCACGCGTAATTTTTCACACTGAGGTGAACCTGACGCGAGTTAAAATCTCAGGTCTCACCTGCACACGGCCAGCCACCTGTTAACTGCAACTCAGCAATATAAAAAAAGAAAAGGAGCGAGCGCCAGCCAGTGCAAAAAACGAGAATCCAAGACGACACGTTTGGAAAATAAAAAAAGCTCTCGCCCACCAGATGGTCGCCTCGACGCGTCGAGAAACCCGCTTTTGAGCAGGTTGTGACTTACCACGCATATTTATTCGCGCTTTTGAATACAGGGAAAATTGAATAACAAATACGATTAATCGTTACGAACTGTGAACAGCCAAATGTCTCTTGCACTGTAGGTGGAGAAATTTATTCAAGGTCGTAACTCCTCGTCTGCATACTTAAATTTGCATAGCCTTGGCAGTATGGCACCCAGGGACTACCCATATTACGAGCTTCTTGTTTCATTTAAAAATACGGGTATATTCTATAAATAGTTGCTGTAGGCTCGTGCCATAAGGCAGTGCAGATCTAACATTTTATTGCACCTTTCAAATTCGTTCCAAATGTGTTCATTTAGAAGCTAGCAGAAATTAATTGGCCATATGTGTTCGTTGTTCATTAAACAGCCTATTTTAGAGACGATAAGACTCCATATGGTGTAATATTTTTTGTGTCCCTGTGCAAAAACAGGATGGGACTACTCCGACAAAACAATCAAACAACGAATAAAAAGTCGGACGTATGGACCTGTTTCAAATTTAAATAACGTGTCAAGTCATCTCATCACCTTAGTTCCTGTTCCATCTTTTGTATTGATAAACGGTTTATTCTTTAATTAATCGAGTTCGACGTCATGCAGAGCATATATGAACTTGTAATTTTCCATATAGGTAATGTTAAAAATATTACGGTTCCTGGTCAAGTTTATTGTGAAAAATGTTGTCTGCTTCTCACAACTAAATAAGGCAACAAAGTGAGGGACATAGATAAATAATATCGTTATTTGTGAACTGTGTCATCGATCTGTAATGCACTACGAAGAGAGGATCTGCGCTGTTGATCACGTTGTGAGTATTAATTGCTTCGGCACTAGCTAGGAAATCGGCCCGCCTCCGCAATTACTCCCTAGTTTACTAATGCTCGTGTAACTTATTGCCGACGATAGCAGCCGTCTCATGTCGCTCATTAATGGATAGTTTCCATTACTAATCGACTTCAAACAACATTTCACATTGTTATTTAAGAGGCTGGTAGGCACCTAATTATCTCATTCGACTATTATTGAATAACCATTTGAAATCAAGCGAGTCAGGTCAAGTCGCACTTATATTTATGGCACAACAATTTTAGATAAAACTAATAATGCACACAGCGGGACTGTTAGATTACTATCGTTGTTTTTCGACACCCTTTGGTTATTTGGTGTTAATCAGCACCATCTGTGGAAGCAATTATTTTTTGTTAATCTTTGGTTTTAGTGACGTTGGTCAGTGTTTAGGAACACAGGTGGACAGGAGATACGAGGTGTGAGTGGCAGAGCGGCTACCTGCGCGAAGTCGGCGCGTGCGCACCTGTGCCCGCATACCCGCTTCTACATAAATGATGATCACATCAACACACAGCATGATACATTCGTCCACTCGCGACATACCTACCTACTTACGTTTAGAATTGGATTTATTATTATTACGTGGGTATATCGTACACACACACCACGCCACATGCAACGTAATGAACCTATTCATCTCCATATCAGGTGAGAAGCCTGTTACTTCCAACTCTGCGTTTGTCACGAACACCGACTATCTCGCAATATACTGCACTGATTGTAGAAAGTAAAAATAATATAAATATGAAGGTAATCATTAATTTTTATTTATTAGAAACTAACAAAAAAATAAAAATTTCAAAAGAAAATTATTTTGAAAAAGGATAAAATAAAATGTGTTTTGATGAACATGCAAATGTACCGTTGCATGTCGAACATACAGCGGAAGGTTATGAGGCTGTATTTAAATTGAATCAGTGTATTTTCAAGAATATCTGAGATATGTCTGTCTGTAACATGAACTGAATCAAAAACAAGATTCAATCATACGATAAAATAATAAATGATCCCACTCCCGCACATCAACACTTAAGTCGTTAAGGGCACTTCACATAACACTGCGCACGCGCTACTGCCATGCACTTACGTCGTACGTATTACGGTGGATTCCATTTTTTTTTTTACAAATTAATGTTGAGTCACGATAATTGGTAAATTTGAGAAACGTGAACTTACTTCTCTCGCTTGGTTTTAATCGTTTGTTAGCTTAGCCTTGGGGAAATTCTGCATACTGCTAATCTGTATCGAATTCGTAAAAAAATATTCTTATTTTTCTAGCAATCGGTTTTAAAAGGTTGAGACACTGAACAGAAAAAGAGATTAAACGTACAAACTACATACATACATAAACTCACGCCTTCTTCCCATGGGGGTAGGCAGAAACTACAGACTAAGTTCCTTTTATTAAAAGGAAATAGTTCTACAGACAAATACATCTTTATATAAGAGCAGGCAGTGTGGCTGTGTGGCATATAGTTATAAAGGCTTCAGATGAAGATGTCTTGGGGCTAGTTGAGTGGGGGAGGGGGATGCGCGAAGAGGCGCGAGGAGGAGAGCGGGGCGCGGAAGTGCGCTGCAAAACGCCAACGACGGCCGCGAGGCTGCGTCGGATCTTATCGCACTTATCTGCTATATTGATTGCGCCCGTGTCGAAAGCCTCGCCTGGCCAAAAGCGGCGCAAAGCAGATTGAAACCTGAACGTACACGATGATTGATTATAACGTAATGGACACCGACGCCTGCCTGCGACTCACTCAATACGGTATTTTAAATACCATTGCGACTACACTATGGAATTTGTAATGCGAGCGCCAATATTCAAGTTAGTATCTACCTTCATATAATTTGTTTTTTTGTTAAAGGTACTGTGAGTTAAAAAATGCTTGGTAATCATTCTCAACGTTTAAGTAATTTTGAGCGCTTTTTAATTTATTTATATTCTCTCTTGGAATACGTAATTGTACAATTCTCATGGCGGTAGTAGGTAGATAAGTTAGTATTTTTTTTTTCAAGTAAGCTACATACTTTTGGCGTTGCTTACGTTTGTGATTTATTTTGATTGAAGGTTTAAATGGCACGGTACACAGTTATTGTCGATACGAGAGGAGAAGATGCATAAATGTCGGAATATGCAGACGGTATGATATACGAACATGCGCAGGTACCTCAACATTACCAATTACCAGAATTTCACGCTGTTATCGGCCCATAACGGTGGTGTAATGAGTTTTAAAGAGTTTTTCGATCCGTGGAATTCAAAATCTTTGCGAACAGACAGGATCTTAATCTGAAGATCCAAGATGTACCCAAGATACACTGAACTTGTTTATAGTGAGACTCATGTTCTCCGAAACATTTTTCACGGCATCATGTGATTTATGTTCGTATTTGGGAAACTATTAAGCTGGAAAGAACGCCTTGGTCAGCTGGAATTAGATATTTATTAATTTTTTAGACTTCAGAAAACGAGTAAATGCAATATGTTTTTAATTATTTTCTTCAGCAATGGAAAGGCCGTACAAATTATGATCACGTAGGTAGGTACATGAAAAGGCTCACGAATTTTGCGAGGTTAATGCGTTGTCGCCATACCTATAACATGTTATTAAGAATAATAACGGGTGATAAAGCTGTAAATTGTGGTACGTGAGTTCGAAGCACTCTCGAGCAGGCACCGCGGTCCCTCGAGCCGCGTGTCCACTCTCAAATGGAAGGATCGGCAGCCGTCAAATAAATCGCCAAAACATGCGACTCATTTACACTTGTCATGACTTCACGATTGATCCACTTCTGTAACATTTAAAATTGATATTTAAAAGTGACATTAAAACTTAATGTCGCGTTTGTTATATATATGAAGATAAAGCACCCGTTAAGTTCACACCAAGGCCACTTTTAGTTAAAACATAATGTCTGTTAAGTGATACCTTTTTAATACGTTTTGGCACCAGTTGCATCACAAAAGTAAACAGAAATCTATAGTGAGAAGTTGAAATTAAGACTTGAATCAGACAGTGATCAGAATGAAATAAAGCGGAACTTTTTATTAGGTAGACATATTTGTTTTAAACATGATTGTTTCATGATGATCGTCTACAAAAAGCTCAATTTTAAGGAAAACAAACGATTTTTATTTTTATTGCCAATTCATTTATGAAAATATTATGTATGTAAGGAAAAATCCACATCTCTTTAATAAAATAAGTGATAGACATAATTTTAATACTAGAAATAAGATAAATTGATCAACCATTTTTCAGGTTATCTAAAGTACATACATCTTTTATGTACTGTGTTAAATGTTACAACAAAATACCTTGTGACATATTGCAATTAAATGAAAGAAAATTTAAAACTCATATAAAAGTAGACTTTGTAAACAAGCATATTACAAATTAGAGGATTATATCCAAGATAAGAGTGCTTGGAAACATGCTGGTCCTGCTCCATAGGACAATTTAGAATCAAGACAAAATCAAACTGGTTGCTAATTTAATTGCAAAATTTATTACTTTGTGTTTTATGACATTGATTTGACATTCTGTGATTACTTCCTCACACACTGACTTATTAATTGTAAAATTTTAGGAAAATCGTCTACTTTTACAATGTTTGTAAATATGTGAGAACCATGTATCAATCACAAATTAAATTATCTATCGTCGCTTCATTTTTAATTCTTTTTACCTATAGTGGTATAGTAATTTTATTCTAAGTGCATCGTCTTCACATATAATAATTATTTACCAAATGTACGTACATATACAAACAATATTGTAAAACATTTTAAAAGAGTAACGATGGAGTTTCTTGCCCATTCTTCTCCATACGAAAACTACCTTTTGGAAGGGGCGACTAGAATCAATTTTATTATTTTGTAATTTTTGACGTTCAAAAGTGCCATACATGGGCCTATTTGAAATAAATGATTTGAGTTTGACTTTGACTTTATTGATGAGCCTCGAATTCAATATTTGTTATTTCCCTTTAATAGGAGACCGCTACAATACAGTCTTAAAATTTTCCTGCACCGCATGACCCATAAAAAGAGCTAAACACCTACAAAAAAACTTCCACTTTGTTGTTTCTTCTAGCCTTTCCATTAAGTATGAGTTACTATTCAAGTAGTTGTGACATTAGTACATGTATGTAACGTTCCGTGACGTCCACCTGTCGCGTGCTGGCGCGTGCCCAACTGCCAGCGACGCTCAACCGTGGCCGGCGCGGGCGCCTGCACTTGCTGTCGAGTGCACCCACCGTGGACAACACCTGACGCGCCACCACAGCCGCATAGCGTCGCCCGCGACGTTGCTATGACAATCCATTACAGACGAAACACACACACCTGCCGGCGAACACTTTCGATTTGCAATTGAGAGATTGAGTTTGACATTGAAAGTTCATTTGGCACAGTGAATGGTTTTGTGTTAAACAAGGAAAGCATCAAGCTGAGGGTGTCTCTATTCTGGCCGTCCTTCATACATAATACTTTAGTTAGGCATCCACTATATTCGCACCTTCGTTCATTTTACTTGCTTTGTCGCTACTCTAAAATACAAGGTGAAGGATACAAGGAGTTGAAAGCTTATTTGTCGGGTTTCCTGACCTTCATTAGTTTGTCAGATCCCATATTCTGTAATACGAGGCATCCTATAAGCCTTTCATCACATTTTGGTTCATGCTTTCCAGTCCTTCCTTCTAAAGGGGTAATCGGTTCACGATAGTGCGCCCAAAGCCCATATAAAAAAAAACAGGCCAAGTGCGAGTCGGACCGCGCACAATAAAGAGTTCCGTAGTTGGGATGAGTTTATTCCAAAAATAAACTTAACATTGAAGTTGAAAAACATGTTCTCCCATACATTTCAACTGCAAATGTAAGTTTGTACGCACAATATTTAGAGATTTACCATGTTATTTTAATACCATAGACTTATGGTTTTCCAGTAATCTATAAGTAAAGAACCATTTAATGTATTTTTTTCAAAATTTTCGGTTCAGTTGTTTCGGAGATAAGGGTCCATTTTCATCTATTTTCTTAAATATCTTTGAAAGTATTAATGTAAAATTATTAAAAAAATTAGATCCACGCAACAAGCCATTTCATTTAAAATGTCACACGGTACAGTTTCCAAAACTTTTTTTTTCTTCTTATTTGCCCCCCAATTGTGACTCCTATATTCAAAATTCATTTATTTACGTTACACGTTCATATTTGAGTAACAGAAATACACGTATGTACCAAATCTCAACTTAATCAGTCCATTAGATTCGGAGTAAATTGGCTGTGATAGACGGACAGACAGACACACGAGTGATCCTATATGGGGTCTGTTTTATCCTTTTGAGGTACGGAATCCTAAAAATATGCTCGATTTTGTAATTAGGGACAAACTTTCGAAGACTAGTTTAAACTCTCTGTAAAAAGGTTAAAACTTTAGCAGTTATGGTCCTCGTAAGAACCGTCAAATAAAACGCGAAATTTCTAAAGTGGAAGGACTACATTGAATTATCTGTTAAAACATTATAATTAGGCGAATATGCACGCTAATGTTCTGTATGCTAAGGTTTAAGTTATGTTAGAACACACCTAAGATTCCCAAACCGATAAACCGAGAAACTGATATACTTGAAACGATGCATTTTTTACAGTTCGGTGATACACTGAGAATAGTTGAAGCCACCGAATATGTAAAATAACGTTTTGGCTAAGGTTGTCAATGTGAATATAAACCCTTTTGGGGAAGTGATAGGGCAAATAGACTAAGGTATAGTAAACCGTCCTAACGTGGTGCACCGTGGTTCTACA
The DNA here is from genome assembly GCA_963680765.1 of Agrochola lychnidis. NCBI lineage: Eukaryota > Metazoa > Arthropoda > Insecta > Lepidoptera > Noctuidae > Agrochola > Agrochola lychnidis. The sequence goes on from OY796858.1 coordinate 13,693,851, forward strand.
AACGTTTAAAGGAGGTCCACAATGGTAAATGTGCTTCAGCGGGCCTGTATTTTTCGCCGAAACTAGAAAGCGTTGCACCTTCATTGAATAATTATAACCAGTGCACCGGCAAGTGTCCTCACAACAATTCTACAATTCTATTCCACGCCGCGTGTGTTCTAGAAATCATGCGGGTACCCGCTTAACATTCACCTGCTTCTAACCAGAAATAGACAAGATGTTAGGAGGATATTGATATCTAACGCGTTGCATTTATGTAATTAATTATAAGGTTCTGTAAGAAAACGTTTAAAAAAATCTGTGTCCTCGTTACAGATGGACAAGAAATCACATGCCTATATACGTCAACTAAGGGCCAAAACACATACACACGATACGACGTCGACTCGTGACACGTTGCAACCGAACGACCGACCGTGCGAACGTGGATTTACACCCGTCGTGACGATATAAACCCACGTTCGCACGGGCGTAATAAAATCGCGGCGGGATTTTATCGCGTTGAAAATCCAATAGTGTGTTTTTCGCCGCGCTGAGTTGCACTCTGTTGGATTCTCAATGCTCCGTTCAACACCGAGAGTTGAAAATCCAGTGTGCGATAAAATCCCGCCGCGATATTTCTACGTCCTTGCGAACGTAGGCTTACAGATACGTTTAAATAACTATTTATTATTGATAACTAGTCTGTACAACTTGTTTTAGGTATAAACGGTAAACGGAAATAGTAGATTTCTATATCTTATATCTTCGTTTATCAATTGAATCATCACAATAATATATGTGCTTCATTTCCTTTGAAGTAATTTTGACTCTTTTTTTGGCAAATAGCGTGGGTATAATAATAAATAATTGATATATTTGCAAAAACTTAAAAGGCCATAAAGAAAACCAATAAAACAAGAAAACATGTAAAAATATGAAGGATAATATCTGCACACTGGGTGGCCGCTGTGAACAAACAACTAGATCGCCTACGCTACCTTCATTGAGGCAGGCGCCAAAGGTTATCAGCGACCACCAGTTGCCATGCAAAAGAGTTTACGCAACTACGTTTTAGTTGACTGTCATTACTCGAACAGCGGTAACGAGAAACAATGTCCAACGGTCTAGTGAGTGGAAAAACTGATGAATTCAGCGCGTGCTGGTCGTGTGTCGCCGCGCATGTCCTGCGCACGCGCCGCCCGCCACGCTCCGCCGCATCACACCCTCTACCCCTATCCTCTACGTTACCACTTTTTACATTTTTACAAATACTCTTCTAACCGTCATGTGCGCGACAGTTGGACTTAGACGCTGATAACTGATAACGCTGCTATAGCATTAACACGCCCGTGTAATTAAAACAACGGGGGATGCGTAAGTTATGGCTGTGCACATTTAAATATATCAACTGGTCCGAGACCAGCATAGTTATTTTATGTGGTCGTAACATACGATTCCATACAATACCCTATTTAAAATTGTCAACTATGGGGCACCCGTCGCATCTAATGTACCGTAGGCGAACGTATACGCTACGCAAACGTGACGATTACGCCGCGATTTGTGTTTCGATACAGTCATGCTGACGTGACGCTGAAGCGACCACGTGACGTCAAGCAAAGTCAGATGTGGAGCACAAGACACCCTTAATTTACCTATGTGACTTCCTTAGGTACAAAATACAAAAAAACCCTCGCTCGTAAATTGTATAATATGAAACTTACAAACTGACAGAAACCTTCACTTCATTTTGGGAAAAGGGAATTACATCAGTATAAGCAACAAATTCTGAACAGAAACCAACAACTACCGCACGTCGCAGGTTTGCATAGATACATCTACATCGCTGCATAAAATTAAGCTTTTGGTGTTCTTACTTTTTCGACAGTATTAAATTGTACACCAACTAGTTACCATAAAACGGTATGACCAAGTGACTTTTATTAAACAACAAAACGTCCAAATAACGTCCGTATCCTTGCATTAGTGGGTGAGCTTGTATTCGCAACAAAATTTGGAACGAGTGTGTATAAAAAGTCCATATATGGACAATAATGCACTATTGTGCTCTGAAAGCAGTGAGTAAAGTAATACAGGTTAGGTGTCGGGAGGAGTGCGGCGCGACGCGGCTCTGTGCGGCGCGGCGCGCACGCAGCCGCGCGGGGGCGGCGGAGCTGCGCGGTTGCCGTATTTTATTTATAATTACGGACGACGACCCGAGACCCGGACCTGTCGCGATTTCACCTGCTATTATTGCCATTTTATTCATTGTTATTGCATTTATTACGTTGCTTGTTACAGATTTTACTGTCTGTAGGTTTTAACGAATGGCTCTTAATGATGAGACTATATCTCCGAGCTGATTTCTCCTTATAAACGCGCACGTGTAACGATCTCATCTTGTAGTGAGCGGTGCCGATTTAATTGATATGATTAAGTTTTTAATGTTTCACCAGTCCAGATACACAATGTAAAAGGAAAGTAAAAGAGAATTTACCATTAATGTTTAACTTTCATATAATAAATGTTCTTGTTCCTTTGGTTGATATTGATGATCCTTTTCATTAATTATTAATATTCTTGGGATATCAATTTAACGTCGACTCATGTCAGGACATACTTTCTACATATTTAATTGTTTGTCTGAGCACTTGTACAACTAACGTTACGTAGGTACAGTTACAAATCTCAAATCTGAAAGTAATCCTACCCCACCCACTACACACAGTCACACACTGAATTTCAGGTACCAATACATTAATTGTCATGTTCTGATGATGCTCGTCAATAAACGAATAACATGTCTTTTATAAACAGAATGCGATTTTACAAGTATAGCGTAATTGGGAATCTGATTACCGTAGCTCTGTAGTTTCCAATCAAACGCATACCTAACACTATCCCATTGTGTCACAAAAAAAACACTTCTTGACCAAACAATGGAATGACCACCTGTCTTGTCAGTGCTAATACTAGTAGCTACGCCAGTGTCCAAATGAATTCAGTAATTTGAAACGTTAATGGCGTAACTTGAAATACCTAGTCGCAAAACATCCTGCAGCGCGTAGTGATACGTCGTCGTTATGAACCAGCACTAATTGAACCTGTCGGGTAGTATTATATTATCTGTGCTGTCGGGGAGTTCACGTATGTAGTAAGCTACAAAAAGGCGTAATACCGGAATGACATAATTAGTAACACGTGAACCTGATGTATCGTTGCCGTGATCCGAGTGACGAGGCAGGTCGGAGGTGAGGGCCGCGCGGGCGCGGCGAGGTGCGCCTCCTACGCGCGGTACCGTTACACACCGGTTAATTTTTATGCAGACACCAGATTATTGTATTAACGCCCGCGCCCTCTAGCGAACAAGGAAACCGACCGAGAACAAAAGACCGCTTCGATTTGATCCGAGTAACTGTCTCGATGTGAAATGTAAAAAATAACTCATGCCCCGAGCGCTTTGTAATACTTAATCATATTAAATTCGTATCACAGTTTTACATAAATGTCACGTCACTCAAGAAAATGTTGATAACGGATTTATGTTCGTTTGATTCGATCTTGTTTTCTTTATGACAATTTATAAAAGTGTTGTACAGGAAATTCAAAAATCACGGAGTTACCAAATATTCGTTGTTTTGATAAAGTAGGTATATATATCTACTCGTACTTGTAACATTTTCATTTGTATTTTGTAAAAAAAAATGCGACAGCAATATTTAATAATTATATAATTTTACTAGCTGACCCCGGAAAACGTTGTTTTGCCAATTATTTGTTTGGGGTGGACAACCCTTATCACTTAGGGGTATGAAAAATAGATAGTACCTAGCCAATTCTCAGACCTACTGAATATGCATATAAAATTTGGTAAAAATCAGTAAAGCCGTTTCGGAGGAGTAAGGTAACTAACATTGTGACACGAGAATTTTATATAAGAAGATTGTATGTATCACGAAATATTAACATGGCCAATGGCTAAAATGGCGGATAAAAAGTAAGCTGCGTATTTTTATTAACTGGTTCGCATAACCACAGTGAGAGACGTCGCGGACGGTCCGTAATTAACATCGGATGCTAATATTAGCGGCGGGTGCTCAACTGCCAAGTATGATAAGTATGTTTTTATTACGAGTCTCGAGATATTCGACACGTGACTCATCCTGCCTACACACTTCCATAATCTTTGTTTATTTATTGGTATCAAATAAAAAATGTCAATGAAAGTTACGAACAGCAGATTATACCTACTTCCGATTTTACATCATCGTGATAAATTACAGACTATTATGTTGAAAAGCATTCACATTTATAATCTTTGAAACATTTCCATGTTAATGATGTAAACGCGCTGCCCGTTGATGTCTTTTGTTAGCGGCAGTCCACCCGACCGCTATGTAACTTTTAATAGGTTAACGAAATGTTTAAACTTGTCAAGAGTTAGCTAACATTTACATTGAACAGAAGCTTATTCTCTTTTCGGTTTTATCTTTTAGATGTAAACAAGTGTTTTTTTTTCTTGTCCTAATATTTTTGCCAATATTCATATAGGGTCTGTAACTTAAACATAAGTCAATATTGATGTATTCACAAATTCGGTAGGTACAAGCATAACGAGCTGACATATAAGTGATCCTTATTTAGCACATCATGGGTAAGCAGACAAACGCAATTGCACTACTTGGTCAAGTGCAATTGCGTCTGTCTTTGTCTGTCACTATCAGACCCGCATCGAATTCCTGAACGGTAAATTAAAATATCTGGTAAGTATTGTATCAAAAACATTGAGCTATAGACATCTAAAATGTTAAGCTATAAATATTTTCTTATATTTCACTTCTGTTTATCGAGTTGATACAAAACTAAGATTGCGCAATCACAGCCTCCAAGCTTAAGGAAATAAAGCATCAGAATCCATTTACGCGGATCCACAAAGCATCGCTACCGGTGAATAATCTTTTCAGAGTCGTTGAAGCGCGACGTCGCCGCCCACGCGCCGCAGCTACCCATAGCTCACGGGCCGCTGTGTCGTGCTTATTGGCACAGGATCGCGCGATTTATCGCGTCGCCGTCACACCTCCGCCGCGACACTCGCTCTCTGGACACTGCGGACACTGCGATACTCGGCGACACTCCAGCGACACACGTGGCTCGCACCTCGATCACTGCGCGCTAACGACACCATCTGTCTCCCGCGTAATCATAAAACGTACGAGATGACGTACTCCCGCGTGTTTGTTCTCTGATTGTAGTCAGCCGCTACTAATGTATTCATGACGTGATATTTTTATAAAACCAGACTTAGATTTTATACCTAGTTTGTAACTTTTTAGGGTTCCGTACTTAATGTTAACTGAAATAAACAACTGGCCAAGTGCAAGTCGGACTCGCACGTGAAAGGTTCCGTATCACCGTACAATATTTAACACTACATATTTTTAGTGTTCCCAAAATAAAATAAAATTAAAAATTAAAGAACCATGTTTTTTTGGGCGTTTCTTGCTAAATATTGGACGGTGGTACGGAACCCTTCGTGTGCGAGTCCGACTCTCACTTGGCCGGTTTTTTATATTTTAAAACGTATAAGGAAGTACTTAACTCCTTTTGTTACGAAATAGACAAAACAGTGCAACAAGTGCCACAGTCCAGTGGTTTTACAACGCAATGTACCTAATAATGATATTCAGATTTTATGAGTACTCCCTCAGAAACTGATCAATATAATGTTATTAGTTATGAAACTCGGAGCAAAGGATATCAAACACAATTAACAAAGCTATAAATTATTGGCATTGGTACCATAATGTGCTTGTGACTTTGTGACACGGCTGTCGTATTGAGTGCGGGTTGTAATAGTTCGTGCTCCAGCTCAAGTGACGAAACTACTTATAATTTAGATATAGGTATACAGATTTGATATTTGTAAACTCCTCAAAAATAGTAAATGTATGTATAGTGAAAGCGTTTGAACGGTGTCGTCAGGTTCCAGTAGATTCAATTTATTTATGCTGTAGACATATCCGGCCACGCCTGAAGGAACCTGTAGGTATCTTATAACAAAACCTATATTATAATATTAACCCGGGTTTGATTCCCGAAGAATTAAAAAAAATATTTAAGCACCTACCTACCTTATTTATGTTATGCTTTCTGTTACTTTAAAAAAGGTAGGTAGGTAGGTACTGTTTACGGGAAATCTTTCAGGTTTTTTATAAATTTATCATAATATTTACAGGCACAGAAAAATAGCTGTACACATTAAGTAAAAAAATAGGTAGTGCCCTGGTCATCATCATCATTATTGGCAGCGTTGTTTCACCTAATGCTGAGTAAAGGCCTCCTCTCTTTTGTGCCATGCTTCCCTGGTCTGTACATCTCTCATCCAGGTCTTCCCCGCAATCTTCTGTAGGTCGTCCGCCCATCTGGCTGTTGATCTGCGAATGCTCCTTCTATCGTCTCTCGGCAACCACTTCGTTCAATACAAATGTAAAGACAACTAATTTAAAACGTAGGTGCATAGGAGGTAAGCAGCTATGTAAGCACTAAAGTAGCTTATAAGTAGTTATGTAGCATAATACAGCAGAAACACGAACACACATAAAACATTAGATAAAAGGTTTTAAGTGAATAAACATCTCATATTTATTGTTAACACATGAACTTGGTTATTTATTGTTTTTCCATAAAATTCCAATAAGGCACAAATTAATCTGTTTAATAGTATATCAAATAACTGTTATAATACTGTACCTATCACGAGCAATATTAATGTGATTAGTGCATGTAGCTGTTACCAACTTTATTGGCCATGTTCATAGTATTGATTAATCGTGCTACGATTATATTATTGTGTAATTGCAATGCGCCGCATAGACACGCCGAGTCATATTACACACACCTATTAATAAAAGTAATCAACACTTAAATTATTGTATGATAAAATCAATGAACAAAATGTTTATCATGATTAAAAATGTTCTCCAATGGGTATTCCCGTAGGTACTGTCTGAAAAGCTCGACGTGACAGTAAACAACATTATGTTGACGTCGCGTCGCAGCTTGTTCCAGACAAAGGGTTGCAGGCGGAAATCTTTAACATCAAAATGTATCGAGTGTGTGAGGAGATTATAAATCGTTACAATGTCATATCAAGAGTGGGTTAGATAATTTATTGAGAGGTGCGCATTGAAATCACATTTATTTGTGCGCACGCGCCGACGCGACGCGCGACGTTACAAATCATGCTTATCGTCGCAGCTTGACTTGGTCCATTGCCGCCGCCAGCCCTAAATCTAGACGGATCTAGATATTTACGTACGACGTGGCCTCTTCAGCACTGCACAAAACATTATATAGTACCGAACGGTAACGTTGCGCCGAGCCGCCTTGCGCAACTCTGCAAATTGGTTTATTTCACGAACAAGTAGGTACACACGTTCATGTTATTATCTATCTAAAATCTCCTTACTACATTAATAATGTTTCTAGTTTAAAAGATATAAATAATTAAACATAACAATACCAAAGCTCTTCTCGAACGAGGTCAAATTAGTGTCGAAACCCGTTTGCGTTATCTTTAAGGCGATCACTTATAAGTTATAACTAATAGAAAAGTTCAAAGTTCTATTAGACTATTAGGTGTGAACTCTAATTGGTACCGCATATCAGCGATCGATATCGGATTAGATAATCACGATGCAAATAGGAACAGAATTAATTAATGAGAATGCATTGGATTGGCCGCAGTGCGGGGACGCAGCGCACGCGCCGCGCTCGGTGCGGGCGGCCGCGGTGGTCGTCGGTGACCAATCACTGCGACTCGCACACGCATTCGCGCTCTCAACAACACGTCTTCACTGACTACCACTAATTGGCATTCGTATAAGATAATGTGTATTTTCTCCTATTATTGCAGCCGTGTGTGTCCTCACACTATCGTTAACGTAATTTAACTAGGGTCAGGTTGATTGCGTTGAGAAATGAATATAAGTAGTATCATAAAGAAGGATTAATTACCTACATGATTTACCGAAAAGACTACATTTTCTCTTTTTGAGTACGTAAAAAGCCACTTTTAATAAATATACTTTTCAACGACAGAAATTAAGTACCATCAACAGTGTTTTTTTCTCGTTCTATAATTGTCACTACTCGTCAACAGATGTCGCTACGATTTAAGAATGTCTCAATGCTTAATAATTGTTACAATTTTATGTTTCGTAAATGGACTCGATAATATCTTAATTTCAAACAAATCTATAGAAAAGTGCCAATAATAAGTACTTATCTGACGTTTAAGAAACGTGCACTTGCCTGACAGGGTCAAAGGTTAACGGAGAGATTAATATCTTATTGGACAACTTTCGTACTAGTAACCCTCATGATCTGCTTTATGTTCTGATAAACTTATTGGATTATGATGTCAATTAAATTTTAAATGTTTATTCATTGAATGAGTCAATGGTTTGCGTAAATGTTGGGAAACAATGTATTGAGTTTGATGACTTGAATCAGGTACTTACCTACAAAGTTTAACTTGGAGAAACAAAATCAATGCCATAGCTATTGGAGCGGTCTGTGGGTAGTTTAGCAGGTACATTAGTACCTGCTAAACGTGACGGTGAATTTCAGTAAGCTTAATTTACAGTTGTACCATATAAACAATGTGTTATTAATTTTATAATAGCAAAAGTTAACTGAATCAACAGTTAACTCATTGGGGCTTTTCGATTTCCCTAAGTTTTTCCTGCCACGAAGAGGTTAGTAGACCTCGGAGCGTTTATACCAGCTAAGGAAAACCAGGCCTGAGTTAAGACCTTTTTCTTCATCCTTCTACCGTTTTCGGGGTATTTTCTGGGGAATGTAGTACATCTTTTTGTCGATTTAGTCATTCACCCAACCTTGTGTATTTGCAGGAAAATAAATATTTAAAAATTTCCTATTGCTTGAAAAACTATAGCAAGAAAATCATGCGAGGTACAGGTTACGGGACGTACATAGCTCGTTGCCTCATTATTGTGAACCGTAAAGTACCTGCATACTTACTTAGTCTTTTCTTCTTACCGCGCACACGCAGAAAAGTAGTTATAACGGTAGCCTTGGTATCTCAAGGATAGCTTTAAATATTTTTATGCGAGTTCGTTAGATTTATCTTATGTGCTGTAAAATTGTGCAAGTTATACATGTTTATGTTTGCATCTAGATTCAAAGGAGCATCCTCATAACACGACAGTATCCCGAACATGTTAATATGAAGAATGATATCAAGCCTGAAGAAAGTTTAGTAGTTTAGTACCTAAGTGGTGAGTAATGTTGGAGTGCATTTTAGGTATTTCCATTAATTAGGTATAGGGGAGGTGGCGGCGGGTGCGGGCCCGCTGTGACCTCGTGGCCGGGTGACCGGCGGCGGCTGGCGCCCACCGGCTAATGCTCGACCCACATCAGACCGGTGCCCGTGCTTTGCGCTATTGTCTCGATAAACTCGATGCCGCTAAATAACCACTTACTGCACCACAAATTGCGTCTAAAGTAGACGCGACGCGAACTTTGTTTGTTGCCTATTAAAACATTGCTTATGGTTTATAGTTTAGATTTTGATGCTACATTGTTTGTATAGCAGTAAACGATGGAAGGTTCGTGTTCCCATAAAATTCGATTGTCATACATGATGATGCGACGTTTGTCTTGGAATTCGGGTACCTATAATATCAGTTTTCTACAACCGTAGATAATAATTATCGTTTGATCCTCTCTAATATAAAGCCCAGAGACCAGATGAAGTTTTTAAATCAGTAGGTACTAAGTATCTACCTACTACTAACCTTATTAATTTCGCACGTCACCATCATCCTCCTGGGATGTTCTCCTGCCCCAATTTATTTAACGCCAGCGCAGCTTATCTTTTTCTATCGTACCTGCTTACATTCCTCTTTCAGTCTTATTTCAGTATTTCAACTCGCATTAGGTATTTAGCCTGTGCTACCCGCTGCAGGCCTAAAGCCTCTTTTTATTTTTCTAGTGCTCTGGATCTTGTGCTAATGCGAATCTGAATTTTTTATAGTATTGACAATTCAGATGATGAACGAAGATGGCGGAACGAGCCTGTTCGTATTGACTCGGCTCGTTCCGCCATCTTCGTTGAGAACTGAGATCTGCCGCGAAGCCATTGCACGTTTTCCGGGACCCACATTGTGGTGATTGTTCCAAATCTTTTTGGTATATTACCTAAAGGTATTATAGTGATTCTGATTGATTGATTATTTGTCAGTGTTAGTTCTGGGCGGTTTATAGGGTACCTAACTAAATTAAATTAACGAATGTTTCATGGTATTATTTTGAATAATACCAGGAAACATTCGTAAATGATATTTTCGTGGTGTTGTAGTAGCTATTTCTACATAACGAACTTGTAAAAGCACTTATTTCCCAAAATGGAAATCACGCATCATGATCACGCGCATCCCGCATTCGGTGCCATTGTTTCGTAGAACACAATATGCCAAATACTCATATTCAGATGACTTGTGGAATACTAGGAAAAACTGGGTTATATGAAAGAATACAGCTAGTTAAGTTTATGACATGTTTAATTTTCTGCATAAGGAGGTAACAGAAAGGAACGCGATTAGACCATCGGCTTAGCTATAGCCTCATTGATAAGTATTATTTTAATACAGTACATTAAAATAATAGCATAATGTTATACTTTTCTCCGAATATATTAATCATTTATACTTAAGGCACTTTGTACATGGCTTAGGATACGAATATAATTTTAATAAGTGTATGACACTCGGCAAATGCCATATGACTAGCGTAGCCACGGTTTACGTGACTGAATATAATCTTACATCTACTTATTCTAACTTATGCCAAAAAGTCTAAATTTACAGTGGTCCCCTATACAAGAAACGTAAAAATATAAATGTACACACACTTGAGATTTAAACCATTTACAAAAATAATTTAATTTTAAATACTTATACTAGAGCGTCGTTCAGCTAACGCTTACACTTAGAGGATGTTACAGCTAAATAAGAGATCGAGGATCCTGTGGGGCTCAGTCTTTTTAATAGGCGTGCACAGGAGCGGGCGGCGGGATGGGCTGGTGCGAGTGCGACGAGGACATCGCCTCCGGGCGGTACTCGTACGGCGAAGCCCCGGGGACTCCGCAGCCTCCCTCCAGGTGCTTGCTCAGCAGGGACATTCGAGAGAATGTCTTTCCGCAGCCGGTACAAGAATACTTCTTAACGTCTGAATGAGTTTGGAGGTGAGCGCGCAAGTTTGACCTGTCGGCGAAAGCGCGGCGACAATGATGGCAAGAGAACGGCTTTTCTCCAGTGTGCGTCCGGATGTGTCCCTGCAGCAACCAGGGCCTGGAGAACGCTTTGCCGCAGAGGTGACATTTACAAGGTAGAGTGTGGGTTCGGATGTGCATCTTCAGCGCTCCGAGAGATGTGTATACCTTAGCGCAGTATTTGCAGCTGAATGATTTCCTTGCAAGACTTCCCTCAGCCGCGGCGCAGTGGTATTGCTGATGTTTCGACAAACCGGAGTAAGTCGAGTAGGACTTCGCACAATCCGGGCACTGATAGCGAGGGCGTCGAGGTGCTGAGACGGATATTCCGGAGTCCGAGGAGACTGATCCAGGTGAGCGCAGGTCTTCGGGGCAAGGTGGCGGTGACACTGAAGATGGTGGTGAGGCGGGTGTATAATGATGCGCGTAAAGTTGTGGGTGCGCAGATGGGGACAGTGAAGGTGCTGCCGGGTACAGCTCTTCCAGGGGGTAAGGTGCGTACAGCGTCGGCAGGTACGCGTACTGTGGTGTGGGGCGAGCCAGCTCTGCCGGCGCAGGCTCCAGGCGAGCGCGACACGCCGCCAAGTACTCGAGTTGTTGTTGAGGCCACTCGCGAGGTTCCACCTTGACTGCTGTGGTCGACACCGGCGATGAAGCTTTGCTTGGGTAGTTACCAGTTTTAGAAAGGTCTTCAGGTTTTGTACTAAGATTTTGGGGTTCATCGTTTTCTGTGTCACCTGTTGACAAAAAAAAGGAAAATTTAGTGATGGTACACTATTTTAAATACCTACTTTTTTTCTCTTTTGCATTGTCAGTAAATAATGATTAAAATGATTAATTTAATGTTTTAAGATTTTAAAAGGGTCAATATTATTTATTTATTTAAAGTAGATAATGTATGTTTACAACATTATAGCGTTAACCCTGTGTCATGTGTAAAATATTTTTTTATTACTTTGAAGAGCGGCAAGTAAACTGAGTATTAAGATGTTTCAATTTGACGGTAATTATTAATTAATTGATCATATAACACGATACTTACAATGATAATCGTAGTACAGTCGCGTGGCGAGGTGGGCGGGGTGAGGCGGCGTAGTGGGCGGCGTCGCCGGCCGCTCCTCCCGCACCAGCACCGGCCGCTTCTTTAGCGGACAATGTGCGTACTTCTTCGTCATCAGAGCGCGAGTGGTCTGTGAGTCCTCCACGAGCATCTTGCACAATATTCACTAACACTTAAAAAAGGTCTTCAAAAAATGTTCGTAAAACGTATCACAAGTTCACTTATAATCGTAACAATCCAAACATCACAAGATATCGTCGAAATCGCGTTAACAGTGTCGTGTTCGGGACGCGACAAACGTGTACGTGCACTCGTCGGCGTCCTGAGCTCGAGTGGTGCGGTGAGGGAAGGTTCGCCGTTTATAAAGCGCTCCCCGTCAACGGCACGGCCAGGTGGCGGCGGGTAGGCCTCGCACGTGCGGCGTACCCAATCGGCGGAGGGCGCGGGGCCGCGGCCAATGGCGGCGCGGCGCGGCGCGGGGCGGCCGGCACCTGCGCCTCCGCACCCGGCGCGGCGGAACCGCTGCCTCTCAGTGCGATATGCCCAGCTTCTCCATCGCACCGGTGCGAACGCTCTCGCTGCAAATGAAACTATTTTTTGCACAAAACTTGGGGTTAAGCACCTTTGAACTGAACCAATGCCGTTTTTTGAAATGCCTCCGATACCTTTGTTCGGTTCCATCTATTGTAAATTTAACTTGACGACATCAGCAACAGCTGGACGTTTCTCGTACGAAATCTATAATTAGGTAGTTTAGGTACCCAGAATACTTTTGTATAACATTATGCTAAAAGATGAAGAAAAAAAAAATAGAATGACAACTCAGTTCTAATGGCATTACATAAATGGTAAATCAAAAGTCAGCAGTTGTTGCAACAGTTGTACTTTTGTATCATAATTCGGATTAATCAATAGAGAAAAATTACAGTTAAATACGTAGGTACCTACCTTCTTCTAACTACGCGGTTTATAGAACGCCTATTTAAGTAAACAAGTAAGAAGTAGAAATAATTGTAGGTACCGCCTACGGTAATAGTTCCTTTGGATAATCTTACGACTTACACCTTGCAAGTAATAGTTGTTACAAACAAAGCTGACACACTTAAACTTTACAAGGAAGCACGAGGAGGCACTGGCGGACCATAGAATACGAGCTTTATTAATATGGCTAATGAATGTTTGTGCACTTCAAATACATTCGCAGAATTAACTGCTGTAACACAATATATTGTAAACTGCAAAGTGATCGAATTTAGAACCTACCTAAGTAGGTGAGTATGATATGTAAATTTCCAAATATCAGTTACTGTCAGTTAGGTATTTAACTCCCTCTCACAGAGAGGATGCCTGTGTCCCAGCAGTGGGAACATTTATAGGCTGATGATGATGATGATGATGAAGCATTTAATGCTAAAGGAATCTATTTTTAGGAGAATGCCAGCGGATATTAAATAAGATGCATTCTATAATATCCATAGAGAGAAACCTACATACATTACAGATTCGCCACAATGAAGGCCCAGATTTTTTTTACATGAGTTTCCTGTTACAGCCTCGTGCAGACTGGCGCGACGCGACTCTAACAAAACAATTTCTAAGAGAAATTCACGGTAGAACAATCACCGGTGTCGCGTCGCGCTGTGGATCTAAAAAAGGCTGTCCAAGACATAGGAGCTTAAATTTTAAAGTGTCGGATTTTTATTTATCTTCATATAACGAGATTTTGTGCGATTTTTTTTGGCTTAAAGATAACCTCAATAACTGAAAAGCACAAACAAAGTAATAAACAGTATGACTCAAGTATTACCTACGATGTCATCAAACAAAGAACGCACTGACGTCACGACGGGATCGCAGACAAATGAAACTTGATCGAAAAGCTACAGTAACTTAATCAAAATCATATTATAGGTGCGATTATGTATCGACCTAGTTAGCGAAAAAGGTATGTTATATGAAACCACGATGACACACAACGAGTTATTATTAATTATTCGACACGGGGCGAACTTATCGTCTCATTTGACCTTGTCCTCCTTCCTGTTGCGATTCGTCTTCCTTTTACGATTGTGCGCCAAAACCAAAAATTACATAAGAGTAACTCTTATCATATCTACAAGTTATACGGAATGAATTTTATTTGCATATCTCACCGACACTTGCCTTTTGAAACGATCGGAACTGAAAACATTCGTAACCTAATGGTTGAGTTGATTGAATAAAAGTGATTTTATTATAGAGCTACCTACGTGTTTTTTTGTTAGGAATGCTGGATCAACATTTTAATACGTCTTGTTCAGTTCGTGTTCAATATTTAATTTTAATCGTCGGTTTTCTTTAAAGCTCTCGCAGACATGCGCAACGCGACATCCGTAGAACAATTTCCGTGAAGTTTCCATAGAAATTGTTCCACCAGAGTCGCGTCTGTCTGCGGGAGCGTTTAATAAGTAAAACTACTATCAAAATCGAAGCACTGATATAAAGCAATGCAGATGAAAATGTTTAAACAAGCTCGGATGTCAATAGTCAGATGTCAATAATAAGATCGTGTGAAAGTGAACAATATATCTATTTAAACTTTGACCCAACAATACAGAGTTCAGATAAAAACTACTCCCGGTACAAGTCACAGAATCATGTTGGAATGTCCACTCCGAAAATCACACGATCCTAACGGATTACTAATTCAATAATAGTAATAAACGGGAACCGGAAGGCTGAGAACCCGTTTATACTGCAGATCGTTAACAAAAACAGTTCCTTGTGTATATCAAACCAAACAAGATATTTTTACAACCCCTTCCCAACGCGGAAATATAACGTCCATAGAGTCTTTGTTATATTTTTTATGCCACCAGTGTTAATTCCCACAGGTCAGACTGTTCGTCGGGCAATTTGGGTTTCTCACAGAACAAGTTCACAGTTTACAAAGGCGAAGTGCTATATGCATCCCTTTCAGGACAGCTATTATGTACTAATGTAGACCGTATAAGGCTTGTGTATTTCAGAAGCTAACAGTTGGTAAATTACGAACACTTCTCATGTTTATAAATCACAACACGACGACACAACGACAACGAACAGCCTACTTTACAATTTCTTTTGTTCTATTTTTTTTAGATTTGTTGGTGTCGCTCTTAAACTTGTAGCAGAATTTCAAGAAATTTCAACCCAAGGTAAACATAGTTGAGTACTTACAAATACAGGGTGGCAGGCATCGACGCGAAAACTGAAATCAATGGCATGTCCTAGAACCGAAAATTCGAAGACATGTGACATCTACCAACCCGCACTGGGCCCGCATGGTGGGTTACGGCCCACTCCCTCTCACAGAGAGGAGGCCTGTGTCCCAGCAGTGGGAACATTATAGGCTGTTGATGATAGAAACGTGTGATACCTACGCAGTCAAAATGTATGGAACAGCAGATTTTATTTTTAAATAACCGACTAAAAATTTCAACGCAGGAGGGGGTTTCAGAATCATGTACTGAATCCATTGTTTTAGTTTTCGCGTCGATGTCCCTGCCACCCTATGTATATAAACTATAATGTATACATAAATAGAGACGGATGAGAACATTCTCAGTATTACTAATCCCACATAAACATTCATATCTGCATACGATATGCATAAAGAAATTGACCCTGTTTTTTTCTAATCTAATATTATGCATTATTTTTCGATACTATCGTCGCCGTTTCATTGTGAGATTTCTATGAATAAGCAAGGAAGTTAATCTTTGCGACATGATTTCACCGTACGTTTTGCTGGCTATGCAAGTTCAACGTTCAAGTCGCTTATGATATCATGATGACGAGAATCATGGCGCGAGGTGAAATTCACCTCGTGACTCAGCGTACCTACAAGTACGTGTCAAGGGATCGACGTGTAATTGACATCAACATCTCGATTGTATTTAATAATACTGTGACTAATCGCTTCGATCAATGGTCAACAATAATACTTGGTATGGCAAAACGAGAGCTCTTGATTATCGAGTCATTACAGGCTTTCGACACTGTAAGAAGGCGATAATGAAACGACTAATAACAAACAACAGTCACTCATTAACTAATTATTTCGGGTCGCTCTGAATGAAACGTTATCTCGATTACGCTTGGGAAACGTAAACATAACACCGGAAGATGGTTGATAGTCAACAACATTAGACATATTGTTTTATCGAAATGAATAGCATATTGATAATGGACAAGTACTTAGTCAACTCATTAAGAGAATACAATTGTCTTACTTGACTAATGTTTATCACGTTGTTTACCAGTACCTTATTGACAAAACTAATAACCAATTCGTAGAATGAGTTCAGTAAAAATTAATAAATTTATTTTTAATTTTGTATTTTGTGTCATTAGACCAATGACCGTTGGTGTGTTACACAAACTTTCATAGTCATACAAACGTTAGCAGTCATTGGCAAAGAAATCCACGCAAAAAAGAAAAGTTTCTGCCCGTGAAAACTTCAATCGTAAATTATAGTTATGCTTATGTTATACATAATATATAATAGGTGTTAAATACGTTGGTGTCATCGTATCTTCTTTATTAACAAGTGTGATATGTGTCGGGGCGGCTGCGCAGGGCGGCCAGGTGCTATGTCGCGGGGGCAGGGGCGCGTGCGTAACGGTCGCGGCACGAGCGGCGCAGGCGCAGGGGCCGCGCGCCGTGCGCTATGGAGTATGGCGGAAATAGCGATGGACAGGGGCGCCGCGCCCGGGGCAGGTGGTGCGGTACAGCGCTCTCAATGTCACACAATTGGAGGTTAATACCTCGCATAAATTACATACAAATGAACCTAATGTGCGATGGGATTCATTTTCATGTTCATTTTAAATAATATATAGTTTTATATGGTAATATTATGATTGATAGAATTACTTATGTAATGATTATCAGCCCATTATCAGCAGTTGAAATTTACTTACACGACCGTCCTCGTTATTTAAATCAAAAGGATGACAATGAAGGTACCTACACAAATCTTTACAAGACCTAGCCTAGCCTTTTTAACCGACGAAAAAAAGAAGGAGGTTCACAAGTCTACACGTATTTTTTTTTAAATGTATAACTACGCATAACTTTTTACTGAGTAATACGATTTGAACGATTCTTGTTTTATTGGGGAGGGCATACCTCAAAGTTGGTCCCATGTAAAATTTAAAACTCAAATCCACCCCAAAGGGTAAAAATATGGGGTCGATTGATTTTTCATCTACCGAATTTTCAAATGTGAACCGATTCTGTTGTAATTTCGCACACATAAGTAGTTCTGATGAACCACATACTGGAGTTGATCTAATGATGGAGACGGAAGACAGTCGCGAGAGCTCCTCAGCAGTTTACAGCAGCTACATCGTGTTTGGCCTTATTTTATGCACCTTGATGCGAACCTTAGACCTAGCTGGGTATGACTGTCAACGAGGGTTTAACGATGGAGACGGAAGGCCGTTGAGGTAATTCCTTACTTGAGTAATTAATTCCTCCAGGTAATTCTTGGGTAATTCCTTACTTTTTAATTATAATAGCTGTTAACTAAATCCAATCTGTTCTTATATTATGTGAGATACTAAATCATTTTGTTCATTTTGATTATTGTTGTATTATCTAATGAATTAGGGACATTATTTTTTATTTTGTATTTTTTGGTTCTTTTTACTTTAAAAACCTTTGATATTTTGTATGCCTTTTGGCGGAACACAGCTCGGATCTTATGTATGTACCTTCTGTATGTACCCTGTGTTCACGAAATAAATGAATTTGAATTTGAGAAAAACAATAATATTGGTTATTTTTTTTTGTAAAAAAGTTTTTGCGTTTTTAGGTAAATTCATTTCTTCCAAAAGCTTTCTGTATTCGTCATTTGATAGGTTCATAAACTGGAACATACAATACAGTTCTACTTATAGTTTATATCCTTATAAAACAGTCATTAAAGCAGTTATAGTTCATGACCACTTACTTAGCACTTTATAAGGAATAATTTAATTTACGTGCAAAAGTTAGACAATAAGTAAGCCATAAAGTTTTATCAGTATTATTATCTAGACAATTATCTGTTATTATTATTATGTCGAACGATCGACCCATGGCACACCTGAACTGTACCTACCATTGTTGTTGTATGGATTTGTATCATTGTTTGTTGAGCTTGCCTACACATCAATTTTATACAAAGGTAGGCACCCACGAGCTGAGTCCGACCCTGCATTGTATTGAATCAGTGCACAGCTATGCCAGCAGCTGGCTGCGCGTGCAGAATCACATGTCTGTACCCGAATCGCACATCTGCATGGAACCGCCGGCTCGCAACCAAACAGTATAAACGCCACACCAACCCCTACAGCGCCACCACACGTAGTACCTTCTGGAAATAAGCAACTCGATTAGGGTCTCCCCCATTCATTGTTTCGCTCGCGGAATACGAAAGGTCTCAAGCACCGCTCTGCTCGTTGCAACTTTGTCACTTTGGAAGTGAGGAATCTATATTTCGGTTAAATCGTTGTAATAGGGGAAGAAGCAAAGATAAACCGAATGTACCTCTCAATATGGTTTTAAATCGGATGCAGCAGGGTGCTTTAGTAAAAATAAAATTTTGATCGTAAGGTCTAAAATAGAATTGAAAAATGTTGTATGACTTATGTAGTTTTGGTACCCAAGTGCTGCGTGCAGGTAGGTGAGTAGTTTAATTTTAAATAATGGCATAGCTGTAGAGTTTTCTATATAAAGCGCACAGGGCCATTCAACGCTTTTATAAACACTTTTAATACAGATGGATTGAGTCTTATACAGGCCGTTCAGTAAATTGAGGTTTTAACGTTTTAATTTATATGACGGGATTTTGAAGATATGTATTTGTCATTTGATCTGTTTAGTAATGCTTCGCCATACTTCCAAATATGTATATTAGAACTAGAAACTGATAAAAATTTTACTCTACAATAAATAGTTAGTTCTCTTTTGGACACCAATTTTAAAATTACAAAAAGAAAATAGATTAACCGTCAAATCATACTTGTTAGTTCAGTTTTTTTTCTCTTCGCTCTTTTATTTAAGATAATGTTAATAAACAAATAAACTTTAATTATTATTTTTATAACGTGCTGCGCCGTAGCTAGGATAATTCACGGTGCGTTTGTGTCTTTATCCTTCTCAATGCGTGCCATTGCTTTGCTAATTTGAAATAAGAAATAATTAATAAATAAAAGCATCATCCTGTACAGTTTGTCGCGGCAACAGCTGAGATTTGGGCACACGCTACGCGGCCGGTGCGTCACCGCGCCGCGTACCGGCCACCTTTCACCCCTCGCGCATTCCCTTGCGACTTGCGGCCTTCTTGTATGCGCAGACGCACTATTTATATCTACGCATATGCGCAACGTCCTATGTATAACGATCGCTTGAGGAAGGTATCGATGAGATGAATGGTTTTCGGTGGTACATAAATGTCAATGTAATTGAAAGCTCGGATTCAGTGGTAACATTTATTCAACTAATTGTTTTAATTTTTTTTGTGAATTTGGGAAACCTTTTAGTCTTTGTCCGGAGAAATTGTTAGACTGTTGTTTTACAATCGCTTGATCTACATCGGAGAAATACAATGATTTTTAAAACGAACTGTCAAATCTAAATCTAAGTTGTTAATGAGACAATTTAATTTGAATTTATTTCGACTTTCCCGTGCGTAGTTTTCTAATAACTTGTTTTTAGATAAAACTAATTAGTCTAATAGACTAATTAATTATGTCTAAATACTAAGTCTATAGGACTTACTCGTAAACACAACTGGCGAAATGTGTTTGTACTATAGGTGCACCTCTGCCTAAACCTTCGGGGAATACAGGCGTGATGTTATGTTAATAAGTCAATCATTGACAAGTTTTGAAGAACAATATTTATTTAAATAACTTAGAAACTAAATCTAATGTAATAATGTAAAAAAGAGATGTAGGTATTTAGATTATTTATACACCATTTGAAATAAGATTAGACATTTAACTAAACCTTTTTTACAGTCCGTTCAACCGATTTTGACTTCTACTGCGATGATGGCATGACAAATGGCAGCTGCAGTAAACAGTTGGTATTGTAACCACTTTTTTGTTTTTAATGCTATCCTTATGCCTACGGTATAGAAGTCAAAATCGGTTGAACGTACTGTAAAAAAGGTTTGTTTAAATGTCTAATCTTATTTCAAATGGAGTATAGGTAGGAATTGATAATTTTCCTCAGTTCTCAGCATTATAATATTTGTAACAGTTTATTGCTGGACGGAAGTTTCCTGAGCTGTTCAAAGTTTTGGAACTTCCTGAAATAGATACCCACATAATATCTATATTTATTTCAAGGCAAAATGTGATCAGTTTGTCTTATGAACGTAGGTAAACGACGTCCTTTATTGTCAATAACCTCAGTCTACATTTTTGCTTGAACTATAAATACTCAAATTAGTAACTAAAGATTATACAGAGTTATTTAGGCAAAAGAATCTTAACAGCTATTAAATTCCTACTTATCGTCATAGGGAATTTAATAGCTGTTAAAAGATTATTTTCCTTTCGAATAAAGCATTATGATAATTTAGTATACCAAGACCTGCTTCGTCGGCAGAGAAATTACGTAAATATTAAGTGGGAATGTCGTGGACTACGTCGTAGCATATAATAATATATTTTTATGATTTTAATAAACGGTGACTTACCTTTTAATAACTTCCCTTTTTTCAGTAATTTCCTCTTTTTTACCCGACTGCCCCAGAAGGAGGGAGGAGGAAAACAAAAGTTTTACCAAAATTTCAGGTTATTGGTTTGTTCCCCGCCTGCAATACCAAAATCCTATAGATTATAATGCTTGTTTTTCTCTTTTCAGTTTTGAGTTTTTGTAGTCGGGTTTTTTATTTTTAAATAATTTGTTTTTTCATTGTCACTTAATTTTTAATAGAATAGAAAAACCTCTAGTCTACGATAGACAGTCTTAAGACATACCTACCTACACATGTGTGTGTACTTAAAATATATATCTAGTACCAGCACGCTTAGCATGACCACAATAGAAACGGGTTTTGTCGACGGAAGAATAGACAAAATTACAGATAAACAATCACAATCTGTCATTTTGTCTAGTTTTTCGTCGACAAAACCCGTAGAAAATCCGTTTCTATGGTTGTCATGCTACGCGTGTTGGTCGACCGAACTCTGCTAAATAGATAAACATATTGTCCAGCACGCGTAGCATGACCACCGTAGAAACGAGTTTTGTTGACGGAAGAATAGACAAAATGACAGATAAACAATCACAATCTGTCATTTTGTCTATTCTTCCGTCGACAAAACTCGTTTCTACGGTGGTCATGCTACGCGTGCAGGTATACCAAAGTTGTATCACAATCCCGAGGCTGTGAAAATAGAAAAAACGAATTTTCCCAGATATGAGAACTAGCTAGATCCATTTTATTAACCAACGAAAAAAAAGGAGGAGGTTCTCAAGTCGACGCGTATTTTTTAATTTTTTTTAATGTATGACCACGCATAACATTTTACAGTGTAGTTCGATTTGAATGATTCTTATTTTATTGGGGAGTGTCTACCTCGAAGTTGGTCCCATGTAAAATTGAAAACAAAAACCCACCCCCAAGGGTAGAAAAATAGGAGTTGATTTATTTTTCACCCACTGACTTTTCAACTGTGAACTGATTGTGTTGAAATTTCGCACACTTATGAAATTTCGCACACTTAGTACTGATGACACAACCACATAATAAAGACCTGGAGTTGATCTGATGATGGAGACCGAAGACAGTCGCGAGAGCTCCTCAGCAGCTTACAGCAGTTACATCGTGTTTGGGTTTATTTCATTCGCACCTTGATGAGAACTTTACACCTAGCTGGCGAATGACCTTTATCGAGGGTCTGACGATGGAGATCGAACGCTGTTGAGGGAATTCCTTACTTGAGGAAAAAAAATAACAATATTATAGCGATTAATGCAAGTTTCACGAGAAATAAAATCGTTATGATACACTTTTGCGTAAACTACGTCATTACGGTGTCCAAAACGAAGCTCTTAAAGTAATAAATTCTTATTTGCATAATAGGGTCCAATGTGTAGATGTTAATGGTGTGAAATCTTCCGGGCTACCAGTTCAGTTAGGTGTACCTCAAGGCTCAATACTGGGTCCATTCTTATTCTTAGTGTATATAAATGACTTACCTTTTTATTTAAAGGATATCTGTAACGTTGTACTGTTTGCAGATGATACCTCTCTTATTTTTAAAGTAGACAGGAATAGACAAGATTTTGACGACGTAAACAGTGCACTCTCAATGGTTACGGATTGGTTTACGACAAATAACCTAGTTCTCAATGCCAAGAAAACGAAATGTGTAAAGTTCGCTCTACGAAATGTTAGAAATCTAGGACCCAACATCGTCTTAGATAAAGAGGTGCTTGAAACTGTGAACTCGGCAGTTTTTCTGGGCATAACAGTAGATGCCAAACTTCAGTGGGGCCCACATATATCAAGCCTAGCGGGAAGGCTCAGTTCGGCCGCCTACGCTGTCAGGAAAGTAAGACAATACACTGACATTGATACAGCTCGGTTAGTCTATTTTAGTTATTTCCATAGCGTTATGTCCTATGGTATTCTGCTGTGGGGCAAAGCCGCTGACATTCAAAATATATTTGTTCTTCAAAAACGAGCTGTTCGAGCAATTTACCAGCTACGTGCCAGAGTTTCTCTAAGAGATTTTTTTAAAGATGTTGGTATTCTCACGGTGGTATCACAATTCATTTTCGCCAACATCTTATATATTAGGCAAAATATACACTTATACACTAAAAACAGTGATATTCACAATGTTAACACTAGAAATAAGGACAAACTACGAGCTCCCTTTCACCGGCTTCATAAGGTTCATAACTCATTTGTTGGGCTTGGTATAACCTTTTATAACAAGCTACCCTCTTCTATGCTAGATTTGCCTTTTAATGCGTTTAAAAATAAAGTAAAATCCAACCTTTGTTCAAAGGCATACTATTGTATCAACGACTACTTAAATGATAAGAATAGTTGGTCGCTGTGATTAACTCAAGACAATGTTTATGTTCTTTCTCCAGATTTAACTTACCTACTGACAGTTTATATAAGTTTATATAATTTTTTTATTTTATTTGACTTTATGAGTCAATTTTTTAATTATTTTTTTACGAGTCTATTTATTTTTATTTTATTGTTGACATAATCTACTCATTACAATGTTTTGTTATGAGTTTGTGTTGCAATTTGTGGTTGGCTAGTGACCTCGACAATTAATTATATTATTTTTTACCTGAGCAACCGGCAGCAAGTTCATCATGCTCCCTTAGATGTCAATGCTTGCGGTAGCGTCGGGAGTCGGGTTGCCTCCTTCCCTCAAATATGGCGAGGGGGGTAATGGCTGATCTTTGCGTTATGCTCGTGAACGGGTGCTGCTTGTGGTGACTGGTCGTCTTGCTGATCATGGTTTTGTTATTGTTACTAGTAATTAACTGTACATTTATTTTACCTCGATGGTCCTAGTTTATCATTTATAACTTCCAATTTACAGCTTTATGTAAGCGGGCACGCCCTTTATGCCTGGAGGCTTTTATTTAGATATTTAGTTCTTTTTACGTTTAGTTTTATTTTTTTAAATTCTGCTTGAGTATAGTTCTCGATGTTTTTGGTTGGTATATCGGCGTGTGCTAGCTAACATATGGCCAATAATTTATACTTAATTAAAATAATGTTTTGTGTTGCATAATAATTTTGCACACTATTGTATAGAGTCATTTTTATTTTTTTCTAACTTGAACAGACAGCTGTGCTGCTGGGGAGTTTGTTGCGCCACTTCTTCTTCCCAGCTAAAGGCACTAGGAAGTGGTGAAGGGTGGGCGTTTTTGGGGGACTGTCTTATGTAATTTTGACGTTCGAAAAGTGCTGGTTCTCAGCCTAATTTGAATAAATGACTTTTGAATTTTGAATTTTTTGAATTTTTGTTATAAACCGGCTTTAAAAATATTTTTATAAATAATTTCTTATTCACTGTTGGTCACAATAGTACCTATTTACGTAATCAAAAAATTTTGTAGGTAGTAGATTTTAGCCATAACAATCTGGTAACTAAAAAGCAAAATAAACTCTAAACTATCTTCCGTCATGGGCGCGCTTCGGGGGATCGTCCGCTGCCTGCCGACATCTGTTAGGTATATCATGTACAACTCTATGGTAAAACCTCACCTAGAATACCTAATAGAGGTGTGGGGCACTGCAGCTAAAACACATTTAAAACAAATCGAAACATGTCAAAACAAAATAATAAAACTCTTATTCCATTACCACTATCTAACTCCGACAGAAAAAATTTATAAAGAAACTAAATTGATGTCACTATCACAGATATATAAATATAACACATGCATACTAGTACATAAGCTATTAAATAAAAATATACACTCAAAGATAACATTTACAAAAAATGGGCAAACACAAAAACGTAGTACCAGACGAAAAAACAACATTTGCTTAAGACCACCACGAACTAATTACGGAAGGAAAAATTTACTATACGAAGGAGCAGAGTTGTATAATAAATTACCTAACGACATTAAAGAGATACAGTCCTTTACTTTATACAAACGAACCATAAAACACCACATCTTAAAAGATTTCTCTAGGTTTTAAATTAGTACGTTACAAATAGTTAAATGTGTAATTGCTATTGACTTGCCTCCAAGAATCGATATGTAATAAGTACACCCACTTTTTTCTTTTACCCACAACACTATAAAAATTGTGTTCACTTAATTATTTATTTACAAATACCTACCTTCTTAATGAGTAATTCTTATATTTAGTTTTAAGATTACCTTGTATTTCTCATATTAAGTGAATTGTATTCTTTTTGAGAAATAAATGTCTTAAACCGTAAAGCATAGTATAGTTAAGTTTTAGTAATAGTTAAGTTTTATTTTATGTATTCTGTTTTCTCTTTTACTCTTACACACGTTGTCTACATCTCTTTAATTACTTTCCTATCGCAGGTATGCTGGAAGAGATTTCTATAGAAATAAGCATCACCTTTGTACGTATTTTTCTGTTCCTTTCTTCTTGTCTGTTTATATGTGTGTACATAAACGGTTAAATAAATAAATAAATATATTTTTTTTACAAAAATTATACAGTAGATTAAAAAGTAAATGTGTGTTTGACGCCTCCTCAAAATTTGTTACTTAAATTAGTTTAGGAGCTTAGGTACACTAATAGGTTTATTTTTGATTTTACGCTTTTTAGTTTTTTTATCGTCGAATTATTTTTTTGTAAAAAGGTTTTTTTGCTCCTATATTGCAACTTTCATCGAAGTCGTTAGAGCTGTTTTAGAGAACATGATTACAAATATAATATATACAAATATTGCTCATTTAATAGTGTAGGATAGTTGTCTTCATCGTGTCCGGCAACAGCGAAATAGAATAATTTTCTTTCCTTTCGTACTTTGTTGTGTGTACTGTAGACTCTATGGGAGTCTACAGTACACACAACATATCAAATAAAGAAAAGAAAGAAAATTCGTTTATTTGCGGTAAACATGACGCAAAAAAAGAAAAATTAAACTTTTTGCAGTAAAACCGACAAATATATTCAATCATACATTTTTATATTCTAATCGCCCGCTCTGATAAGCCGGGGGACGACCGTCTAAACTTTTCTCCTATCCAGTTTTGGTCTCGCATTCATGCCACTTACTTGAACACACTGAAGTTTTATTCTAAAACCATATGGAGTAAAGCCTCTACAGCACTTACCTACAACAAAGTAATATTTATTAATAGTACTCAACATTGCATCAAGCTTACGTCACAGGCGTGACGTATCTGCGTTGTACCTCACATGTGACGTCATTCATATAGTTACAACGTGCAGGAACAATAACATTGCAATCTAGGGAAACAGGAATCGTCCGTTTCCCACATTCGATATTTTTTTCCAAAATCTCACCGTTATAGGGATTTTTTTGCAGTTCTCAGCTCGAAAAGGTATTTATAGTGTTACGGTATGAAGGGGAGAGAAGACCTGGGGTCGCGGGGACAGCTGCATCCAATGCGCCGGAGCAAGCTCGAACAAGTAGATCATTCGGTACAGGATTAACAGAACCGTAAATGACGAATAACGGTTACATTTTTTTTATCTGCTATCAAATGGGGCACTATTATTACCTGTTGTACAAGAGTTTTACTGTACCTAGTTAACACTATTTCCGCGTTGAAGGTATAATATTATCCTTGGGGAAATGGTAATATGAACAATCATTTTCCTCTCATTAATGGACGGCTGTCCACCGCGGAAAATAGGAAAGAATATCTAAAGTTACATATTACAAAAACTTGGTCTTTTTGTAGTATTATGAATAGTATTTTCACCTCTTTATTAACAAAGGCCGAGAAGTTCAAAATCCATTTCTTACTGACAACAACACCGTAAAGTGCAATTCATTAAAAATGTAACATAACATAACATCACGCCTGGTTGCCCCGAAGGGTTGGGCAGAGGTATACCTATAGTACACCCAAATTTCGCCAGTTATGTTTTAAGTACCATGTAATAGCCTATTGCCATCAACCGGGCACAAATCCAGACTCCGGGCTGCTACTGAGAAATTCCAGATAGAAATACCTAATGACACTTTGCCCGACCTGGGAATCGAACCCAGGTTCTCATGTTCAGCAGTAGGGCTTGCGACCACTAGACCAACGAGGCAGAATTAAAAAGGAATAATAACATAACATGTTATGTAGGTATGCATTACGTTGTTTCTCGGCATAAAAAACATATTGTTTGTAAGTCGTACCTCTATGTACTTACTTACCTACGTAGCTAACATTTTAGCTACGAAAATTAATTGACCGTGCCATTCAAACGACATAGTTAGTATGTATTTAGGCACAGATATCAAATGAAATGTAATTACTTTGAGCAAACGACGGACACACCCGTTCCGGGACACCTTTTCATTTAATCAGAACTTGTTTGCACACCCAACAAACGGTGTTTTGTTCGCGGAGGGCGACCGATCCGCGCTGCATACTTGCACCCGAACACCGGTTGATTTAGTCGCCATCTTTTGATAGATCCTTTTTTATAGATGTACTGAAATTTATTAAAAGCGCACCGAGGGTGCGCGTGCGCAGCGGCAACTGCCGAGATTGTTGCGCGCACCTGGCCCTCGCGCGCGCCTTACTTGCACACAACTCATGAGATGTACCTACCGTGTCCTCTGCCCTTGTCAATTATGTGCATGCATAAAGATTCGAATAATATATATCTATAAAAATCGTTTTTATTAAAATATCAACGCTTTATTTATTTTTTTGAAAAAAAAATGTTTTAAGCCAAAAATTACCATTTAAAAACTACAGCTAGAAACTCGACAAGCAAACTGGTAATTTAATTTAGTAATGATAATGATAAGACAAATTACTAAGTAGGTATGTACCACGTATATACTATTATATACTATTGAAAGTTGAAAAACAATTAGAAGCTTTCGAGTATGTAGTGTGAGCAATGATATCCTTACATATTATAAAACAAAATCCTCCGCCGCGTCTGTCTGTCTGTTCGCGATAAACTCAAAAACTACCGAACGGATTTTCAAACAGTTTTCATCAATGGACGGAGTAATTCATGAGGGATTGTTCACAACTATACCTACTAAATTTAAGTTCAGTGCGTCTTTTTCTTTCTATTTCATTAAGAAAAGGACAGAAGATTAATTTTAGTTTAGTCCTGTCAAATTAATCAGCGCTTGACGTAAATTGACGTAATTTTAGTAGGCAAATTTTTAATCACGTCTAAACTTGTATAGAGTAGTGACAGGCGCTGAAAAATTTGACAGGACTAAACTAAAATTTATCCTCTGTCCTTTTCTTAATGAAATAAAAAGAAAAAGATGCACTGAACTTAAATTTAGTTTAGTTTGTGAACAAGGGAATCGGCACCATTGTCACACTATGAGACGTGGATGTAGGATGTCGTTATTATCGGGAGAAAAAAAGAGACGAGACGATACGTAACTAGGCCAATTAGCCAAGTTTTGACGTGACCATTACGGAACGTGTGTACGTGTTTTACTTAAAATATCATTGTAATTTGGAAGTATATTTAATATGTATGGTTAATAATTTTCAAATGTAATAATATGAAATAACTCTCATTACAACTTTATTCCAGGAAATTAGAATGTTTATCCATAGGTAGAGTGTTATAAATGATTCTCGTAGCACCTTATTATTTGTACTGAGAATTGTTTATGTAGGTATAGTTAGAAATGATACATAAAGTTGCCAAGACTGCAACAATCTAGTAGACTATTATGTCGTAATATTAGTAAGCTCTGGGGGCTCTGCTGAGCGCAGCGTCAACTGCAGGACCACACGGCCGGCGATCTAGTGCGCGGAGTGCAAGCCACACTGCGTCACTTTGTACAGAGAACATTGCGTGCGCGCGCTCAACGGTGAGCTGCAACGCTGCGGCCCTCGTGTACGCTAATGTTGATACGTGTCATGTTATCGACCGCCCACCGAGCACTGACTATGTGGTCTCATATCCTACGATACTGTCGTTTACCTAGCATGCTCGAAACCAACCATCAGGATATTCCACTGACCCACAATGACCGTTTACCACAATACCATTAACGAAGAAAGTTACACGAAATCAGAAAGTTTGTATCTCAATTTAAAGCTATTATCGTTTACACGTATATAGGAATGAGTAAAATCATCCAATTTTGTGGCTACGTAAGTATTTATTTACAACTTCATCATCCCGGACATAAAGATACAGACGTGAGCTGGGTTGAACGGTACAAGAATTCACTTGCATAATGATACATACAATGATGTGGTTTGCACTACTTGTAACGATTAAACGGCCAGTCACCAAATGAGAAAAATAAAATGGTTTACCGTAAATTAAAAACATGTTCACTTTTAGACAAAACCTATATCTACTAAGTACTTAATCTAGCCACCCGTGCCTAAATCACGTTCGACTTTTCATAGTAAGTTCACAAATTATGTGTTATGAGCTAGCATGCTCTAAGAACATCCTAAGTAGGTCTCATATACCTACCTAAAATGGGCTAGAAATGACATAGAATTACTTTGTCATTGTGTGTGTGCTGTAAAGGTTACGTCTTGTCGCGATTTCGAATCAGTTATTGGAACGAGTTTCTTATCAAATAGACAGATTATATTTAGTTATTGAATATACAGGAGCCAGGAAATTATGAGTTCAGCAATCAAATCCATTTCACAGAATTGATCTGAATGTCGATGGAGGTCGGCGGCTCCGGCGGGTCGCTGTTGCAATGGGTGCCTTTGTCCGCGAGGCATCAATGTCGTCCTCGTTGCCGGCGGTACGAGTATAATGCGGAAACAATGCGCGGACCACATTCGTGCATCGCGACCGCGACCGTGTCGTGTTCGGCTGCGGCCCGATGTTTGTGCTCATAAAGTGTCATTATGGTAACAGTACCTCATTGTTGTTTTCGGCGATGCCCGTCTCCCTATTTTCTTCGCTCGTCGTGTAAAAGCTCGGCGCGTCACGGCGAGTTATAACCAAAATGGGTTACGACCGACTCTTGCGAAACTTTTACGGGCCATCGTCTCCGTTGAAATCTCGTTCGGTTTAATGGCCTTCGAATTTTAAGTGCTAAAGAAAGGTAAATCACTTTGACGTGTCTTGAACTTAAATCCGTGATTTGAGAAGGACTCGATGTTTTGGGCTCGTAATAAATGACGACCAGTCGGTAATTTCTTAAAGATATTACAGATTTTTCTTAATAGTAAATAATCATGCTCGTGTATGATCATTTTAAGATTTTAAATGAATACTTAAATGAATTTAAGTTCATTGAAGCGCGGTAGGATATGTATCCCGACCGTGAGAATTAACAACTAAACTAAGTATGATCATAACCAATTGTATTGGTTACCTAAGATATCTCTATCTATCTAATCGACTAGCGATTTCAAATAATTGGATTAACCTAGTCTTTATCATCTCTCTCCAAAAAACATAACGGAACAATCGCTGTTCTATATAATTAAATGGCATTTCAATACGCACCAGTTTTAACTGCCCGTGATCCCTTTGATCCTTTATGGCCGATTCCTATACGGACCGTTATTGGTTAATATTAAGAATCTTGTATCTTTACCAATATTAAAGCAAAGACCTCATATGGAATTAGTATCACCGGTATTTACAAACCTATTTGCATGCCCAGTTTGGCAATAAAAATTGCTACCATTGGTAAGCACAACGATTCGTTTTTGTTTTTAGGATTCGAGCATTAGTAAAAATCCTAGTGAACACGAACTCTATGTTCACCCGAAATAGTTAATCAAAGCATCGATACAAATTACAATGTAGTGAAGGACTTCGGTTACAACTAGAGCCGTTGTTTATTATAAAAGAATTCTCCTTTGTATTTTTTCATTGACCTCTTTACTTCGCCTGACTCAGGAATTTCGTTACAATATTGCGCGGAGTCAATTACAAAAATGTATGCCATACTTGTGTCGTTGATCGGTGTCTTATGACTTCGATAATTGCAAAAAAAAATAACAAGATCTTTTCAATACCGGCACAATTCCAAATAGATATACTTACATAGCATACCCATTGTAATGAGCTTAAGTATAATTCTGGTGATAAGTACTCGATAGCCGTATTGATAGACAGCACAAACATACAATCAATTAATGTGAACGTCTGAAACAATAGAAAGTCTCATCTAACCCACTTTCTTTTCACATCCTACGTACCCGGAGCAACCCCGATATCGCTTTCTGCTTAAGCAAATTATAAAAGAGTCGAGGTTATTATTAGCATTGTGATTACAGCTATTGTTTGTGAATCATAAAACAATGATTATTGAAAATCATTATGAAGATGTCAGCCACTGATCAAAGTTATAATAACAAACGATAAAAGCACGCTTGAACAAGCAAATATAATGGCCTTAATGATATGGAAGACAATGGGATGGTTCCTCAGGGCGCGCGGGCGCAGCGTCGCGCCTCGCCTGCGCGCAGACGCACTTACGCATTGCCACTTGACTGGAACTTGACTCGCTCGAATAGACTTGACTAAGGACGGAAGATATACTGTCCTTTTGTTGTACTAATATTTATCAAGATAATCATCTAGGTTCAAATAGTCAACATCCGTCTCGATAACACATTTTACCCTAAATTAGTTCTTAGCACATAGGGCTGTCGAATTAGTTTAATGATTACTAGTCAACACTGAACACGTGCGCCATTGAAGAAAAAAATACAATTTATTTCAGTTGATTTATAGTTGTTCGTATAGAAAGGGCCGAAGAGGCGTTCAGTTGAGAACAGCGGAAGTAGCTCTCAGAGCGAGTCGCGTGGCGCGTGCGCAACGCTACGCAGCGGAAGCGGATATGGCAATTGAATTCAATAAATCTACACTGTAACTGAATACTTTAAATGGCACTTTAATATTTGATTACTCTTAAGATTATGTAATAGTGTGGCATAAAAAAAATCATGTGTTTAATAATATAAAAGAAACGTACTTTTTGTAGGTACCTTTTTTTTTTTTTCTTAGCCGTTATTGTCCCACTGCTGGGCAAAGGCCTCCCTACCCTCTTTCCACCTCTCTCTGTCTAGAGCTTCCAAGGACCAATCTTTCTTAAAGGAGTCCAGCTCATCCCGTCGAGCTCGAGCGACGAATACTTCTCGCCGCCGACGACACCACCACCAGCACGTCGGCGCGGAAGAGGCCGACCACCGGCCAGCTTAGGACTCCGAGGCCCACCGGCCTCTGATAGGGTCCCCGCTCCCGGTGGAAGTGTGCGGCGCATGAAGTGGACACAAACTGTTAACGAAAATGCCATGCGCGCATACTTTGGGGCTACAGAGGGGGGAAGTAACCTGACTGCGTACCGTGGTCGGATGCTCTCTCTGTTTCAGGTGCTTGAGCCAGCTATCAACGTGTCGGCGCAATGACTGTCGGTAGGTACCTTACACCCGAAAAATATAATGTTCTTATCACTTCCGTAACATTCGGGTGCACACAAAGGTTGTCTAGAAAAATATTGCCGCGAGCGACAAAATCACCGCCTTGTTTTTACAAATGTTTTATGTAAATATATTTTGTAGATGTTATTTTTTTGTTGTACTGTAATTCTATTCTAGTCTGTCTGGCTACCTGAGTACAGTAAATATATTAACTGAACATAAAATACTAAAAATAAAGAAGTCAGTTTTTCAACAGCACATTATTACAAACCGGTAACATTTGATCGAATGGGTTTACAATTTAACATATTTGATTATATGCGTATAAAAGTGATTTATTAATAGGAACAGGTTGTTCGAGTGTGGCGCATGTTGAATGGCGGTGTAATCAGCGCTATTGAGCGGCCGTCACCTGCAGGACTCGTTGTTATTGTGACTGCGAGGTCCGCGGCACAAAACAGACAAGTGCAGAAGGCCGGCTCCATTGAGCGAGTGAAAACCCACGTACACATAGACGCGTACGTACGGTGATCTCAAAACAAAACTGCGATAGTTGTGACTGCACTTGCCTTCACTGTACGTAGACACGTTTCTATGTATGCGTCTGTTTTCGTTCGTTGTATGGAATCTACTTTCTGAACTTATCTATTTTGTGGCTCGGGGCAGTCGGGGCTGAATGACGCCGTGGGCCGCGCCTTCGCCATGTTGCGTCGGGGTGCCCCGCTAGGGTCGCCGACAGTAATGTACTTCCAAAAATGTCGCGAAGTTACAATAATCACAATAATTACAATAATCATGATTATGATTATTGTAATCAAAATTTTCAAGTTAAGTTTTAATGAAACCATTTTATGATTTGCTGCTGTGCTGTTCTTTTCCGGCAATTCAACAAGCAATAATAATAACATGCAAGCTTTTATAACGTAGCTATGCATTTACCAGGAAACAGTTGAATTGTGAACGACACGTAACTAGTAAACGCAACCCTAAGACTAGCCCAATGCTACCCTACTTAGATGGAGACACAAAGTATCCACGAGGCAAACGTAATGCAACCGCATTGTTTACACTACAAAAACACTTACCCATATTCTAAGTCACACACTATTATTTTATCCACTTGAATCAAAAACCCAAGTCCTGAGCAAAAAATTAGGTGGTACTTGAGAATTGGATGACTTGGGAACATAAAAATACTTGTATGATAGTGTTTCCTAAAATATTTGTCCAATCCACGTCTTTAACTGTATGTTTGCACTCGTGAAACATTAACATAAAAACTTCGGACCAAATAAAAAACCAAGACTGAGCGCTGCAAACAATAAAGTGAAGCATGCCAAAACTACACCAAAATACGCTTCGTTTTGGTTAAAAACTTCCTCAAGGTAGGTATATAGATTTGACAGTTGGTTCCTCAACTCAAACTCACCTTGACTGAGGAAACTGTTTAAGATGAGGAGTAAAATAACAACTATGAATATCAAACTACATAACTGAGGTTGAGTCGAGTCGAGGAAATCATGAGGATTTGACTTAGAATAATATGGGTGTTGGATTTGCTACGCCTAACTGCCACTTCCGCGCTACGGCAACGCTACGCAACCGTTCCATAGACGCTTAGCATTGTGCGACTACGAGGCAAACGCAATGCAACAGCTACGGGAACGCTACGCTTTTGTTACACGCTACGCCCCCGCAATGTAAACTCTTCAAATCTGCTACGACTACGCTACGCAACCGTTTCGTAGATGCTATGCAACCACGAGGCAAACGTAATGCAACCGCTACGAAAACGCTACGGCAACACGGCGGATTTGCTACGTCCGCGCTACGCTACCGTTTCGTAGACGCTTCGGCACTACGTGGCAGACGCAATGTAACTGCTACGGGAACGCTACGCCTTTGCTACGCGCTACACCTATGCTATGGAAACACGATGCATCTGCTACGCCAGCGTTAGAGAAACGTTACGCTACCGCTTCCTAGATGCTACGTAACTGCGAGGAAGACGTAATGCAACCGCTACGGAAACGCTACGCATCCGTTACGACAGCGCTGCGGCAACTGCTTCACATACTGAACACACTCTACGAAAAGGCTACGCAAATGGTACGCTAGCACAAGACTTAACGCTAATCAATCGCAATGTAGCCTATCTGCAATCTTACATAAATATATTTTTTGAGCATTATCTCGTCAACATTACAATATTTTTTATACTTATAATAAATATCAAGCAAGCCAGTTTATAAATTAAGCTTTACGTATTTTATCATTTTATTAAATACTTTGTTTTGTTATTTATTTTTCAATCACTCACAAGGCAAATGTGGTCACCCTATTTTCAGAGTCTATTCATATTATGATAAAAGCGGTCCCTAAGCCCCGACCAATACATTTGTTAAGGAACCGGTTGATGTATTTATTTTCAGGTACATTAGGTACAGGAAACAAGTTCATCAGCATTATGTTACATACTTTTGTAAGAATTGTCTTTTTCCAGCAGATTGATGACTGGACAACATAACATCACGCCTGTTCTACCCGAAAGCTTAGGCAGTGGTGTACCTATAGTAGATCCACGTTTCTCCAGTTATATTGAAGTCCCATGCTATAGGGGGCGAGCCTATTGCCATTAATGGGGCACAAATTCAGGCTCCGGGCTGCTACTGAGAAATTCCTGATGGAAAAATCCAATAATAGGTACTTTTCCTGACCTGGGAATCGAACTCATAATGTCCTGAGGTTCAGCAATATAGTGCTTGCGACCACTAGACTAACGAGGCAGTCAAAGTATTGGCAGTATTGATGACTGCTGTAACACATGAATTGTGTTATCCATTTAGTTTGACAATCAGTTCTGATGCATACGACAAGATACTTATTTAGAGTGAGACCAACAAAACAAGTGATCGCCTTGCCTTGTAGAATCTATTTTGTGTAAACAGCTTAATGTAGATTTAGTATAGGTAAGCGAATACTTTTGGTAAGGAACATATTTATATGTTCTAACCAAAGAGGGTTTACCAAGCCAAAGGATTTAATACGCACATTTGGAATCCAATATTTAAACGTATGAGTGATATGTGTATGTATGTGTGTGATGAGTTTGTAATTCCAAACCCGAACAGCAGAAGTAACAAACAGACCGTCTTACAAGTAACACTTCCGTCACATCTCAATGTAGTATGTTCACAATCGGTTCGCTGTATTCGTGACGATGATGCTCGAAACTGAAACGAGATCCGCCGATTAATCGTAGGATAAGTTGCGCAAGCGCGCCGGATATTGCGCCATGACCGGAAACACTTGTTTGTGCGTACTCGCAGGTAGGTTCCCATTGCCGCCACGTACACATACATACGGGAGGAGGTCCGCGGGACCCTTTACATGAACACGTGCATGCCTGTACGTACTTACCGTAATCCCCTCACTGAGATCCGGATTTTATTGCGTCGTTCTTCTTTGAATGTTTACAAGTCTTTCACATAAGTATGTACTCGCTGTCGAACAATGAAGACTATGTGAAGTGACCTACTATGATTACTATGAAGTTACCCCGCATATCTACATGACTTCACAGATCTATCAAATCATCAAAATGGGTTGTTACTCGATTTAAGTATTTATAATTTTTACAACTTGTTGCAAATTCCGTGTAATTTGGAGTTTCGATTAAAAATTGCTATGAATGCTGAATTATTTTGCTTTAAGAATGTATCCTGTGTGCTACCTATTTCATTAATCTTTTAATTCTCCGTAACTTTAACAAAATATATGTCAAGATAATTTACTACAACGCAGTCCTATAAACAATGTACACATAACAAGTTTAGGACAGAATGAGGACACACCGGCCAATCTACGAACTTCTCGTTACATCACTTACGACAAATAATAATATATCAAGTTGTTCACAGATATTATTAATCAAACAATAGGCATTCCGTGAAACAGTGTGTCGGCGAGATGGGCGATAAGGGTCCGGTACTCCGGTAGCGCGCAAACGACTCCCGGTGCGCCCGCGCCACACTGCATTGATTCAGACGCAACGAGTATTTCATGTTTATAGTTGAATGGTTCAGAATAATTGAAGAAGTTATTTATAAGTTTCCTCTTTAGAAGCGAATCGTGTGCGCGATCGGAGCCGGATGCCGCCACCCTTCGGAGGGCATGCCTTCACAAAGGCATTTAGTCTATTTAAAGACATCCTGCTTAGTGCGGGGGCCCGAGTCCGCTCTCGCACGTGCGTCAAGTGTCCTGCGCCCGCCGACCTGTCAATTACTGTCACCCTCACCTATCTGTGCGCTCGCTGCGTCTGTCTCCGCTGATAAACCGACGGAGTCCATCATTTTGAATAGCGTCGCTTAGCACAAAGTGCCACTCCGCAGGTTTTCACTCAATCATGCGATCGTTCAAGATACAAAGTCAGATTATGCAGGTACTATTTACATACATGCATCGAAGATAAATTCTCATAAAAGTGGTCAAACAATCATGTCTTCAGGAAATTAACTTGATAGGAATCCTGTTTCGCTCAATCAAACACAATATTGCTCAACGACGGCTAAATTTATCGAAGGAGTATATCTGACAATATAATGGAGTTGGAAACAATACTGAGCGATTATAAAGAGCAGTGGAGCGAAGATTATGGCGTTCGCATGAGACAAGCACAGGCGCGGCCGCCGGCCGACCGCGGCGGCTAATGGCTCGGAGCAGCACCGAGCCACTTGCGCCGACCACCACCTTCATCAATAACATCACATGACGAACTCACCGGAAAAACAAACGTTTCATGACTATTTCGGAAGATCACATTATTGCGAAAAACGGTATGTAAAATATTCAGTAAAGTGTAAGATATGACCTGCGCTGTATAATTTGGATCAGCTTCTGAATACGTTGTTGTTGTTCGTGGTACATAAGTTTTAACTTCGAATTTACCTGGGATTACCTACGTAGGTAGGTATTTAGTAAGTTAAACATTTCATCAAAACAGTCTGATTTACTATGTTACCTTGGATAAATAGGAGTGGGAACATCAACCTTCGTTTTAAAAATAAAGGTCGCCTTAATTCGACGATACCTACATTCCGTTAAATCCTGTCTCTGATCCTCAATGTTCCCGCTGAAGTGGTAAACATGTAAATCATAGCTCATAAACATGAAGTAGAAAAGCTTTGGGATAGTATACGTTATATTGTGACTAACAAGCGCACGTACCATAAAATTTAAATATCATTGTAAGGAAATCGTACACCGGCTGATATCGCGAACAAGATCGCCCCGCTCGTACATACATCTATCTGTTTATTGTTTATTTTATTGGCAATGTCTCTCTGATCTAACAGGACATCAATACATATCGTAAAATCGGCAAACGTTATAAATCATCATCATGAGCCAGTCACTAAGCTTCGTAAAATACGATATTGTAACATTACCTCTCGTACGTACTCACTTTATCTACTTATGAATGTGAATGACATGTTTTATATATATATTAACACCCTAAGTCTTACCCTTAGTTATAAAAATAGAAACAACAAAGTATGTTTATGCGTAGGTATTACAAAATTCTTAAAAAATATCTGTGTTTTATAAATATAGATTATAATCGGGAAAGCTGAAACTGGATATTACACTGTTGTTTATACTTTGGTAACAGAAAACACCTATATCATTGTTGGTAAACATAGGTACTTATTTACATTTACATTTACTTTATTATTACATAACAACAAGTATCTGTAAAGTCATCGTAAAATATTGATGTAAGCATTTTTTCATTTGGTTTGAATAAAATTCTATGTACCTAACTTGGTTATTTTTAGTGGAAACTACCGTCAACAACGCAATATGATACACAAACGCAGGCGTGAAATGTTTCAGTTAAAAACGCAACTTACATTTTCTTAATGGTTACCTCAGTCCATTATAATTACCTACTTAGAATAAGTTACTAAACCAGAATGTTCCAATTTAGCAATCAAAATCAAACGTAAAGCGTGAAATTGAGAAGTTCATTAGCCTAAAGTAATCTAGAGTCGTTTTATGTTGCGGAATTCTGTTGTATTGAACGTGCAGGGATTGTGAGGAGTTCTATATAACAGTGTGTAGGAGGTCGTCACCTGCGCGGGCGCTTCCCGAAGTGCGAGTCACATAAGGCGACCTCACGTTATCCCACGTAAGCGTCGCACCGCACGGTGACAACCCTCCTTTACATCAAACAGAGCGTTGACCCCGGCGCGCAGCTTGCTCCCCTCATGAAATTCAAAAATATCGGAACCATATGTTCTTGACCTTTCTCTTACTTTTACCGAGCTTAGTGGGAATAACGATCTCTTCCGATCCGTATCACATGGCAGTGTTTTTCTACATTGATAAAAAAAAACTCAGGTGTGTCATGTTCTGGATACAAGTTTCTCAATATACATGGGTACCTAGTTTCCAGTAGGTAATACTGAATTGAAAAAAACACATCTTTGTCTACTTATTTTTAGACAACATTTTATTTTAACCTGATGAAATTATGATCCTACCCATGTACATAATTTATGAATAACAATGCAAGTAAGTATAGCTTTACTCCTATCAAGTAAGTTTAGCAAAGGAATTTACGTGGAAAATGTGAGTGCAAAATTTTTCAGCAAATATCATTTAATGTCATAATACGATATTAAATAAAAAGAGATAATTGTTAAATAAAAAGCACATAAACAACAATACCAGCCATTCTGTAATTATCGTGTAACTACAGAAGCTTTCAAATCAATTATATGGTAGCCAGACTGTGGTTATGTAGTAATTGAAACATACAACACCATAATTTGTTGATTAAAGTAATGGTGGCTACGCCGTACATCTCAATTTTCTCACATAGTTAAACTGTTTTCTACCATTCCTATTGATTATGGGATAAATAGATAATTTGACAAAAGTATCACACGACTACGAGTGTGTTAAAGTTTGTTTGGTCGTCTACCCGTGTTTGTTTATTAGGGGGTTTACACATTAATGATGTTTTTTGTTCCTTATAATCTTATAAAGGCTTTAATTAATTTAGAAGTAATGGACGCATCGATTATTTGTTTACTGCTGTCCAATAAATCGTATAGTTTAATTAAGTACATATAATGTATATGTATACCTACTACCAATGTTAAATTCTCAAGCTTGGATAGCTTTACACACAAAAAGAAAATGAAAGTCCATCATTTTAGTAAAATAAAAACACCCGATCATGTCTTTTCAGGCCGAAATTATCCTTTTACCATAGTCAGAAGCAAGCTAATTCGCCAGTTAATATGGTACGTTCGCGGACGTGACATGCGTATGCACATTATTGTTCGACCGGTTCTCTGCACATACCTACGTAGATGCCAGGCTTCAAATGATGTAAATTCATTACTCGGTAATATAACAACGTTTCATAATGCAACATTTAGGTAATATTTTTATTTGTTTACATAATTATGTATATATACCAAATTTGTACATTGATATATTTGAGCATAACAATGAAACGAGAGATTATTGTCACATTATTGTAATGTACATTGCGTTTAAAAAAACAAGTCCTAACTGCATAAATGCATCAGCAGCTCCGACACACTCCTAGTACTCTGTACTCATACCTCTTGTAGCTTGACATTTTTTGTAACAATGCCTAACGATCCTATTCTTAGAATGCAGCTCTGACATTGTTTCCGGCATCCATTACGTAAGTAAATCAATCGAGTTCAAATATCGCACACAGGCCATCTCATTTTCTAATCGAGTCACTTGCATAATTGGACCGATTTGCACAGTAGTGGCCGCATCGGGCACGGGCAGGCTTCGGCGAGCTCAGCCGCCGCTTGCGCAATCACAATAATCGATGCTCCGCCGATGAAACAGTGAAATCAATGCTGCGACGTCAAGTTACCGCATCGCTTGCTCTATATTCACTGACATCATAACTTAATCAGATCTCATTAGACGTTCAGGTTCGCATTAGGCAATCATTATTGGAAAATTGTTAAACCTACTTTGTAACAGAATTAACCATATACACAGAAGTTGCAGTGCATTTAAATATGTTAACCAATAGAATAAGTAAGCGACGGACAGGTTTGATGAATGCCTATTGAATTTTGTCAAGAGTGTTGACTGAACGAGCACAAAGACAAAATACGTAGTTTTTACGACGTATAATAAGGTGTTGTTATTGTCCAAATAATATAGTAAACGGAGTTACAAATACATTCGTAAGAAATATGGGTAGTTAACGTCAAGGTGGAGTGGTACAGTGGGACAGTGGTCGCGGGGCGCGCGGCAGCCGCACCCTCGGGAGCTGCGCAAGCGGCGTTGTTTCTCGTGATTTAATTGTACCACACAGACGGTGACTCGCAACTGGCCTGTTTCGACTCGCTGCACAATTTCTCGCCACTTGGCAGCTACAAGTGTATGCGAACCTATACTATTTGCATGTCACATTCAATCACTTCAATTTGCCTACAGCCGCTTGCTCGTAAAACGCCATTAGCATTAGATAGAGTTAATTAGATCGATATCTTAAGGTGATTAATAGTCTATTTATATTTAAGTTACGTATAACTCAGGTTTAATTTAGTATTTATGTTGAAATTTAAAGTATTTTCTTAAAATTATTGACAAGTAGAATTATCGTACTTACCCGTAATGAAACTGTTGTGTTTTAGTAGCATAGCGATCAATATTCGCTGAACATTCAGTTGCTGTAGGACGCACTAATTGAGACACAGCTACAATATCCGCCCCATGTTTATTACTCCCATATAGCAAGCTATCAAATAAATTCCGAACATGTAGGAGATACTGCCTCGCGTGTAGCGATTATAAGAACCTCATTTTGTTATCTCAGCATCATCCAGACATAATGTAACATTATAGAATAGTTACGTAGGATCACAGTGGCCGGTAGTCTGAAGAGACCAGTACGTATAAACTAGTATGAAGGTAGTGTGTCAGAGTGTGTCGGGCGCTACGGACAGCGGGTAGGTAGATAACTTATTAGGGTTGGTTCGCAGATTGCGTGAATGCGTTCACTTCACGGTCGCGTTGCCTTTGTTGGTGCACCGCGCTGGGTGGGCCGCTCTATCGCATGCTCCACATTGCTCGCCGCAGGTACCACTGTACCACCGCCGCACCGCTGCACCGCCGCACCGCTGCATCGCACCACACACCACGAACATAAATACGCAGACAATACGTTTTGCGCAATTTGTTTCGCTTTCTTAGATCAGGATTACGGCCGATAATCACGAGACTCTGTTCCCTTTGTCACTCATTCGTATGAATCGTAGGGGTTAATTTAGTAGACAAGATAGTGTCCATGAAGATTTAAGGTACCAACATCCAACTTGTTCATCACACCCTTTTACCTTCACACACAACTGCAACATCGTACCTTATGAACTAAATACCAGAATAAGGAAACCAACGTAGCAAGTAAGCAACAAAACAAATCGGATGATTTTGAATCACCGTTCGTAGCGATTTATGAATCAGCGATAATGTTGTTTAAGCTTTGGGAGTAAGTATAAAACAATGTTAAATTATGCTATCGTAGTAACATGGCGTTTTGTCTGAGAAATAAACTAGACACAGATTATTTGAGTTGTCTTTATAGCCAACCGGTATTATGACTCAGCCGTGATTGTTTAATTCAGTGCTTCTAAACGTGTCGTTGCTCGTGGCTCGTGGCGCATGCGCCCAGTCACTACTATGTACTACTTTGATTCATAAGCTTGCGCAGATATTAGTTTAGTTTGTAAATTAATATTTAGCGGAATTTTGCTTGAGAATTTTAGAGCGCCGTAGGATTTATTCTACAAACATGATGTTGAATGTATGCGTTCTTGTAACTGCATTAATTTCTAGATACATTCCAATAGTTTGTATAACATAACTCATAATGCTTTTTACGTTCCTAGTAAAGGTGGTGGTGGTTACTATGGTTCCAAAGGAAAAAATGTATAGTTAGAGAATTGAAAAGAGGCGACCACACGTCACCTAAACTAGAAGATAATCGCGGGGGCATGTACCTGTTGCGTTGCGCACTCCTTTCATGGAATATTGTTCTTGTTATAGAGAGCACACGACACAAAGCGGGTTTATCTGGACGCATTATGAGAAGCATCTCCGCTCCCAGATCGCGCGATAATACTCGTCGTCGTCGACTCACAAAAGTATAGAGCGGCGGCGGCGCGGGCGCACGATGCATAGTGGTACGATGCGCGGAGGAGCGCGGTGCGGGCGGCTGCGACCGATGTAAGGTGATCTCGAGCCGAGCTGACCTTTGTGCATTACGGGCAACCGCCGTCGATCTTCTTTGTGTCGCGGCTTGCTTGTCAGCGTCCTCGCAAGAAGGAACTTTGTTGTCTTTCTCGAAAAGAAAGTAGGTAGAGATATCGATGTAAGCATTGTTCCGCCTTCGAGTTAATTCAATATAGTGCTGCTGTCTATCGAACGCCATTTTTGTTTAACATTTGAATAGGTCTTATTGTGCTCGCTGTTTGGCGTTCTGAATAGAGAGCAGGTGTGTCTTAGGAGGTTTACGGTCGCTGATCTCTGACGTCTCGTGAGTTCGTAACCTGAACATTAGGTATTCATATTTTGGTTCGGGCTTTGTGATCGAAAGTTCGGGGTCCGGTATCAGATTTAACAATACTAAAATATGCAACTGAATTGTTAATTACTTTATTATCTTGACTTTGATTGTGGCACAAATAGTAGAAACTTGTTTGCATGAACTGTACAAAAGCTAAAAAGCTATTAATATCTATCTTATCGCTTATCTACGTTATTACAACAATCGTATAAATCATGGTCGGAATATTAACGTTGCTAGAAAGCGATTTGGTGACTAAAATTAAAAGGAAGTTAGTAAGCTATTGTGAAATAATAAAACGATGAAATGCCATTGGAGATTACCATTTATATGGTCACCCGCTTCAAATGAGCGATGAAGAACTGAGATGTGTCATCGGATTTTACTATAGAGAGCGACATGTTGTCAAATGTGGGACTTTGTTGCGCGTGAGATCGTCGCGGCGTTGCGTGGCCAGGCATTCATATAAAGGCTTACTAACTTCATTCATATGGGAATGAGCTAAGGCTTTAGTTCTATTGATTTTTTTTTCTTTTTACGAAGTTATAACTTGTTGAATTCGTTTTCACGATAATCATAAATTGTCTGTTTAGTAAGCGTTGTCTTGTCACGTCACTAATCTAATGTTGACTAGCATAATTTACATCACAGAGATATGCTAATGTCGCGAATACTGCATGAGCTCTCCATAGCCATAGCTATATCATTAGCATAGTAGACAAATAACAAATTGAGTAGGCAAGTGCTATTTTAATGTCGTTAATCTTTATACTCTGCAGTGTCATGTAATTCAAAAACCGTAGCAGCGTAGCATTCAAATTAAAGTTGAGAATCTTATCATACTAAATTCAATTGTTCATTTAATTAACGTATTTATACTTGGTATGCTATTAAAACCATAAAAAGTAATATATCTCCAAGGACGGTCCCTTGGAGATATATTACTTTTTATGGTTTTACCGTGGTTCGCAGATGACGCTCGTAGCGCGGCCGCACGGCCCCGCAGGCCTCAGCTAGGTGAGCAATGACAGATGTGCCAATTTAGTCCGTGTCACCTCACCCGCCTCCCTATAACAACTATTAACTTCGTCTGTATAGGAAACGGTCAGCTGGCATATTTTTGGGTTCCGTACCTCAAAAGGCAAAACGGAAGCCCTATTGGATCAGTTCGTTATCCGTTCGTCAGTTTTTCAAGACCTATTTTCTCAGGAACACGTAAAGGTATCAAGTTGAAATGAATATCAAATAAGTAGATCTATGTTCCCTTGGAGCTCTAAAAATCAAGCTTCTAAATCAAGGCAATAAAAAAATACGGCCGATTATGTGACATATTTTGATACTCGCAAATTAATCAAAACCTACAGGATACTTCCCGTTGACCTATAATCATGAAATTTGGCAGGAAGCAAGTTCTCAAAGACAGTACAAGTAAAGAAAATTGTTAATTTGTAGTTTTACCACATATATATATTTTTTTGCGATACGAACTACATTTGCAGTTGGAGAATTGACCGTGACGTATATCGATGTATGGGAGAACACAACAAGGTTGTTTTTGGGATAAATCCATACCAACTACGGAACCCTTTCTTTTTGCGTGGTCCGACACGCACTTGGCCGGTTTTTTTTACCAATCTGGATCAGTTGGTCGAATTTTATGCGTCTGCTGACCCATATGTCTAGTAAACGAAACGAATTTCGACACAACAATATAATAATTATACGCTATATAAATT
This sequence comes from Agrochola lychnidis, assembly GCA_963680765.1. Lineage (NCBI taxonomy): Eukaryota > Metazoa > Arthropoda > Insecta > Lepidoptera > Noctuidae > Agrochola > Agrochola lychnidis. Next base: position 13,738,650 of record OY796858.1, read on the forward strand.
AAAAGAAACCAGGCCATTATGAGTATTAAAAATGAAGGAATTTATAAACACCTGATAAATTGGGAAAACAGATAATTAACGACATGTTTATCTACCTGAAGAGATTTAATTAACGTTTCTAGAGGAAATCAACCACTGCAAAGTAACTTTAATCTGGATATCAAATAATACAATACCTTATTATTTGTCGATATTCCAAATTTCATCCACGTAAAAGCATTGAAATAAATGAAAAACCTTCAGAACAAAAAAACAGACTCGACAAACAATAAGAAGCATTTTATAACCGTTTAAAGAATTATTTACATTCGCTTATATGCATAGCACGACATTACAATGTAAGTAGGTAGTCGTGTACATACGTATGTACATACGCAACACGGCTCAGACTGCATGTTCGGAGGGACACGCCACAAAGTATTCCATGAATGTGTAATCAGAGAGTTTATTGATCGTGGCAAGATTAACACCACTCCGCATTGTCTGAGTTGGCACGTCTTAAATTTTCCCTTTTTGTGCCAATAACTTAAGGAATTCACGAATTAATTTTTTTTCTTCACCTTTATGAATGTCGTCGTTTATCACAACTGGAAAGAAATATTCCTTCTTATGTTGCGCTTTCGTAACCGCTTTTCAATTGTAAATTGTGATGTTTTACGACTATCTTTCGTACCCAAAATAGAATACCTTTACTTACACATAAATACATCGCCTGCGACCTCGCTGACACGACGAGGAAGTACCACCGAACTTGAGGGACTTTTCTTAAACAAATTAAAATTAATATCACTTTAAAATAAAATGTGAATTATTCAATGAAATATGTATGTGCTTAAATAGCCACTTCAAATAGCTTACTATTAGCTAAACTTGGGTACGGTGGGCTACATCAATTGGGTACCTCAGTTGTATTAAAATTCCATGTTGGGGATTTATTAGGATTTATTGCAAATAAAAAGCTTCCGATAACTTTATAATCGTGTATTCCATTTTTCACATTAAGTCAAAGAGACAGAATCAAAAAAAGGTTGCAACAAAGGAAATTCTTTAAAACTAAAACTAATCGACTTAATACAACTGGGGTACCCAATTGATGCAGCCCACTGTACATAAACCAGGGCAACGCGACGTGAGCTTGTAAAGTGCAGTTACATAGATGCGGGAATATATCTGAGTGCAGCCTGGGAGGATCGCTCGTTACATAATTGCAGCGCCACGGAAGGGCGCACTGCACACATGCGCATCCCGCGAGCACGTGCCGTCCACGCGGCCGGAAGTGCCTCGCATCGACCCACTTACCGCGACCTTCGCGTATTTCTATACTATCTATTTATCCCACTACTTGTACTACAACTTGGTTACTTTCGCCAGCCCAATAGAGCACTCGCCAAATACACCGTGTGCTTACAACAGAGCTGTGGTTGGTCATTCGTAACAAGCCAATGTCATTGTCAATACCTGCCTCCGAGATCAGCAACTGCTGTCCGCTATAAACAAATTGAGACGTGGTTTACGATGTAATAGCAAACTGGAACGTTCCACTTATACCTACATAACAGACTTCCAAAATACATATACATATTTTGTAGTTAGGTATAAAATTATACCTACTTACTAAAGAAATAACTGCATTTTGGTTATATTCTTTATCAATTTTACAATACAGGTTTATTTACTGCCACTTACCATAATGCAATGGGAATTTTATTATCTACATGTGAAAATACACATCGGTAACAGAGGTATCTGAATATGATTGACACTTCAGGGTTGCATCAAGTTATTGTACGTTGAGTTTAATAATATCTACGTGTTATTTGCATAGGCACTGTTGACTGAACTTAGGTACGTCGATAAGGCTTGGACAGGTTGTGGGGGCTTATCTGTTGGCGAGGACATCCGCACGTTGTTCGGACGTGCGTTATCCAACTAACACAGTTTTATTATCGCGCATCCCCGTCTTCATCGCGATCACATCGACGTATCGGTGACCACGTGATAAAATGCTCGTTTCAAATCAACATCACATTTGAAACACGGAAGTTTGTGTCATATCAAGGGCAACGGAGACAATGATGTTAACCAAAGATAAAATAAAAGCTTATGTTGCTCTCTTATGTTATGGGTCATACGAAACTGCGAACGATATCATCATGACGCAGTATACCGTTTTATAAAGATTGCAATCATTAAAGCAATAAGCAGTGACAAGTGTTTCACCCATCGTCGTCCCAGAGCACCACAGCTACCTCCTTTGAAATAATTGCTTCAAGACTTCTGAGGTAAATAAAGGCTTTTTCTGTTTTGTAATCGCTGTAACCTTTGAATATTGTATCTGAATTGGATCCACGTCTTCATATTTCTGTTCTGTGCTTGTGATTATAGATAGGTTTTGTTTTTTTATTTTATTTTTTATTTATCTTCTTTCTTATTGTACACAAGCTTTTGTCCGCAGTTTCGCCCGCGTGGATGTCGGAAAATATCTCACGGGAACGTACTACCAGGATTACTTATCTAATAGCCGAGGAAAAAGTCATTGACTCCTACCGCTGCGCCCGCAGCCATCAACCATATTACGCGTAATTTTGAATCTGTGATATCTTGTTAGTAAAGTATTCATTTAAATGATTTGATATCAAGGCATATTTTAATGTAAATTAATGCCCAATTTAAATAACATATTTTATTGGATAAGGATTAATATAATATCGGTTAAAATAGCTTCAGAAATAACAATGTTTTTTAAATTAAATTCTGAATGATGAAAGTGGTTATTAGACATAAATTTTGCTACCGCGGACTTTTTTGTCGTACTTTTTAAGATGTATAATCCTGTAGGACATAAATTGTATGTATCTCTTACGGTTTACGCGGCGCACGCCAGAAAGCTCCCAGTCGGCATGTTTTTTTCCTATATGTTCAACAATAATCGTCATATTTCAGCCAATTTACACCAAACTCTAATGAATTATACACCCAAACCTTCCTCATGAATCACTCCGTCCATTGATGAAAACCGTTTGAAAATGTTTTTTTTTAAATTCAGTTTTAGGAACAGAGAGAGTGATAATTTTGTTTAATAATCTCCCAAGCAGTTTTTTGTGTTAAAAACAAGACATAATTATTTTATACCTATCATGAGTAATATAAGTATTATATTATATAAGTAACAAGTAGAAATTACCTCTACAATCGTTTTTAGGGTTCCGTACCCGTAGGTTGCCAAACGGAACCCTATTACTAAGCGTCCGCTGTCCTTCGGTCTGTCGGGGGGCTGTATCTCATGAACTGTAATATGTAGACAGTTGTAATTCTCACAGATAGTGTATTTCTATTGCTGCTATAATAAAAATAAAATAAATTAAAAAATTAAGAACCACACAAGAAACGTGTTTATTTAGACGTTAATTGCTAAATATTGTATGGTGGCACGGAACCTTTCGTGTGCGAGTCCGACTCGCATTTGGCCGGTTTATTATCAAATCACAGTTGTAACAATTACGCAACAAGTGAAATAACAAAGAAGTCCACAGGTAAACTAAACAACACCATTTGTCATGGTTAACTGGAAACACAACAGTGCGATTGTTCCTCTTTAAACCTTGAACAATAACCTGTTCGAGTGCAGCGTCGGATTTTTTCCAAAATCTCCTTTTATTCGTATTCAAAAAGCTTAATGGAATTTCGCATTGCGCCAGTCGGCGTATTGTACAACGGCGAAGAATGTGGATAAAATCAACAACGCATTAAATCACACATACCCGATTATTCAATAGTAGGGTAAAAGAATATTTACGCCTCACGGTAAGAAAAAAATTTGAAGATAAAATATCTCTACAAAGAGAAATTCGGTACCTATAGCCGGGAAGCTTTGTGCGTGGGATAGACGGCTAGCAAATTCGTGAGTGGGTTTGAAGCGTTATGCAGTAGGTATGTGGCATTGCGCAGGGTGCAAGTAAGTGTTGGGAGCTGTGTGCATAAATCTGCAGGTCGAGCGGCCGCGGCCGGTGCGCTGCTCACGCCTACATCGCGGGCGCTGCGGCGGCGCTCGCGCCTGGCGAGTCGATCTGCACGTTCTTAGCATATCTGAATCTGTCTACACGCGGCGGCACACCGCCGCTGCCAGATATGGGCAAAAATTGAAACACGGAACGTACATATCTGAGTGGGCCTCTGCCTACACATAAAGCGTTGCGTTCGTGCTTTCTTTATGTCCCGCATCCCGCCCCTGTATGGTAAAGAAAATAAAATCTTGTCGACGATCTGCATATCACGCAGGTTTCACAGGTTTTTTACTACAAATTTCTATTTAAGTGAAAATAGTTTGAAGTCTTTTAGGTAGCACTACTTAAAATATTACTGGTCCTTAATCAGCAGCACTCAATCCTCAATTAAAACACTTAACTAACTGGGGTAATTTATTATGTAGGTACTTGTTACTTATTTATTTGTCAATGTGTAGGTGTCCGTGTCTCATGTCTGTCTGACCTATAAGCAAGCATTCATTAAAACATCGGTAAGGGTACCTACCATACATACGTCTTCTTACACTTGGTTGTTTCCCCGCATTCGGATGCCCATAGAGTTCGGGCTAGCGACCAAAATATGGAATGTCAAGTACAATATTCGCACATGTCTGAATTCAGGTAAAGACATTCAGATACCCGAATGCGGGCTAAACAAGGAGCCGTAATTAGCGTAGCTTGTACTTTTTTGGTTCCATACCAAACCCGTCCTTCTGTATATCTTTGTAATCGTAACAGGTACTTAGCTAGTTGTAAAAAGAAGCTATGTACCTAAAATACTTACATATAAAAGTTTTGGAGGTACGGAACTTAGCGCACAAGTCCAACTTATACATGGCCGGTTTTACTAATGATGTAGTGCTTATTCTGAAACTACAAGAGAAGAATAGGTACCGACTAAGTACCGACCCACAGCAGTTTAAATTAATCAAACTGTCTGTAATGCCGAATACAGATCGTAAGTACAATAGGTCGGTTTTTGCGCGTCTCCTTACCTGCATGAGCCGTATCCCACGGCCTCGGCGCCTCAACAGGTGTGCACCTGAGCCCAGACGCGCTTTTTCATTACGGACATACAATCAAACAAAACGAACTACATGCTCGTTTGAGAATGATGCCCGATTCATTCATCGTTGGCCGAGGAATTCTTTTATATTTGCTGGCCGAACTCGATCTTATTTTTATTGTCTCGTTCGTTCACATTGACAATATGACCATGCCTCGACGATGGATATGGAGATTGTCTTATTGATCATAATGATCATACTTATTTATATGTAGATCGACGACGTTTGATTTTAATGAATATGTACCGTCCTTATCGAAAGTATCCTCCGACTTAATTAGACGGTCGTCCGGTCAACAAAAACGTAGTGACATGGTCAGGGACACGTTTCAAGTTTATGTCTGTTTTAAAACCTAAACAATACCTATATTTGTAAAATCATAATAAAGAAGCATAGCAACGTAGCACAGGTGTATCAATTAATTAAACGCAAGGCAAGCGCAAACAAACGAAGATAGTAAGTAGGTATTTACCTACGACGTGAAATTGGAGAGTACTAAGTAGTAATAAGTAAGTACATACATACATAACATGCATTGTTATGAAAATGATTTCATTGAACCTATATTATATACACGGTTCAAACAAAATTATATCTAGAGTTGTCACACGTGACATTTTGGGATATAATTTGCGGTTCCATAATATTTTAGTAGTGCGCGTCACGTGCTGGCGGTAACCTTGATAAAGTGCTGGTCAACACATTGCGAGCAGGGCGTTGTCGCATACCGATGGCCCATTTAAACCCGACACTTCCACACGACTCGCCTGCGCTCTTAACTTTAATTCCTTCGCACTTAAATCCAGACAAAAATATTTACAGAACCATCCTACATTATTAATTCGGCAAACATTACGCCTAACCTACTGATTCCTTAACATAGATTTCATGTTATCTATCCAGTATCCATACCTAACTACTTTAAATAACGACAGTTTTTCCTACACTCTTGAAGTTAACCTTGAATAATTCGGCCGGAACATGGTTAATATTTATTTTATATATTTACATATGCATAGATATCTGTAGAATATCATAAACAAACAGATCAACAAGTCGCACTGTTAGCTTTATACCATTTTATCGATAAATTTGTTCTTGATTTACAGTGCCCATAAAAGATAAATGCAGCCGTAACCTTGATCTACACACATCTTGATATTGGAAAATGTGAGCAAACAAAGGTGGGTTAGTGTTGCTTGTGCTTGCCAGTTCGTATTCCACGAATTATATAAGTTTTGTGTCAACGATAATATGGATTAACCTTCAAGATTAAGTTTGTATGTGACGCGTTTTCTCTTAGACCGGATAAGAATGCAGTGTTGTGTCACGTATGAGTTCTCTAAAGCATGCTGCAGAGTTTCTGTACCTCGACCGCAGCAAAGGGGATCATAACGAAAGTAATAATAATCTTCAAAGCTAAATCGATCAACAAGTATTTGATAAATTTTTGGCAGAATATGTTCCATGTTTGGTGTGTGTGTATAACCAGTAATGTACTTTCTCACGCAGTCAGTCGGTGACTCCAAATCGTCTTTACAAACCGATTCTCTTTGCGGAATATGTTTACCTGAATCAGCTGATTTTGGGAATTTGAACGGCTTGAATGAACACAGAAAAAATATTCCACAGCCGAACTACCTGTTGTTGTTGAATCGAAATTGCGTTGAGAAACACGCACCTTACTGTGGAAGAAATATCAATGTGCACTTAATATAATAGTTATAGTAATAAGTAAGGCAGTGAGACAGCCAAGTCGTAACTTTCACATGTCATCGAGGAGGTCCAGGTACAGATGTTCTGCATCCTTATACCAAGTGAATTGGGTGTAATAGAAGAGTGATTTATTTTCTAATTAAATCGGAGCGTGTGTAGGTTGATTTAGGCGCATATTGTGGTGTCTGGCTGCGCGGTCAGTTGCGCTGGCGCAGCGTGGCATGGCGGCTCGCTATCGATGCCAGCCGATCGCGTCGTGTTAATTACTTTCATTAAGGGCAATTGTCCTGCTCAATCGGTCTGATCAGTCAGTTTGCCGCCGCTCGATATTTCTACTCAATACCATTAGCCCGCCTCGTACGACGCAACTCTTGCATGAATTGCGTTACATGCGCCTAACTGAGCTTTCATTTAGTTTGCGATCGTTTAAGACCCTTGCCTTTAGTTGACAATGGTGCCGATTCTCTTGTCACAAATGCCTCTAAACTAAACTAAAAATCACCAAAATTTAGTTTATTCCTGTCAAACGACGATTTTCCATTCTGAAATAGACTAAAGTGACACAACTTAACTATATTTTAGTTTGACAGCACTAAGATGGCACTGAGATATTAGTTTAGTGAAAATGGCAATTATGCTATTCTGAATTTGACGTTTTTAACCTAAAATTTAGATTTTCTAACTAAATATGACTATTTTTAATCGCGACTAAAAACGTGTGGAATAAAATTGGTTGTCATGAACTAAAATTCACACCAACACCTCGACTTCAGATGAAAAAACAGTACTGAATTTTTTTTTTCTTTTGCTTATATTTCGAAAACGGTGTGTCCAATCGCAAAAATAATGAAAATTTCGACACCCTTTATAAAACCCCTAAACCCCTAACACTCTACATGTAGGTAACATTTTTTCTTATTTTCCATACAAAAAGTGAGAAATCCATATAAAACATGTCGAGGCTGCCCCCCCTGCGCGCCTCCGACTCTAAAAAGATTCACGTGGTTAGGTATCACGTGTGGAGTCGCGATTGTCAAATTCGATTTAGATGTGTCAAAATTATTTTTAAATTTAGAGAATTTATTTTGCAGAATAGCTTTAAGATTCTCATAGTCAAAAGTAAGGAATTTTAGTGATAGTTTAGTTAGTTTAGTTCGGTGTACAAGAGAATCGGCACCATTGAGACCAATGATGACGTACAAATTCATACAATGAATTTTAATAGGTACTCTCGTCTATAGCTATACTACCTTCTGTGCTCACTGCTCCTGACCCTCACAAAACTTTGTCCTATTAGGGTGTTTAACATTAAATAGGTCCATCTGCTAGGTAGGCATATCTGTAACGCAGCATTGGGTTACAGAATACAGCACAATAGAATAGAATACAGTGATAGCCTAGCGGCGTGACCGTCGGACTGCCAAGTCATAAGTCTCGAGTTCGAACCCAAGGCACGCACCTCCGACTTTTTGGATTCATGTGCGTATTGTATAATTATCACTTGTTTCAAAAACGGTGAAGGAAAACATCGTGAGAATACCTGAGAGGCATGCCTGAGAGATATATTTCTCGACGGGCGGCATGTGAAGCCAAGTCAGAGGCCCATGGGCGGTTTCAAAACTCTGACACCAGGTTAATCTCTAACCACACGAAAAGAAGAAGGTATTTCCTTCTGCTGTACTGACCATAGATAGATAGAATATTCTTTATTATGTACACCATAAAAATTACAGACATCAACATTTACATTGGGTGACACAATGGGCGGTCTTATCGCTAAAAGTGATCTTTTACAGACTACCTTTGGATAGATTTAAATGGAAAAGGAGAGACAATACTGCAGGTAGTCAGTGGTGTACCATTTACATATACAACAGATACGCAGATACATAAAGCATATATTTACCTATATAAATATATATATATTAGATAAATAATAGATATACATAAAATTATAAAAATGAAACAAGAGCAACATCATACTGTAATCCCAGTCCACCATTAACTATTGGTCTCACTCTCATTTGAATTACTCCTTATATGCGAATAAAGTTACTGAAATCAAAGTCCATCTAGCTTGGGCCATCCTGATCGATTAATAAGGTCGTACAGTCAGTCTTAAAAAGATATTCTGCAGTAGCATTGTAAAGTTATTCTGCCGTGTACCGCAGTGTGCCAAATCGCATTCACGTCATCTATCAGTGGCAAGATGTTGATTTCGTTAGTGTTCCTGTTCTCTCATCTTGTTTACTATTCCTCTACCATCAAACTACTGCTCTATCCACCAAGTCTCTTCTAGTATTTTACCCTGGCCATGCCCAAATCTACTACATTGTCTACAGATATTCACCACATACTATGCGTAAGTACTTACCTGTGCTTACCCGCACACCAGCACACGAAATAATAGAGGTAGGTAATACAAATCATTAATTGCGCCTGCAGCGATGTTGAAGTTGCGCCGACGCATAGCTGGTAGCCGCCGTAGCAGGATGCGCGGTTGAGGTCTATGAACAATAAACTATATTTCTCGATAGGCCATTAACATATCATTGTAGTGCGCTAATCGAATGGCCGCAAGCGCGGGTGGAGCCTGACCGCTGCCAGCCACCAGCAACTACCGAAGCTACTCGTTACAACTTAAACAGTTCAATGAAATACTATATATTATCAGTTCTTTTTAACTAAACATTGATATCCGCGTAAAAAATATATGCAAATACGCATCTGCAAAGTTTAGTACTATAAGTAAGTAAGACGATGCGTGAGATAGTGGGAATTACCTAAACTGTAATTATATTATAATTATATACTATTATTAAGTAAACACTGAGGGAATAGAAAATGTTATGGATGAAATTCCGGTAACACTCTCGTCCCGTCTGAACAGCGCAGCGGCAGTGACTCGATATTCCCAAGTCCCAACGCGAGCGTAATCACGTGAATCATGGGTGAATATGATTGCGACATCAATCGTCAACGTGTGAGAATTTGCAAATCTTAAAATACTTTTTTTATTAGTTAGTTTAGAAAATAATTAATCACCACACTTGCTCGTAAAGTGGCTCTTATTTATTTTTATTCATTTATTAAAACTTTACGCACAAGTAAAAATACCGTACAAAGGCGGACTTAATGCCTGAGGTATTTTCTACCAGTCAACTTTAGGGTGATGCAGAGACAAAACATGGCAGATGCAACACAAGGGATTGATAACTTGAAAATAACTATAAAATAAAAACACAGATAAAACACACACATAAACACATACATATAAACAGAATAAACTTTGTCAGGAGAAATAACGATCGGTAGAGGAGAAATAACGACCAGTAGACGAGAAAACAAATACAGCAAATCAGCGCTGTGATATTTCTGCCAACTTCTTACGTATATGCTCACGTGCCTTCACTTTAAAAGACTGGTTGCCGTCCTGATTTTCAGAGGTAGAGCATTCCAAAGAAAGACCGCCTGGACAAAGAAAGAAGAGTAAATGAAACCAGAGCGGTGAGAAGTACATCGTAGAAGACGATTGTTGGTGGAACGAAGATTTTTACTATGGGCAGAGCATAAGTAATGAATATGGGAAGTTAGGTAAGAATGAAATGTGGGTTTGTCGAGAATAGAGAACAACATAGACAGAGCCCTCACCTCTCTGCTCTGACGAATGGGTAACCACTTCTTATTGAACCGCTTTTAAGTTCATAGTGCAGTATATTGAACACATGTGCTTTTTACTTTATATTACCGCACTAGTGTGGTAATGTACGCCACAGATTACTATTTCCTATTTGGAGATGTACGCTTTTTTAATCTCATCAAAAAGACTTCATGTCTTTTTGTGCCTACTGTGTAAATAAATAAAATATGATAAAATGACATAATATTGCATCAAATTATATATTTTTCACTACATATTAACCTTAATTTGCGTATTGGTAACATTATTTTGTGTTTATTATATTTTTATATAGGCTGTTTAGCGGTTTTTCCAGTGCCTTTATTTATACCTGAGCGTGCAACGCTGGCACGGCGCGCGGAAAGAACAAAGCCAGCGCACCATTTTCCATAAATATTTGTTAACGTTTTCGTTATGTGGTTAATTATTATGAAAAATACGAAATCTAAAGTATTGTCACCAACCGACGTTCATAAGTTTTAAAAGAAGCTACGGATAGTCAGTACCTAGCAACAAAGGTTAGTTGAACTTTATAAATCTAAATGTATCATCTCTATAATTACGTTATTGTAGAATAAATTCTTACAACAAGTCTGTTTTTTTCCTCGCAAGTGTGTTATAAAAAACGTCGTATGAAACGCGTATGCATTGATCATTACACACTTGTTTCATAATGTACTATTTAAGACACTAGATCGTAAAGTAGCTATTATTGAACCACTTTTAGTTTCATAATGCACTTTTACTATTCGAAGATGTGAGCTTTTTTTAATCTCATTAAAGAGACTTCATGTCGTTCATGTCATTTTATGCCTACTGTGTAAATAAATAAAATATGATAAATTAACATAATATTTCATCAAATTATTTATTTTTGTCAAAAAAAAAACATTCTTTCGTGTTCTACATACAAAAATATTCCGTTTTTATGCTTTTAATACCTAGTACCTGGTCGGCCGAGCTCTGCTTGGGTGAAAATAGATAAACATATCCTCCAGGTGTACCAAAGTTGTCTCACATTTCAGAGGCTGTGAAAATAGAGTAAACAAATTTTCCCAGATATGAGACCTAGCTAACCCCTACATTGCAACTTTCGTCGAAATCGTTAGAGCCAAAGTCAAAGTCTAATCATTTATTTCAAATCAGCGCTTTTATGGCACTTTTGATCGTCAAAATTTACAAAATAATAGGATTGATTCTAGTCGCTCCTTCCAAAAGGAAGGGAGGGTTTTCATATGGAGAATAATGGGCAAGAAACTCCACCGTTACTCTTTTAAAATGTTTTACAATATTTTGTATAGGTTACCTACATTAGTTAAATAATTGTATGTGAAGACGATGCACCTAAAATAAAATTACGATACCACAATAGGTAAAAATAATTAAAAGTGAAGCAACAACAGATAATTTAATTATGTGATAGATACATGGTGCTCACATATTTACATTTTTTTTTTTAAGTAGACAATTTTCCTAAAATTTTATAATTAATTCAGTGTGTGAGAAAGTAATCACAGAATGTAAAAAAAACAAAAAACAATAAATTTTACAATTAAATTAGGGTTCCCTATCCATTTGCATAAAATTTATAGACCTAATATAACTTAGCATAATTTTGTTTGGCATAATTATATTTTTGCATAATATAATTACGCATAACAGCTTACGCATAATTTTTTTAAGCATAATTTCTCTAACCATAATAATGATTAAGCATAATATTCTAAAGCATAAATTTATTTTACTCAAAAATGCATGTAATGTGGTCATTATTTTGACAACCTTGTTTGAGCAAAGTCGACCTTGCCGTTCTGTTTCAAGGAGCGGCCGACAAAGTTTTGCTGGTCGCTCTAACAGGCCGGCAAAACATTGCCGGCCGCTATTTTGACGTTTCAACGTTTTAAAAAATCAAATGCAAAAAGATTTTATTTAAAACACAGCTGTTTGTATTTATAGAGATAGGTACAAAAAGATTTCATTCCATATTTGGCTGTATAGTTCCAACTACCATTGTTAAAAAAAAAACAAAGACGTAACAAAAGCGCCGTTCAGCGAAAATTTTATTTTTATTTAGTGACTTTTTCGCTAAAAATGATCTCTCAAAGCGAAAATTATTCCGATTCAATGTGTTTAACACCGCCAGACATTAAAGAAGAAGCTAAATTAGTGGTTGAAAATTTAATACCGCGGAACTCAAAGGAAAAATATAAGCTTGCATCTGAAAAATTTGTGCAGTGGAAAATCAGTAGGAAATCTATATCTTTACTTGCTGGTTTTATTTAGATTAGGTACTTGCATTTTTGAGTAAAGCACTATACAAGCCTTGGCCCATTATGACTGAATCGCTGGTCACGCTATGATTGCCTCAAGCTAGCCTAGCTACGCTCTAGGCCTTCCAGCTTGGCCATCATTGCAGCCATTGCAGCCCTTGCTGTCCTCGCTGTAAAGGCCTCGACCTACGGCCTCGGCCTTTATCTCAGCTCGTCCATCAAGTGCTGCACGCTGACCGCGCTGTGTCGGCCTCGAGCTGCGCTACGCTGCGCTGTCGGCCATCATCAGCGCGACCAGCAAAGTAGTCATTATAGACCGCGGCAGTAATGTACTAAAGCATAACATTCTAAAGCATAACTTTATTAAGCATAACATTCTAAAGCATAACTTTATTAAGGATAACATTCACAAGTATAAATTTATTTACGCATAATGATATTAAAACATATACACCAGGCATGCAAGCAAGCATGCAAGCAAGCATGCAGCATGCAAGCAAGCATGCAGCATGCAAGAAAGCATGCAGCAGGCATGGTTTCTGTCACGGCTCCGGCGCTGTTGGCCTTCGGCGGCCCCACGCGTGCTAATCGTCGCAGACTGCTTTCGCTCACCACCGCAGCTTCGGCTTGCTGGCCGGCTCGGCCGGCCAGCCTCAGCCGTGGTTGTTCCCTCCCAGCCGCCTGCTCCTCAGCCCGCGGGCCGCCTCGCCCCTACGCGCCTACGCGATTTTGAATTACACTCTAGGGGTAAGGCAGACAAGACTACGTGGAATCGGTTTTGCAGCGATTCGGTTCTGTCAGTAACTTTTTTAGCACAACATAATGATTTTTTAAGACAATACTTTAATTTTTACTAAAATTATTAGTAATTAAGATAAATACACTTCGAAACTTGCATATTTACAAGCAATTGCTAAAAATATACACCTAAAATAAAAATACATAGTTAAGTTACATAATGTTATATATAATAAATCATTTGCATGAAAATCTAAAATAAATACGTAAAATTAACTCAAATTTATTTCTGTTATTTCTGTTAATTGTATGCCTAAATATTATTATGCTAATAGTCATTAGGCCTAGTAACGTTATGCGAATCAAATTTATGCCAAAATAAATTAGTCTTTAAGATGATTATGCCAACATAAAATGTATGCCTAAAAAAATTATGCCGAAGTATATTAGGACAAAGAACATTATGCGAAAAGAAGGGATCCCTTAAATTAGCACCCAGTTTGATTTTGTCTTGATTCTAAATTGTCCTATGAAGCAAGACCAGCATGTTTCCAAGCACTCTTATCTTGGATATAATTCTCTAATTTGTAATATGCTTGTTTACAAAGTGTACTTTTACTATGAGTTTTAAATTTTCATTTAATTGCAATATGTCACAAGGTATTTTGTTGTAACATTTAACACAGTACTCCATAAAAGATGATACTTTAGATAATCTGAAAATTATTGACCTAGTTTATCTTTATTTCTAGTATTAAAATGATGTCTATCACTTATTTTATTAAAAAGATGTGGATTTTTCCTAACATATTTAATATTTTTTTCATAAATGAATTGGCAAGGTACCATCATAATATTAATCCTTTTAAATAGATTATAAATGGCTCTGACAGTTCTCATTTGCAAAATAAAGATGGATTCAATGTCAGCAGCCCGACCCCACAGTAAAATGCCATATGACATAATGCTGTGGAAGTAGCTAAAATAGACCAAACGCGCGGTTTCTACATCTGTTAACTGTCTTATCTTTCTAACAGCATAAGCGGCCGAGCTTAGACGCCCCGCAAGAGATGTTATATGAGGTCCCTGTTGTAATTTCTCGTCTAGCGTGATTACTAGGAAAACCGTTTGATTAATAAATTCCAGTTTTTTTCCATTCAGTATGATGTCACATTCGCTACTTTGACATTAGGTAATTTAAATCTAATGCATTTAGTTTTTTATTTATTTAGTACCAAATTATTTACCGTAAACCAATATTGGACTTGCAGAATAGAGCTAAGTCACAACACAGCAGAGTAAATTCACGTCGTCAAGATTTTGTGACCGTCGGTTTAGTTTAAAGATTCATCTGCAAATGACACCATCTTCGGTTCATTTTGAAGTAATTAGGGTAAATCATTTATGTAAAGTAAAAAGAGGAATGGACCCAATATCAAACCTTGAGGAACGCCCATTGCCATTTCAGACCCTAATGAGTTTACGCCGTTTACCTGAACTTTAACCTTTCTATCTTTCAGGTATGATCTAAGTAAATCAAGAGCTGTATTCGTAATCCCATAGTGCTCTAGTTTCAACAGTAGTGTCTCATGGTCTACACAATCGAACGCCTTCAAGAGGTCTCAAAAGATTCCAGTGGCATCTTGTGCTTCTTCCCAGGCATTAAAAATGTTCTTTATTAGGGTGAAACTGGCGTCAGTGGTACAATGCCCTTTGGTGAAACCGTACTGTTGTTCATGAAAGATGGATTTTTTTATTAAAGTGACGTAACATTCGATTGAGCATCAACTTCTCAAATACCTTACTTGGCAGAATTGACATAGGCCTATAATTGTTGGGTTCTTTACTATCACCGGATTTCAACAATGGAACTACTTTACTGTATTTCATGAGATCCGGAAAGACTCCTTGGTCTACACTGGTGTTAAATATGTAAGCTAAATAGGGCGCAATGGTTGTGATAATGTTCTACAGACTTTTACAGACATTCCCCAGTGATCTTCTGTTGATTTAACTGTGAGATCTTTAAAAGATTTTATAACAGCCTGGAGGTTTGTATGCTGAAACCTAAACTCCAAAGGGCATGTCTTCACATTCTGTCTAAGTAAGGCAGCAGCGGGTGAGAAATTTAAAGCTTCAGTAGTTTTAAGGGAAATATTAACAAAAAGTTTTCAAATTCTTGAGTTATTTCTATATCTGAGTTAAAGGGGCCATGTGCAGTCTCTAAATTAAATTCAGTATTTCACTGTTTTTTCCTTCCTGCTTGATTATTTGCCAGATAGTTTTTATTTTAACATCAGCTGATTTTATTTTATTGCAATTATAAAGAGCTTTGGCTATTTTGCACACACTTTTAAAACTTTTTGAACATTTTGCAAAATACTTATGAAAGCTTGTATTATTAATATGTTGCTTTAGGGCATTAAGTTTTTTAGAGTTTTTCCTTGCTTTTACGAATATCTGGAGTCGCCCAATCACTAAATAAGAACTTTGTGTAAATACTTTTAGTCTTTAGTGGAATAGTGTTATTAAATTGCATGTTTAATAGTGAAAAGAACTCTGCGTAGAACTCATTTGGGTCACCTATAAAACTCTGAACACATAATTTATTGGCCAAAGAATTATTTAATTTCTCTAAAGTTTTACATGTAAGCCGTTTTCGAGAACGCAAATATATAAATATACAAATATTGCTCATTTAATAGTATAGGATTAGACTGTTCGATGGCTTCGTGCCTCTGCCTCTTCTTAAACCTGCAAAGACACCGCGATAAAAAGAATCCACGGGCCTTATTTTACAAAAAGATTTACGTATGAAACGCATGTGCTTTGTGTCATTAGTTCATTACTGTCCAGCATCGATCTATTAGTGATCGATGCAGTACAGGCGGTATTATTCGCGAAAAGTGGGCCGAGTGTGTACCAACATAGCACACTTGTATCATAATGTTATTTATTTATTAGTGTTATTTATTTATTTTGAGAAATGTTAATCTTAATAAAAAAGCATGTGGTGAAAAAAAAGCTAACTAAATCAAAGAATGTGTGCCTTTGACTTCCATCATATTGTTTAATATACGTAAGTAATAATAACATAGGTAACATATCTTATAATTAAATTGCTATATTCTTTGTAAATGCAGTTTTTAATACATTTTTATTATTTCCTTATTTAGTTTTTCAAGTTGTCATGAATAAAGGCTACCAATATATTATCTCATAATAACTTTAATGACCTTGCCTGTTTTTTAAAGTTTGTAATAGGCCTCATGTACAGTTACCTACTTCAGAAGGCCTATCTGTTTATAATAAAAACCTTAGAAATCTAACTATAGTTTGTTTTTTAATCCCAGAAACTAATTTGACAGTTGCAAATGTCAAATTCCCCATTGAAAAAACAAACAACAATCACTTGAAATGTTTTAGTCTCTGGGATTAAAAAACGAACTTTAGTGGCATCTCATCAGCGAAAATCAATGACAAAAACTAGTCAAAAATGTAGGTAGGTATAATTAGAAGTATTTTTGACAGATTGAGAAAGATCAGAATGTGAAATGCGTCCTTATAAATACGGGAATTGTCCCTAAGATATTGTAACATGAACAAGGGCGGATCTAGCCTTCGAGTCAGGAATAAGCCTGTCGGGCACCCAAGGGAGCAAAACAAAATAAGGCCGGCGGCGGTCTTCTCAGTTTATGTAGGTATTTCTAGCAACACATCGCAAAAAAATTATAATGACAGCAAAAAAAAACAAGTATAACGTGTCTAATTATAATCTAACTACACGATGGACCTCGCAACAGGCAGGAGATTTTTTTTCAGGGAGGTGCATTTTCGTATCCTCATCAATAGGATACGAAAAGCAAAAATGTAGGGGAGCGCGAGCAAGGCGGGCTCGAATTTTTTTGCACCTCGTCTCGGAATTCTCGGTTAGGTTTCTATTAAACATACTGAATATTTACGTTGACCGTGTTTGGGATATCATTAAAAAGTACTTCTAAAGATTTAGGGGGCCGGGGCGGTTTGTCTAGACACTATTCTAGGGTATTTAATTTCTACGTCTAGTTGCTAGCTTCAGATAAACCTACATGGACACTTATGAAACGTCAGAAGCTAGGAATCGTTTCACTTGGTCGTTTTCTATGGAAAAGAGGCGGCAGAAAACTCCACGGTCAATCATCATAATTATAATAACAGCACATAGTCTTACTTTGCATGTCGTTCGCATGTGTAGCAATGGCAAACATCCTACGTGGCAACATCATACAAAGTATTTATTTGATTAAATTTATCAATGAGATTAGAAAAAATATCAGTGGTCGACCTAAACGCAGCCCAGGGGGGGGGGGGTCATGACCCCCGTAGAAAACGTGGGCTTTATAAAAACTGGCCAAGTGCGAGTCGGACTAGCGCACTATGAGTTCCGGATCACAAACTATTTTAGTTAACCTCATTTTTACCATGATTGAGGCCATATTAACAATGCAGTTTGGAAAAACTTCAACTGGGTACCTATGGCACCCTTGTGACATACAGACGGACAGACAGCCGTCAGCTTGGTAGTAGTCGGCACCCGTTGGGTACGGAACCATAATAACAGCAATTAATGTATTGTTAATTATGTATGGTTTACGTAATTAAGTTTAGTTTAGTGTTATTAACTCCCATATCTATATCTAAATTTTATTTCTGTTGGTAATTTCAAAATAAAACAAGCAAGTATATACGGTACTCATAACAAAAAAAAAACAATTTGTGAATTTTTTGTCTGTCTGCCATGCCTGTCTGTTTGTTTCGGCGAATCTTCGAAACGGCTGAACCGATTTTGATGAGATTTTCACTGAGAGATAGCTTATGTTATAAGGAATAACTTAGGCTACCGAATACCGAATTAGGGTCCACATGGGCGAAGCCGCGGGTCATCATAGCATAATGTATAAATGTCCTACCGATATTAATTTGCTATGGTACTTAACATGACAATGAGGTACCCACAATATATTTTCTAAATACCTACATTACTCATTTATTATGTATATCACATCGCATAGCAACAATAAGTTAATTTGATAAAATGCTAACAATTAACAGTCATAATGTGTACGGAATGTCTGATATGAGAACATAGTACGTACATAGTCATAGATAACAAATATGATTGCATCGGCGTGGTAATTCTATCGGCAACTATTAACGTTGTACGCTATAGCTATTTATCAAACAAGTGTTAAACACCATGATGCTACTAACGTAATAATTTACATAAATTATGACGTAATTCTCAAAGTCATCTACTTCCTCATGAATGGATGGAGATTGAAGTATCAAGGGTCGAGGGGCAGGGAAGAGGGGGTACATAATCGGACTATAATTGTTCCCACTGCTGAGACACGGCCTTCTCTCGGTGAGAGGAAGTGGGCCGTAATCCACCACACAGTGTTTTCCTTCACCGTTTTGAGAGCAGTGGTGATGAAATAATTTAAACGAAGTAAAACACCTGTCTGGGTTCGAACCTACGACCTACAACTCGTAAGTCGCGGCCGTTACCACAGGGCCACCACTGCTCTCGGAGGGGGCATTGTAATTTGGACAACCCGACCATCGCTCCAGTGGCGCAATTGGTTAGCGCACGGTACTTATAAGACAGTGTTCGTGAGCAATGCCGGGGTTGTGAGTTCGAGCCTCACCTGGAGCAGTCTTTTTGCTAGAATTTTTTAGATGTTTTTTTTTTAAATATAATGTTGTTAAATACTTGTTTGGTATACTATAACGTATGGTTATCTGCAAACATTTGTAGCATCGCTCTAATAAGTATAAATTGCTTGAGGAAAGAATGTTACTTAAATAGGTATACAGTTATATGTACTTACAAAGGTAGATACATAATTATTAGTTTTCATCTTCTTTTTCTTGTCCGTAGTCTGAGTTAAATAATTTAATAAAAACCAAATGAAAGCAAACGGACAGGACAAATCATAAAAAAATAGGAAATAAATTAATAATAAAAATTTCGGTTGGCGGTACATACTGTGGTATTGTTACCAAACAAGACGATATACAAAAAGTTTAATTAGTGTAACAGGTACCTACATGGCAGTAATGACTTAATGAGTGAGCGTGCGACGGGTATTGTTCTTGTGGGTCGAAATACTGATGACAACTGAGCTATTGCGCACACTTTACAGTAGGCACTTGCTGAAACTGTTGACAGTTTTTTTTTTTTTTTTTTTTGTATTTTATTTAAACTTATTTTTTTGTTTTGTTTATTGAGTTGAGAACCATCAGTTTTCTGCTTTCTTTTGTTTTCTCTAGTATTTTTGTAAGGGGGTACTACGCCTCCGCTGCCGGCTCCCAAAAATAACATCATTGGGAATCGGCATGACTTTACTGCCGGCAGCCAAGATTAAAAACATCGGCTGACGGCACCGCCTGCCGCCGGCTCCCATAATGGACACCAGGCAGTGCAAGAGGTTAGACCGTTTCTTTCATAAACGTAAATGAAATCGGGCGACAATATGTGGTTGATGATGGCCGATCATTCTGCCACACTGTGATTCCACTGGAAGTCACTAACTTAAGAGGTGCAAGACTTGCCATAAATATCTACACTGGATAAATCTTGTTCACTTGTCCTTTGATGATAAATGCTTTGACTCGAAGCTCCATCAAAACCCCATTTACTGTGAAGCACAAGTTGTCCACCAGCATCAAAATTCGATTCAAGTGAATCGATCAGCCTCCTAACTGTGAGATCAAGGAGGGCTTGGAGTCGTATCTTTGCGGAAGTATCAGTCACAGTTACGTCTTCTTTTGCCAGGTAACACTTAAGTTTTTCTTTCACTAACTTAAAGGTCATGCGAAATACCCAAGCTATTTCAATGTAATAGCTTGGGTATTTCTTTAAATGACCTTCTTTAAAACTATAATCCCTAAGTGTGATGTAACGCCACTTGGATAACAGCATGTAAAAGTAAAGAGCAAGTGCTTTGTAAGTACGAACTTCACGAAGCAAAGTATTCTGTTTAGTTTCCAGGAAATTCAAAACTGTTGAGACGTGTTCAGGATTTCCCAGCATATGTTTCATTATTCTGGCCACATCATTATTTCCGGCAGACTTAGGTAATCAAAACGACCAACACATAAACATTAACTACAGTGTGATTCTTCATAATGTGCACATATCGAAATGAATCTATGCTTAATTTTAAAGACAGAAAAAATATTTTAAATAATCTAAATATTTTTTTAATACTTTTTATGGAATTAAAAAATAATTGTAACAAAACTGTGTAACTTTTAAACTAAATCATCTATCGCGATGAAACAAACTCCATAATGATTGGAAGTAATTAGGCGCCCACATAAAATTAAAATTGAGAAAAAAACTACCCTCAATTGATAATAAACATGTTTGTTTAGCAAAAATCAGTATTTTTTTTTCATACATTTTTACAAGAATTGTAAAATTAATAAATAAGATGCCAAAAAGAAGAACAAAAATTTTATTTTTTTTATTTTTTCCGTCGATAAAATTAAGCATAGATTCCCTCATTTCGAAATGTGCACATTATGAAGAATCACACTGTATAAATATATCATTGTTTATACAACTACACCACATGATGTGGTGAGCATGTGGTATCGAAATTGCGTGGTATTATTTCATTGAGATTGGTCTAGCGCCGGTAGGTGCGACTTCCGTGCATGAGGTCGCGAGTTCTATCCCTATGTCGTGCGTCACCGTTTCATAAAGTGTTTTCAGGATCATCACTTTTAGGAAATAATAACTGACAGCAAGTACTGTATTGTAATTGGTGTCAAACGATTAGTTCTGTCTCACACAGACCCCATGTAGAACCATACTTTAGTGATTATAAGCGGAACTAAATTGTTATTACATCATTAGTTGTAATTTTTTTTTTACAAAGTTTCATGGCTTTTTCTGTTGTATTATAATCTTTTGAGTTTTTGGAGCTGAGAAAGATGGGTGTGGTCGTAGTGTGGCAGTATACATGAATTACAAGAGCAAAAATTCACACCACATTATAAATCGAGGCTGACGCAAGTAGATGGGGTGGGTGGGTTTATTTAGCGGCAATAGTCCAACGGTTTCTGCGCGAACTGGCGAACGAAATGGTCGTGGGTTCTAACTAGAAGCAAACCGAACCCTGTGCACTACTTACTTAGTAAAGAGACTTGGGAGTGATTAAAACTGGAATAATTATGATGTGCACAGCAGGCTAGTATTTCCTAGTAAAATGATTTTATTCAGCTATGTAGTCCTACACTGAAAAGTTCATAATCATGCATGAGCGACATGAATAGAAGTTTATATTGAAAGTTAAAGAAGCTTCAATTAAACAAGTATTATTCAATAAATTTCAATGACCCTTCTCACAATCAATAAAAATCTAGAATGCAGTTGTAGCAACGGCCTTACTAACTCACAGTGCCTGAGGCCGCTACTACGACATCTCGTCATTAATCCTGCACGAAGCGCAGGGACTCAATGTATTGCCAAATTTGTCGAGAGCCGATCGCAGGCTAATAGCTCACTTATCTGAGCAAAGTCAATAAACTGAGACAATAGCCTGATGTAACCGCTTTCTGACCGGTATCGGGATCGCGGTACTGTACGTTAATAAAAACACGTTGTCAAAAGAATCGGACGAGTTTCTAATAAAATAATGTTATTATTTTACCTACCTATCATATATACCTCGTAAAATATCATCACAACAAGGTAGGTATAAGTACATAACAATTATTACATAATTATTATTTTAAACCAATGCTATTTGATCTCAATTCTGTAAGATTTTCTAAATGTTATATGCTTATTAAACAACAATTAAAAATCTAAGATACCTAATTAAAATAGATAGATCGAATACTCTTTATTATGTACAACATAAAAAATACATACATTTTATATATTTTACATAGGGGGTGACACAATGGGCGGTTAAAATAGGTAATCACGAATTGTTTACAAAATTTAATCATTCGTGATTATTTTATGACTCTTTATAACTCCACTAGCATCCAATAACATTTCATTAAAATTCTGTGCTTAATAAATAGAAACTGCAAGCCGTCTTCATTATTACACAAACAAGAATGCTCAATAACAATAAAGTACCTACAACATTTACCGCTATGCTTCAAGCATTGTCCATGTAAACGAATGTGTCGTTTCTACGACTAGTGCAGTCTATCAGTAGTCAGGTACGTCCAGTAGTCAGCTGGAGGGTGCACGACGTTGTACTAAACCTCTAACTAATCGGGCAGCCGCTGCACGCTGCGTGACCCCTGATCCTGCCCGGCCGCCCGCCCGGCTCCCGCGCCGCCGCCGCCCCCTTCCTGTCTGCTATTTGTTTAACTCATGCCCTCATCTGATTAGAACAAACGAACAACCTCTCGGGAATTGAAGATTTATACCCATTTTCTCAAAAATTCCTATGGTCAGTTTAACAATCATTCCGTGAACCACGCAGGTTTCTGTAAATTCCTAATGATTTCTTTTGTCACGATTTTTTATTATCCTTTACACGTAGAAATCGACCCGACCCCGGCATGCCGACCTCAAGTCGTGAGGAATGTAAATTGTTGACCGTGCGCGAACAACCCCCGACACAATATTACTTCTTTGATTTTTTCGACGAAAAATATTCGGGAGGGCAGTGCTACGTGCGTAGCCAACGAGAATGTGGACACATTACAAAAGCCACGCATCCACCGTTTTTCAAGACTACCTTGTGAATCGGACGTGCCTACCCTGGGTCATTATTAATACTACCATTCGAACGAGATCGGACCACTATTTATTTGATTAATTGAATACAGAGAGATTGGATTGAAGTACTGAAGTGAAGTGAAGTAAAAGATGTTGTGAGGAAGAAAAAAGAGGCCTGGCTTAATGTGTTAGCCTATAGAAGGCCCAAAATAGAATGAATTTGGCAACGAATGTGACAGATGATTTGGAAAGAGTAAATACTCTGAAATGAAAGTGAAAGAGATAGTAAAAAAGAAGAAGGATGAAAAAGAAGAAAAGTATAACAGGAAGTTCTCTGATAACTTAAGGGCCAATGTTAAACTGTTCTGAAAAACAGGTAAGATTGGCTCGCGGAGTGAGAGGAACATCGAGTATGAATGTTATAAGAGCAGAAGATGGAGTTTTACTAAGCGAAGAATATAAGGTCTTGGAACGCTGGAATCCCGATACTTTAAAAGTTTATTTATTTGTCAGGATAGTATGTAAGGAAGTAATACATGGTGACTGTGATGGATAAAACATATAAGATGAAAGGGATGAATATAAATGTGAATAAGACGAAGGTCATGGTGTTTGAAAGAGAGGAGGATGTATCTGAGGATGATATATATGCCGTGTGTGATGTAAAAAGAAATGATAAAAGAGTGAAACAAGTAAATGAGTTTGTATAAGTATTAGGGGAGTGTTCACAAGAGATGGAAAGATTGATGAGGATGTGGAAAGGAGAGTAAATGCGGGAAATAAAGTAAATGGTGCAATACATGCGATTTTGACCAATCACTTGATGCCCGAAAAGGCTCGACTGGCTGTTCACAAAGGTGTACTGGTGCCTGAAATAAATTTTGGGTGTGGCAAAAGAAGCATGAAAGTAGAATAAATGCTGTGGAAATGCGTTCCTTGCAAAACACGTGTGGTGTGGCTGAGGAATGATGTGATAAGGCAACGGTGCGGTTTAAAAGAAGATGTAGTGACAAAAATTTAAAAGAGTATGCTTAGATGGTTAGGTCATATTGAGAGGATGAATGAAAGGCGACTAACAAAAGGCAAATCTGAGTGAAAACGCTGGGAGGGTACCATTGCGAAAAGCCATAACTAACCACCGTAAGGACTATTCTTGCTTACAGCACTCAGCCGCTAAAGAACCGAAGCGGTAACAGATGTGGTCATCGTGTGCACGGGATTTTGTTTTCAAATTGTTTAGTCATGGGCTTCCGCGATGATACGCCCTAGGACGACATATACCTTATTGGTGATGTTCTTCAGAAAGGTCAGGTGCGTAGTACTTGCAACCGGCGTGCGTGTATGACCAGATGTATGAACGTAATCGAGGCAAAAGGAGTATGTAAGGATCGTATAGCAGGTGGCATTCTATAGCTTCTGCCTGCCCCCATGTGAAGACGGCGTGAGTTTATGTATGGATTGGATTTATTAGAGAGTAGGTTACAAGTTTTTATAATAAAAAGGTGTTTTAATTAATAAAGAAACACTTTGATGTACGACATAATTATAAACCTCTGAAAAACACCTAATAGTTAACATTAAAATATATCTCATGACTGCTACCAAACTTAGAGCTCACATTAAGTATTTAAATACTAATGATCTTGAACGTCTCCGGAAGTGCAGATAACGAACAAAGTAAACAATTGCCATACAATTGATCCCATCTTAAATGCGTATATTTTGATTTTAAATTGACATACAGATAGAAGGCAAACATGAACAAAGATAGAAAAGCAATAAAGATAAGGGCTCTGTCCAGATATCATATGATCAGCAATAATATAGTCTAGGGCCATAAAATATGTACTTTGGGAATACGCCGTGGCATTGTACTGTACTGATATTAATAGAATTTCAATGGGTATAGGCGTATTTAAACATTTCTTTTGTAAAATTTTCAGGTTTTCTTCACAATTTTCATTATTGACGGGAACAATAAAATATTCATTCATAACGGAGTACTAAGATATGTCGTACTGACTTTGGGTTCATATATTTATGTGTATACGCAGAAGACGAGGTGGCCGAGAGGTTAAGGCGTTGGACTGCTAATCCAATGTGCTCTGCACGCGTGGGTTCGAATCCCATCCTCGTCGAAATATGGGTTTTTTAAATTATATTTTTATATTCCATTTAATTAAATATAGTCCCATTGAGTGTCGAGCACAATAATTATTTAAAGAGATATTAGCAAAAGAAACTCAATCGTTTAAAAATAATTTGGTTTAGATTACCTTATCAATCTAATACAATATAATGATGAAATGTTGAATTGGAACACATTCTGTAATTAAATAACTGATTAGTTTTTTGACAAAAAAAATCATTATCATTCTAAAATATCTTAAATGTATATTGAATCAATGCCTTCCACGCTACCGGTCGGTACCGACTAGCGACAGTAAAAGCAATGAATGGATAGGTCAGAGGTCACGACTACGCGTAACTCGTAAGTGGCGACAGGTTATTAGCCTATCGAGTGCCGGCTCCGCAATAAACTACATTTTGCGCGTTTGACTACGAAACAACTTTGTTTTCGACGCGATATTTACGTGATATTCGTAGTGTGCTCAGTACTACTTTAGTAGGTACCTAGCTGTTATGATGGGTAGTGTCCAGTGTGTAATTTATTCCATGACAGAACGATCGTGATACTGAACACTTAATATTCATGACTATTATTAATGATGTGATTTTTAATCATTCAATACCCACCCAGTTAGTATAGTTAGTTACCCACCACACTTCACGATACCTTCAACCGCAATTTTTAAACTCATTACCAAAAATATTTTGATACAGTCTCAATAGGTCAGATAAGATACAAAGAATTCATGACGAATTAAAATTCCGCTGTAAGTGGGTACCCATACAATCCAGTCGTAAAGATAAGCTTGGGACAACTGTGTTTAGCATTGATTTTGGAGCACCGTTGATCACGAAGTGGTCTGCTTTCGTCACCGGACAGAAGTCGATCAATTCATAAATAACAGGCTAACGGAGCCTTTTAATTCACGACGCTATTAAATGCTGCATTGTATTTATAATAATGGTTAATTAAGGCTTTGTTTTTTGCTCATGGATCCGGGTGTCAAGCGCAGCACTGAGTGGTGATACTGACGACTAACGAAACAATATTATGAGCCCAATATTATGCAGACGTGTTGTATTTAATCCTGCCTTTTCCAAAATTCTTCGAATCAAGCCTACTTATTATAAATCCGGCTGCATATGCATACATCTCGGCTTTATGTGCGTTGTGTCTGATCGACTTTCTAGACTTATAGACTGCCTGACAACAAACCTTTACAGACATGATTTGTAATGCTGGGGCTGTATTGTCGCGTTATCGCGAACTTCGCGCGCTCTCTCTTGCTCAGCGAGACGTCTAACGGTGTGCGAGAGAGAGCGCGCGAAGTTCAGTTCGCGATAACGCGACAATGTAGCCCCGGCATAAATAAATCTACTATCGCGAACCCGGTGTCATCTATTTACCCTCAAAAATTCAAAAAAACGTCACCATTTTCTAACAATCCCAAAATTGCAATTTCTCTTTTTTGTTTTTTCATCTAAGAAATACAATTTACAGTTATACAAAGTAGTGTCAAGTTATTTGAATCGTTTTGCAAATACCGTAATAATCTTAATCTTTACTCGCCCAGCGACAAACAAAGATTTTAAAATAAAATAAAAAGTAAGAAAGTAAAGGAAGTTTCCTCAATCAAAATCAAACGCACGACGATTTAATCCGTTTAAAAGGATTTCCTTAAATGCTCATTCATCAACGATTCACTGTACAGTAGGCAATGAAAGTCGATAAAAAAATTAAATTATAATTATTTAACACGATTAAACAACGCGTACTTAATTGAAACCACTTAAACCCTCAAAAACCCAACAAATTTTTATAGCAAGTTAAGTTATTTATTTATTTATATATAGTTTATTATACACCACAAAAATACATAACAAAAAAGAAATCAAACACTACAAAATATATAATGGGCGGCCTTATCGCTTTTCGCGATCTCTTCCAAGCAACCTTAGTTTTATAATAGTGTTCAAGATAATCGTGGCAATGATAAAAGTAGGTAGGTGTCCAATTGAGTGTAAAGATTTGTCTGTATTCTGTACTGTACACATACTGTACTATACCGAATGTTCTCGATGCCTGAATGAGAGCACCATGCACTTTGATGAACACCTTAGTTCGTCTCAACTGATAGGTAAGTGAACTAAAAATGTAACCGGTTAATTGTAATGACTTTTCTTTTTGGCACAGTTCGTGGCTGTCACAATAGAATGGACCGCTGACAATCGTCGGCGCGCGGCCGCTGATTGTATCTGTCACACAGGAGCGTTTGTTTATGAGCCGCGCTGCTACCGTGCCGCGGCCGCCGCGCCGCGTCCGCCGCCGACACCGCCCCGTTGTCATCGAGGACATGTCCACTCCACTATCAGCTGTCCATCACTCAGAACAACCCACTATTTTCTTCCAACTTTCTAATAGCACCACGTGCGAGAATTAGCATAAGTATTTAGGTAATTATTCGCATCTCAGATTTATTTGTAAGTAGGTACATGATTGACAATTGTCGCAAATCATTCGTGCTTGTCAGATTGGATTACCCTTTGAATTTGAACAAAAAAACCGAGAAAGTTGTTCTATCAGATGATGCAAAGTGGGTGGGCTGCTGCAACGGCCTGCGCCAATTGTTACTTTCATATCAATAAGCCCGAGAGTTTCTTTAAGAAATCAAAAATCATCTGTATTGCATAGTATTATTATCCTAACTATAAAATGCAGTGTCTGAACAATCTGAACGCTGACCACATTCTTAACTTGTATACCTACGAAAGGGTGAAAGCAATTTTAAATATAGGTTTATTTGCATGTTATTTACTGTTACATTTAATCATGATTCATGCTGATTTTACGACTCTTGAACACCTACATCACCCGTGGAAATGCGTTGCGAATCGCTAATACTTAAGAGTTTGCCTAAACCGATTTATCAAATTACGGTCAGCGCGAGCTGTGCGGACCGTACTGTCATATGTAATTCACGAGTGGTACAAAGAATTGAATCATAAATATTAATCAAGATCGCAATAAAATCAGTATGGCGCGGCTACGTAGTACCTGCGCAAGCGCGCGTCTCCGCGCGTCAAGCGCCGCATGCCGCGCCCGCCAGCCCCTCTTACCAACTCTTGCGACGTTTATATACCCATAAATTATTTTTAATAAACACAGTCAAGATCCATCTCTATAATACATTGCCAGAATGACAAACTTTTAATTGTGACAAATGATACCCAGTCGAGAAAACAATATGTCGAGCGTGGCGTATGGGCTCCGGACACAAACAGTCGACATTTGCAACACCGCGTGTGGGTCGTACCTGGCTAACGATCGAAAGGAGATGCTTGTGGGACTAGGGCCAGTTGTAACGAACGCTATGTAGTGGTAGCCCGTAGAAGTTGTAGCAGTCATCACCTAATAAAGTAAGTATAGCTCGAATGTAAGGAGAAGACTTTTCCTTGATAAACCTAACGATACCTATTCAAGCTACTTAATTCGTATTAGGTTATTTGCTATATTAAACAGCGAAATTATTTTAAGTAAAAAATTAATAGACTTTTCCGGTATGGTCGATACTTAGGTTAAAATATCGTAACTACATCGTGTAGTCGTACAATATGACAGTCGAGAGACGGCGCTTGTTTATTAGTGACGCAGCTGTGGCCAACGATAGCTGAAACCTTAGATACTGGTGCCGATTCCCTTGTTCACAAACTAAATTTAAGTTCAGTGCATCTTTTTCTTTCTATTTCATTAAGAAAAGGACAGAAGATAAATTTTAGTTTAGTCCTGTCAAATTAATCAGCGCCTGTCAGTCTCCATACAAGTTTAGACGTGATTAAAAACTTGCCGACTAAAATGACGTCAATTTACGTCAAGCGCTGATTAATTTGACAGGACTAAACTAAAATTTATCTTCTGTCCTTTTCTAAATGAAATAGAAAGAAAAAGATGCACTGAACTTAAATTTAGTTTAGTTTGTGAACAAGGGAATCGGCACCACTGTCTTATTAACCAGAGGTGGTTTCGCTAAGTATACAGTGTGTTTAATACATCGTTATTAAACATACTGTATACTTAGCGAAAATATTTCAATTCTAAAACAACTACCGTTTGTCATATTTTCTTTCGATTTATCAGCATACATCTGTAGACTGACATTATATCTATCTTTGTTTAATATACTAATATATCTACTAATACTAATATATTTACTAATACTAATATAATAGAGGTAAAATTTGTTTGTTTGTAAGTTTGTATGTAGGGTAATCTCCGGAACTTCCTGTCGGATTTGTAAAATATATTTGCATTGGGGTAACCAAATTTTTGTGGAAGGTAGTAATATCACGCTATGACCTTTAGGAGCTGGAGGAGCCAAAGCGAAAATGAAGTAATAGCTCGTGCGGGGCGATGGGTCATGGGATGCAACGTGGTGGGTCCGGGACCGAAATTTCAGGCGGACGAAATCGCGGGCAGAAGCTAGCAATTAGATGTATAATAAAATTAAATGCTAAGTAGTCGTCGGTAGCAAATTACTTGAGAACGGCTGGACCGATTTCGCAAATTTTTGTTTTAAAATATAATAATAGTCCGAATTAGGTTTTAAGGAAAAACATTTTAAAGTTTCGCGGAAAAACTGCACGACCTTTTTCTATGGATTATGTATGATGATTATATATGGATTTATATGATGGACAGAACAGCGTCTGTCGGGTCAACTAGTTATTATTATTTACCTCGTCAGCCTGGTAATCTTTTTAGAGTTTTCAGTCAAAGACAAGGGCGGTATGTAAGGTACGATGTACGACAATATTTCTAGCTGATAACTCATGCTCCGGTTGTATTATTTCATATATTTTTAAATCAATTTATTTGGGGCTGGTAACCTACTTAATTATAAACTAACTCGCTGAATGACTTCGAAGTCCTTTTCCACGGTAAATCGTTATTCAGTCAATATTATGAATATTATAATATTTAGCGAACGGCATAGGTACAATGCGCCGGTCGTCGAGATTTAACAACTGTAAATCAACACTGACATTTATCGCCAAACAGTAAGTTCAAAGACAATGCGTTGGCAGATCGTTTGGGCATAATGTTACGGTGATAGTACAGTGGTAGTTGGTACAAAACAGGAATCCATGAGCGTGAGTCAGGCAGTGAGGCGAGTGGCGGCGGCGCGGCGTCGCGTGCGCGCCGTGGCGCAACACTAGCGTGCCGCCGCACCACCGCGCGCCGCCGCGCTACCGACACCCGCGTCGACAATGTCGAGGTGAGCTACGTGGACGTAATAATAATACCAGTCTATTATTGTCCCACTGCAGGGCAAAGGCATCTTCTCATACAGAGAAGGCAATAAGCATTGATCACAAGACGGGTTGGCGATTTCAGACTTATATTAACTTATAAAGTACACGTTTCTTTCACCAATGTCAATAATGTCTAAGATAAACTCAGAAAGCACATATGAATTGAAAACGCGACATTGGTTCTTTGTCCGGATTTGAACCCACAACCTCGTGCATGAGAGACGAGGCCTTAACCACTGGGCCATAAAAACATAATATACGAGGACGTGCTTGTCATTAATTAATGTCCTAGCGTCTTCCATACTTTTTTCTCGAAAGAGATCTTAGGTCTGTCTCTAGCTGTAAATGGCACAGCATTTTGATGATGAAATTGATGGATTAGAGATATTATTATTTTGAGAAGAGAAGAGATATTATTATTTTAAGATTGCTAGCTTTTAAATTTTGTACTATAAATATAATACTATAACCATAATTATCTGGAACATTTTCGAAATCATTATGAGGTCATACTTAAAGAAAACTTAATTCTTGCTACGAAATTAAAGTTTCCATCTGAATGATCATCCAAAAAAAAGCGCGTGTTTTTACTACGTCTCTATATCTTTAAAAAAAAATGTGAATAAAAATAGATAGCAGAGTAGTTATGACACTCAAGTGCACATTAAAGACATAAAAATGTACACCTCATTTTAGAAAATCGGAAAAATAATTACACTTCGACCGAACATCCATACCTACATAGCGTGCATGCTTATATAGACGGTTAAACTCATTAACCTTCCTTTTCCTGAGTCTAGTAAAAAAGGATGGGAACGACACTTGTAACGGAACAACAAAAAGCCCACGGGTGTTTGACAAAAACAAACAAATATGCAACAAAACAAAAAAAAACATAAAAACTATATAGTAACGGAATGGGATATGGTAATATGAAAAAGGGTGGTTTAAGGTTTGGCGATGCTACGCTCCTTATTAACGATCTTACCTTGCTATTATAGTATTTTTCGGCAAGGAACTTTGCGTAGCAATTGTCTGTCGTAGCGTAGCGCGTAGCACTGGCTACGTAATGGAGTTGTTGTAAAAACTAGTTGTACTTACTTACATATTTTTTTTTTCGAATCATCCATAAGAATGCTGATAAATAATATCTGCTGTCTTTTAAGAGCGTTTATTCTGAAAGTGGGCAACGCCGCAAATAGATGTCAAATATTTCGCTGTTTTGATTAATTTGGCAATATTACTGTATATAAATAAAAAATGTAGCTAACTAGTTCCCTAGAATATTAATAATGAATTGCAATTATAACACCGAATTTGATGTTGTAACAATTTTAGGTGTGAAAAAAGGCGTTTGAAAAGTTTCCAAATACTTTTTTTTACATCTAAAACTAAATATTCGGTATTACGATATGAATTATTTCATAATCAATATTTTAGTTCCTTAGTTAGCCACATTTCTTAATTCCATACATATCAAAACAGGTAAATATTTGACAGCTATTTACGACGTAGCCAACTTTTAGGATAAACCCTCTTAAGTAATAAAAAGTCCAGCCACCCGAGTAGTAACTTCATATAGGAAAATACAAAAGCTACCTAATTGGCAAAGATTCAAAGGTTCGACCATCTTACAAAAAGTATCGGCCAGTGAATGGTCATCATCAGCCTATAATGTTCCCACTGCTGGGACACAGGCCTCCTCTCTGTGAGAGGGAGTGGGCCGTAATCTACCACGCGGGCCCAGTGCGGGTTGGTAGATGTCACATGTCTTCGAATTTTCGGTTCTAGGACATGCCGGTTTCCTCACGATGTTTTCCTTCACCGTTTTAAGAGCAGTGGTGATGAAATAATTTACACAAAGTAAAGCGCCTGTCTGGGTTCGAACCTACGACCTACAACTCGTAAGTCGCGGCCGTTACAACTGGGCCACCACTGCTCCTTTACTTTTTAAATGTACAATAATTAACAGCTATTTATAAAAAAATATCTGCAATCTTGGATAATACATCATTCGTGGGTTTTGGGCTTAACCGGGTATTAGTGTGGACTTATACGTTTCCAAATACTTTTTTTTACATCTAAAACTAAATATTCGGTATTACGATATGAATTATTTCATAATCAATATTTTAGTTCCTTAGTTAGCCACATTTCTTAATTCCATACATATCAAAACAGGTAAATATTTGACAGCTATTTACGACGTAGCCAACTTTTAGGATATACCCTCTTAAGTAATAAAAAGTCCAGCCACCCGAGTAGTAACTTCATATAGGAAAATACAAAAGCTACCTAATTGGCAAAGATTCAAAGGTTCGACCATCTTACAAAAAGTATCGGCCAGTGAATGGTAACCTGATATTATTTTATTGATTCCCGCTAGTGCATCTCCCAGTGAGTTGGGAGCACATTTGATGAATTCTCACGATGCCTTTGGGAACGAGGTTTTTTCTCGTTTCATTTCTCTCGGCAAACAATAAATCACCGAGCGCGGATGTATGGAGGGTTGGAAGTACCTCGCCGCCGCGCCGCTCCGACCTACCAATATTCATGTGCGTAGTTGCGTACAGAGAGTGACGCTGTTGTGTATTGGCATAAATAACTTACGAAACTAACTTGTAAAGTGTATAAGCTTTTATGGGGCACTATAGTTTGGTTGTAATAGGTTTTCAGCATTAAGTCGTAACCCAAACAATTTTTTTTTCTGACTGTTGCTGTCTTAGTGCTGGGCAAAGGCCTCCACCAAGTCCTTCAAGGTACTCATTTCTCGCGCCGTCTCGAATCAACCCTCATGGCACACCTCTAATTCAACTCGCCACCTCTTTTTGGGCACCTTGCAGTCTATAGGAACTCTTGCGTGCTCACTGTGCATGCTGACGTATTCCCGATTTTCGTTACATTACAATAACACCAGACATTTTAAACTATTTCAGAATATTAGACGACTTTAAACTTACACAAAAGTTAAATCCCAATCGGACACCAAAATATGTGAGCCTTACCTTAAGAAATACCTTCATAGACAGATTCTATATTGTAGACTGAAACGACGACCTGAACCGTATTGCACCAGTGACACATAGTGCAATCCTCTGCAACCCCAGTATACACGTGTGTTGCTCCCCGGCGCGGCGCGCTCCCTGTTCCGTCTGCGTGGCTACAACTTGTCGCTGTGAACCAGTTCCTGAACTAAGGTGACCTGTCAAATTACTTCCTCAATTATTTATGCAATATGCACTTTATTTTTTGCATAACACTGCATCTTACCGTACCTGCATAATATTTTTTAATATCAGTCGGAATAGATTTAAATAAATAACACTTAATTGTTACAGTTTCAAAAAGATTTTGCATATTATTATAATGTTTAGGCATATGCAGATAGTAGATACCCCGGAATTTGCATTCATGAAAATGAAGTAGTTATGGTAATTTTATGGAATATGAAACTAAGTAATAGTAATTTAAATTAGTTATTCCATTGCCCGTCAAAATCGTTGAATATGACTAATTTACCACTTACCTACACTACCTACTAGATTTCATCGAGATATTATCATTGATATACTTTGCCGCATACTTTGACCACCATCCACATACAGTGACCAGTGTGTCATAATCTTTAAAATGTAAATCAATACGTAAAGCTCATGTCATATCGATATCAAAACAATCAAGAGTCGGACGCCGAGCCAGATCAAATTGGACTTGTCTCATTAACTGTGATACATTTCGCTTGAATCACGAGGCGGGAATGTTACCTGACCGGTACAGTTACCCATATCCTACATTGCACACACTGTAATGATTATCCTCAGTGTGTTTAATAAAACGTTCAACGGAAGCTGCTACCTGTCTCGTGAGAATTGACAGCGGATGTTGCAAACGGTGCCCCATTTTTTTATGAGTGTTACATATTGATGAAATGGGATTAAGGGTGATTCCGTCTCCTGTTAAGTCACTCCTGAGAACTGCTCTTCAACTTGTGATTTAACAATATGGTATGCAAGGAAACAGTGACATTTCTTCCATTAGATCACAATGTTCTTACATTGTAGATACTTAATACCCGTTATATGTAGTTTCGAACAAAATTATAGCCTGGCCTCAATTAGAATATATAGGTACTCACGTACTTACATATAAACTTATTTGTAAGTTAAATAAAGGTGACCTTTCGACTTTTTCCTTCGCTCAAATATACGAGTTCTTAGGGAAAAGCATGAGAAGCATCTAAAATCGCATCAAACTGAAATTTCCGTAGAAACATAACTTCATTATTTCAAGCCGTAACTCGTGTGAAATTCTGTTCCCTTCACCTGCTACAGTGTCGCGGTTGAAAAACTCAAAGCAAAAAACACAAGAAGGAAACGTAAATGGTGCCGGTTATGATGAGTACGTACGATCAGACAAAAAAGTATTTAGAGTTGTGCACTTGTGAGATCCGTTCCCACAGTGCTTTATCGAAATAGGAGCATCATTTATGAGTACAATATCGTGCCCGCCTCCACATAAGCCGTAGAAAGTTCAGTAACCTTGATGTTCTTATCTTTATCATAATAAGGCATTAACAATATAAAAGCAATCTATCATTTAAAATTAATATGATCAGTGATCGGCGGCGCGGCGGCATGGTAGTGGTGCGGCGCGACTTGCCGGCACTCGATATCTGCATGCCGGCCGGAATGGCGGTTAATCAGGTGGCCCGTTATATTACATTGTGCTCGCCGTGAGCTCCAACCCGAGAGAACAGGTTGCTCCAATGACAAAGGAGCAGATTCCATCGTCCGCAATCCGCGTCTCCGAGCCCCACATTATAAATAGTCCGTCGAAATAATCCGTTGCTACGTGTCGCTGCGGCGCCCACCAACGTCGACCGGTACACTTCCATACTTAATGATATCTAACACGAAAAAAAAACAATTCATAAAAAACTGCTAACAGTGAACATTCCATTTCCGCGTGCAGCTTTGACCTTACGGTGATTGATAGTCCATGAATTATTAATAGTTTATCTACGTAATAGATGGTAATAGTTGCGACCGCGATCGATATTAAAAAATCTTACTGTGTCATCTTCTCATTATTTTTTGTTTCGATTTAAAACAATAACTAAGAAATGGCCTCAAATGCGATAGTTAGTTTTTATAACTTCGACGTTTAAAAAGGTATGTTACATAGTTTCAAAATTGCTGTCAGAATAGGAGTGAAGGTACCTATTTATATCTGACCCCTGTAAATCAAACCATTTTTCATTCTTGCTGACTGGCCAATAAATACACCTACAGGATAATCCGTTGAGATATTGAATATCTTTTAATCTTTTTTAGGCCCGGGCTCCACCAAAGCGGAGATGTGTGGAGATGTCCGAAGCAGAGACGAGAAGAGATGTTTTTCAGCTTGGGCTATCCATCGAAGCTATGCAGAGATGCGTACTGGCTAGACTGGAGCGGAGATGTGTGCTGACCAGAGCGGAACTGAGCTGCGTGCGGCATCGAACGTAGAGCATCCCTCCCTCCCGTTGACGACCCTGATTGCCCTCTGCCTCCCGTCACCCCTGACGAAGTGCATAACATTATCGAAGGTCTTAAAGTCCGAAAAGCCCCCAGTTTAGATGGTATCACCAATAGGGTGATCCAACTCTTCCCAGCCCACTTAATAATGCTCTTGACCACCATCTTCAATGGTGCCCTGAGCAATAACATCTTCCCACAAGCGTGGAAAGAAGCCACCGTCATCGGTATCCGTAAGCCCGGCAAGCCCAAGTCCGAGCCTGGTAGTTACCGTCCCATTAGTCTGCTCAAAGTCCTAGACAAAGTCTATGAGAGGCTTATTTATAAGCGTCTCAGAGACTACGCCGAGACCAAGGGTCTCATTCCCAACAAACAGTTTGGGTTTCGTTCCCAGCACTCTAGCGTGCATCAGGCCCACTGGATCACCGAACACATAAGCGCTGGGTTCCAGCGTGGTTTGTTGACCGGTGCAGTATTCTTCGACATAGCAAAAGCGTTCGACAAAGTCTGGCACAACGGCTTAATATATAAGCTTTACAAACTCGGGGTGCCCGACCGTCTCGTCCTCATCTTACGAGACTTTTTATCAAATCGCACCTTCCGCTATCGAATCAAAGGTGCTCTATCCTCCCCCCATCCCATGTTCCATTCGCGCCGGAGTTCCTCAGGGATCCGTAGTGTCCCCTCTCATTTTTACGCTATTGACCAGCAATATCCCTATAAGCAAAAAGGCGCAGTTGGCTCTGTTCGCAGACGATACGGCCATTTACTACAGAGGCTTCGGCCCCGACTCGATAGCCGCCATTCTTCAAACCGCAGTCGATAAACTCGGCGCCTGGTTTAGGAAATGAGGATTGAAGTCAACCCCGCCAAAAGCCAAGCGGTTCTCTTTTCGAAACCGTTTAAAAAGACTCAACCCCGTCTCCCCCGACCCATCACCATGCTAGGCAAGCCTATCCCTTGAGAGAAGTGAGCCAAGTACCTAGGTGTAGTCCTTGACCACCATCTCTCCTTTAAAGAGCATATAACCCAAGCCCGCACGCGAGCCGCATGGGCTCTTGGAAGACTTCACTCTATCCTAAATGCACGTAGCAAATTGTCACTACGGTGCAAATTGCGTATTTACACAACGTGCATTCGCCCAATCATGACCTATGCGGGTGCTGTTTTTGCACAAGCAAGACCCAGTCACATCCATAAGATGCAGAAAAGTTTACAGCAGTCTAACAGCTTTTAAGTAAAATCCTAAGTACTAGACGTATTTGTTAACAAACTCAGCAACAAGCAGAATACATAACATGTAGCGCTGACCCAAAATACTCGTAAATTGGGTTATGGGCAAGAGAATGATAAAAAGTTGATGACTCAAAACCAAGAATAGTGCTGAGTAGCTGACAAATTACGGTCTTTTAAGGAACTCAATAGACGGACGACGAGGAAACGATAGAAACCAATTTTATTCCCACTAAAATATTTCTCACAAATGAATAATTAAGAAAGGCACTGTAAAATCTTGAGTAATAATCGTAAAATACAAACAATCGGCTTTCATTTTAAAACAAGGATGTTTGCGCCACCTGCGAGCCAGGCGCGGCCAGACGCGGGGCGCGCCGCCGCCGGCTCCACCGCCGTGCTTTACTACCTACCGCTGCCGGAACAATGGACCTAAGGCCACACTGTCGTCGGCTGCAGCACGTGGTGCCTATGTAGAAGGCACAACAGCTTCGCAACCACCTGATTTAAATTACTTTATTACTTCATTTCTTTAAACGTGACATTAAGACAACGAGAGGCTCTTCCGGCGGCCCGCTGTCTCTGCAATTCACACGACTGTCAACAACCATTCACACAGGTTCATTTGACGAATACAAAATTGTATTGTAATATTGTTTTGTTTCATCCCAGATGTTGTTCCCATTGAGATTTATCTTCGTCTTGATGAAACATGAGTAGTTTGTTATCTGGAAACAGCTATAATTTCACAGCAAATAGTGTGGTGTCTAGAGTTTAGGTACGGGTTTCTTCCAGGTGGCTTGCCTTCGTTTGGCTGAGTCATTTTGTGATAGCTGATTATTACACAGTTTAGCGAGCGGACCATTCCCCTTGTAGAGTCGACATAACGTGAATTGATATAATATGTTCGAGACACTACGTTATTATTCCCCATTTAGTATCTGCCTACTTATGTTAATAAGAGATTTCGCTCGTCTACATTGACTGTTGATATAAACAACGATTCCGGTAGTTTGTTGCCTGTTCTTCTCCATCTTTCTGACTGACCGACCCCTTGACAATTTATTCGTCGAAAGTGCCTGTAATTGGTTTATTTGAAATAATTGTTTTGTGTTTGAGTATAATTCACAAACCAGTCGTTTCGTCCCATTGTTAAGTATGATAACATCATCATCTGAGGCTTTACAGCCGCGGTTGGGACTTTGCCTGGTTGAGTATATTTCGCCAACGTGACCTATTCTTGGCTTTTTCTCTCTAAGTATGGGATGGTATTATTGGGGTAATTACTTGAATTGTCAGTTTTCTTTTTTTGTGTCAACTTCACAACGTAATAAGTCTCGATATTTTAACACGATAATACAAAAATAAACTGATTCTAAACTCATACTTCAAGTAGGTAACTACAAAACCAGCGGTCGTTGACCACAAAAAAAAAAACAATTTTTTTTTTTGTTTTTTCTTGTTTAAATTTCGACCCATCACTAATTTAATTTGATCTTGTATTATTACTATTTTCTTTTATTATATTCGGTCCATGAGATAACCATTGTACGTATGATGACGAAATATATACGACTAACTTCCGCCAGCGGCTTCACCCGCGTGATACCTTTATATATTATAGCCTTGTTACTCAGTGATAATATAGCATTCTACTGGTGAAATAATTTTTTAAATCGGTCGTGTAGTTTTTGAGTTTATTAATTACAAACAAACATACAAAAAATCGAATCTTTTCTCTTTTTTAAATATTGGTTTAGAGATATAGGTTAGACAGCATAAACCAGAGATGAAAAAACAAATATACCAATTAACTAACAACTGATCAAATGCCTACTGTATCTATATCAATGAATATTTTATTTTAAAGGCATTAAGTAATACTAAATCACATCGATATGAGCTATTCACCATGATAACCGCGTCGAAGCAGTCTATTCCATAATTGATACGGTTCATAAAATCATAACACCCATCAAGGTGGCCCAAAATAAAATTCTGTTAGAATCACAGCTGGTGCGAGCGCCACAGAGCCCACAGATCATAAGGCGATTACACACTATTATGAAACATAAATGATTGTAACGCCCTCACTAAAAGGGTTAACCCGTGCGGCGGAAATTGATTTAAATTATGCTATTAATAATATTAATATCATGTTCCAGTAGGAGGATTTTTTCCAAAAAAGCTGCCCTGTATCATACCCAAAAAATTAATTATAGACACCTGAATTAATTGTACGTTGATTTTAAGAAAATTTATTGGATCCAAGAAAACAAATATTAATTTTGAAATAAAGGAACTAGTGATTAAAGTTGTTTTTATTGGGCTTTGACCAAATAAATCTTTAAATAGCTTTTTTGATTTTCGACTAATTTTTCATCACCTGCTCTGTAAGAGGATCACTGAAATCTACGCAACTGATGGCCAAATAAAAATAATCAAAACCTAATCTCATCTAATCTCAATGGAATAGCAACTTATTTTTTTACTGTTGATATTAGTTCGAAACTACTTAGTAAATAATTTTAAGAAAGAGAAGTGGCTTTCAGGTTGTATTCCACAGATTTCCGTTTATTCGAATAACGAATCACGATCGTATGTGATGATGTTCTTTATTGGAATCACCCATAATAATTACCTGATCTCGTCGGTATCGCATGTTACCAACGATTGTAAGTTTGTAACCTATAAGACGAAACACTGTTTGTATCTCAATTATCACAAAGCGAATACTTACACGGACTGACGTATCAGAAAGTGTATTTGTGTATTTTAGATAAATTAGTAATCGACCCAATTTTAATGATAATTCACTCATTCGTAATCATTTACATACAAAAAAAACTAATATAGAAAACACAATGTCGGCGGTCAATTACTGACCCAGCAGGCGTTATCCTGGCTGCGGTTCAACAGATGGTTGTTTTTTATCAGTCGCGGTGATGGGGCGCCGAGCGTGGCGCGCGGGGGTGCGCCCTATAACCGTATAATTACACGTTGTAGTTGCGCGCGCGCCGGCACGCACAATTGGCTTAAACGAGTGTTTGCTTTGATGTGCCGCCGGCCACGGCGGTTATCCACGTGCGGTCGCTACAACCCGTTCTCATGTTAAGCTTATTAAGAAGACGCTACCCGTTTTACGGTTGTTTATACGTACGACCAGAAATGCCTTCACGTGGCAGATTTAAAAGGCATCTGGATAAAAGCACTAGGCGAATTCCACGTACCGCGTTATGTCTGTGAGATTGCCCACCTACTCCTAATCTGGGCGCGCTGCGTTTCGGTTCCTCGACTCTCATTATGTATGCGTTATGATTAATCAATATAAACATCGTGTCAATCGAGCAACACTCGTAACTGTGCCGTGTACTATCTGTGTCATCTGTTTGTTATAAAGTGTACAGTTATGTCGCACAAATGCCAAGGGCTACATCGATCAACCCGGTGTTGGCGCAAGTGATTCTTAATCGACAGCCGTAGTCGAAAGTTGAGTAGCGACATCGTGATGCCGAACTTAGCCTCCTTCTTCGTACCGGTACACATAGCGCATTGTGAAAAAGTCGCCTCGCTCGTCTCGATAACGACTGCGACACCGCATAAAATATTATTCATCTTCTGATCGTGACTAACGGTTTCGGATCATCGTTTACATGAGCGGAGGCTGGGACGAAAGAATGACAAATATTGGAGCAATCGTTATTCGCTTGCACGGGAAGCTTTCAAAAGTGTGCGCGTGCGCAAGCCGATAGCATATAAGCGACGCGCGCGCTCGTCCTCTCCGCTGAAGTTCAGTCACGCAGCGGTGCTTGATACCTCCGCTTGTACTGTACGTGTCATGTTTGCAATACAAACTTAGAAAATGACATGCATGACCAAATGAAAAAGTACAGTTTTGTTTTATTTTATGTAAACCAATCAATCTGCCTAGCCTTTTCCCAACTATGTTGAGGTCGGCTTCCAGTCTAACCGGATGCAGCTGAATAACAGTATTTTACATGGAGCGACTGCCTCTCTGACCTCCATAACCCAGTAACTGGGTAATACGATACCCCTTGGTAAGACGGTTGTCAGACTTTCGGGCTTCTGACGACCCCAACGACTGATTTTATTATATGTAAACCATAACAAAGAAATAAACAATATTACAACAAAATCTAACGTTTTTTTAGGGATCCCGATCCCTGAAAAATATTAGCTTTATAGCATTGTCTTTTTTAATTAACAATTTTCATCTTCTTTTAATTTGTTTTTGTTCTAATTTTATTTTAATGTTGATCTTAATATTAATTTCAATTTTAAATCTAATTTGTTTTAATCCTGATTTATTCTAATTTTGTTTTTGATTCAATGCCTTTACTTAATTTGCTTTCATTCTAATTTTCATTCAAAACTTTTTCTTGCTGTTTGTTGTCTTAATTTTGTCATATGATTTTATTACCTTTGCTGCATAAAACCTGCTTTATTGTAACCTAAATGGAAGAAATCACTAGCTCCTGAAATATAGGTACCACCAAAGAAGTTTATATCTATACACCGTAAGGACTATTTTTGCTTACAGCGGTGAGCCGCTATAGAACCGGGGCGGTAATAGATGTGGTCATCGTGTTCACGGGATTTTGCTTTCAAACTGCTTAGATGTGAAGTTCTTCAATTATACTCTAACCTAGCTCTGTCAGAAAAAAAAAATTACGCTAGCTATAATTAATTTTTTATTTGCATAGAAACGGGTTACAGAAAAAATGTGAAACCCT
Organism: Agrochola lychnidis; assembly: GCA_963680765.1. Lineage (NCBI taxonomy): Eukaryota > Metazoa > Arthropoda > Insecta > Lepidoptera > Noctuidae > Agrochola > Agrochola lychnidis. Next base: position 13,780,824 of record OY796858.1, read on the forward strand.
GACTGGGTTTCACATTTCTTCTGTAACCCGTTTCTATGCAAATAAAAAAATAATTATAGCTAGCGTAATTTTTGTAATGACTTGAGATTTTCGAATAGATAGATACTGGATTCATAATCGAAAAGATCGGATATATTCTTATTACTTACCTACTTATACCTAATTATCATTTCAAAATATAATAATAATTAATATGTATTGATGATTAGATGATACTATAGTTTTATTTGTAGAACTAAAGCTATTAAAATTATGAAATGATTCCGGTATCAGTTATATTTATCTATAAATAATGTGTGAGATTGACTTTTCACCACGTCATCAATTCCATCGGCAAACAGTTTATGTACAGGATGATTCGTAGCAAATATTTCACGCATAATTAAATGATTTAATTCGTTTTATCATACTATAAACTGGCATTATATAATTTGAATGCAATTATATTGGTGAGGTCCATAAACAAGCTGCATGCCCGATGGGATTTCCCATCGCCAAAAATGTCGCACTTCCATATAAAGTTTCATCCTCTACTTAATGTCTATAGAGGATGAATTTTCAAAAATCCTATCTTTGTGCTCACTTTCCTTATTTATGGAACTCTTGTGCAAAATTTCATGCTTCTAGACCCAGCGGTTTAAGCTGTACGTTGTCTATCAGTGAATGAATGAATTTACGATTTTTATTATTTAGAGATACATAATCTACATCACAACTATTCAGAAATTGCCTGCCTTATTTAGGTGTAATATGAATAGAGAATAGACGAGTAGGTACCTGAGAAAAATACTATCAACACTAAAAGCATGCAAACTTTTCTTTTTGGTTTGTCGATCAGTGACCATCCTGTATGTTCACCGATGATTTAACGACGCGATGAATACGATCGCCTCATATGTTACGATTGGATATCTGTGGCAGGTGTTATAGATCGGACGTCTAACACTCGATGGTACCTCGTGCCCCCAAACCGCCGATGAGTCTACTTAACACCTTGATGGATCGTTTTGACCGTACAGATAGTTTACAACGCTAATGAAACATAATAACTGTTGATAAGTATCATAAACTGAACATAATGGAATTAATCACGGACCTTAAACGTTTAGCTCGCCGGACTAGGTGAGTATCTTTAATCTGCCGGTGATTTATTTACACCTGCTATGATATTGTTCAGCCACTGAACCTTACACGTGCCAGCGATACGGTAAGTGTTCCAACTGGAAATACATGGAACAATGAAATAAATTACTGTTTAACATTATGGGCACGTTATAATTCTAGAATTGCACAATTACTGGCGAACAATTAATGCTAAAGTATTGGACATTCTAACATTGACCCGCAGCCACGCTTGTAGCAACCTTTCATGACACAGCGATCAAAGTTACACAACTTATTAATCCGGTTCAACACAAGAAGTTGCGGTAAGCATTCTCTTTATTAAAAGTTTATTGTTTTACATTTCATATTGCTACATGCGTTATTGAATACGTCTGTATCTAGGCTAACCGAGATAATGATAGATAATACGGCACAATGAAGCACGCGCCGCTCCGTGCACCGGTTCGTTAGTGTAACTGTTGAGTCACGGACCCAAAGATCACCTGACGGGGTGCTTTGACAGCGCGCGAACCAACACGCACGCGCACCTCCGCTGTACGCTACAGGCTGCACACACCGACCTAACTGTGCCTGAACTAGGACACGTACACTGTAAGCACTGAATACTATGAATCACATATTACCTCCATGCTCTAACGTAATAACGTTTCCAAACAAAAATATAATTGCTCCAAGTGAATCATCACCTACGTTTTTGTAACACATAACAAACTGCGCGTTCCATCAAATTACGTGTTGAAAGTTACAACAAAACATCGAAATTAGCACCTTGTTACTGCATCCTGCAGGGTAATGCCTCTATAATCAAAAAGGTAGCAATTTAGCGTTTACTCGGCAAAGCAAAAAATGTGAGCAACAAAAAACAACAAAATGAGTGTGAAGCGAAGTTTGAAAATAGCCTTTATTAGTCAGAAATTACATAAAAACTCAGTTCCGATTCATTCATAATAAATTCGAATGTAATTTGTGTAAAAAAATAACACACAACATAAAAAGGTCTTCCACCAATGGGTCTAAGAATCAATAAAACCGTGTCCGTATGGATTGAGGAGCCATGTCTCATATTTAAACGCGGATACTACCAATATTTAGTAGTAAATTAGGCGATTTTGTAGGCCCGATCCTGGAATTTGTAGTAAAACACTTTAAAAGATACACGACTTTTAAGGTGGCTCCTCAATTCAGACGTCTGAATTGAGGTGCCACCTTACAACTCTAAAACTAGCCGATGGATAGTTTTGAAAATTTGGTAGGATTTAGTAGTACTTATGCGTAGTCTCTACAAAAAAAATGGGTTTTGTACGGCTGAATTTGAGATAGCTACAATGTTTTGATTTTTCATAAAAATCTATAAATTTCACCACGCTGTTTCTCGGAAAGTAATTAACCAATTACAACATATTTTTAGCATAATTTAGTAGTAAATACGTTCTAATTTGTAGTATAAAAATAAACTGGAAAAACTACATAATTTCGCTAATACAACACATTTTATGTGGCTCCTCAATCCTGACGGTCTACAGAAAATAATATGTACGTAGCTACTAAAGTAGTTGATCAAATCGGATAAAAATAGCACCAATATTTAGTAGAAATTTCTACTAAATATTGGCGAAATTCAAAATCCTGTACATTTAGTATTTCAAAAGATATTAACAAAATAAACATTCCTTAACAATCTAATGTGGTACGAGAGCCCACGACCAAAACCATATCACATCGTTTTAGGGTCAAAACCGTATAAAATCGTTAGTTTAGATGATTCCTGAACCCAACTTGGAAGTACTGGTCAGAAACGTCTCAGTTTTACGGAAGCCTATTTCTGCTATGTCAAAAAAAATAAGCAGACGGTTTCATCACAATATGCTTGATATTAAAAATGTACATAGTTTACGTAATTTTATTACAAAAAAGTTTGTTTTCTGACATTTTGCGTGTCACATGTGGACTGAGCGCATTTTCAAAAAATTATAAAATATTTTACCTATCTGTCTCACAGCAACCTGGTTCAATTACTTTAAAATCTTTTGTATAGTTACTGAAAACCTGTTTTTAGAAATTTGAAATGTCATATATAACTTCAAAAACAAAATTAACGTTTCGGAGTCGCCCGGCTAACGCACGGTGCTTGTTACGCTTACGACACCGATGATGAGTTCGACAGTAAAATAAAAAAAAATATGAATTTAATTTCAATAAACAGTTATTTTCAAACGTCATCCCAGTTTTCTTTTGTCCAATTTATAAAAAAAAAACCTTATTCAGTTTGATGGTTTCGGATAAGCTCTTTATTAATCGTACGTAAAAACGATTTATTCTGAAAAATGATTTATTCGCATCAACTGACCAATGTTCACCTGAAAACAAGATTTTTAGACAGGTTGCAATTTTTTATTTTTTGCCTCATTTTTAATTTTCTGAAAAGACCTTTCAGGTGTGACGCTACTGGTTTCAAAAATTATGTTTTCGGTATCTAAAATCTATCGTTCAACTACATTCTGAAAATCAGACAGATTGCTATGAATCAGTTCAATATTTTTTTACATAGGTATTTCAAATGCGCTTAGGTCAGACGTGATGCGAAAAATGTCTGAAATTTTTGGATTCAGAATCTTCTGCAGTTGTAGCCACCGACATTAAAAATTTCTTACTTTTTTACAGTTTTTAGGTTACATCATTAATACATCTCCCTATATCTCTTATGGAAAAGTTATTTTTGATCAAGATACAACCTGACACTGACCTGCCGTAATCTTAAAGATTACGAAAAAAATGAAAAAAATACGTTACTAATCAGACAACTTTTCGATTGAACCCGACCCTAATTGCGTAACTCATTTTCGTAAACAATTTCGCGAAATTTGTTTCATTTTGACATTTCAACAACATTCATTGCGTTATTTACGTTGTTGAACAGATTTTTTTTTTCCAACTTATGAAGCAATGAATTAGAAATCTGTTTCAAATCGAAACAAATTGTGAGTTTGTTATATTACGCAATTAGGGTGCAGGTTGCTATGAGACAGATAGGTTAAATTTTTTGTCATTTTTGAAAATGCGCTCAGTCCACATGTGACACGCAAAATGTCAGAAAAAAAACCTTTTTTGTAATAATATTACGAAAACGAAAACTATGTACATTTTTAATATCAAGCATATTGTGATGAAACCGTCTTCTTATTTTTTTTGACATAGCAGAAATAGGCTTTCGTTAAACTGAGACGTTTCTGACCAGTATTTTCCACCGAGTCGGGTTCAGGAATCATCTAAATTAACGATTTTATACGGTTTTGGCCCTAAAACGATGTGATATGGTTTTGGTCGTGGGCTCTCGTACCACACTAGATTGTTAAGGAATGTTTATTTTGTTAATATCTTTTGAAATACTAAATGTACATGATTTTGGATTACGCCAATATTTAGTAGAAATTTCTACTAAATATTGGTGCTATTTTTAACCGATTTGATCAACTACTTTAGTAGCTACGTACATGTTATTTTCTGTAGACCGTCAGGATTGAGGAGCCACATAAAATGTGTTGTATTAGCGAAATTATGTAGTTTTTCCAGTTTATTTTTATACTACAAATTAGAACGTATTTACTACTAAATTATACTAAAAATATGTTGTAATTGGTTAGTTACTTTCCGAGAAACAGCGCGGTGAAATTTATGGATTTTTATGAAAAATCAAAACATTGTAGCTATCTCAAATTCAACCGTACAATTCTCATTTTTTTTTGTAGAGATTATGCATAAGTACTACTAAATCCTACCAAATTTTCAAAAATATCCGTCGGCTAGTTTTAGAGTAGTAAGGTGGCACCTCAATTCAGACGTCTGAATTGAGGAGCCACCTTAAAAGTCGTGTATCTTTTAAAGTGTTTTACTACAAATTCCAGGATCGGGCCTACAAAATCACCTAATTTACTACTAAATATTGGTAGTACCCGCGTTTAAATATGAGACATGGCTCCTCAATCCATACGGACACATAAAACCCGCTAGGTTGAAGTCTGATGGGTAAAAGCCCAAACCACTGCACTTATGACTTAAAGTTCTTCTGTAAGTTGTTCCATACCAAAGTTTCTGCGCTTATAAACTTAAAACTTTCCTACTAGAAGGCGAACGTACTGAACTTTGCAGGTAGGTGATGTTTAATATTCTCTATTGCACAATCTATATTCTATACATATAATAAAATCATAGCGCAGACAAAACTGTACATTGAATATTTTTGAAAAAGTAATTGCTACGAGTGCTACGAGGGCTTAGCTGGAAACGATTCTAATGCCGAAAATATGGTTTTTGAAATTTTTGTTGTCTGCTTGTCTAAATGTATGTTCCAGCATCACGCAAATACTACCGGATATATTTTATTCAAATTTTATATGGCTATAAATTATCACGCTATTTGCTATGGGGGATGAGCAATATTGTTTTATGTTCGTATTCTTGCATAGTTTACCACAAATTGTAAAAAGACGATCCAAAAGGTTAAAATATTGCAGATAGTTACAGATTTAACCTTTTAAATTAATATCATCACGCAATACCTTTATGGCGCTAAGCAGTCAATTATGACATATACAGGGTGAATTTTTAAGATGGGGCAATAAGGGCAGGTACCTTAAACGTTGTCGCTACAAGAAAACGGAGGAGACTGTCCTTAACTTTTAGTATACAGGGAAGTTTTATATAAATAAGGCTCTGTTATTTTGGTATATTGTGGTGTCTTACGATTTCCACGCGAACGAAGTCGCGGGCAGAAGCTATTCATAAATAAGTTCTTACCCATTCTGAAACTCTTGCATTTGACAGGGCAGCAGAATGATCACCTCTCTCGAGTCCTCTTTGTAATAGATACCACGCCGACCTTCGACGGCGTGCGGCCACTTCACGACTTTACACAAAGACTGTCAAGAATAATTAAAGTAATTACTGTTTACAGTAATTAATGACCCACATAACGTGATATGGTTTGATTGATCTCAGAACTGTGACGAGATAATTGTGGCTTGCTGGCGTTATTGCCACACGCCATCTTGCAGACGGTTTTCAATTAATGAATACGTAGGTACCCACTTCGCCTATCATCGCGTTATGAAACGACGTTTTGTTCGAACGAGTCTTTTATATTTCAATTGTTTTAGCGCTCTAACGATAGAGTATCGGCTGACACTAAGTACTATGTTTCGCTTGCAATGTTATACGATTGCACATTCTATGAGGTCATGACAGATAGGTTTTAATTGTTTCAATTACAAATCGTTTCAGCTACTAAAGAATCACAATCCTTTTCGAACAAAACATATAAAACAGAGCCGTAATTTTCTAGAAACCTCGTAGGTAGCAAGGGTGATTAGTGAGGCTTTTAAATAAGATCTTCGAAGCATCGTCGTAAGGGTTATCGATTGTAATTCTGCGTGAGTAGCGGCGCGCGGTGCGGCGGCGCGGGCGCAGGCGGCGACGCAGATAGCCGCCGGCTATCCGCGTACATAGACACTGCATTAGGGCTCCTACGCCAACCCGGCGGCTCCTTTGCCGCCATAAGCGCATTTAACATGTAATCGCGCTTGCATTTCTCTTTTGTGTGCACAAATAAAGACTAAAAGAATAACTTAAAAGGCAGTTAATTATTTAAGCCCCGTCGCAATATACATGTAAATATGGAATAAGTTTTAAGCGCTTGCTTTTAGATATTAGATACAGATAAGGTCAACTGAGATTTATGCATGCCGTAGTTTACTATTGTGCACCGTATCAGTTGAAAGTTTTCTTCTTAGCGAATAGGTATTCTTTTTTTCTTGTCGTAGTATCTAAGTAAAGTAAAACTAGTTGTGAAACTTTTTTAAGTCACCTGTATTGCTAGGCCGTGCTCTTCTGTGGCCTGTAGCAATTTAAAATCACACTCTGTCTTTAATGAAACAAAAGAATAGAAATGTAATATGACATAAACTTTGTAACCATCGCTAAAATCTCTAAAATCAGTATCTAACAACTCGAATGAATCGCAGACGTAACGAACCTTATTTTGCTGCAAAACTTGAAGAACAATGAAGCTGTTTTCAATTAAATTGTTATAAGGTTTTGTTCGGACTGGGGTACGTTATTAAAGACAGCGGCGGCGACAGTTTGCGTGGGCGCGATTGACTCGTCAGCGGCTATCGCGGCTCACCGGCTCACTTAGCGCTAACGTGGCGCAGGCTTTATCGTAGCGCTGCGAGGCTGCCGCCGCCTGCGCTTCCAACATTCACTTAACTCAATCTCGACTAAATTAATATAAAGCATTCAACGTAGTACGTCTTCGCAGAAGAATTGCGATTCAATAAACGAATAAACTAGGAAAGTCTACTGTGGTCTAAGAAAGAGTGTAAATTCTTTGCATCGTTTTCTTTCCACAAATAAAAGTTGATTGCTAATTGGTAAAGGAAAACACTAGATAGCAGCTTTCAATTCTTACAAAATCGTAGTGAATCTTGGTAGAAAAAGTAGAACCAGAGGAAAGTTACGCAAAGCTTTACACTAAACTAAAACTTTAAACTTTTTACAAATGACGTTAAACTACCAACAATATTGTTTCCTACATCTTAAAAAACAGACACAAGCAGCACAATAAGACCAAAACTGTATTCTAACTAGTTAGCACGATATAAACGAGTGGTAAATTAGCTCCTTGAATCTATTCTTGTAGTGAAATAAAGCCACTTTCTATCTTTTATTTAGTGTCGCGCTGCCAAGCCCTTTATCTCGCTTGACAAAGAGGCGGGTAATTGCCATTCGTACTGCGCCAGGGATTTCATTAAAACTTGATAATACTATTTCAATATTAAGGCTAAGTATCTCTACTATAAACTATCTGATGTTTATTAGGTTTTAGTTTTACATAATTTTGTAACTTTTTCTTTGTAATTTACTTGAATTTTCGAGTAGGTACTAGGTCTCAGACCAAATAAAAGACCAAGATAACGCTGTCACAGTAGTATAAAGTAACAGTAGTATAATTCGGCAGTGTCCTTGAAATAATTACATAAGCCCGCCCGATAGATTAGATATTGTTGTGTACACACGGCAACACATTAAGCTATACATTTCCAGTTTATGCATTCTCGCATTGTATAGGATTTCCGTACAATGCGAGGTCAACTTAAACTGGAAATTTATAGCTTGATGTGTAAACGTGTGTACTGATATATGCACTGAGATTTCGAAGCGTGTCGTTTCGGCCGTTTTCAGTGAAGATATAATACTGTAACCTATTTATACTGCGGCGTTATCAACAGTAACGTGGGGCCGGTTTCGTAAACATGTGTGCACTTACTTTACTGTGCGGTGAGACGTAGTTTGGTTGTAAATGTTTGCGTGCGAGCATGTATGCACAGAGCAAGGCGTAGTTTTTGCATGCTTCACTATATTGTTCGCAGCGCTATGTCTTGGTTTTTATTTGGTCTGAGTACTAGGTACGTCGCGTATGTAGGTATTAATGTAGGTACATTTTTAATTATTGGACCTATTCTTTTTTACTACCGCACGTGTTTTGTTCGGAATCAGCCGACATTCGCACGGACGTAATAAAATCGCAGCGGGATTTTTTCGTACATTGTATTTTAATTATTTTTTTTGCTCATTATTTACAGAAACTTGTTGGGACAATCCCGAAACAAACCCGGGGGAATCCCAGAAACATTAAAACACATTACCAATTCCTATTTGTTCTTTTAGTCATATTACATGGGAAATAATTTATTTTGAACCCTTTTAGTAAAAAATGATTTGCGGGCACACAAAATTATAATAATGGGTGCAATTTCCTTTTGTTCGTCTCGAGTGAATGTTTTGTCGATACCTAATCGCTCTCCCCTGTGAACTTGAAATGAAGCAATTCTGAATCTGGTACACCCATGAGAATATTTTTATTTGGTATATTATTATTTAAATTTCCGATTGTTCCTTAATGAGGGGATCAAAATCGTAATAACGGGTAGCGCTTACATTAAATACGTCTTATAATATAAACCTACAATATTAAAACGATTTGGATATTTAACTCTTTAATCGGACCGAGGCGTGACAAAGGACACAAAAAACTTAAATTAACCAACTTTAACCGTTGAAAAAATAAAGGTGAACTTACAAAAGGAACCATACAATATACATTACTATAGGTACTTACAACAATAACAACGATAGTATTCGTTAGAACGACTTAATTTAAATGTGTATATATTTCATTAAACACAGCTCAGAAAAAGTAAGCAGAAACACAAAAGTTTTATAAAAACATTTTAATTAATTATTTATTAATTCGCTTGGGACTAACAAAATAGCGTAGAATCATCTTAAATTCATTAGAGAACGTAAATGGATATTGGTTAATGAAAATTAATCGAGACTACCACGCTTCGAGTGAAGGGGTGGTCGCAACAGTGATGCGATGAGCGGCTCGAATGCACGCAGGTAACAGAGAGGTGGAGCTACACGTTATTATTATCACGTTTTGTTACTATTTGAGAATTTTATTAAAACTACATACAAGTCTATCTGTCTTCTATAAATTCGCCGGAGCATTAAGTTATCATCGTTTTTACAGTAAAAGTTTGAAACGTTAATACATACAGTGTTACTTACGTACGTGCGCGTACCTATATAACGACTGACTACTTTAATTAAATCAGTGAATGCTATTTAGGTGTAAACATAATATTTAACAAGTACCTGCTTTAGCTGACGTTCGCACGGACGTAATAAAATCGCAGCGGGATTTTATCGCGCACTGGATTTTGAACTCTCGGTGTTAAGACGAGCGTTGAAAATCAAGTGCACGAAAAAAAAACGTCGCGATTTTATTACGTCCGTACGAACGTGGGCTTATATTAATCAGACTTTTGCAGTTGTGCTACTAATTTCGTCTTGCTCAAGAGTCAAGGGATGTGTTATGGTTTACTTTTTAAGGTTCCGTAGTCAAATGGCAAAAACGTAACTTCTTTATGCCCGTAGTCCGTCTGTTCGGAAGTCATACAGTCATTTTACTCGGAAACTATTTGCACTATATAGATGAAAATTGGAAAGATGTATTCTGTGCACCGCTAAACACTGGTGTAGTGAAATTATGAAAAAAGTAATTAGTGCCACCCCTAACTAATTATAATGTATTAATTATACAATGCACATTAAGCGTGTGAGGTATCGTTGGATTCCATAACTAAAAAGATTGTGATGTTTTATATGAAGTGACTTTCTTATTTATTGTTTTTGAAATGCATATTTTCTGGTACACTGTTTCAGAAAGAAAACTTTGATTTTCATAGTTATTTACAAATTTTTGCCAACGATAAAAACAATACTGTCAACTGTGCATGCGTAAATATTTATCCCAACTACGAAACCCTTCACTGTGCGTGGTCCGACACGCACTTGGCCGATTTTTATTTAATTTTCAGAAATTGGAAGAATTCCTTTTTTCAGTCTAAGCTGGTGTGAATATTATTTGATATCCGTTAAGAACTTCATGCTTTGAATATGAAAAAACAGTTCTTGTAGTACATACGGCTACTCATCAAGCTATACATTTCCAGTATAAGCTGACCTCGCATTGTACGGAAATCACAATGCGAGATCAGCGTAAACTGGAAATGTATGGCTTGATGTGTAGCCATATGTACTACAAAAACTATTTTTTCATAATGTATATACCTACTTAAGCTCCTATACTTGCGAATATAATAAACACTGCGTAGCTGTACACCGGTATGTTTGTCTATTAGTCGCAACGCTGCCACTGACGTCACAACGTGTTTGTTGCGGGCGCACGTGCGTGCGCGCAGGTGACAGTATCAGCGCGCCGCGCATCTGTGGCGCTTTGTATATCTATCGCAGTTTTTTCTGCTAACCTTTGATTTATTGTGTTACTTGTAAATTGTAACCGTAGCAGCCGGCCCTGGGGTCACCTCAAAGGATGTAACTACGTCATATTGGTACCTACGCAAAATAGAGGATTATTATTATTAAAATAACTCAACCAATAGGATTCTAAAAATAATTTATTGGTACCTATTCAGCAGGCTTTTGCAGGTTCTTATATCTCCTGCCTGAAAACTGTAAAAAGAAAAGCAATCTACTTATCGTAGCAGGGAGTCAGTTCAAAGAAGCGTGAAATAATAAACATATCATCTGTATGTAGTGGTATGTAATTTTTTTTAAATAAAGTAAAACGTACTCAACTAGTAGTTCAGAAAGATTCCTATATAATTAGGTTTATAAAATTTTGTTTTAATTTTCAAAGATTTCTCGTTATTTAAGTGCCTAACCTATATTTAAAATCCACTCCTATTGCAAGAATGTTGTGTTCTTGCGCAAGCAAACTTTAACAAAAACAGGTGCTCAATTATCCTACACTGCTTACAATTATTACAATTACAATACTCGAGTCACATTTTCTGAACAGTTGTTTACTTGGATTTTGTTTGCGTGACAGTCTAGAGATAGTTGTGCTAAGGGCCAGTGCAGCAACAATTTCATATTTGCATATGTCACAGGAATGCGTCAATCGAAATTGAACCATATGTAGTGGTATTAAAGCGTTTGGTGGTATTAAAGTTTTGTTTGATAAACAAAGTTATCTGTGTAAAGTGGGAGCGCGAGCTTACTCACCGGCTGGCTGCGCACGTGCGCGCGCGCCGCCTCGCCGCCGCACCGCGGCCGCGGCTGCGCTAATCGTTCCCAGGTTAGTGCCTTACCTAACAATCATGTCGATAACTTCTACTCTACGTATAATGATGGACACGTGCCAATTATACACTGCAACACGTTAATAAAAAAAAAATTCTAACTACATTTAGGTAAATAGCATTTATTCCGTTAAAAAGACATCAACGAGCGTTTATCACATTTTTTAATCATTTTGATTAACTGAAATATATTTACCGGATAATTATAGAAAATAGGCAGATCGTCTACTAACGCGTTATTAACTAGTTAGTGATTGGTTGCGTTGTGTACGGATCGCCATTTAATTATCAGTAGGGACCTACTGTCACATTCTGGCTACTCATTGGTGATTTGAGTTCAGAACACGTTTGAGTAGCGTTCGTCGTGGACGACAGACCTTACTGTTAAGCATTTTCAATTGAAGTATGATCATTCGATCATTCCTGAAAATCGTACACTCGATAAGTCCTTTAAAGAAAACTTTTTACAAAAAAATTACAACCGACTTCCAAAAAAAAACACTACAAAGTGAAAAATAACTTTAATTTCGGAAGTCGGTGTCTTTGGTTTTGTATTTTAGTTTTTTGCCACCGACATTAAAGTTATTTTTCACTTTGTAGTGTTTTTTTTTGGAAGTCGGTTGTTTTTTTTTTTGTCAAAAAAAAATATTTTTCACTTTTTAGTTGTGGTACCTACCCCACACACATTCGAATACCACTACCTGCTACCAGTGACAGGAACTTATCATAACAGGAAAAAATCGGTCCACAAATGACGGATAAATCGGCGGACATACACAAAAAAAAAAGCAAACATACGCTACGAACATATAACCTCCTCCTTTTGGAAGTCGGTTAAAAAGCGTTCTCCAACAATGATACTCTATTGAAATGATTTGAGATTTTACCAATAGAGGCAGTAATAAAAAGTATCGATATGTTCGGTTTTGGAGTGGGCCAAACAGCACTAGAGCTGGCGTCTCGGCTCGTAATCGTAAATATCAGACATTTAACACACAGTGGTCTCGCCGGCCGGTGATTATAAATAGATTGTTGCGATACTGACGACGTGTTTACAGCCGGTATCTGTCGATAGCTGATCCAATACCAACCACTAACGTCATGCAATTAGCATCATGGAATGAACGCCGTACAGACAAATAAGCTATGAATGAATCTGATCGCCGCGCTCAATGAATACCTGCTGACGCCTAACGTTTTCCTGCGAGACGCCTTAAGCGTAATCAGTTCATTAGTCATGTTCCTTACTACTGTTCGTACTCATAGTAGTCACTTGCGATTCTAGTTTGAACATTAAAACCGGCTCTCGTTCGAAATTATCTAAACATTACAAATTCTAATGCACTTATTGAATAAGTTACATCGGTAGATACTTCCTCTTCTTGGACTTACTATTGTGTAAATATAATACTGTAGTAATTGTCGTCACGTAAAAAGAACGCTGAGCGACAGTGCAGCAGATATGTGTGCGCACGCGTATAGTCGTGTCCTAAAGTACTAGGCTATTGTTTTATAATATAAGTGTAATTGTTTTATTGAAGAATCATAATAGGTACTTTATTAGCTACTTAGTACTTTGGAATAGGCTGCAAGCGATAACTCGCTCAGTGCGCAGATAAACGGCCAGCGTTCTTTTTACGTGACGGGACCAGTACTACTCAGGTAAGTACATACTCCTTCTCTAATAAAACTAAGATTACCGATTCAAAAAGTTGTTTTTAATTAAATTTGATATTTCTTAATATTCATAAGTAATGGACTCATATTCTGTAATTGGTATAGGTAGTAGTCGGTATAGGTATTTTGCTAAATAAAATTTAGATGTGATATGCCTTCAATTCAATTTGATGTTCAAATATTGTTTATCAGCATCTATAAATCAAGGTAGTTTTAAGCTTTTCACCGATTAACGTCCGTTCAAAATCATCTAAACAACTGATTGATCAAGTTTACATCACGTAAAAACAGTACAACTGAAATGAAGTGCACTTTGTAACAATATAATAAGGAGGACGCGTCAGTTAACATCTTCACTCAGTTATCTGCGCTGTCAGTAACAAGAAATAATGATGTACGTATAATATTGCGCATTGCGTGCAGGAAACGATTGTAAGCAATACCATAGCGCTGAGAGAAAGCCACAAGTTATAAGCTGCCTAACGCCAGTTGGATTTTAGGGATATGCTGACGCATCGCCTGCTGACCATAACATCAATGTGAACTCCTAAAATCCAATAGTAGGAAATCATTTTATACCTGGTGGCTACGGACTAGCTGCTGTGTAGTCATCCAGCCGCATTCCCCCTCTCAAAACAATACAACAACAATAAGTAACCAAAACCATAACAATGTCAACCTCTCCGCCAAAGTACACGCGTCTGGAAACAGCAGTCATGCCTTTTCCAAACTATGTTGGGGCGGCTTCCTGTCTCTAACTAGGTATACAGCTGAATATCAATATTCAGCACCAAACAGTCAAAGCATTAAAAATACACTCCAACAATTTAGCAACAAAACTGAAAGAATTGCTTTTGTATTAACAATAGTTTATCAAATAATACGTTTCGCCGCTAACTTGCACCACTGTGCAGGAGTGCAGATCAGATAGGTGCGCGGGCGCCGCTTGCCGATTGTTCCTCCGCCCGGCGCGACGAGCGACATGTCATCCACTGCTATGTGCTAATAAGATATATGGACATAACTCTCCAGTTTTGAGTCCAACTGCATTTAACGGCACCATTTATTACCTCCTAACTGTTGCGTACTGATTACAATAACTGCTGATAATTCTACATTAATCTAATCTGTGTGTTGGATCATTCGGTTCCCTACAAAATGGTTGAGCTGGATGGTGCTGATCCACGCGTCATGTTCGTGAACGGGCGCCGTCAGTTGAGACTGGTCATCTCTTATCTGCCAGGGCTTATTTTTAATCTTATATTTTCAATTGCTTTCGATTATTTTTTGTACATTGTTCTCACATATAGAAGCAACAAGAATAATGTAGGTACCCAGGATTTTGTAATGTCTATATTTAAAAGAGTGTCCTTGGAGTTTCTTGCCCGTTCTTCTCTATAGAGATCTACGTTTTGGAATGGGCAACTAGCTTCAACTTTCTGACTAACACCCGTATTTATAAACAAGTAATTACTTGCTGCTAAGTAATTACTCAATGAAGTCATTACTTGAGGATAGAATGCTTCATTAGAAAATCTTATTCTATAGTCGAGTAATGTACGTTACTTACTTGAGTAAATACTTGAGTAAGAATCTACCCTCGATAGTTGTTTCCCTCTCACTCAGTTACTGCGTTTTGTTTCATTATAAGGCATACGTGAGATGTAGATTACTTTACTGTAACTTAAATAATACCTACTACTTAAATTTTATTTTACTTTTTAATTTTAATACAATTATCATTAAAATATTAATTTTAATAAAATTATCATTAAAATATTAATTTTAATACAATTATCACTAAAATATTAATTTTAATAGATACAATTATCACTAAAATATTAATTTTAATACTTACAATTATTAATTTTAATTAATAAAATACTTTTTTTCATGACAATATGTGTAAATTAAAGAAGTGATTTTGGAAGAAAGAAAAAAAACGTTTGACACGACAAAACAAAAATACATATTTTTTTTTTATTATAGAAAAATAAAATAAAAAAGGACTTTAATTTACTGGAAACTTAATGAAATCAAAAAAGTCCGTAATTCTCGATAAAACCGCAAAATCAAACGCAAAATGGTCGAATTCTCAATGCTTAAGTAAAGGAAATGGTGACTATTACTTGGCTAAGAATTTTAACTTTTGACAGTTCTAACTTCAAGCAATTACTAAACTATAGAATAAAAATCATTACTTGAGTAATTACTTTTACTCAAGTAATTACTTTTACTTGTTTATAAATACGGCTGTAAATGACCGACTCTTTGGCAGATAAAAAGTGCCTGTAAATGGTTTAATTGAAATAAATGCTTTGAGTTTGAGTTTCTTATCTATCTTATACGTAATTAATTATTTACCATCCTACTAATCCTACTATATATTATATTTAAATTTTCATATTTCATATAATATAAAATAATAATATTAAAAATGCGAAAGTTTGTGAGGATGGATGGATGTTTATTATTCTTTCTCGCAAAAACTACTGAATGAATTAGGTCAAAATTTGTCATATAGGTTGTTAATAACCTGGATTAACACATAGATATTGATGTTACTTTTTATCCCGATATTCCCACGGGATCGAAACTTATGTAGGTGAAACCGCGGAGCGCTGCTCGTGATCTAATATTAAGTGCCGCTAAAATGTAATTTACTTCGATTTGAATAAAACAGTTAAACTGAGTTCAATATTATCCTTTCAACTGTCATTAACGAGACACAAAAGAATTTTAATTGTTATCCACCTCAATGAGGCGTCGTAACAGATGATGAGTTATTTAGGTAGCTACATTCGATTTTTTATATTAACATTAGAAACAAGCCGTTTTTTCCAGAAATAAAAGCAGGAAAATACCCGTTATTTTTCTTTTAAAGGTGTTTACGGTCAATTGTTAAATAATTGATGTATTTGAAGATAGATTTTTTCTAGACCACATCTGTCTACATTAATGAATCATAATGTATCATTTCATGCTAATATTATGCGGTCTAGGCAATTCAGAGAATCAGTTTTGCAGCACAGATATATCTAGCGCTAAAGTGTCAGCTGAGGTACTGACGTAGCTTATGAAAAAAACTGACGATCACATAGCGCGGGCACACCGGCAGGTATGCGCACGCGCCATCTCGTAGCACTCTGTCGAGTCTGTAGTAGGTTTAAGCGAGCCAACACCCGGACCGACTCCACCCTGGCCACTTGTTCTATTGTTTGTAATCCGTGCAAAATTGCGGAAATAGAGACCAGTTGTATAACTAGTCCTATAACTATCGCAATAAATAATAAATTCTACTATTACTGGGTTTACGTCGTCGCTACCAAGAATTGATACCTGGCTAGGTAATATGTGTTTGCAATCGGTTGTTTACCATAAACTCTAATAATAAAATATTTCAATGCTTGTTTATTACCTGTTTTCAGTCTCGTTGTACTTACATGTTTGAATAACCAGGCAATAAAATATTTTCATATCATAACTTTCGTGAGACGCATTCATATTTATTCATGTCTACGATTGCACTGACCACTGACATGTTCTGGATTGTCCGACTTGCTCGGAATCCCGAAACAAACTCGTAAATACCGTAGGCACGCAAACAGGCCACGTATAGTACCTACGTAAGTACTTACTTAAATTTAATAAGTTACCTATTTTATAGATGCACTGGGTTTATTGGTTTGGGCTTGGGGTAATAAATCCATATGTACCACATTATAGATACGTACGTAATTTAATAGGTTTATCTAAGGTACCTTATTGTCGATATCTATTGCAACAAAACATTAGCTAAAATGCCTTTAAACTTCCTCGTAATGGAACTAGTCCAGCTCCAGCTGTTACGGTAATTGTACAGGATCAATATCTAGACGAATGTGAATTTCGTAACTCGATTGTGAGGTGGTCAAGTTGATCGATGATGTGTGCGCGTGCGCAGGCACCGCTTGTCAATTAGGTTAGCTGAGTTCAGGGCCTGAGCAACGAGCGCGCCTATCTGCGCAACGGATCTAGCGACGTTTGCGCAACTTCATGTTCGAGAAAAGCATGATTTGTAGAAAAATTTCCTAAACTTTATACTCTTCGTAATCGTTCGATTTGTTCATTCGGTGTGTGAGGTATGTCATAGCGGCACATAGTCGCACACAAAGCATTCTTCACCTAAGTATTCGCACAAAAACTGGCATGTGCTGACGCACAGGTAGAACGGTGAGCACAATGCAATCGATTCTTTATGTCACAAAATAAATAAAAGCCGTTTTCATATAAATTCTGAGCACAAAAAATGTCGTTAAATAAAATCACAACGACCTGCATTCAATCTTTTATAAAATTTTATGAAAATAAGCAAGTAGGAACCTACTACTGTTTTATTCCTTAGTATTAGAAATTTATAGAAATAGTTAGATAGTAGCTTCCCTAAATAAAATCCAATGCTAATAATAATTACTTTTTCGTTTTAAATTAATTCATTGTGCAGTCTTGAATAATCTTGAATTATATTTTTTTATGTTATGAATATATTGAAAAAGTCTATCTAACTTGATAAGTTATCGATAAATATCCACAAGATCCACATCAATTGCAGGATACATCTTCCAGTATCAATGGCAGTTGAGGCAAGTGTGCGCGCCGTCGCGTCCGCAGCTGCGCGTCTGATCCTTCCCTTACAATAGATTCTTTGCAGGTTGTTGCAACACTGCAAATGGTCTCACTTTCGAAGAAACTCACCTTCGTTCGAATGCACCCCGCCACACAATGTGCAACTGTGATTGTTTATTATCGATTTTTTTGTCGACGATCGTTGAAATCAATAAACGTTGGTATTTTTTGTTTCAGCATAAGATGATAATAAATGTTCATGAGTATGGTTAGTGGTTATAGAAAAATACGTAATATAACATCACGACTGTATTCCCGAAGGCTCAGGCAGATGTGTATAGTACACCCACATTTCGTCCATATAATAGTGGGCGATCGTATTGCCATCAACCGGGCACAAATTCAGACTCCGGGCTGCTTCTGAAGTATTCCTAATCAAAAACCCACAACACTTCGCGGTTCGCGGTTAAGGGACTCCTACGCAAAAAGACTTTGTCTTATGCTATGCCTAGCTATTAGGAGAGCTTCATACAACACAGCAATCCAGGAGTAGCTTCGAGTGGATGTAGGTACATTGGAACTATATAACCTGCACGATTAATCCAGAAATTTTTAGTTTTTTTTTTAATCAGTAAGAATTATTTTTGTGTAGTTATACATAATGATGAAAGCAAAGTCATTAGTGCTGCATTCAAGCTGGTTGATTATTACCAAAGTTATTATTTATCTATAATAAATTGAAGTTTCATTAGTTTAATAAATGCCTAAATCAATTGAATGAAACACATACTCATACACTGGTCGTTACTTATTTCAACCGCTTTTCCTACAAACGGCGACAATAAATGTGACTGTTAATTCTTAAAGCGTTGCACAAGGCGGGCCTGGTTTAATGTTACTCTTGTGGAAACAGCTGTACGCTTC
Organism: Agrochola lychnidis; assembly: GCA_963680765.1. Lineage (NCBI taxonomy): Eukaryota > Metazoa > Arthropoda > Insecta > Lepidoptera > Noctuidae > Agrochola > Agrochola lychnidis. The sequence continues at coordinate 13,799,882 of OY796858.1, forward strand.
CCCTTCACCTGAACACCTATGTGCCGAGCACGTGTTGTATGTGCCCTCGCCTCTTACGTAAATACGATTCGAGTTTGAAGTCCTTACATCCGGAGTAGGAGCGAGTACCGACGACTTCGGTACCTACAACTTGATTTTATTTGCATAGGTACATATGCCCCGGCGCACACTGAATATGGAAGACCTTAGTGTGGGCATTGTACCGATAACGGATGAAACACACTACTTTTGGTGAAGTGAGGCAATAGGATATTTTACCTACATTAAACACACCTGCCGACTACTTCCGATGATTTATTGACATGGCAACATGATCTGTCCAAAATAACCGTGTGTTGGGGATCTACCGGCCACTCGGTAGCAGTATAGGTACTTGTGACATCCTGGGCCCTATACCACTAAACTTTACAAGTCTTAAATTCTACAAAATTGTTCAATTGCGAACAGCGACCGAGCCTTATAGTAGTCGCATATGATGTGTAACATCTAACATCTCACCTTGGTAATAAGCAACATTAAAAGGGCGAAGCCTCGTCAAGGTCATTTCTGACGGCCAACTCTAGCACCGCGCGCGCTCATAGGTCAAATCAAATAGCGTGCGCTTCCCCGGCTTCCTGTAATACACTTCCGTTCCTTTTCACTCAATCACTCACACAGATTTTCCACTCCACAGATTCCAGGAAAGCGAGAGGAAAGATATTACACATCAAAAATTGCGTAACACAGAAATGAGTTACAATATTGTAGACTTCTCACTCCAATTTCACATATTTGTAAGTCTTTACCTTTATTGCTTAAGAGTTTTATGGTACAAACACTTGTATTTTACAAGTGCGTGTTACAAAATTATAAATTGTATTTGTTAAGTTTAGTCGTATAGAATGGGTTAAGGGCAGATATGATTTAAATTTCGTTACGAATTTATGAAGCATTCAGTGTCACTTTGTCGTGTCAATTGTTTCAGCCTTCAATGCAAGTCCCTACCAAAATCCTTATTTTAGTACCTATCTTAAACTTCGATGACAAAAGAGACATAGAGACTTAGGTTTAAAATAACACTAATCTTTCAACTGTACTTTTTATTTTGGTGATATTTATAAAACACTAAATAATATTCGAAGATATAAATTTCTTTTGCGTTTGATACAGAACAAAACCATATTCTAGTAGCATTATGTAAAATTCAGTACTAACATCAGAGATATATGTAACAAAAACAGTATATTTCAATTATAATGTTTTTAACCCTTGGTGTTACAATAGAATTGTTACTGGTAACAATATATCAGGCTGCTTCAGACAAGAAGTTAGTTCGTACACCTCGACAAAATCGATCGGCAGATAACAAAAGAAGCTCGATAAAAAAGTAGTGCATATTTATGTTGAATTAATTATAAACCAGTATACATTGTTTGAGAGAATAACGATGACTGGTTGTCGGGTCGTACGGCTCTCCCTTTCAAAGTACTCAATCGGAAGCTGCGTGCAGGTGTGCGGCGAGCCCAATCCGTCTCCGAGATCACACGATGTGGAGCACTTAAAATACGTTACAACAGTTAACTGAACTATTCCATAAATCTTTTTTTATTGAATATTCATAATGTAACGTAAAGTTAAAATACTCTCACGTAAACAAGTCGGTATTGATTATTTTAATGCAAGTGCAGCAGTAATCCTACTACATTACATTTTAGGAAAATAATATTTGAATTCTTTGTTAAAGCAGCCCATAATCGTGTTCAAGTGCATATTTTTACATAGACAGACCAGTTCCTAAGTACAGCATAAGTATTAAATTATTAAATAGTAATTAACTCCAGTGGTCGATGTAGGTAAACATGGTTTTCATATTTTAGGTCAGAGTAGGATCTATGGATTTTATTCTACTCTACTTGGTTAAAGTATCTTTATCTATACGACATACAATTCAAATAACTAAAACAAAATGTAAAACAACGGTGTTGAATAAGGAATGCACTTTGTGGAATCATCCCAGATGTGTTACCCTTGTGCATTTAAATATAGTACCTATGTCCCTATCCCTAGTCCCCTAACTGTTAACCTGGCAAGCGCCAAAGTCAAATAATAAGTATTGTAAATGAAATAGATATGGAGATCACTATATTTTGCCGTTAACGGCGTACAAATATTAATCAAATTATATATAATACCTACTTATTAAGTACCTAACAGATTTTTATTTTTGTGAAAATTAAAAGACAGTGGTGCCGATTCCCTTGTTCACAAACTAAACTAAATTTAAGTTCAGTGCATCTTTTTCTTTCTATTTCAGTGAGAAAAGGACAGAAGATAAATTTTAGTTTAGTCCTGTCAAATTAAACAGCGCCTGTCACTACTCCATACAAGTTTAGACGTGATTAAAAACTTGCCTACTAAAATTACGTCAATTTACGTCAAGCGCTGATTAATTTGACAGGACTAAACTAAAATTTATCTTCTGTCCTTTTCTTAATGAAATAGAAAGAAAAAGATGCACTGAACTTAAATTTAGTTTAGTTTGTGAACAAGAGAATCGGCACCAATATCATCATCTTCAAATCAATCATTTGTGAATATTTGTGATATAAATGAGATCTATCAACGTGCGTTGCGCGTCAATCTACAGATAAAAAAAGTTTATCTGACTAAAAATTTACAGGTAAGCATTTCAGCATCTGAAAAAGTAGATAACAAATCAATCGTACGAAAATCGCAGTGGAACTTTATGGCTATTTGACTACCTCATATTCGTAGATCATGTCCATCTACAAATGTAGAAAAAGGATTATCATACATACCGAAGTTCAAAGTCTCGTGTAATTTAATATCCCTCTCACAACCCTTTTCTATCAGTTCGAAGGCAGATCTTCAAAATAATTTTGTCTAGCAATTGAATCGTTACTAAGCCATTTTTGGAGGAGGCTCGTCAGTAGGTAGAGTACCTAATTGTGAGTTTGCAGGGTGCAAAGTTTTCGTACAATTTAGAAGACCAGAGATTTTTGCGTTTCCAATCTTCCTAATTCCTGCTTATATAATATTCATGCTATCCATGCAACCATGAAGAAACAACAAATGAAGCTTTTGGTTTGGTATTTAGTGCTATTACTAAGAAAGACAGAAAATTCTCAACCGCGCACATCCCCGATTTGATAAATAATAATGTGACGAAAGATGACTTTTTCCTCGGAGATAAGAACTTGGTAAGCTTGTGATAAATGCGTTTTATCGTAATAAATGCAATCATAAACCGAATTTCATAAAACGCCAGCACATCTAAACTAATATTATAAAGAAAATAGATTTACTTTTTTGTATGTTTATAATGAAGAAACTCAAAAACTACAGGACCGATTTAAAAAATTCTTTCACCAGTAGAATGTTATATTGTCACTGAGTAACATGGGCTATTATTTATAAAGATATCACGCGAGCGAAGCCGCTGGCGGAAGCTAGTCTTGTATAAATACAATTAATTATAAAAATATAAATACTTAAGTTTCAGATTTTTATAAGAAACTGGATCTAAATCTAAAAACTATATTTTCGGCATTAGAATCGTTCCCAGACCTCGTAGGAATTACTTTTTTTCAAAATATTCAATGTACAGTTTTGACTTCGCTACGATTTTATTATAATGTTATGTATAGTGGTTCGTACGTACAGATGTTTCGTTCCACAAAAAGTTTGGAAACATCATCTAGGTTTACCTAGCTCTTATTATTTTATGAAAAAGTATTTTTCATGAAAAATCAAATTGAACATTGGCAGTTTTGCTTTCGGCCCCGATATGTGTGTGTGTGTTATGATTCGACCACGATAGCAATTTTAATAACAGAATATTTTCGTCAAACAGGCATGTACAGTAAAATTTTAATACAATTGGGGTACCCAATTGATGCAGCCCACCGTACCATTAGAAAAAACCGCCCTTTCCGAATGGTGTCAAAATTAAATGTGCTACAAGTAGGTAGAGCCAAGTTTTCAATCGTGTCATTTAATTACCTCAGAGCTTCTGCTTATCTAATCAGGTTCTGAAAGGAGTCGGTGTGAAACTGTGAACACTGGCCCACTTGTGTTTGCAAGACCGCACGTGTTCATTCACGAAGGTACCCGTCCCCCGTCTTGCGAGGGCTCGCATACTGACTATAGGACATTAAGCAACCCATAGATAAACACCACCCATGTGCGGCCCTTGATAATGTTTACAAAGAAAATCTTTGTACTCCACTGGTGTACCAACCAACACTAAGGTACAGTTTTTATGTAGAACGTGGAAATCTGATAGTAGAAACGTGGTTTCCATGATTGAGAATGGGAAATACCATGCTCATATTTCGTAAATATTATTTTTATCGTGGGTATCTTTATTTGCTGAACAAAGTTAGGGCGCAGTGAAAGGTTATTACACTGCCCCTAACCCTACTCTACCTACCTATATAAATCAAAAAGCGATTAAAGTAAGTATATTCCAATAAGATCGCAGCAGGTAACGTTTTGTGGTTTGTGCCTGGAACAGTAGAAAAGACATGGAGATTATGTTTTGTTTTGTATGTCACCAATCACCGTGAGTTTATAATAAATCTCTCGAGATTATTTACCGTCGAAAAATTGTAAATTGCAATGATCACTTCGTTTCCAATAAGACGCATCCAAATTCGATAGTCCTAGATCTACGTGAATATATAACCAAGATGAGTGCTTTTTTACCCGACTGCACCGAAGGCGGATTATGTATTTGACCTGTATGTATGTATATCCGTCCCAATGTGCCCTCGTAACTGCTAAACGGCTAAACTGATTTTGATGAACGATATGTCGTTAGATTCTTCTTTATTGTGCGAGTGTTCTGTATATAAAATTGGCCAATTGTTGGCGCAAAAAGAAATGTTAAAAAAAGAACTCCCAAACCTATCGAGTGCAGTATCAAACTGAAGGGTTTTATCAGGTGATTACAAAAATATATACAAATTATATTGTAATTAGGAATTAGATCTAAAAAGTGTAAAATAAAAAAGTGAATTTAAAAAAGATGGAAACAAGAGGAAACTCAGGCAGTCGGCTGTATGAGTTTCCTCTTGTTTCTATCTTTTTTAAAGTTCACTTTTTACGCAGTCGGCTTTTAGATTTTTTAAATTAACTTTTTTTGTGTTTTTTTTTTATCCTACTCAAGTAAGATTATGTTGCGTAGGTATACGATATTTATTCTACATCTACCTAGGTATATGTACACACACATCAAAATAAACTATGGATCAAGGAGATCATCAGAAAAAAAAAAACTTATTGAAATTAAAAAAAGTGTCTATGAAAATTTATAAAGAAGAATGTTTTCCTACGTCTAGACTAACGAAGTACCTAATACTTAATAAATAAATGTAAAAGACAATAAAAGAGTAAATTACATACCTTCCTATTGTTTAATTCGATAATACGTTTTCATGTCCGATGTGGTGCAACAAGCATGCAGGTACCACATTAATAGTAATTTATACGACAACAGAGGGTAGCGTATCAAACAACATAGTACATTTGTAATTGTTACGTTTTTGTTGGTCATCCCCATCAATATGGCACAGTCGTTAATTTCATTAAGAGCTTATTAAGCGGGCACGCGACCGATGACAGTTGCGCCCTGCGCGCACGCGCGCGATCTAATCGAAAAACTTATGGTCCGGAACCGTAACACTATGCAACTCACTCTCATTTATTTACTTTTTGTAATTTCTACATTGATGCTCATTTTGTTGCCGGCTAGTCCAACTAAGTACATGGAAAATAATTCCTCAGCCTTAACTTTGGTCACATGATAGTTATTTTTTTGATTAACGACCGAACCCAATAACCTATTTTCAGTAAAAGACAGATCGCTATTGATGGTAGAGAGTATAATATTCTATCTGTCATTGAATATCGTCCCACAACTCCGAAAGATTGTAGGTAAGTACTTGACAGAATATTGGGTCGTTAAAACCGTAGATAGATAGGTTTTTCTATCTCCAGTATGTCAAAACTGGTGATAGATAGTAGATAGGTTATTGGGTTCGGCCATAAGTCAGTTTTCTCTTCGTCAGAAAAGAAAAACCGGCCAAGTGTGTCCGGTCTTGCACAGCTCAGGGCAGAAAATATACTATAGGTATCTCAAGTACGTCGGTATTACACAACATAATTATCTTATTCAAAACAATTTTCTTTGAAGCGTTTTAGGGTTCCACAGCCAAAGGGTGTCAACGTGACCCTATTACTAAGGCTCCGCTGTCCGCCCGTCCATCCGGACGGATGTTGTTACAGAGCTGTACATTTTGAACCGTCCTCCGTCCTTTAAAATTTCAAGTGTCTACCAATTAAAGTAGACACTTGAAATTGTCACAAAGTGTACTACTACGACCGCTATAACAACAAATAATAGAAATACACAAGAAACGTGTTGTGTAAAATATTATAGGAACGGTGCCGCGGTGGTAGTCCACAATTTTTGTGACTTTCGAAGCAATTTCCTGCCAAACATCTATCTAAATTATATTGAGCCAATGACTGTGATGGTATTCAGCCAGACGGACGCATATGATGAACGCAACGAAATTATACGGGTTCCGTTTTTGCCATTTGACCCCTAAAAAGGCCACAAGACATGAATCATAATCTTTTTTAAATACAATAAAATACCTAAATAGTACAGCAGTTATTCGGATCTTAGCTGACACAAGTAAAAACACAGTGAAGAGTGCTAACCAGAAATGCACCATGAATCAAATGATTAGTTCTAAATTACATACCTAAAAACATGTTACTTACCGAGTATTAAATACCAATGATAATATCGTACATGCGCACGCGTTTATTGTGGTCACGCACAGCTCATCACGGGCGTCAGGTGGTGGTTGGCCACCCCTGCTACCCGAATGTATATTACCTCCGTCATTTAATTAATTAATATTTTTTGTTAAACTATTTCGAAGTAATATTAACTTTAATCATACTCAGTAATCGCTGGAAAATGTCAAATGGTGACATCAAAAATTATTTTTCAGATAGTGGATAGGTAATGTCTCTTGTTGCTTAGATATAGACATACATACACCTTCGGCTCTAAGAAAACTGATTTTTTCAGGTCAAGGGCGATCACTAATCACAATCTGCTAGTTTCGAAAAGCACGGCTCGTTGTACTTACCTACCACTTCAGGATCTGAAGACTGAACGTTCACAAGTTTTAAGTTCCAGAAGTTTTTATAAAGATTTCGGATTGTAATGAATAAACTAATCGGTAAATCGCATACCAACCAAGGTTTTTTAGAAAAGCTACCTATCCCGATGCATCCTGCTGCAGTTCTAAAAATCTTTTTTACTGCGCACCTTAAGGTGAGTGCACACTATAGGTAATAAATATAACCAAACATGGAGATTAGCAATGTTAAATAATGGTGCCGATTCCCTTGTTCACAAACTAAACTAAATTTAAGTTCAGTGCATCTTTTTCTTTCTATTTCATTAAGAAAAGGACAGAAGATAAATTTTAGTTTAGTCCTGTCAAATTAATCAGCGCCTGTCACTACTCCATACAAGTTTAGACGTGATTAAAAACTTGCCTACTAAAATTACGTCAATTTACGTCAAGCGCTGATTAATTTGACAGGACTAAACTAAATTTATCTTCTGTCCTTTTCATAATGAAATAGAAAGAAAAAGATGTACTGAACTTAAATTTAGTTTAGTTTGTGAACAAGGGAATCGGCACCAATGTGAACGTGTTATTTATAAGAAGTTTTATATGGTGTTACTTAATCTGCTATCTAATTGCGTAACATATTTTCTATCTGTTTCATTTTGACTGTTGAACAACATTCATTGCGATAATTACGTTGCTGAGTAGATTATTTTTCGAACTTATGAACCAATGGATTAGCAATCTGTTTCAAAATGATTTAAATTGTGATTGATCTTATAACACGTAATTAGGGTGCTGGACTCACGCTTACACTTTCCAAAGAAAATAAATACTTTGCCAGAAAAATGACACCTACTATAAGATACCAGGCACCAGATGCCAGGTACCATATCATACCTACATTTATAGTTGTATCCAGAGATTTTTATTTAAAAAACGTTTTATTTCAATCCTGTTAAGTAAAAGCATATTGCTCAATAAAGCTGCTTCCGGTCAGTGTACTTGTATACAAAAGTTTACCCATTATCCCACCCCACATCGCACTCGAGAATGGTTTGTTTAGATTTAGATGGGGATTTGCGAATGATATTATTAATTGCGTGGTTCCCACAGCTTCCAGAGGGGTGAGCTGCCACGTCGGCTCGTTGATTTGTGTGTTATTGTTGGCGCGGTGGTGCGATCGGTTTCCGCACGCACTCCCACGACAGGGAGCAGATGCCGCGCATCGCCCGGCGCCCGCCCGGCCGCGGCCGGGGCGCAGCCACTGTCACTCACATTGTTGTCTCACCAGTGACCCCCGTGGGAGCTGTGGGAAATGAAGCCGCCTGTGGGAATAACAATGCTCATCACTGTTGCACAATTATGCTGAGTCCTTTTCAACTCATAGTGTACCTATTGAGCTGTTGATTTTTCAATTATTATTAGGTATATAAGTAGAATTACCTATGCAATAATTTGTACATATAGCATAAACCACTTAGATAGTTAAACAGGTGTACCACCGTGTAGGTGTACACCATAGCGTTACCGCGCACACTGGACTGCTACACTGTCCTAACTTGCCGCTAAGCCGGAATTATTATCACTTTTATGGTTAGTAATGATAAAAGTATAAAACAATAATATGATTGAAATGCTTAAAAATAATGGAAAAGGTGCGTCTGGAAAATAAATTGTGATACAACAATCAGACACTTGACCCGTCAAAACAGCACATTATTGAGTGTGTCGTTTATTCATGATCGGCTGCCGATGGCATGAGACGCCATTGCATATGCGACGCCGCGCCGTGCCCGCGCCCCGACGCCTGCCCCGCCAACCTCGCCACCCAGCAGATGCTCCATTAATATTGTATCAGGCATCACATTCAACATGAATTTATAGTCCGGTTGCTACCGTCAAACTTTTCATCGACACATCTGTCTACTGAAACATGGAAATTTATCATCTCCTGAAAACATTTAAGGAAATTTATGTGGTACCTACTCGTGTCTATCAATATCTTCCTAGATTTTCTATTCATTAAACGGGAAATCTAGACATGAATACATAAATTATGCATGCACACGTCTGGTATACAGTCAACAACCGTTTATAAATGACGAAGATGCATCTATGATTCCCAAAACACGCTCTCACTTGTACATGCGTAGGTATTCACTGGAAAATATTGTGCTGAATAATTTGACATTAGTTTCAGTCCCAATATTTAGCTCGCACGATTTTATTGAACAAGTTAGATACCTAACTAATTGACCATTCCCTCCCCCTTATATCCGAAACTACTAAGCCTTAAATTTTGAAAAAAATACAAATAATATTTCTTTACTTAGATTACCTACAGGTAAACCTATAAGAAGTCTATGGTCTTAAATTAACATGGTCAATCTCCCAATATTATGCGTACAAAGTTACATTTACAGTTGGAATGTTCGGGAGAACATGTTTTATAACTACAATGTTATAAGTTTGTCCTTGGAATGAATTCATCCCAACTACGGAACCCTTCACTGTGCGTGGTCCGACACGTTCGTGGCCGGTTTTTTTGTAATGCTATGTTTAGCAATAAGTCCTACTTAGCTACCGATTTAAAAGGAAAACAGGCTGCTAATAATCGAATGTGTCAATATAGGTAGGTACTCTGCGAACATTAGCGTCATCCGTCCTGAATTAAGCAATCGAGTCGTCGTTGAACTTTCATGCATTTCGTTCTGAATAATGTACCAATTTGAATCGTCAGTATAAATCATGATAACAGTTTCGGTTACCAGAATCATAATATGTTCAGTAATAAATGTTTTGTTTTTGCAACTACGAACGAAGATTGATGTGCAGCAATTACGGGATGCTCCTGAACATACATTCAAAATGTGTTGCATCAACAAACAGCTTTTTTTAAAGTCTGTGATGCTAATATGTAAGTGGAATAAATGGTAACACACAGGATCAATCCATCGTCCCACTTTACATTTCATCTGCTTTTATATCGGGCGTCTACATTTATATCGAATGTGTTTTAACTTTAATATGCTAATATTTAGAATGTGTATTGTACTGAATGACGGTTCCTATAACTTAGTTATTATTTTCTTATTATCTGTTACGATGCCTCATTGAGGTGGATAACAATTAAAATTCTATTGTGTCTCGTTAATGACAGTTGAAAGGAGATTATTATAGAAATTGATTTAGTACTTCATAGACTCACCGAAGAAGGTGCTAACGGCACGCCTATCCATCTTTCATAATGCTTTTTGAGGAGAAAGCTCCATCAATCACTTTGTACCTACTTGTTTTTACCAAATCCTGCCCTAGCAGCTGCATCAATGGAACAAACCTCATCCCGCATCAGACCTCATGTCCTTTACGGATATGCCTATTGGTACTTACCTAGATACTACCTTCAGATAACGCTTTATTTACTATAAAAGTCTAAAATTTTCGAGAACGATATTCCAGCAACTAGGTATTATGTCTTAAGGTGGATTTACACCGGCGAGGCGAGGCGTGGATGGGATGGGCGAGATTTGAAAGGACAATGCCGATTTTAGTATGGAAGGTGGCATCTTTTTATTTTCTCGCGACCGTCAACCAAATCTTGTTTTTCTAGTACAGTAACAAACGAAACTTATTTGACATAAGTAGGTACATATCTCTAAACTCAGTCCGATTATGAGATATAAGAGTTAGAAGTTTGTATGTATTTAGGTATTAGCTTTGCAGACAATTTTAACTCCTAGGTGCAAGGTTAGTGTTAAGTTACCACAAAATAGATAGCCGCTAAATGTTTTTGGACATTTGAATATTCGGTACACCCCCTTCCGTACGTCACGCACTCCACTGACTCCCCACCAATTAAACATTGTCAGGTCGGAGGGAGTATGATGCCATTTTTCTTACTCTTGTGTAAAAGTCTCTTTGGTGTCATGAGAAGCACTCAATAATTTTTGCGATACCTACAAAAAAAATATAGTACAGGTCATAATTTTTTTATTATTACTTTTCAAAGAACTCTCCATTGGCATCTATACACAGTTTCATACCTACGTCTAAACCAATTTTCATAACACATTTTCCAGTCCGCATCAGACACCTCTTCAATCCCCTTCTCAAATGCAGCCAGTGAGTGCATCTTCCGGTGATGAAAACTGTTTTCCCTTGAGTTGATTTTTTTTATTTTAGGGAACAAACATGATAAATCCATCCGTAATGATATATTAAACGCGTCGAGACGAGCCTGCTTCAAATTTTGCTATCATGTCTCGGCACCATTCTACCCGAACCTCCTTCTGAGCCTGCTTTAGATTTTTCGGTACTGAAACTATCTTTCTTACCTGAAGATGCCCGTGTAGAATTTCATGCACACTTCCCGATCCAATCTGCAGTATATGCTGAACCTCTTCTTAAGTAATTCGCCTATTCTCTTGAATTAAAGTTTTCATAACTAGCACGTTTTCTTATGTAACAGCCGTCGTAGGGCGGCAACTTCTTGCTTCGTCCGCCAAAGTTACTCGACCACGCATAAATTCGTTGAACCAACGAAAACAGTCGCTTTAGGAGGGAATTTCGAATTTGGAATGTTATGTTTTTTGTAATAAATAGTCATAGTTTTAATTGACATCAAAACCAGCCAGTGTCCCATAGACAACAACTATTAGTCGCTCTGAGTGACCTATGTAAAAGGTCTAGATGCGCGAGGATGTGCGAGGCGAGAAATGAAATATTTGTTAGTAGGTACGTAGTCTACGACTGCTGGTAGTGTTAATTTAATTTGACCCTGTAGGTAAGTACTTATATTAAATGGCGTCGTATCATACACTTTCATCTGGTGAGTGCGACGCCGGCACAGCTCGCAGGACCGAATGCGTCGAAGTTAAAATCAATTACGCCTCCGCTTTAAAGCTATGAATATTTTAACTGTTCCGTGTGATTGACTCATTGTTGAGTTTCGGTGTCATAAGAAGTACCTAACGTTCATATTTGATCCGGAAAGAAAGTTCGCTATTGTATTGTAGGCTAGGTACCTACCTACATACCTAAGTTCCAGGCGTGAATCTAGATGTTTGTGTTTGCCCAAAGGGAGGAGGCAATCTGAGTTAGTGAGATTTTCAACACACTTACTCGAATAGTGGCTAGCATGCTTTTTACTTTGCATTCCCTCATTAGTGCGGGAAAGTGCGCCACAGATATATACATACATACACTAGGGTAGGTGTGTCGCGCCGGTTTCCCAACCAGCACCAGCATTACTAGGATGTACTTAGGTCAACATCGTCATCATCAGCCTATAATGTTCCCACTGCTGGGACACAGGCCTCCTCTCTGTGAGAGCGAGTGGGCCGTAATCCACCACGCAGGCCCAATGTGGGTTCGTAGATGTCACATGTCTTCGAATTTTCGGTTCTAGAACATGCCGGTTTCCTCACGATGTTTTCTTTCACCGTTTTGAGAGCACCGTTTTGTACTTAGGTACTGCACTAATATTTAAAAAGATAAGAATTCTATCTTCAACTTCCATTATGAAATCCTGCTCTGTGAAAAGATCCGCCATCTTGGATTTTCATTTTGACTTTCTCTCTCTCTTGCCGACCTGTTACTTGTTCATACAATGTTCGTGATTAATCTCTTTGGTGATTGGAACTTTTACTAACAATATCCACATTCAAAATTCAAATCACTTTTAGTCCCTAGGGATTAAAAAGCTATTGTAGTCCTTGTTTACAAAGAACAAACTAGCACTTTTTGAATAGATGTGATAAAAATACTTTTCACATTTCCAAAAACAACGGTTTAGCTAGTGGGGAATGACACGTGACTTTAAAAAAAATTACCACTTTAAAAAGCACTAGATACCCCCAATATTTTAGAAAGACCTATCCAACGACACCCCTCACAATAGAATAGATGAGTAAAATATTAATCGTCCCCGCTTTACGTGTAATTTTGTTTTACAAGATTTTATTTTGCAACTTTGCACCTACCTACGCTTGATTAATATGTAGGTATAAGCATACCAAATTATAGCTTTTTAGTACAGTCTCTGAATTAAACAGCGGACAGACAATCATAGATGGTCTATTGTTTTACTACGGAACCCTAAAAACGATTTGAAGCACATTCTGCTCGAGTATTCGATACTTTTTTATTCCTAATTTTAAAGTCGATGTTGTCGTTTTTACCTTGGGTCAGTAAATTGATGCGTAGGTAGGCAGTCCACGTTTCTGGGAGATAAAAAAGGTGTACGCGGAAATATTTGGAGGTCGAGGAGTGCGGGTTCCTGTGTCAAGTGTCACGGGCAGGCGGAGCGGAGGGGCGTGGAGGGCAGGAGGCACGACCAGCCATTGTCCACGCTCGCACGACGAGACGAATCGCAACGCAGGCATCATGACCCATTAAACGCGGTCACGAAATCATTTTACCAGACTCTTTCACTGACACCAGCCACCAACTTGACCTGCCAAAAAGCTTACTTTGTTCCCACGAATTCTCACTGAGAAACTATTTTTGATTTACCTATCTACTTTTGAAGTTTGAATCGATATTTCCTGGTAAAAAGGAGAGTATACATAATTTTAAATAGATAATGCCACGGTTATGCATAAGTACCTACATAGGCAAAGAAGGTAGCTTGAATATTTCCAGTAGGTAGGTACTCTATCTATTAGCAGTAGGTACCGGCGTTAGAGCAGAGTACTTTTAGGGTTCCTCATCTACATTAATTAGATACCTATTTAAAATTTGAGCCAATTTCAATTTTTACTTTTTTTTGTTAATTTTCACTTGGTTTAGAAGACTATAATGTAGAACTTTACATGTCGTTTCCATTTCGGTTTTGGTTGATATTCAAGATTTTTTTTTATTAGAAACTACTTTTTTTATCGACCCTAATGCATGTCGGACCACGCACAATGAACGGTTCCGTAGTTGTGATGAATTTATCCTAAATACAAACTTAACATTGTAGGTGAAAAACATGTTCTCCGATACATTCCAACTGCAAATGTAATTTTGTACGCACAATATTGAGAGATTTACCATGTTATTTTAAGACCATAGACCATTCTTATAGATTTTCCTGAAATTTATGGACAAAGAACCATTTTCTGGATTTTTTCAAAATTTTAGGATCAGCAGTTTCAGAGATAAGGAGGAGTGGTCAATTTTCATATTTTTTCTTAAATATCTTTAAATTTATTTATTTTAAAATTATAAATAAAATATATTTGAGATCCTCGCAACAAGCCCTTTCATTTGATATGTCACACGATATAAGTAGGCAAAATATATATATATATATTTTTAATTTTATTATTTGCCCCCCAAAAGTGACCCCCATATTCAAAATTCATTTATTTACGTTACAGTCCGTGTTTGGGTCACAGAAATACATATGTGTACCAAATTACAACTTAATCGGTCCATTAGATTCGGAGCAAATTGGCTGGACAGACAGACAAACACGCGAGTGATCCTATATAGGTTCCGTTTTTTTCCTTTTGAGGTACGGAACCTTAAAAATACTTAATATAAAGTTTATTCGTTCATAACTGTTTTCATTATATTTCTAAAAATGCTTAATAAAAACTTTATACGTTATCCCTTCCCTGCCGCGCGAGCGGTGCATACGGTGCACCTCGTCTACAGGGATGTTTTGCGATTGATGGTCGGCTAAAATATCGGCAGGGGAGATTTCTTTTGGGATCTTCTTGATCACCACTCTAATCTGTCTATCCTCTGGGAGAGAATAGATGTGGAATGACACACGTCTTTCTCTCAGTACCCTAGTTAGATCCCTATAATCTTTCGAAATAGGGACCAAGATTTTAATACCCTGTTGGGTAGATCTAGCATTTGTGTAGGCTATTTTTAGCTCTACACACCACATTGAGATACTGTCCACTTATCCTTGTCCTGTATGAACACAGTGGAGGCGCGACCTTTTTAGGGCCAGACTTGGGAATCGTTGTTGAGTCATTCTGCGAGGATGACGCAATCGGGCGGGGGGAGGTGGAGGGGTAAGCTACTGAGCGCAAGTAGCGGTGGTAGCTATGCTAACTATCGGGGTAGACGAAATAATAGAGTCGTCAATAGCGACAACCTTGTTAGCTTGGAAGGAGCTCTATCTCTTCTTCTTCCTCTTATTCCCCTTACCCGTGACTGGCAGAAAGCCATCGTCATCAGAGTAGGAAGAGGAGGAATGAGCAGAGGCACAGGCATGCGCCTGCGTATCAGGGACGTAATAAGAATGGGGGGTCGGGGTGCGCGCTGTAGGAGCTATCACGTCTTCATTGTCCTTTATCTGAAGGACTGAATTGGGGATCGGTTGCCTCTATGGCATCGCTGAAATCAGCGATAGAGGAAGAATGAAAATCGGTTTGCTGTGAAGCAGCGAGAGCGAGTCCTTCGAGTCCGGTGCCAAACTCGTTACCTAATAAGTGTAGGTTCGTTTTTAAGGATTCTACTTAAAAGATTTAATCATCTTGAATTATCGCTCCTGAGCGATATGAGGTCATTTCGGAGTAACTGAAGGTCACCCTGTAAAGCCTCCATAATGACGAATTTTTAATATAGGGAATGGTACCTATCTCCTACTTTGTCCTAATCCTATCTCCCTGGGCGGACTACCGGGGATGTGTAAACCCTCCCTGTCGGGTATAGACAGGGAGGTTGTGTACCTACTTAAGGTAAGCCCTGAGCTTGCTTTGGCCCGTTGCCTATCTTATTGTGCAACGGGGTCCTAATCAGTCTAATGCGAAAGGTGTAGACACACCCGACCGACGCTAGGTGTGTAGCTGTTGAAGGAAAACTGTCACCAATGCCGACTAGGAGACCCCCCAAGGCCGGACACTGGGACCCGTCGAACTGACTGCCTTGCCTTGGCTCGGCGGGAGTGTTTGAGTCAACAACCCCTCGTTTTCGTTGGCACCGTATGGTATCCACCGAGAACCACGAAACTGTGGTTTTGTTTTCGACAACTCATGTCTTAGAAATAAAATTATTAATTGTATCTTGAACTGAAAGTTCCGTCAAAATCGGCCCAGCCGTTTCGAAGGTTTTTTGTTATAAGTACCGTTTATAGGGTGACTGGTAATTAGTGACCGATACTTAAACACGTGACTTTACTCATGGGCCAAATATGAAATACCAACAAAAAGAATTGGTATTCCCTACATTTATGTTCGCAAAACTCGTCAAAATGTAGGGAACAGCAAATTTTAAGTGCTCATGAGCGTGTGTTGTTGGATCCCATAATTTAAAAATTATGTTGTCGGAGTATATTTAACTTTTAAGTCAATAGTTTTGTTACTTACAAGTGTTACTTTTACAGCCGCAAAAGTAACTTTGTTTTTCAGTTTTTTTGAGACATTGATACCTACTATGAAATACAAACTTATTAGTGCCACCTAACTCAAAATGGTCAACTTTTCAGGAGTGGTTTTTTTTAATGTTATCTCTTTCATTAAATATAGGTAATTCATTCATATATTTTATTATCATTGTCATAAAAACAATGCATAAGTTTTGTACTTAAGTTATCTAATTTGAAGTACCTTTACCTTTATCTTTATCAGATAACGAATAGGTACTTATCAAAATTAGAGACAATACACTACTTAAACATCGCGTAAGTCAGGTGGAGCAGCAGCAGCTGTTTACATAGTTTATTGGCAAACGTTGTGGTTTTATTATTTAAATAACGCTTTGCTATTGACTCTAGCCATTGATAGTGATTGGCTAAACCAGTGGTCGGCAAACTCGTGGGCAATAGAGCCAAATATCAATACTATACCTAACGACTAAGACGATTTCTTACGACAGCCAATCCTGTGTGTGTCCAAACTGTCTCAATACACTTTTATTAATCCTTAAAACTCCCATCATCTTTCACTCCACAACGCTTCCTAAAATTAACTTGCTAAGAAGAAGGATGCCTTGATCTTCATCATCATCTTTCTATCAGCTGATACCTAATAATATCAGCCGATATAAGGATGATGATGAAGATGTAAGTCCACACAAGTAAGATATTATTATGATGCATACTTATTAACAAGTTAACCTTGGAAAACTTTGAAAGGTAGGTACAGTAAATGATAAAATTTCGATGTCCTGTTAATTTTTGGTGAAAATACTTCGGAAATAAATCTTTGAATTTTGAATAAAATTTGATATCTTGCTTATTGACCGAAACCCCGACCCCCGCACGTATCTACGCTCACACTCATCGACATTTGTACAGAGCCGTACTCTATACCTACTATATGTCAAAGAGCCGCATGCGGCTCGCGAGCCGCGGTTTGCCGATCACTGGTCTAAATGATGCGTATTTCGATTTCCTATTGAAATGACGAATGACGTGCTCAAAACCACAGATTTGTGAAACACGCGGTGTTAGCAACTTCAGCGACGATAATATGTCGACAAAGTAACTCCTTAATTTATCAGTATCAATGATCAAATTAAACCCAACTTAGAAAAGAGTTGGCGAGCAACGAGCGAGCGTGTAGTTCGGATAGTTTTGTCGCGTTTTGATTATAAGCGAGTGCGTCGGTCGCCATCACTCGCTTGGGGCGGTAGAGAGCAGACGAGAGTTCGCCAGCAGTATGAACAGTCAGCAATCAACTATTAATCTCTTTTACTGACACGGGACCTACATCTATTGTTCGAGCGATAAAATAGTCAATAGCTAGTCGCTTCCTCGTCGGCAGTGGGATAGGTGCTTCAGATACCCAAGTGTTGTGATATCGGCACCGCTCCACAGCAGTCCACTGCTAATATAACCTACGCACGAGTAGGTACTTAGCATCACTTTGTATTCAAATGTAGGCGGGAAAGCCCACTGCGACCCACGACCACGCTACACCAAACAAATGAACAGAGTAAAACCGCTCCGTGCACATCCTACTTCCCCCCCGACCCTTGCTCGATAACAAGGTGCCAGCAGTTGTTGCAGCTGAGCACGTAGCTTTAAATTCTCCGACTAATAATCATGATCAAAACTTTGATCCAGCCCGTCCCATCCTTGATGTCCTCCCTCCGGTTGACGCCCTAAGCCGAGGTTCGTACCCCACAGGGGGTGCCCTTAGCGAACGTTCACCTAGTTTTAATTAGCATAGTTGAATAACCCCTGGCTGGAGGTTTTAAGTGTAGTAGCTTTAAGGCACCCACAGGAAAGCCCGGTTAAGTAGTCATTATCATCTCAGAGGTCAACTACGAGATGCCCTACCTATAAAAAAAAGCACATCCTACTTAGCTGAGGACGGTCACACAACACTGATCTTGAGACCTTTCACACTTTTAAGAACGCCTTGTAGGTATCTTTGAGATGTGTTTCGTCTCTGGTTCGAGTAGATACATAGCTTAGCTTGGCTCACATAATCATAATGGTCTAATCGAACCTACCAGTGAAGTGCGAGCTCGTGGAGTCATAATCTACTGATTTGTTACCTCGTAAGCTGAAAGTAGTACCTAGGTTTACCCATAACCTAAAAGCTAGAAAGGTCTTTGATTATTATCCCTATCATGCAAGTTATGTATTGTTTGGAGTACCTAATAACAAATAAACACATACTTTACTTGCACTTTATTGGTAATTAAATAAAAATAAAACACATAATTATTGTAACTACTACAATATTTTCTTATACAAAGTAGATCCGAAGACGATTAGTTAGTCAAGTTTGTATTATTACCTACTATAATGTGTTATCGTATTCTTTTTTTCTACATGTTTTTATTTGATACAAATCAATTTCAGTTTTTTGAATGAAAAATCATCGCTTTTCATTCATCAATATTTCTGCAGGTCAATCTCTATGATACAATCACTTTAAAAGATCTTATAATATTCAAAGTCTATGAATTTTCTGTTTCAAACTTTAATTAGGTTGATTTGCCTCGTTCCACCAATTGTAATAAGCAGTGATCGGATTAGATAGTGTAATTTAAGGTCAACAACCTCAAACAATATCATTAGTATTGATAAGCCCCTACGGAAATCCCGGAATCGCGGAATTTTGTAATTTTGAATAAATATTTTTTGCAAGTGTTCTATGTTCTAGTTAAGTTTATGACCAACAATAGGGCGGCAAGCTTTGACTGCCCCATGGACAGTCTCATTACATGTTGTGTAATCGTATATCTATAACTTACTTTATCCATGTACACACGGCTACACATCAAGCTACACATTTCCAGTATAAGCTGACCTCGCATTGTACAGAAATCGTATACAATGCGAGATCAGCTTAAACTGGAAATGTGTAGCTTGATGTGTAGCCGTGTGTACCTACGTGCATGGCAAATTCGCAATTCCTGAGGCACCGGAATTATATGGCTTATCCATATTCCGATATCGTCATTAAATCACAGTAAATGCTCCCCAAAATCCGATCACTGGTTATAACAACTCTATAAAAAATTATGGCAGAAATGCGAGAAGTCAGTATTCAATAACTGTATGGTGAAATAAGATGTAAGTAGTGCCAAAACAATTATTTTAAAGGAATTACTAATTATCTCATTAAAGGCTTAACCAACAACGCTACTCATGCTGTACAACCTTCTCTAAGTATTTATTTAAGGATTACCACTGAGTTTATTTAACATAAATATTAAGCTTGATTTTTTTCCACGCTCTAGGTATGTTTATCTACCATTTTAGATGTATGCGTATGGATACAACAGACCATTTAAAAATAGATTATTAATTTTATGTACTTTACAATAAATCAATGATTTAAAAATAATAAGGGCTGACCCAAAACCATGTTATTTACGAATATTGTTGCAAATAATATATCATAATAATTATGATTGTTGGAATACTATGATAAAGTTATAATTATAACGATAAGTATGCTACATTATTTACATATTGTTTTTCTATGATAAAAATATAATAAATTCCTCCCACTGACCAAAATATATTTAATAAAAATATATAAACCTTAATATATTTTTATTTGTATATATTGTGGGAGCCTAATTAACAAGAAAATAGTAACAGGCGCAATAAATTTTTAAGACAGTCATTTACATAATACAATGATATAATTGGTTAAAATTGATAAATTTCAAATACTGTCTCAATGAATTTTACTCAGACTTACTTTTAACAGTGTATAGGATTTGATTGGTTTGATGTATCAGATATAAAGCACTTACGAAGACTGCGTTGGCCCTGTAAACATATAAAAATGTACATTATTGAAAGTGCACAGTTTGGACAAATTTTTTTGTGAAATCATTATGTTGCAAGCTTTAGCAATTCACTAACTTTCAACCACGTACTGATCAACTCCTGACATGCTTATAAACCTTTAGCTAACGACACGAACCAGCACGAAATCCACTGCTTTCTTTTACATAATAACAAAAATAAAGTGAACTCACTGTCCCTCCTTAAAATATTCCTTCAAAGTGTTAGAAAATCTCTTGGAATATTTCACAAACTCTCGCTTCCTTTGTTCTAAAACCTGTTTGCCTGTTCCTGGTGTGTATGTGGATACTTCATTCACAGCATCCAGTAACTTCTTGATTGCTGAAGCAATTTCTCTGTGGACAGAAAATTAAATATGATTGAAACAAAAAAAGAGAATCTAATGAGATTCCTGATATATGTCAAGCCTACCTTGATACACAGATAGTATTGTTTTTGTCACATACACACACTTACTTAATGGTCTCCAAAAAAGTCTTCCGGTCTGTAATTTCATCAGGAATGCGACTCAAGATTTTTTTCAGAGCTGTCGACTTTTTATTCAATTCTTGGAATGCTTCTTCAGTCCTGTTCAGTCTTAAATCTGCACCTATAATTAATTCATTGCACATTTAAGAAAACAAGCAATACTATTAAGTATCAAATAAAATAAAATAATGTTGTTTAATCACTGACACTGGGGAAGGAAAACATTGTGTGGAAATCCAGTCTTATTATCAATATAGTTTGAAATCGCAAGCATGCAAGGGTGGTGATCAATACTCATGACTTCTCTCATGAGAAGCGGCTTTGTCTCGGCAGTGGGACAGTAATAGGCTGGCATTTTTACTATTATAATTTTAACTAGCGACCTGCCCCAGCTTTGCATGGTTTATATGACTACAGAACATCGAGATATCTTTATTATTTTTATGTCTAATATGAATGATCTATTTATACACATAAACCCTCCAGGATTCAGTTCTTTAAATGATGATGAAAACCGCACTAAAATTTGTTGCATAGTTTAGAAGAACAATGCGGTCACATGGACATACACAAAAAGCAACTTCATAATATAATATGTATAGATTATTTTAGGTCTGAGTGTTGTTTTATTACTATTTAAATTTTTGATAACTTTTAGTTATTCAAGGCACATCATTGATGAATGATGACACATGAAAAATCACTTATCTTTTAATTATCTTATTTCTCACTAATCTTTTAACCATATAGAATGAAAAGACTACTTACACTCAGCTTCTGTCAAGGTTCCTTGAAGCCGCAGCAAGCTTTCATTCATGTTGACAGGTATATCAGCTCTTCGCATGATACCTGCCACCAAATCATAGTTCAAACCTGGGACGGCTGCTTCTGCCTTCGTTAAGGCAGCACGGAGTGTCTGAGAAGCTCCCAAATCATACTTCTCTAACTGAAAAATAACATTTATTTCTTAATTAGACCGCTATGTGTTCTTCCTATCAGTGAACAACAAGAATGTCTATCAATCTATAGCTGTTCTAATTAATCATAGATATTATATAAAACACAATAGTTTTAAGTTAAGCACTTACAACCAAATCATGAGTATCATAATCTTATCTTGTAACTTTGGATAATGTAAGTATTGTACCAACATGAACACTATTTAAATATTTACAGACAAATTACAACATTGCTCAGGTTGCAAGCATGGGTAAATTAATTGATGACAAATAATAATCATAAATGTGTCAAATTTCGCAACAAGATTCACTGATAATAAAATTAAAAAGCTGTCCCATTCACTTCCTACTTACATTCTTCTAAGTTAAGAAACAGCACATACATAATTGTTCTACGCTAATAATCCATTTACGAATCCGTCATGACTCCAAAAAAGTTCATTTAATGCAAAAACACTTAACAACGCTTGTTTTCTCAAATAATCTCACAATACATAATTTAGGAAAGGCAAAACGAACTGAATACAACATACCTGAGTTAAAACGGGACGTATGAGAACGGGTAAAACTAAAGAAGTAACAGGTAGTTCATCACCCATTGTCATTGTGGTTACGAAAATGTGATTTATCAATATACAAAGTTGCAGCTTCTAGTTTTTCGTTATTATTGGAAAACCCAAGAGAAAGAAATCCACAAAATATTTATTGGCAATCAGCAGTTTGACACCACAGGCCACAGATCACTAATATTTTGACAAATGACAGTAAATTGACAATTCACAACTCACAAGTCAGAAGTGTCACAAAAATAACAAATCGGATACGTCTTGACCAGTGTTACAACCGTTACAACTTCAAAAAATCATCGGTCATTTATTATATGAAAATTATTAACAAAATAAAAAATACCATTGAAAATTATACATAAATATTTAAAAATTATGTTCATACAGCTGAAACTCAAAGTCACTAATGATAAACTAGGACCATCGCAGAAAATCAATAAACAAATGGTTTAGTTGGATAATGGTTAAACCATGGTCAGTACGACGAACAGTCACCACAAGCAGCACCCCAAGTAGGTATCTGAGGTATTTCTATAAAGCACCCGTTCACGAGCATAACGCAAGGATCAGCCAATAGCCCCCAAAAACCCCTGACCCTACCGCAAGCAGTGACATCTAAATAAGGGTACATACGTATGCCTAGGCCGCACACATCGCGATAACCCGAAGATTCGCGTTATCCCGATGTGTGTAGCCAAGTATTCGCGTATACTTCGGTGCTTCGTACGTAGCTGCGAGGACTTCGCTCCGCTGTCGGTAAATTCTCACAGATCAAAGCATTTTATCGCGATGAACTTCGCTTGCGTGGCCACACTTCAGTTGGCCGCCAGCCATCGTGCGTAGCGGATGTGTAAGTTAAACTGCAGTGCATAATATAGCTGAAGCAAAACATGGATTGGAGTAACGATAGAATTTTAGAATTTATTGCCAATTACGAGTCTGAGCCGATTTTATGGAACCCAAACGAAACTGGCCATAAAAAAAAGGAAGAGCAACCGCGGCGTCCATTTTGTCTTTCGCGTTTATACATCGCTCGTACATCGCGCATTATGTGGCCGCGCAGCTTCGCCGTAGACCGAAGACAAAGTTTATCGCCCGAATATTATTGCGATGTGTGTGGCCCAGCAGTACAGACGCCAGCACATCAAGCTACTACAATCTGTCAAATTTATTTAATAGATTTTCAACTTTATAACTGAACGTTAAGGTTCAAAGTTGATTGGGAAAATTTGACAGTTTCGGGTAGTTTGATGTGCTGGCGTCTGTACAACAAGCCTGTATGAACATAGTTTCGACCATAGAGAAAAGTAATATATGGTTTTGACGTATATATACGCTCAGGCGCGGTGGGTGGTCCGCGCCGTGACAGATTTACGACCGCACTTGAATAAACAAAAGCATCGGGTTTCATGATAACGTCTATAGTGTTTTGTTTATGTTTTTTGCTACTCGAATAGATTAGAGATACATTGTAAATGGTTACAGACTTTGTTATCAACGTTTACTAATCTTTATTACCCGTTTTTTTTTTGTTTTCTATGTTCTAATGTTTTTACGATTTCTAATAAAACTACCGTACCAATTCACACGAAATTTTTCAGGGTACATTATGGATAGATAAGTTATCTAATAAAAGCGTTTTCAGAGAAAAATTTTTTTCCAAAAAAATTCAAAAAATCTAGGTTTTTGCTGATCTAGAATTTCTAGTGCTTTCATAACTTTCTCCGTACCAAAAAAATATTTTTTATGTATATTTTTTTGTAAAAAAATTTTAAAACCCTGAAAAATTTAGTATTGAAAATAAATAAAACACTTACCGATCAGATCCATACAGAAAACTCACAAAATATCACAACTTTCACTATCACGAGAACTTTCACCTACACGTTTGTTTACACTTTTTTTGGTTGGGTCAAAATAGGTATAATCTAATGTTATTTAGTGCGAATATTATCTAAAACGATGTAATATTTACTTCAAAATGAAAATATCACCACTTTCCGACGATTTACACACTAAAACCATTAAAAAACGAATTATTACTGCGAACGCGCGCATCCCGGGAGTGACGTTTTTACTGTCATTTTGACCGCGCGGGAATGTCATTTTCAACATTTTTTTATAGTGTTGCCCATTTATATTTTTGCTTTTAGTCGATTTATTTGACAAGAATATCTATCTGACCATAGACTGCAAAAAATTTCAAACAAAAATATTGATTACAGCGAATACGATTGACAGTTGTATGTCGTGTGGAGTCTTGTTGCCAATTGGCAACAACGGTCCTTTAGCGGTACCGTTCAGGGACGGCGGGTGGTCCGCGCCGTGACAGATTTACGACCGCACTTGAATAAACAAAAGCATCGGGTTTCATAATAACGTCTATAGTGTTTTGTTTATGTTTTTTGCTACTCGAATAGATTAGAGATACATTGTAAATGGTTACAGTCTTTGTTATCAACGTTTACTAATCTTTATTACCCGTTTTTTTTTTGTTTTCCATGTTCTAATGTTTTTACGATTTCTAATAAAACTACCGTACCAATTCACACGAAATTTTTCAGGGTACATTATGGATAGATAAGTTATCTAATAAAAGCGTTTTCAGAGACAAAATTTTTTTCAAAAAATTTCAAAAAATCTAGGTTTTTGGTGATCTAGAATTTCTAGTGCTTTCATAACTTTCTCCGTACCAAAAAAATATTTTTTATTTTTATTTTTGTCTAATTTTTTTCTAAAACGCTGAAATATTTATTCTATAAAATAAATAAAACACTTACCGATCAGATCCATACAGAAAACTCACAAAATATATCAACTTTCACTTTCACGAGAACTTTCTCCTTCACGTTTGTTTACACTTTTTTTGGTTGGGTCAAAATAGGTATAATCTAACGTTATTTAGTGCGAATATTATCTAAAACGATGTAATATTTACTTCAAAATGAAAATATCACCACTTTCCGACGATTTACACACTAAAACCATTAAAAAACGAATTATTACTGCGAACGCGCGCATCCCGGGAGTGACGTTTTTACTGTCATTTTGACCGCGCGGGAATGTCATTTTCAACATTTTTTTATAGTGTTGCCCATTTATATTTTTGCTTTTAGTCGATTTATTTGACAAGAATATCTATCTGACCATAGACTGCAAAAAATTTCAAACAAAAATATTGATTACAGCGAATACGATTGCGAGTTGTATGTCGTGTGGAGTCTTGTCAATGTGCCAATTGGCAACAACGGTCCCTTAACGAAATAGAAGTTTATTGAGCCGTTTTGGAGATAAGCGGTTTCAGATTTTTGTGATTGTACTTCCTGCTTTAGAAAATAATCGTTCTGAAGGCACTGACGTCGCAGGAATTGATAAATATTCTCGTGCCAATTTGTATAATTTTGGGAATACAACTTTCATATCTTCCCATTGTTTCAAGGGACCTAACGAAAGTGGTGAAACCTGTGCAGATAAGTAATAGCTCAATTCATTCTTATTTTCAGACTGTGATGAAGATGAAGAACTTGGTTTTTTGTTTTGTTTTTTCGTATGAGCCAACTACTTATGGTGACTCCAGAAATCGTATATTATTTCGATAGAAGAATCGCTGTCAGGTTCACCGCCGGTAATACTAGTACGAGTAGGGTAATTTCTAAGATTACCCATTTAAAACTTAATTTCTCATTCGATACGATACCCACCAAAAAGTACTCATTGAGTAAAAGTATCGAATGCAAAGTATCGAGTACAAAAGTATTGGTTTCGAATGGAAATGTACTCGATACCACAAAGTATCGATACTTTTTTCGTGTCCCTAATCACTAATCAGCAGTGTTGCCAGAACGTCTCAAAAGGGACGATTTTTGTCCGTTTAAACATTTTTACGTCCCTTCGATGTCCGTTCATATATTCAGTCCCTTTTCAAATAGCCAACTACCATAAATTACTTTCTTATTATAAAAATGTATTTAAAATGCAAATAACAAAACGCAGTTTTAACAATTACAAAAATGCGTAAAACTTTAGTAAAAACGAAACGCGTGGCGTGTGAATGCAATGGAGATGATGTGCCATCTAGTGATGGGTAACTCATCATTTTTACATGAGGTTGAGGGAGTACCTCATTTTACCTCGCGAGGTCCTCACGAGGTACCCCTCATTTGAGGCGAGGAGTCGTACGTCAGCGTATTCGCCTCACGAGCCGAGCCCGAGCCGAACTCAGCCGAATTCAGCTGATAGTCCGAAGCAGCGGGGCGGACGGGTGCGTCGACTCATAAGTACTCACGATTCCGATTTTTACGTCTCCCTCATACACATAACTTTCTTTCGCTCATAAATTTTTGATCGTCAAATAAACGAATCAATGATACTTGATTACCAATCTAATGATGATGTTTTTAGAGTTCATAGTAATAGCTGCTGTAATGTTTACTGTGTTTTCAAAATTTCGAGACCTCACCTCACTCATTCTATAGCTCACTCAATCACTCAATACTCTACTCACTCACGAGTACTCGCGTCAATAATATCAATGTCAAAATTTTTAAGTGAGGGAACGAGTGAGGTGGTTCAATGTTGAAATTCAAGTAACTCTTTCAATTTGCGATCACGAGTACCTCAAACGAGGCACCTCATGAGTGAGGGACACATCTCTAGTGCCATCCTTTAAGCCTTATACGGGAGAAAGTGGTTTATGCTCCCAAGAGAACTCAGCCTGTTTTCAAGTTATAAGTACAAATCAAAACGTTTCCTTACACAAAATTTCTCATAATATATGTATGTATTAATGTACTCACAAATTATTATCATCATTTTAAAATTATTGTATCATTAGCTTCCGCTAATTATAGCCTATGTTACCCAGTGATAATGTAGCTTTCTAACAGCAAAATATTTTTTCTTTTTTTAATCGGTCCAGTAGTTTTTAAGTTTATTCGTTACATAAGGAATACAAATCTTTCCTCTTTATAATATTAGTGTAAATGTAGATGTCATAGCATCATTGTAGTATGTAAGAATTTTTTTCTGTAAAAAAATATATTTTTTCTTGAACGGCTCGCCGCACAGATAAACCCTGAGAGGTTTTCGTTGTGAGGCTAAAACGAAAATGTAATAGGTTAAGTGTTTTAGAAATAAATAAATAATACTTGTGCTGTGATATTATGTAAATTATGGTAAAGTATGTTTATATTATCATATTAGATCAGTGCTAGAAGTGCTATCTCTGAGGTTTTTCAGTCAGGAAGATTATGCACGAGTTGGTTTTCAACTCTGATCTTGTTATTTCTATCATACGCCTCCAATCTTTAACAAAAAACGAACTAAAATTCAACAAACACAAAATAACCTATAAAACGTTCGTAATTTAGTGACTATTCCACTAAAACTGTTTTTTTAACAGTGGTAGACGCTTCTCCTGTCCTTAGCTCGTCTTTTAATAGTGCTACACTTCAAATCTAATACATAATTATCTAGTTTTCGTATAATTTGTGATCGACACAAAAGTAAACATAAACACAACAATGGTGGATTAAAGACGTACAACTGTGCTGCCACCTGTTATGAGCTTTCAGTTTTTGACCTCATTTCAGACCACTGGTGGCGAATATCGCCGGCCATCCTTTTTTCACGCGTAGTAATCCCGTTTCGCTTGCGTGTACCTTCCACGCACACAAACAACCACAATCATTCGGTTATTCAGCTGAATTCATTACGTACGAGTTACTACGATGCTCGTCGGTGTGTGCTTTAAAATTGAGTTTTTGTTTTGCAAGTTTCTTTCATTCAAAACATTTATAATAATACTGTTTTAGCAGTAGTTTTAGTGGACAGATACTGAGGAAGACACGAAGCGACAAACGAACTTGCTGTATGTACCTCTTGCCTTTTTAGGTATACTTTTTTCTCATTCAATCGTAACAAATTTATTTCTCCAGTCGTCCTTTTTCTCCAAAAATCGTTCCATTTCAGGAAGTGAATCGTCCGAAAGTCGACGCAGGTACTGGCAACACTGCTAATCAGTCTGTCAGTGTCTGTAGCAATTTCGTCAGGTTTCGTTTACCTATCACTTGAATAGATTTGTGATTTGAATTAAATATTGCTTAACTGTAAATAAAAAACCGTATAAATGGCGAAAAATACTTCTAGTTCTGCCTTTCGTAAGATCGATATCGATCAATATAATGAAGATAACTTTAGAGAAGATGAAGCGGAACAATCCATACCCACTGGACCGGATGAGGGAGAAGTTTGCACTTTACTAAATCAATATCCTTTTTAAATAATGGAATAACACTCATTTGTAATAAAACACAAGAGCGACCTTATGATAAAAACTGTACTTCTGATACTGTACTTTATTTCACGTATAACATTCATTTTCCTTCTGTAACAACTCATAATATGAATCATCCTATTTTATCAGTGTGCGTTTTATGTATGTATGGATATTCAGTTCATGTTTCGTTGTTGTAAATATGATTTAAATAACGTAACGTCCATCGAAACTTAATTCAACCTAGTGTTTATCGAAAATGGTGTAAGACTTAAACAGACCATCAGTCTGTTGTAGTCCTACAACTTTTAAATGTTCTGCAAACAACTTTGCTAGGTTTGTTTTGGGATTCTTCTAAATAACTATTCAAAACCGAAGAATCCGTGGTGATTTGACTTTTGTTAAACTTGAACCATCTTATTACAAAACAATGTTCTAACCAACCGAGCGGTCCAAGCGTAAACCTTTGAGCCCATTTTGATATTTCGAACTTTATTTCGATTGAACTAAACTACTAATACAAAACTGACCAGAATAGACTGCTTTAAAATTAGTTTTTGTATTTAAAACTTGAAATTTGTCAGAATAAAGTTCAAAATTCTAAAATGGTGTAATGATGTAAACCTTGGTTGGTAACTAAAGATAATCCTTGTTCAAGGCCAAAAAAGTTTCATACTACTGCCAAATATGGCCATTATTATGTTTGATATCCTTAACTCTACAATACAGGTCGGTATATTGATGCCCTGAAAATTGTATTGAACAATGCACCAGTAGGATCAGCTAATCAGCAAATTAAAGTAAGTCATACTTGTATTAATTAGTCCAGACCTTATCATAATTAGAATGTTTTCATTCAACTTCAAAATATGCCCAGGAGGTCCATGGTTAGTCATGTTCTTGTTCATGTTAGGCAACAAAGTTAATTAATATCCTTACATATTATAAAACAAAGTCCACCGCCGCATCTGTCTGTCTGTCTGAACATGATAAACTCAAAATGTACAGAATGGATTTGCAAACGGTTTTCACCAATGGATGGAGTGATTCATGCGGAAGGTTTTAGTGTATAATTCATTAACGTTTTGTGTAAATTGGCTGAAATTTGACGATTATTGTTGAAGATATCGGAAAAAATCATGCCGACTGGGAACTTTAATGGCGTGCGCTGCGGAAATCTTACATAAAATTTATGTTCTACAGTATTGTTCATCTTAAAAAGTTCAACAAAAAAGTCCGCGATAGCATATGTCTATCTTCTAAGGATGACCCACGATACCCATTTTATCTTTCAGAATTTGATAAAAATTTCATTGTTATTTCCGAAGCTATTTTCACCGGTATTATATTAATCCTTATCCAATAAACTATGTTACTTAAATTGAGCATTTAATTTAGATTAAAATATGCTTTGACATCGTTTCATTTAAATGAATGGTTTAAAAGATATCACAGATTAAAAATTATGCAAAATAATTATGACTTTTGACCATTTCCTCGGCTATTAGGTATGTAATCCCGGTATCGCTAGTACGTTCTCGTGGGATATTTTTCGACATCCACGCGGGCAAAGCCGCGGGCAAAAGCTAGTTACAAATATGTGTAGAATAATCTATACTAATATATGTATGCAGCATGTAAGCTGAAGAGTTTGTATATTAATATAGATTTTTACTACATGTGGAAACTTGTAATTGGCCATATTTTGTTTAAACTATTACTTATTGTGTCCGTTTAGCTGTAAGTTTTCCAAAAAATAAATAAATAAAAATAAATCTATTTAATATATAAAACTGAAGAATTTGTTTGTTTGAACGCGTTAATCTCAGGAACTACTGATCCGATTTGAAAAATTATTTCAGTGTTAGATAGCCCATTTATTGAGGAAGGCTATAGGCTATATATCATCACGCTAAGATCAATAGGAGCGGAGCACCAATGAAGGTTTCAAAATCGGGGGATTTCCTTTTGCGAGCTTCCACTGCGTGCGCTGAGTTAAAACGGTTAAAGTTTCGCAAAAATCATGTATGACAGAATTGTTCCCCTTTAAAATTAAAAAAAAAAAGTCCGCAACAGCATTTATCTATCTTTTAAGGTTGGCTTACTATAACCTTTTTTATGCTAACCAAATTTGTTCTAAAATAATGCATTATTTGCGAAGGTGTTTATAATATAAACATGATATTAATCCTTATCCAAATAAATACGCTCAAAGTAACTATTCCACGCGGACGAAGTCGCGGGCAGAAGTTAGTGCAACATATTATTATACTGGTTGTAAATAGATAGAATACCTACTCTATATTATTTAAATAAATCTATTTGTGTCACCTTATTTAAAATAGATTGGTCAACAGATTGTTATTCTAAGTACAACCTAAGTAGTTAAATATGAAACAGGTGTGATGTTATGTTATGTGTATAGTATGTTCATACATTCATCTAAGATGTTTTCTTTTCAGGATAATGCACTGCAACTAACTTTGAAAGTCTTGCTTGCTATAAAGTCTACTCAAATCGAAGAGGCGGTCGGAAACCTGTGTTTGGATGACGTAGACATTCTGATGAAATACATTTATAGAGGATTTGAATTCCCCACTGAAGGATCAAGTGGACATCTATTGCTATGGCATGAAAAAGCATTTAATGTTGGTGGATCCGGTTCCATAGTCAGAGTATTGTCTGATCGAATGAGAGTTTAATTTTCTTCTTACAGTATTTAATATTTGAAACTTGTTAAATGGTTTTTTGTATGTCATATAATATTATTTTCAGTCACAAAATCTTGTTTGTGTGCATGTTTTTTGTATACTTAAATTCTAATTCTTAGTGCAGAGTAATGAAGGCACAACTACTGGAGCCATTGTTGATGTAATTTGTGCAGATAAGCTCCTGTAAATAGATAAATTGTATGAAAGATGTTATCACATTGCACATAAAGAATTAAAGCCACACCTCATACTAGAACCTACCTTAAATAAAACATAACATTACAAAACAGTGAATGTTCAATATCCTTTTTTTTTCCTTGATTTATTTAAGTAAAAGTCAGGTAAATAAATTGTTTATCAAATTGACATACTACGTCGATTTTGCGCAAAAATTTTCTCTCGCTCTTGCAGCTTGCGTTTTCTAACACTTTGCTGCATAATTAATTAAGAATTTCCCCACCGCCGTATCTCTACGTTGACGTCGTGATGGGGCTTGCGCGCTCCGAACTATTTAGGTCTGTGCCGGTAGAGTTTACTTTGCCGGAACAGGCCTGGGATTAGGAGCCAGACCAAGAGAGATACAAAAACCCGCAGGGCAGCATGTGGCGAGCTGTTGGGCAGTAGGGACCCCACGAACCCTATCTCCCGGGAAAAGTCTTGTTCCTCACCTCTGGCTTGCCTTTATTAGCCGGCTGGAGTGAATACGGACGAGGAACGGAGCTCCCACCTCATTCTTGCCTTAATTGGCCGACTTGAGTGGAGACTCTCAAGAGCAAACGTGTTCGGAGGAAGGAAGTATTCCAGTAAGATGCTGGTAGGGATCTTGACCGTACTTCCGGGATTGCCCTGATAGCCGTGAAATACCTCTCCACTCCTCATGAGCACCTCAGGACATATTGCCCCTTGTCGATACGACACTTTGTGCTAGCGACCGTTTTCGGAGGCCCATTATTGAGTGTGCAAGTCAACCCCTGCCAGTTTCCTGTGTATTTTATATAAAACATTGGTCCGGCAGGGGCCATAGTCTTTCCATAGTTCCAGGTAACCAATCCATTATAGCCACCCAAATCCATAGCCCAATATGTTTTGTTTCCATGTTCTGCAATAGTCCTACACCAACCGGGGGTTGTCCGTGGGTGCACTTGTATAGTGCAAACAGGGATAATCGTCGGTTGGTGCCTCAAGCCCTCAACACTTAAAAATGTCTAAGGGGCCTCTGCGAGTTGGCTTCGGCCCCTCGTACGTTTTCCAAAGGCCCGGGACCAATGGTCCCGAGATTTGTTAAAATATAAAAAATAATATTAATATCCCCACCGCCGTATCACTACGTTGACGTCGTGGTGGGGCTTGCGCGCTCCGAACTCTAGGCCTGTATTGTTGGGATTGTTCTGAAAGCCGTGGAATACCTCTCCACTCCTCAAGCACCTCAAGAAATGTTGCCCCCTTGTGGCTACGACACTGTGCTAGTGACCGTTTTCGGGGGCCCATTATTGAGTGTGCACACTCAATAATGGGCCCCCGAAAACGGTCACCCCCTGCCATTTTATCCGTGTACATTTAAACATTGATCAGGCAGGGGCCATAGTCCTTCCATAGTTCCAGGTAACCAGTCCACTTTAGCCACCCAAACCCATAGTCCAATATCTTTGTTTCCATATCTTACAATAGTCCTACAACAAACGGGGGTGTTGTCCTTGGCTGCACTTGCATAGTACGAACAGGGATAATCGTCGGTTGGTACCTCATTTCATTAGAAACGTCTAAGGGGCCTCTGCGAGTTGAAAATAATAATATTAATTTAAGAATTTCTGGAAACAAACTGGTAGGTGAATCCTTAAACGGGCCTACCAGTGAGTGTTGATGGTGAGACGGATGCGGGACGCATAGCCAGCATTTTTAAAGAACACTGTGGTATCTTCCTCATTAGCAGATGCTCGGTGTACGGATGAAGCTAAAGTGCCGGCGGTGTTTCCTCTTGGGTTTACTGCTAAAGAGGTGAAGAATGTGGTAGGAAGTTGTCGAGAGGGAAGTCATGATGGACTTGAGAATCTTATACTAAGTACCTAGGTAGGTATAAGAAGTCTATGGTCTTAAAATAACATGGTAAATCTATCAATATTGTGCGTACAAACTTATATTTGCAGTGGGAATGTATGGGAGAACATGTATTTCAACTTACAATGTTAAGTTTGTATTTGGGATAAATTCATCCCAACTACGGAACCCTTCACTGTGCGTAGTCCGACACGCACTTGGCTGGTTTTTCTTTTTGCTCGCTTCCTAAGAGCCGTTGCGTGATGCTAAATAGCCTATAACCTTCCTCAAGAATTGGGCTATCAAATGCAAAAAGATGTTTTCAAATCCAACTGGTAGTTCCAGAGATAAGGATGTGACTCAGGCTAGCAGGACAAATAATAATAAAAGGAGGGAAGTACGCTATCTTCATACAAACCACCGCGCGCGGCTAAAATCTCGACCCGTTTCTCAGTGCGCTAGTCGGGGCTAACGCCGCACAAGGTTCGCGCGTCACGGCTTTTTGGCACCGCTAAATGTATGAAAAATGAGTGATAATCGCAGGAGAAATTATTGCTGTGTGTTTGGGTGTCTAAATAATTCATCGATTCCAGAGTTGTCTCTGTTCAGATTATCTACTGAACAGGAAAGGTAACCAAGTCACTTATTCTAGCATATAATTTTTACTTGATAATGAGATTTGTTGTATTAGTTATCTATCAGATAGACGAAGTAGGCAGGTTTACTTTCCCACTAAAATGTATTATAGTTATATATAGTTATGTATAGCCATTGCTTTAATGGCACGTAAAATTTTATCGGAGAGGCAACCGGATGGCGAGTGGTAATCTGGGTATTGAAGTGATACCGAACTCTCCCGTACCGTCCGAATGGCAAAAAAAAAATACTAGATACAATAAATAAGGTATAAACTTCAAAGCAACCGAATTTTCAAACGGTTGCCTCGTCAAAAAAAATTAGGTTTTGCCCCCCCACATATATCTCCGCCCCCATCCATTTGGGGTCCATTCGGACGGTACGGGGGAGTTCGGTATCACTTCAATACCCAGATTACCACTCGCCATCCGGTTGCCTCTCCGATAAAATTTTACATGCCAGTGCCTTAAATATTAGGTACCTACTTTTGATCTGTCAATTGATATGCCGCTAATGCTTTGTTTACGTTTAGTCATGCCGATTTCTCAGTATTATAGGTACCTACTGTAGTAAAGTAACTAAGTACCTACTTACAGATATAAAATCGTAATTTCAAATATTTGACGAATTGTGAATCAGAACAAGTAAGAGAGTAAAAAATCTAATAAAAATATATGCTGTAGATGTCAAAAAACACTTCAACTAAAATTGGTTTGAAGGAGATATAGTTAGCAGTTTTTGAGATATAGCACTTTTTCAAAAACCGCTAATATAACTTTGACATTCATACAAACACTATGAACATCATCGTTTAGGTAAAACCGACCTCACAAACCCTGAACCCAGACAACACATAAGTAAAAAAATAGAACTTCTCGGCTCTTACCAATTTCTAGGCACTGAATTAAAATTTAGTTAAAAGTGACAAACAACTCTGAGATAGGCAAGTATGGTAGGCAATTATATCGCGGATTGGGCCAGAGATAGCCTACTAGGAACTCCTTATACTATGGACAAATCTTCAAAATAGCTCGCATTTAACTAGGTCAATAGGGCACTTTATGTGACGGCTAAACACCCTTATTTCAGAATTTGTGACGCTACAGAATCTTAGATAATCGATCGAAAACGTATCCAGCCAGCTTAAAAAACCACTTTTCGCTGGTCTCTCAATCTCGGTACTTAACGGAAGTGATTTTGACGACGTTTTGCATATTGCAACGTTGCGACGTTTTGCAACGGGCATCACATATCGAGCTAAAAGTTTTGTGATACGTACAGCGGTTTAGTAGAAAAATGCAAAAATCTGTGTCCAGCCAGCTTGAATTTACGTATAAAACTTCTGGCTGGCACTTCCGAATCTCAATAATGGGAGCGTTTTCGAATTTGGTTCCTTTACTAACATTTAGTGACGCAATGTGTATGTGTAAGTAATGTGTAATAACGTTTGATTTATGGCGGCACATGTAAGGGTTTACGAGAAATCAATAAAAACTTATGTCCAGCCAGCCTGAGTTCAAACTGTCTGAACACATGTATCTCCGCTGCCCGATGATCTACGGCCTTCGAAATGTGTTCACAATTTTGTGACGGGGACGGGACGATAATGATAACCTGAATTTGTGACGGAGAAACTTTGAGCAGTTTCAAAGATATTGATCATTTTCCCATACAAACATCTTAATATTGTGAGGTGACCATAATTTTTACATAAATAAAGGATTTCATTTTAATCGACTAATCGGCCGGTAGGAGTCACGCCTGCTTTGTATTTGATTTTCCCGTGGGATGAAAAATACCAATACCTACCTACTAAAAAGAGTAGGTAGGTATCTGCACGTAAATAATCAATAACATTAAAAAATCCCCCTCCCTCACTTCTACACTTTTGTCTTCTACTGATTTAAATACCTACAGTTGTTCGTATTAGTAGGTATCACCAATACACGGATTTTCGTGAAAAGAAAACACCTTAAAATATACTTAGCTAGTCCTACATAAAAACCTACAATATTGGTAACCCTACTGCAGTGTTTGTATGGGAAAATTTAAATGATCAATAACTTTGAAACTACGTAAAGTTTCTCCGTCACAAAATTTTGAACATATTCGATGGCCGTAGATCATGAGGCAGCGTAGATACATGTGTCCAGCCAGCTTGAACTAAGGCTGGCTGGACATTAAGTTTTTATTGATTTCTCGTAAACCCTTAAGGCTTGTGCCGCCATAAATCAAACGTTATTACATATACACATTGCGTCACTATATGTTAGTAAAGGAACCATATTCTAAAACGCTCCCGTTATTGAGATTCGGAAGTGCCAGTCAGAAGTTTTTATACGTAAATTCAAGCTGGCTGGACACAGATTTTTGCATTTTTCTACTAAACCGCTGTAGGTACGTATCACAAAACTTTTAGCTCGATGCCTGTCACAAATTTATGTGCCGCCCGTTGATATGCAAAACGTCAAAATCACTTCCGTTAAGTACCGATATTGAGAGACCAGCGAAAAGTGGTTTTTAAGCTGGCTGGACACGTTTGCGATCGATTATCTAAGATTTTGTAGCGTCACAAATTCTGAAATAAGGTTGTTTAGCCGTCACATAAAGTGCCCTATTGACCTAGTTAAATGCGAGCTATTTTGAAGATTTGTCCAGCCAGCCTGAGTCACATACATAAGGTGCAAAAAAAAACAACTCTCTCGATTATAGGCACGTAAATATACCTATAGTTATATAAGCAATAACAACCGACTTCCAAAAACAAAGTGAGATAGGTAGGTACCTATAACTATAGTTAGCAATTTAATTTTAATTTTCCGTATGATAGGTACCTACCCCAATCACAATATGTACCTATACTGTTCGTCATTGAGAACTTTCGTGGGGTTATTATACGCTATTTCAAAAAACCGATCCATAAACCGAACCCTCACGGAATACAATAATAGTACCTACCTACTCAAGTACGTAGCAAAATAGGTACCTACCTACTTAGTAACTGCAGTTGTGGATTGTCGAATACTTACTGTTTTCCTGTCTATTTCATTCTGGTTAATCAGCAATATTTAAATGATAAATTCATATTTGATAAGGGTAACCCTAATAGCGGTTAATCATTTATACGGGATAAAGGTCTTACCAGGTAAACTTTAAACCCGAATCGGTCCCCAGTCTAAACATCTTAAGAATGTTCACGATTTGAATAGCTCTGAATACGGTCACAATGACTGCGAGTCTGACCACTTCTCTAGCCTGCTGAAGAAAGTAATTGGACGGTCGCAGCGTCGAACGTAAGCCTGTCTCTCGCCCAGAGAGAATGTGCGATATATAAGCAACTAAGCTGACTCGCCATTCGGTAGTTTTTTAACTGCGCCGCAGACGCACACTCGTACGACATGGAAATACCGGTTAGTAAACAATTCAATTGCTCTCATTGCACTTACCACGATTGCGCTCATTTTTTTTTTTTTGTTTAGTCTCTAAAGCTGTCGATCTTATGTAACTTCTTATATAATACCTACTTCCTGTTTTTACACTAGGTGTTACGTAGGTCAGGAAAAAAATGATTACAGTTGACAATATAGTTGCAGACTTATTAATGCAACACTTCCATCAACTGTTACGAATTGTTTATAGGGTGGCAGAGACATCGACGCGCAAACTGTAGGTACCATGAATTCAGTAGGTACATGATCTTAGACCCGTAGCGTAGAAATTTTCGTCGGTTTAAAAAAATATATCGGCTGCTTCATACAAAAGTGCAATGTCTACGCGGAAAAAATGGAAAAGCAATTTTTTTTTAAATAACCGACGTAAAATTTCAGGGGACGAGAATCATGTAAGTACTGAATCCATGGTAACAGGTTGCGCGACGATGTCCCTATCACCCTGTATAACTGTAAATTCACTACAAGTGTTAGGTATTGGGTTTTCCCATTTGGAATTTCTCAGTCGCAGTCCAGAGTCTGGATTTATGCCCGGTTGGCAATAAAAAATATGCTCGCACCCTTACGTGGGACTTAGACAAAGACAAAACAAGCATATTTTGCTTATTGTGCCACACTGGTCACACCTCTGCCTAACCGGGGAAAACAGGCTTGATGTTATGTTACCTAAGGCTATATATATTACATAACTTAGGATGGCAATGGCATTGGGTGTAGGTTTTGCTTTCATGAGTGTAGGCTATACATGCTTTCGGGACAGGATAATATATTTTGAAAATTAAGAAGTGCGCATTATTTAGGTAGGTAGGTACTAGGATTTTGATCGAGATCGAATGAAAAAAAAATGCACTTTTAAAAACTGCCTATTTTTGTATTAATATTTTTTTTATTCTTCCAGAAATTAATAATATTGCTGTGCTGCTCGTATTACGGGTTTGCATCACAATATTCACACCACGTCCAGACTATACCTGTGGAAAACTATGAAACTGAATTGCAAGTTCTCGGTGAACATGTCGAAATTCCTGAAACCCCCGTCAGAGTGATAAAAATCACGAAAACTGTAGCTGTCAAGGTACCAGTGCCATATCCAGTGAAAGTGATCGAAAAAGTACCCTACCCCGTTCACATTAACAAACCTTACCCAGTACCCGTGCCACAAATAGTTAAAGTTCCCCATGTTGAATCTCCTCCGAAAGTGCACGCACACGAACCGCACGGTAGCCAAGGAAGCCAAAACGACTATCCTAGCAATTCTTATCAGGTGCAAGAAGCACATTCCCGTGACGGACCTTCAAACGAAGACTCTTACGGTCCTGAAATTCAATCCTACAATGGAGGAAACTCAGGTCATAGCCAAAATTTTGCACCATATAGTGATGAGTATTCTTCGGAGGGATCCTCTGGTAATTCTTACGGAGCACCGGCAAGTAGCTATTATGGAAATGCCGGCGGGAATGATGCAGAATCTTTTGAATCCAAAAATTATGATCAAGCTATAAAAGATTACCTTCATAAAATGAACCCAAGCGGAGATAGCGCTGGGCTCAAAACTTTTAACTACAAGTAAATTAGTTTTATATAAAACTTTGTAGGAACGTACCTGACTGGACTGTTTATATAATAGTTTTACGTTTATTTCCTGTACATAAATAGTTTGACTTGTGAGTGTGACTCGTATGAGCGGCTTGTTCAAACAGTAATATTATTGTTTACTTAGTCTATTTTTGTTATTTTATTGTTGTTGCTAGATGTGTATAGCGTGTTGTTAATTTTTCAATAAATTATTACAAATAAATAATATCGAAATCCATTTATTTTCAATTGTCATTTTCATGATTATCATCACATCTAAGAAAAATGTTTTAAAAATACAGACATTCATACACAAACTCACGCCTTCTTCCCATGGGACTAGACAGAAACTACAGAACGCCACCTACTACGACCACGATCCTTAAACTAATCCTACGTTTTAAAACTGTTACCCTAAAAGGACTTATGCAAAGAGAGCGTATGTAAATACCTTTCACAGCATGGCAACACTAATAACAAATACATTATTTTTTTATTATTTTTTGAACGCATAAAGTACTTACTAAATGTGTGATGGGAAGGTGTACTTAGTCCTTTTTTTCGCATAATGTTACAAGCTACAATGAATAAGTTGTATAATGCCAAATAACGTTACATCGTCAACACTTACCATTCTATTTTCTTGTAAAGAACTTTTTTTTTATCTTAGATAAATATATTAACCTAGATTTACGTAACTAAAGTATAATATCTATATATTAGCCAAAGGCAAGGAATGGTAACAACAGTTACACAAATCT
Organism: Agrochola lychnidis; assembly: GCA_963680765.1. Classification (NCBI taxonomy): domain Eukaryota; kingdom Metazoa; phylum Arthropoda; class Insecta; order Lepidoptera; family Noctuidae; genus Agrochola; species Agrochola lychnidis. The sequence continues at coordinate 13,839,700 of OY796858.1, forward strand.
ATGAAAAAGGATTACGAAAATACGTTTCCACATTTGATTTGCAACATACTTAATAAAAATTATATCAAAAATTAATAAAAAATTACTTAAACAACTTAATTTAAAAAGGAGAAAAGAAAATCACACATTTTCCAGCATTTTCTTGATCCAAATCGCCGCATTGTTCATCAACGAATTGTTCGTCAATGATAGGATCAACTTTAATGATGGGTCGCACCACCTCGGGCTTCTCATCCTCGTCCGACACATACATCCGAGTCAGGTCGGAGGCGACTGATGCCGTCTCGCACGCACTGGGAACAATTCAGAAATTAATTATTAACGTTATCACTCGACCTGTTTCCCTGTACGTTCTTATATTTGAATTCTATTTATATGTTACTGTAACACATAAATGAAAGTTCATGAAGTCCAGGAACTAAACATGTCGCCGAACACGTTTTTTACGAATGTAACAAGTAAAAAAAATATTTTTTTATCATACCTATAATGTTCGGAGTCAGGGACGGGCAAATTAAAGTGCGACGTTTCTTGTTTGATGCTCATGATTGTGGGCATCATGAGGGCGGCGCCGGGGAACGCGGCGCTGGTGACGGCAGCCGCGACGGCCGCCGGCGCAGTACCCAGCAGCAGCGGCGGCACCGACACTTCCGCGTCTTTCACAGGCAGTTGCATAATGATGTCCGACTGAGTGTCTTCATCGTTTTTAATAATAGTACTAAAAAAAAATAGGACACGTTTTTTTAAGTGACTTGTCACCGCTTGTCAGATTTGGAATGAGATAGATTTCATATAAAAAAATACAGGGTCATCATCTGCCTAGCCTTTTCCCAACTATGTTGGGGTCGGCTTCCAGTCTAACCGGATGCAGCTGAATACCAGTATTTTACATGGAGCGACTGCCTATCTGACCTCCACAACCTAGTGACTAGGTAACACGATACCCCTTGGTAAGACTGATTGTCAGACTTTTTGGGCTTCTAACTACCCGTAACGACTGTCAAAGATCTACAAATGACAGCCGGGACCAACGGCTTAACGTGCTTTCCGAGGCACGGAGGGGACTTGGTATGTAAAGATGGTCACCCATCCACGGACCAACCGCGGCAAGCGTAGCTTAACCTGATCGATCGACCCGTACAGCTTTTATTACTTAGCCACAAGCCCCTCGCCATAAAAAAATACAGGGTGTGCTACAAAATGTATATAAACGGAGACAGCGTCGTATTCTTTATAATGTACTAGCTGACCCAGACCCAAACTTCGTTCCGCCTAACAGTCAATGAATGTGCATGTTTAGGATTTTAAATTTCTACCCTACCTCTACCTAGATATCAAAAAAGCCGACCCACACAAAATGTATGAGAACGTGAATTTTCTTCATATTTTTTTTTTTTCGTGACTTTTTCCATATTTTTCTCACCGTTTAAACCTTCCCTGGACTACGACAAACATTTCAAAACCAAAATTAGCTAAATCGGCCCAGCCGTTCTCGAGTTTTAGCGAGACAAACGAACAGCAATTGATTTATATATATATACTAGCGGACCTGACAGACGTTGTCCTGACCGAATACCGCCACCTATCGGGCCGATTGTGAATCTAAACCATTCCCAGATCCCCTTGAACACACACAAAAAATTTCATCAAAATCGGTCAGTCGTTTGAGAGAAGTTCAGTGACATACACACTCACAGAAGAATTATATATATAAAGATATATAGATGTAATTAGCGACCACGCTAATTAGTTCTTTTGCGCAGATTTAGTTTTGTGTTGGTAAATCATAATAGTGTACCAAATGAAATGTTATTTACATAGATGAACAATATACAGGATCATATTAACCTTTTAAGCGCTTGGCCAAATATCAATTGGCGTGCCCCTAGCGCGCGGCTAAAAATCGACAAAATAATACCTACAATAAATAAGGAGGAGCAATCGTTGTATCGATAAAAAAATAGTCAAAAAGTTTTTTATGTTTTTATTTTAAATCAGCCTCAATTTAACCACCCTAATCAACAGAAAGACAGACAGAGTCGTTAAAGTCCATACCTACGGATTTTAAAGCAGGTAGGTATAATATAAACGGGATATTTTTAAATGCACATCAAAGAACTTATCACCCATTCATCATCATCATTTCAGCCAAAAGACGTCCACTGCTGGACATAAGCCTCCCCAAGAGGGGGGTTTTGCTATAATCGCCAAGCTTGGTAGGCGGGTTGGCGGTAGCAGTATGAGAACGCTGCTGCCCATTCTCTAGTTAGTTCCTTAGTCGCCTACGACACCCACGGCAAGAAATGGGATGGTGCTATTCTTTTACGTCCGGCACCACACGGAACTTATCACCCATCAATTAAATAAGTTTTATAAAAACGTGCCTACGCCAGTCTCTGACAGACTTCGATTTATCTAACAGTGCCCGGCGCGTGGCGTCGTCATAACTCAAACGTGCCGCGCTGAGTGTCATCGCCGGAGCACAGTAAGAGACAACACCATAAGGAACTCGAGTGCGAGTGCCTGTCCGACTTGTAGGTACTGTCACAATACCTTTTTAATGGTAAGGACAACATTCAACACGGTTCCAAATTTGAACAATCAATCGGATATGTAGATAAGTAATATAGTAAATAACAGAATTACATCACAATATTTAAATAAAAACGTTTCTTACAAAAAAAACCAACCGACTTCCAAAAAACTACTACAAAGTAAAAAATAACTTACATTTCGGAAGTCGGTCTTTGGTTTTGTATTTTCATTATTTTCCACCGACTTCCGAAATTTAAGTTATTTTTTACTTTGTACTTAGTAGTTTTTTGGAAGTCGGTTGTTTTTGTTTTTTTGTAAAAAAGTTTTTATTTCTCGTTTTTTAGTGGATCAATTTGTAATTTGTCTAAGTTTCATTAGCCTAATGCCAACAGCTCATCACCTTTTACAAAATATTGCTTTTCCCGATGCAGGGACGTTCATCGTTGAGGAGTTCTCTTGGTACTTCACCAACAGCTCCACTTCTCCATATGCATTGTGACGAGCATAAATTGCATTGCAACCATATTAAAGTAATCGAATCGCAACCCGTGAAATACTTATTATTGAGTAGTTCCGGTGGCTATTTGTGGTCTTCATCATCAGTTCCACTTAACCAAATGGTGCTTTCCAAGAGCAACTGCACGAGTTACTATAAAAAAATACCCAAATCGCTATAGGTTTGCCTATAATAAGCCTGTGCCTATATAGTCTATAAGTTTATTGCATGTATCTCATATCTTTGTATCGGTGTATTCAATTTTTGGTGAGCCAAATAAAAATAATAATAATAATATTTGAAGAGTTCCCTCGATTTGTCTGGGATGCCATCATCAGATCCTAGTTTCCTTATCATGGTACTACCCTTGGGATATCTCCTTTCCAATAAAAAAAGAATCATCAAAATCGGTTCATAAACGACGAAGTTATCCGCGAACACACATAAAAAAACTCCTCAGTAGTCATTGTTGAAAAGTGACTATTTTATCGATAATGTGTGTACCCACGAACAACATTATCCATTCGTTTGATCCGCTTGTGACGTAGGCAATGGTCGCATTAATGCGACAGCCGCGCTAGACTAACTAGAGAAATTTGTTGCAAACATAAGCGTCTAGGGATGGGAACTAACGTGAAATGTTATCATAATACAAAGATCCTGAGGGATATTTTTCTTATGAAAAACAAGGAAAAGAATTCATAACACAAAGCAATATGTTAAATAAACTTTATTTCGTATGACACTGTTTATTTTATGCTGAAAATGATGCATTATACCTGATTATTTAACTATTTGTTATTTAGTTTTTAAAATGCGCATTGCATTGTATCCCATCCCTATGGTCGTATATATGCGACACGCGCGTTACACACCGAAGAAAAGTCCTAGCTGTATTTACGTATTTTTGTTTAAGCTTTTTCAAAACTTAGAGCGACGAGACATAATTTTAAGTAATTGTTTTATAAAATACTAGCGGACCCGACAGACGTTGTCCTGTCAAAACATTGTCCAGCGGACAAAATTGTGAATCTAAACCATTCCCAGATCCCCTTGAACACACACAAAAAATTTCATCAAAATCGGTCCAGTCGTTTGAGAGAAGTTCAGTGACATACACACTCACAGAAGAATTATATATATAAAGATATCTATTTAGTAATGGTTTTAGTTGTACCACGCAGTTAATAGGACGAAAATTGAACGAAAAAATCATACTTGTTTTCTGTCGCAGAAATACGACACGCGCGGTAGGGGCACGGAAATATTTGTCGCATAAATGCGACACAAGCGGTCAAAAGGTTAAATTAGGTAGCGAAACTACGTAAACGTGATGGGATATCGATATTTGAGCAGACATGCCTGAGAAATATTTCTCGACGGCATGAAGCCAAGTCAAAAGGCCCATGGGCGGCTTTAAACTCTGACACCAGGTTAGTCACTAACCACACGAAAAGAAGGAGAAGATATTTGATCATGATAAAACAAAAATTGGGTTAAAACTTAAGTACTTGAATATAAGTTGAGAAAATCATTTCTGTTTGTTTTGACACCCATCACGTCAATCACAGAAAAAAAACTGGTCAAAAAGAAATCTGTGTTATTTCTCATTGAGAAATAAATTTACTGCCTCGTTGGGCTAGTGGTCTCAAGCACTACAGCTGAGCGTGAGGTCCTGGGTTCGATTTACAGGTCGGGCAGTGTTATTGGGTTTTTCCATCAGGAATTTCTCAGTAGCAGCCCGGATTCTGGATTTGTGTCCGGTTAATGACAATAGGCCTGCCCCCTATAAGTAACATGGGACTTAAATATAACTGGCGAAATGTGGGTACAATCTGCCTAACCTTTCGGGGATTACATTCGTGATGTTTATAATTTTTAATACACATAACATAAATGTGTATTAAACCATAAACGGGGTGGGAGGACCCACTATACCCATTGATTTAACTTGTTACTACTGTTGTAAAATCTTCCGCAATATTTAAGCTGCATTTATAAGCTAAATCACAAGTTAATAATTGACCATATTAATTAAATTATTTTATAAGCATATTCTCTTTACCTTCCCAAGTTGAGAGCTATTTTGTACTCTTGTGATTTTTGCACCACTTCCAACCAGTTGTTCTTATCGACATCACCACTATCCGAGTTAAACGAAGAGCCAGGCCTGAAACAATATTTATTTATATAAAAAAAAAATAAGACTTGATGATACAATGTAAATGTTTAGTTTTGTGTTTCTTCACGAATTATAAGTCTGACTTCTTGCACATCTATGCGCAAGGAATGCTACAAACAACAGTAGTTCAAAATTGAGTCATTCATAATTCCGCTAAACCACCAACTACTAACACCTTCATTAAATTAAAATGTACAAAAAAGTAGGTACTTGATTCTCGGGACACGCCGACCGTTTCGTGCTGAGCAGATGATTAGGTAAAGTTAACCGCATATTATGGGCCTACCACACGCACAAGCTTTTCCACGGTTTTGCTTGCGCAGGCCGGTTTGCACACTGAACACCGTGTACAAATCGGCGAGTTTTACCAACCACACGCACGGTGTTCCATGTACAAACCGGCCTGCTTAGGCAAAACTATGGTGATGCTTGAGCGTGTGACATCCGATTCAAACGAAGTTCCTTTCGCCTGTGCTTTCACTGTATATGTATTAAGTGCCCTATTACATTTCTTACGCAAATTCATGGTTTTTGACGTTGTAATTTTCAGCAGCCGTAACATATTTTAATTTAATTATTTGATTATGAATAACGATAGTGCCATTTCTCTTGTAAGTTGGAGTTACAGATTTTAATTTTTCTTTGCGTGAAATTTAGTATAAATAATTTACGCATCGCGCTGTCGCGTCGCGCCTGTCTACGGAAGCCTTAGCATGGAAGGGGCATAATACATTTTCGTTACGTGACGATTTCTACCAGTCAACTCCTATCGCAAGCCGCGTGAAAGAACTTCGCTCCAAAAACCGCCCTTACTGCCACGACATACACGCGCTGTCAATGACAAATTGTTACCACGGATTTGCTGTTGCGTAATAATGGTTGATAGGTATAAAAAAAACGAATATAGGAAAATTATACTCACATTGGTGTGAAGTTGACCATAGTGGCAAGGTGTTTCTGTTTGTGTATTTGATATACATTTTCTGGACTCACTATCATAGTGATATCTTTTGTGATATCAGGCAACAGTAGTAAACTGTCTTGTTGCATTGAGTTTGAAACGCTCCTGTCCGATATATCATTTATAGAGAACTTAAGTTTAGCTGCAAAATACATTAAAATATCATAACCATGTTACTATTCAAACACAAAAGATGTCAGTCACTAGGTATATTTAAAGTCACAATATATAGAATAAAGGGTACTGAGCTACGAATGCATTAACTTACATTTATCTATCGGCGAAATATTTCCTGCTACATCATACAGAAAATCAGCAGACCAGAACTGGGGTATCCGAATGAATACTTTCCCGGAATCCACAGGCATGTGGAATCCCAGCTTATGCAGTAGCTGTAGAAACTTCAGATCCTTACAGATGGATGCTTGCTTGCAGTTCCACGGCACCAGTGGTACGGAGTGATTGAGAACTAGAAACATTTATAATATCTTAAATTAATTAATTCATTCAATGAAAATGAAATGATACACAATAGTATCTTATCATACGGAAGGTGAGTACTAAAGAACGATATTTCAGATTTTTGATGATATTTTGTATGGAAGTTCGTCATTTTTGCCGATGGGAAATGCCGTCGGGCACATAACTTGTGGTTAATAAAAATGAATGAATACCCACAAATTTTAACAGCCATCAATTAAATTAGATTGAGACCGTATGCTAAAGTAGAACGGACGATAGTAGATTACAAATATCGCAATCGCAACGAGCTCGCTGGCTTGTTGAAAACTGCCGGGATTGAATGGCGACGTTAGGCGATGCGTTGGTTCGAAACCACGTCAAGCCATGCTCTTTTTATATAAATATTCTTTAGGAATAGTCGTAACAAATTCAATGTTATTATAGAAGTATAATACTCGAGGAGTCCCGCTGTCTGTACCAAATTCCAAGTCGATCGTAAAGAACTAGTGAAAGTGCAATAAATTACCATAGTATGGCAAAGATCCCTATACTGATCAGAAAAGAGCTGATTATATTTAAAATGGATGAACAGATTTTCATGAACATAGCTAAGAACCACCCCGATTAAACCAGCTTTCTAATAAGAAAAACCGCATTGAGATCAGATATCAATAAGTTCAATATGTTGCTAGAGAGTCAAATCCAAAAACAAAACTTACGAAGGGAGTGATATGAGACTGGGGACAGTATGTGTAAATCATTCGATTTCTTCAATGTGGTTAACTTTATTTCATTTTCATCTGTGGAATTTTCAATTTCATTTTTTCTGGATAATTTATCCAAGTATATTTTAGCGTAACAGGTTTCCAATAATACTTTTTGCACCCAATCTAAAAACTTTGACTTTCCATCTTGTGTAAGCTGTTCACAAAGTTTATTTATTTCATCGTCTCTCATCTCTTTCATAACCTGTACACTTTTGATATTCCTGTCGGTTTCCCCTTTCACATATTTATCGTAATCTTCTTTGTTTATCAGATTCTGGGTATACAGCTCCTTAATTACAGAATCTCTCGATTTAATGATACCGTCTTCCTTATACAGCGTGATGATTTCTCCGACTACGTCAGGTAGAGCACTACACTGCATGTAATTCCAACTTAACGATGATAGTTCATCTTCCGACCACCTGCAGAATTATACAATAATATGAAATAATTATGCAATAAATTCTAAAAATTATGTGTTGTGATTGTGTTTATAAAAACATTCGAAATTTCGAACACAAGATATAAGAAAGAAAAATATTTTATTTGGGACACGCACAGGAAATACAAACAGTTATAACAACTAAAAAAGAGCATCTAAAACTAAAAATATTTTTCGAATTACCGAAAAGAAAAAAAAAAAAGCCAAAAAGGCACCTTTCTCAGCATAGGCTGCGATATTTAAAAAATAAATATCTCAGCATAGGCTGCCATATTTAAAAAATAAATATCTCAGCATAGGCTGCCATATTTAAAAAATAAATATCTCAGCATAGGCTGCCATATTTAAAAAATAAATATCTCAGCATAGGCTGCGATATTTAAAAAATAAATACCGCAGCGCTGGTATTCTGATAGGACCCGCTGTGATGCCACGGACACATAAATCCCACTATGGGATTACAAAATAAAATATAATATTACCTCAATTCCACCTTTCCTTTGGATGTGCAGCTTGCACTACTGTCAGCAGGATTTCTTTTTTCCACAGCCTCAGTCTCAGTGGTGTCTGGATTGTTTTGTGTCGCTGGAGTGACGATCGGCTTTGGTACGATCTCGACATCATCGAAATTTTCAATTTCAAGACGAAAGTTCGTCGTACTTTGTAGAGAATGGGGTTTTTTGATGAAAGTGTTTATTACATACTCAATAAGATCGGACCAATCCTAAAACACATAATGAAACACATCAAAACCAGAAGTGAGTGAGAAGTAAGACTTGCTTACAAGGCCTTATGACACGGACAACCGTTCCACTCAACTTGAACACCCAAGTCTATTTTACAAGATTTATATTTAGCTATAAATAAGCTAGCTGGAGGCATCATAGTAAAAAACATAATTATAAGTTATTTTTTGGACGTAGGTACTTGAAACTTGAGCTTCTTTGACACCCTACAAGAGTAGTTAATATCTTTGTATTATAATGTAATTGTAATTCACAACAAGTTCACCTCTACAATAGTTTATTAGGCTACCTATCGCTCTCTATGTTCGTCAGCAAAAAATATGGGTTAAAAAACTTACGTCACAAATCTCGAATTCTGATTTCCAAATGGAAGTAAATGTCTTCAAAATCTTTGGCTGGAATAAAGTGATCACGCTTTCAAGTTCTCCCCCCACATGATGCATCAGTGTAAATATGCAGTCGTTGACGAACTCTCCGTTAGCGGCGTAGTCCTCCAGCAGCAACCCGTACTGGTACATTATTTCAGATGTAGCAAACCTATTGGAAAGCATATCTTATAATAATAATTATTAATGTCTTATTTGTCTCAGAAACATTTAATAACAGGTAGGCGATATGCTTATTTACTTCATAAGGCTGATTAAATAATGATGGTTATCAATCATTATAATCATAATAGGGCTGCTGGAAATGGGAAATGAAATCATTTTTGAGGATACATACTGTCTGATATGATCAAGCATATTCGTGGAACCATTGTATTCCGGCAACTTCATTGCACCGTCCAAGAACATCAGCAATATGTGGTTTGTAACAATGACATCCTGAAACACAGTGTGACAAAAACATCTATTACCATACTCAGGGGTAACAAAGAAATGGCTTGCTATTGTATGTTTGCAAGAGTCCAACTACCCAAACAGTTTAGTTGATTGTACCTGTAGATATTGTTTCGAGTGATACTTCGGATTATAATGACGCAATAGCAACACAAGAAGTGATCTGAGCTCTTCAGTCTCACACATTTTAAGTTGTAACTTGAGAAGTGCATCTTGATCCTCGTTGCATATGTGTGGAAGCTTTTTGTAGACATCAATAGCTTGTATTATTTCCCTTATGGCCGTAACAACCTAAAAACATATAAAGTTTAGAATAGAAATCATTTTCTGAAGTAACGCCTGCTTTGATTTAATAACCTAATAACGATGATCTACGATTTAGAAGAGTTAGACACGAAATTAGGTAAATACCCTCCAAGGTTTCAGAGGAGATTCATGAACAAAAAGGAGATGTTTCATTTTCGGCCATAAAGTGTACGTTAATGTAAAAAAAGGAAAAAATTCCACGAATTGAGGAAAAATATTCTTTCCTGTTTATTCCCCTGATTAATTCGGCACAAAAAATAATAGTTTAACAAATTATTGCCATATTCTATTCATCATGGCGTCGTTTTACTTGCATACTGCTTTCGTCCAGAAATCATGTTACACTTAACATAATAATATCACGTAGACGTCATTTAAATAAATATGAAAGGCATGTATTTCTGTACTATATAAGATAGCTATCTTATACAACTTTTTTGATTAATTAGAAAGTGTGATTCATCATAAAAATAAAAAACTGCTTTTGTGGATTGTAGATTTGTAGGTACTTCTGGACGAAAATGGCTAGCTGTTGATGGTCGTATTTCTCCTGACAAACGTCAAACATTTACTGTTTTTATTTTGTGCCCAATATGTATTAGATATTATGGAAAAAAACAGTCTTTATTGTATTTAGGGGTTCGTTTCCCAGATTTTCTAAAGTGTACATGTTATGGCCGGAGTCCCATACAAAAATGAAACGTCTCCTTTGTTAATTATTTCTTGTTTGTTACAAATTATTGCAAGACATACTTTCAAGGCTATTATAATTATAACGTATATTCCGATGCATTATAAAGGTTTTCTGATATAAAATAATTAAAATTCCAAAATGATCTTCGAGTTTCGTCGCTAATTGTACCCTCAAAATGTTAACTCATCGAAATTATGTAATGAACATAATCATGATGTGGCTGACTGTACTCTAAAGTCTCGCGCACATTTGGGTGGGCCTTGCCTCATTGCAAAAATCCTTTCACATCACTATTCGTAGATTTTGTATAAACCATCGCAAATTGCAGGCGGGCCGCATCGCGCTTTTTTGTTTTTTTTTTGTAATACGATGCTCTGCGGTCCGACCCGAGTGTTATGTGCGCTTAGCTTAAAAATGTACATATAATACTTGTATATATGTCGCAGATGGATTGTTGAATCCGCTGTTTTACAAAACCGCTAGCTGTTTTACAAAATAGCCATTCAGCGAAAACAGTGATTTTAAGGACAATTTTAACATACAAGTTGGCAGAGTTTGATGAAAGTTAGTCCAAAAATAATTAATAGCCAAGTAACTGCGACCAACTCAGAAGTCGCGTTGACTCGGCTCGCGTGCGGATGGTTACAGTTCTAACCTAGCCTAAACCAATTGGTCCGGGTGCCCTAGCTTATACGACTGATTCGACATCAGAAGCCACACCAAACGCTTATTCTGACTGCAGATGAGCCATTCTACATTACGTCTAAGCATGAATAGCAGTTTAATTAAACGTAACGCAATGAAAATGTTTTATATAACGGAGCTGTTTTGTAAAACAGCTAGCAGTTATGACAATTCACTTGCGACATATACACATTATTAATTCATATTTGAAGAATATTTGAACACTTACCAAATGAAGTCGCCTTATGTTATTCTTTAAATCATTACCATCGAGTTTTATGGCCAGTTCAAACTGTTCACATAGGTTGACCCCCTCTGCAGTCAAGTACGACACGATATCGATAGACAGAACTGAGCCAACATTCTCCAAGTCAAGTTCGATTTGCGTCGCGAACTTCAGAAAGTAAGTGACCAGCCAGAAGAAGTGCGAGGTGTCTATTTCCAGTTGAAGATTAGATAGAATTTGGTTATGAAGTGTCTGGACTAATGAATTATATCCTTTCAAAAGGAAATCCACGGTAAACTCTTTTAAAATGTTAGAAATATCATCATCTGTCGGTGTCTTATGCGATAATCCTTGAACGTTAAGTCTGGAATAACAAACATTAGTATAACTACATGTTCAATAAGTGCCGTACTTACAGCGACATCGTCGAACGAACTTACATGTTCGATTTGCCTCTCTTGACAATTTTCTTCCGCTTCCGATCATGCATGGAGACGCCTTGGTGTTGCGTGCGCGCCTTGGTGTTGACCCTTTGCTTGGGGTTATGCGGCTTTTGGTGGACAGGTTTCTTTGACGGTAACTCATCCTCATTGCTTGATGTAGAAATAGACTCTTGATTTTCGATTTGTGTGCCATAACCGCAATCAGAAGTTTCAGAAATCACAGGTTTCTTTTCAGTGTTGCCAGAAGAGTGACCATGACTGTTTCTGTTGGACTGTACGCCACTGCTGCAAGACATCGCTTTTCCCTTTAATTAACAAAGTTTTTAATGAATAAATTTTTCATGTAATAACTAAATTGAATGAGTATCAAAGAAAAAATATGAAAATCCAGCGTACATTATCGGAGAGCACTATGTTATTGTTGGGACTTTCCAAAGAGTTATTTTTCTCTTCCGCATCGGACTCTTTTTCTTCAGGTGTCCGGAACGGTGGACTACCATTCTCACTGGTATTGTTCATTTGAGAAGACGCATCCCAATCCTTATTGACAGAATTGGGATCATCGTTACTCTTGCCACTGCCACCAGTGTCTGATGAATCCGACGTCGGTTCAGAGGTACACATTGGTGAAGAGTCACTACCTGTGATGAAAACATATTGTTAACTAAATACCAAGATGTTTAGCGGACGCGAAATGAGTATTCTGAGACTGAGCAAAGTTGCGGATGTTGTTCGGTCAAAAACAGAGTAGGTACCTACAGCATAACTAGTGAACCGTGGCAGTAGGTACATGTACTCTGTATATGAGACAGATAAACATAAACTTGGAACCAATGTTTTTTTTAATCGGTCGAGAGGTCGAGAAGTATCCCACGGGAACGTACTACTGAATGAAAAGTATCCTATGTCCTAACCTAACCTAGATCATTGTCTACCTGTGAGACAAATACCTATCATCGAAAAAGGTAACAGATAAACCGACTGAGAGACAGTGAGAGTTACTTTCGAATTTATAATATGAGTATGGATGGATAACTACATTAAGAGATAAGTTTGAGACATAAGTACTATACATTAAACATTCAAATCTGGGAAGTAAACAATATCTTAAAACTTCCTCTTACGCCACCTGCTTATTAGCAACAATCCTGAAATACGAATACGAAGCAGGCTGTGAAGTGAAAAAATTATTCTCACTCCAATTACACCCAAAAAAAGATGACAAACTTAATGATTAACATTCATAGTTAAATAGCTACTAAAACTTTTCTTTTTTTTTGAGTGGGAAATTATCAAATAACTTCTCCCGCTCTGGGCGGAGCGGGAGGGCGTGTCAAATTCTTACTGACTAAAACCCACCCGTGTTCCTTCGGTTGCCCTGTTGCCGGGGGCCACGATTTTAGTAAATCAGTAAGTGTCGAAACTACTACACTAGGTACCTACCTACTTCTTACTTACTATTTGTAACTAGTAAGTAGGTAGTGCCGGTGGCGATAATAACAACTACAACAAACCAGAAGAAGGTACTCGTCACTCGTACTCGATAGTTAACGTTAATTGAGTTTTGTGCTAGGGATCAGGTTATTATATTACGTTGACGTCCTCTAGCAACTATTTCTTTGAAAAATTTAAGTAGGTAGGCCCTAACAATTTATTTCTGTGAACTGGATTCAGCTGAATACCCGTGTAAGAAAGTATAGATTAAATATTTTAAATAAAAATACCTCTGTCTGGTGGAGAAGTATTACTCTCATTATCTTCTGAACTTTCGGATAAAGAGGCTTCAATCCACACATTGAGAAGTTTATGCAGGGTAACAACATGTTGGTCTTTGTACAACAATGCTATTAGTTGAACCATTGTCACTGCCCATTTATTCTGGAAGAAAAAACAAATACAAAACACACATCTCGACTCTTAAAACTTTTTCGCATACCTACTTGTAAATATGTCACTTGTATCACTGCCACACTGTTGCGTCTATACACATTCAGTCTAAAACAGATTAATACAAATTAAAAATAAATTAAATACAGCATTTACTCCACATAAAATAATATTAAAATATGTTTACCTTATATACGAATATAGTTTTGCATCACTTACCGCATCAGGAATAATCATTAATTTAATGAGAATTTTATCAACACTTTGGCTAAATATGTTCCATAAAATTTGATTCTGTATAGCATGTGGAGGCCCATTGTAGGTTTGACCACTAGGCTCCTCTGGTATATGTAAGATGTTCCGCAGCAACAAGAGGCTGTTACTTATATTTGTGCATTGGTCGGATGTTAACTTTGCTTTTTGTTCGCAATCGACATTTTTCTTTAAAAAGTCTATAATCACTTTAGTCGCACGTTGATCCGTAAAAGCTACTTTGGTGGAAGAAAGCAGATTATTTATTTCGAATATTGTATGTCGTCCAAAATCATTTCTGGAAATGACTTCTACGGATAGCAAACACTCTATTGGAATTGTCAAGTTTACTAGTATTCTAGTTAACAGATCTATCGTTGCATCTTCTTTCGCGTGAATTAACAGTGGTATTAGATCTTTCTTTATATTTTGTCCAAAACTAATACTCCTACGATATGTACGCAAGTATTTATCTTCTGTTAGGATATTGTGAAGAATTGTCTCCAACGCAGCTAAAACGTATAAAAAACACGGTATCACTAGTGAGCGACAATAGATATTAAACAGTTGAACTCAAGCAATGTAAGAAAAAAAATATACCATTGCAGTTTTCGTTCACGTGATATCCATCTGGATGTAGAAATCCAAGGTTGCCGAATGTACTATGAATTTGTGGACTGCGAAGAACCCATTCCATCTTGTATCTGAAACAATATGATTGTATTTTAATATTACCTGTATTGCAACCGTCCCCTATACCACTGCAGGGCTTAGGCCTCATATTATACAGAGAAGGAACGGGACGAGCATGGTTCACAAATTAGCACATTTGCGAGTTGGCAATTTCTATCTTTTAAACTAAGTTTTCTTAAGTCAAGACGTTTGCCTGGCCAAAAGTGGGACGCGGGGCAATAGTGGTGATAGTTATACACACGAAAAAATAACATTGCTTTCCGGGTTGTGTACTCGCCAATTAGTGCATAGGCTATAAAGCGAGCCTTAACCTCTGAACCTCTAGGCTAGGACATCTTACATTAATGAACAAGTTTCAACATTATATGAACAATCATTATTATTGATGTATTGGTATGTATGGACGTCCGTAGCATCTCATCTACGTATGTGGCAGTTTTTCTTTTTAATTTAGTTCAGATATGATGCCACCAACTGCAACAGACTGCTTGAAAAGTGAACATACATTCAAAAAAATTAAAAAGAAAAAAAGATAGTTTAGGACGTACTCGAACTTAGAATTTCCTCTTTTAGAAGTTAGTTGAAAATACATCAAGGCTACAGACCGTACCAAAGAAGTAGACATACATACATAGGATACCTACATACATAATTACATATACTAAAAACATTACCCTCCTTCTGGGGTAGTTGGGTAAAAAGCTAGTTCTGCACCAGCTTAAATCCCTTGACCATTAGGTAGAGTTTCGCGAAAAAAAAATCACACTTCACAGTAAAATAGGTAGCTACTTAGATATTACATACTCGTATATGCATACAGTATGAAACCAAAGTACGCTAGTCAATTGAGCTAGAAGAGTAAGAAATTAAAGAAAAAGAAATGTTGCGCCAAATAAATGGGCAGGAGAATGATGATGAATTGAGCTAGAAGAATATTGTGCTACTGCATTCTTAGATGTACAACAAGCAATCGACCATGAATCCATGGCATTAGGGCATACTCTTACAAATCAAAATTTAGCTGTTAAGCTACTACAGAATTTTGGAGTTATCAGGGATCATCCGGATGAACATGGAGGGGACGATTAAACTACTTGGGGTTTTATGACAATGAAAGCAAGAGTTTCCCAAGGTTCTGTTTTGGGACCCATTCTCTGATCTAAATTAAAAACACAATACTGATCTACACAATCGTCCCTGCAGGTTAATTTAGACTAGATGAACTTTCAACAAGATTTCTAAAATCTGTTTTGTAGATAGGTGCTTATAGTTATATTATCATCTGCAGCGACACCTTTGCGTGCCTTGATATATCTGTCCCTATTTATTATAAATACTTACTGCTCATGGGTAAATATAATTAGTAGTAGATATAAATTCCCATGAAGTGTCCGAATGCAAACACACAATAAACACACAACAAGAACAATTTACAACTTCTTTAAAAATATATTCAATAAATCTATGAACAGTTTGCCTCAGTTTTTACCCGATTGCCTCCGAAGGAGGGTAATATTTTTTGCTGGTAAACACCAGGTTCTTTATGATCTTTTATTTTAAATTAAACCATAAATGTTTTTGATAAACAGGTTAATTACGCCTTAAATTCACGATCAATCTGTTGTAGGTGTAACCTGCACGTGAGCAAAAGAACGTTCGTTATCCAAAGCGCCAATAGTAGGTCACGCTCACGCGGTCGCGTGTACACTGCACGTGCGAAATCGTCGTCAACTCAGTGAGGTGCCACCTACCTACTCCTCCCACTCCCCCGTGCCTGCGGTGACGTCCGTTCGCTGTAATATAAATGCCACGGGCCCACGGCGAACAATGAATGGCAAAAATGACTTCGAATTTCCTCTAAGTTTTTTATTGTACCGAAAAGTTTATCCCTACTCTACAAAAATTTAAAAATCTCTTTAAACATTTTAACCACTTTTAATAATTTAACTTTGTTATCCTTATTATAGTTGTTAACTTCGTATTGTGCATGCTGTGGTCTCCTAAAGTGAAGGAGTACACCTATCTACTTAATACCTGATGGCGCCCATTGTTTATGTGTCATTTAATCATGTAAACTCATGTATTGTGTAGGTACATCTTTTGTTGGAGATCCTAAATCTAATCTAAATATATAAAAGCGAAAGGTCACTCACTCACTCATTCATCACGAAATACCGAAAACCGCTTGACGTATATAGATGAAATTTGCCAGGAAGATAGTTTATAGTTAGTAGATGTCCGCTAAGAACGGATTTTTAGAAATTCGACCTTCAAGGGGGCGAAAAGGGGGTATTTGTTTGTATGAAAAATCTTATTCCTTGAGTTAATAAACTTGAAACTTGAGACGAATACTTATCTATGTAAATTATAAAGTTTGCCATTTTTTGTTTTTCTAAACTACTCCCTAAAGGAGGATTGGGGGGTATCAAAGTTTGTATGGAAGAATTTTAACGAGCGGTCTGATTAATTCGAAACTCAGTATTTATAATTAAAACTGAAAATAAATAAAAACTTTATCAGGATTTAAAAAAATTAAATCTACCCCTAACGGGGTGAAACGGGGTATTCATTTTTACAGTGGAAGATTTTTACCCGACTACGGCAAAGCCAAAAGGAAGGGTTATGATTTTAGCAGTCTATGTATGTATGTTGGTATGTATGTATGTTTGTATGTATGTATGTTTGTATGTCTGTTTGTATGTATGTATGTATGTATGTTTGTTTTTACGTGTGTTCCACCGTAGCGCCTAAACTACTAAACCGATTTTGATGAATGAGGTATCAATAGATTCGTAATAATGGTCCGGGTGATATAGGCTATATAATTTTTCCCTAAATTTAATTTGGTGGACTTTACACGTAAATTTCTAACCTCGAAAAAAATTAAAATGGGATGATCATGACATGTTTGGTATCAAAAGAAAGGTCTTGACGAGCACATCACAAATATGTATATAATATTATATTTTCAAAGTAAATAAATATGTTTAAATCGTTAAAAACAAGCAAAAGTGAGACTGCGCTACGTAGTATTGCGAGATGTTACCAACGTGCAGTTAATCAAATCTTAATAAATAGTAACGATTTGTAATTCCACTCTTATGAAGAAAAACAAGTACAACGAAATATTTATATTTTGGATTTCTTCGAAGCTCGATATCGATATATGGTGTTGGCGTCGAAATAAATCGCTCTATGCTTTCGTCCAAAGCACTATGCACTGCTATTGGAATTTAAAATAGGTTAATTACTGAACTATTGTATTACTCTTATTTACGTTTATCAAGTGTAAAAACGGAAAAGTATAAAATAAAAAATAAAGTTTAATAAAAAACTGTAACCCGACTACGGGAAAATAAAAATGATCTAAAAAGTACGAAACAAGCAAATATTTCAGACAGAAATCAAGACATAGGTACAAAAATGGTCAAGGTAAAGCCGTCGTCGCATGCCATTATAATTTTGTAGGTGTTCCTGGCACCAACATGGTATACAGGCATGCGACCACGGCTTTACCTGGACCATTTTTGTACCTATGTCTTGATTTCTGTCTGAAATATTTGCTTGTTTCGTACTTTTTAGATCATTTTTATTTTCCCGTAGTCGGGTTACAGTTTTTTATTAAACTTTATTTTTTTATTCACATAAGTATTTTTATTCTTCATTCCCAACTTTTGACCTCGTCTTTATCGCAAAATCCTATCGCAGCCACAATAAAAAATAAGCTCCCACATTCCTTTGTCATAATGTCCGAAAAAACAGGCTTATCGAACGAATAATAACAGCCAAAAATATTGAATGCAGATCTTGAACGGTCCATTGTACGCCGTTTCCTTTCATATTTGATTTGTTGCTACAAATAGCGGACATGAAAAGCGTTTAAGGTACTTAATGTCCAGTAATTGGCGATCAATGAGGATCAGTGGGCACATTGTGCTAAAGTATCGAATGGCTCCACTTCTATTGTCCGAACGCGGATAAAAAATACTAATAAAAACTCTCTAAGCCAAATAAGCACCCGTCAAGGGTCAGCCTTCAATGGCGAACTGTCGATTTGTGACAGATTAAAATAATATCTAATGTAACTTAATACTTTGAAACTACGGGAAAATGAAAATGATCTAAAAAGTACGAAACAAGCAAATATTTCAGACAGAAATCAAGACATAGGTACAAAAATGGTCAAGGTAAAGCCGTCGTCGCATGCCATTATAATTTTGTAGGTGTTCCTGGCACCAACATGGTATATAGGCATGCGACCACGGCTTTACCTGGACCATTTTTGTACCTGTCTTGATTTCTGTCTGAAATATTTGCTTGTTTCGTACTTTTTAGATCATTTTCATTTTCCCGTAGGTAGTCGGGTTACAGTTTTTTATTAAACTTTATTTTTTATAATGTGTGGCTTGATTAACTTGAAAATTGGTATAAATAATCTCTAAGTCAATTAATGGAAACGTCACAATAGTTTTTAAATTATGACGCTATTTGCTATGGGGGATGAACAATATTGCATTATGTTCGTATTCTTCTACTGTCATTAACGAGACACAATAGAATTTTAATTGTTATCCACCTCAAAGCGGCGTCGTAATAAATGATGAGATAGTTTACCGCAAATTGTAAAAAGATTAGCCAAAAGGTTAGAATATTGCAGATAGTTACGGATTTAACCTTTTAAAAGATTATCATCACGCTACACCTTTATGGAGCTAAGCAGTCAATCATAAAATATACTGGGTGGATTTTGAGATGGGGCAGTAAGGGCAGGTACCTTAACCGTTGTCGCTACAAGAAAACGGTCTTAGGAGACTGTCCTTAACTTTTTGAAACATTTTGATCTGCATTCACAGATTTTGAAAAAAAAAATACGGTTAGCAAGAAAATTGCCAATTTTCACAAAAACTTTTTTAATGCCAGTCGATCCTATTTCTTATTACTAGGATCAAAAAACTTCCCATACATTTCGTAGGAAATGAGAGGAGATAGAACACAATACACCTTTGTATGATGAAATAACTTTTTAATGACAATGATAGTGCACTTGAGAATGTACTTACTATTATTTAAATGAACACAATATACCACTATACAACAGTTGAAATATTCTAATACTTCAATGGGCTGAATTAGGAACGAATGTAGCGGATAATTGGGTATGGCCACGAAAAAGTGTTTATTTAAAAAATGTACGTGGCTCGTACCAAAATTTTAAAAGAAAAATACGGTACCATTATTTCTAATACCGTTTACAGATTTATCGATATTTAGAAAGTTCCTGCCCAGCATGGCGTAATTAAAATAAAAAAAATATCATTTCTAATTTTAGGATGATTTCAGCTTCTTGTTTAAAGTGACCCCAAACTTTGTTTTTTTTTATCAAATAAATTTAGTATTATTATTATATGCTACATTGTACTTGTTTTATACTATAACGGCCTTGTTTTAAAACGAATAAACAGTTGATATCTGCCTAATATAAAAAAAAACATGGTTGAAAATATGGCCCGTGTGTGATTCCCGTGTGTGACATAACACGAAATGCATGTTAGTTTAAAATGTTCAAATCACAGCAACACTAAAATTATTTTTTTATGTTGGAAATCTTCCCTAAGACCATAGAGAAACGTCAAACATCTGTCAGCCATTTTAGTATGAAGCAATTCGTGAAGTTGTTGTGAGCGGGAATTTTGGTCACCTAGTTTTGCGAGTTATTTGAGTTATTTGACAAGGTAAGTATTGAAATTTAATCCGGTAAAGTCAATATTACTGTAGATAATGTTGTTATTTGTTGAATCGACTGGTTTTCTGTGCATTTAGACTGTATTTAAAAGTTTTATTCTCAGATAACGGTTATATTTTCGCGTGTGTTAGTTCCCGCATGTTGCGTGTGTTATGTTTTGTGTTACGTAACACACGAGAAGATACGTTAAGCCTAGTTCACATTGTAAAATAGTTGACACATTATACTGAGGACCTCGGTTACCTATGGTAGCAGGTTTGTTTTCAACACAAAAAAGGTCATTAAGGACAGCTATGATATCTATATCTGAGCCAAATTGCATCAAGATCCGTTCAGCTGTTCTGACGTAATTGAGTAACAAACATCCATCAAAACTTTCCCATTTTATAATAAGTTAGATTTTCAATGATGAAAACAATGGCCTATTTTCGGTTTCGAGCTACCAGTCAACATAAAAATAATTAGCGCATATTGCGTACATCCTACTTATTATAACGGTGGGCATCAGAGGCGATCTTTACCGGTGGTTCAAGTCCTATGTGGAGAACAGATGTCAGATTGTAGTTCTGAATGGTTACTGCTCTAAGCTTATGAATGTCCCTTCAGGGGATCCTCAAGGATCCTTGCTAGGGCCACTGTTATTTAATATATTTATTAACGATATCTCTTCTTCATTCCGGTATTCAAAATTATTACTATATGCTGATGACATGAAGATAATGAGGCAAATAAATACTGTGGCAGATGCTCTTCTATTACAGGCAGACCTTAATAGTTTTCAAGGCTATTGTATTAATAATAAGTTGGATTTGAATGTCTCCAAGTGTTATGTTTGCTCCTTTACACGGAAACCTATCCAGATCGTCCATAACTACACGCTTTTGGATACAGCACTTAATAGGGTCAACACTACCAGGGATCTGGGAGTTACCTTTGACACTAAGCTCCTCTTTGATGCGCACATAGACAATGTAGTTAAGAAAGCATCAAAGGCACTAGGTTTCATTCTCCGGGTGTCCTCTGAGTTCAAAAATATAAAGACTATTAAAATATTGTACTGTTCCTTTGTTCGTAGTCACTTGGAGTATGCCTCTCAGGTTTGGAACCCCAATTATAATGTCTATATAAATCGTATTGAGAGCATACAGAAAAGGTTTTTAAGGCACATTCAGTATCGGTCTAAAACGTTTTCAACGAATTATACCTACCGTTGCAAAAAATTTCATATCCTTCCACTTTACGAAAGGCGAAAAATTTCAGATCTTGTGTTTCTTTTCAAGATTGCCAATGGAATAACTGGTGTTACAGAGTTGTTACACAAAATCGAGCTGCGAGTGCCGTCTGTGTTCTTGCGTAGACCTCATTTATTGCACACCCCAGTGGTAGCCACTACGTACAGACGGAACTCGTACATGATGAGAGCCAGTCGCATGTACAACACAACCTGCCAAGAAGCTGATATCGACATTTTCAATACTAGTGTTGCTAAATTAAAGAAAATTTTATCTGATGGCTTCTTCGAGCGTAAATACGAGTAGTATTTTTTCTGTTTTTGTTGTATATAGTCTTATTGTCAATTTTTTTTGTTGTGTTCATATAATTTAGGTTTAAACTACATGTGGAAACTTGTAATTGGCCATATTTTGTTCACAACTATTACTTATTGTGTCTGTTTAGCTGTAAGTTTTCCAAAAAATAAAATAAATAAATAAACGCGAAACTTTGTAAAAATGTACCTATGGATGTATGTTTGTTACTCTTTCACGCAAAAACTATTGAATGGATTTCGATGAAACTTGGTACACGGATAAATCATACCCTGGAATAACACAGACACTTTCTGCTTTCGCGCGGGTGAACCCGCTGGCAGCAGCTAGTATTTTATATATGCATCTGAGTGGCAAAACGAGTAAAACGTTTGCATGATGGCAAATGTCACGCTTTATAACTGAATTGTATTTGCTAAGCTTTGCCGGTGAAGGGAATTTATTTTTTCTTTTCAGATGCTAATGACGCCAGCTGAAAGGCGGAAATTATACAGGGAAAGGCTTAAACAAAGGGACCCTGAAAACCTTTTAGCGCAGAAGAAATTGAACGCGGAAAGAACTAAAAGGAACAGACCAAAAATAGCAGATTTTGACAGTTATCATAAGTACACTTTCATTACATTAAGTGTTTAAGTTCTAATAAAGATTTTTAGTAGGTATTGTGTTTTATTTGTTGTAACTATATTTTAAAATCATTCAGGCAAAGCCGCGAATAAAGAACTAGTTTTATTATTTTATCAATTATGTGCACTAGGCTTTACTATTTTCCGGTGTGTTATATTATTTCAAGTGTGTTACAGTTTCAAGTGTGTTATTAAACAATTTTTCGTGGCCTTACCCAATTACTTATATAGAGCATAAGCATTCAATCATGAATTGACTGATTTTTCTCTTTAATTTTACTGTGTAACCTTATTTCTCGCCAATCTTCATGCTGCTAGGTCAATGGGATCTATGCTACGTTTTATTTGCGAGTGTCAACATAAATGTGCGGTTTAGTTAAATGGCCGTATTTTTTATTGCGTTGACTTGGAAGTTTAGATTTTCTTTACTCCTAAGGGACCGTAGATCTAAGTTTTTGATATCTATTTCAACTTGATATCTCCGTGCGTTCCTGAGAAAAAGGGTCGTGACAGACAACGAAGTCATCCTTTATGGATTTCAATTTTTCATTTTGAGGTACAAACGCCTAAAAAAGATTATTTATATATGTATATCTACCTGTCTGTCTGTATTTGACCGTTTCATGCCATAACGACTGAACAGTAGATGAAAGGCGTGCGGTTAGGCTATGACCTGGGTTAAGACATAGGATGAATCCCGGTAGTATGTTCCTGTGGGATAATTTCCAATCCTTACGCGGGCGAAGCCGCGGGCATAAGCTAGTACTTTTTATAAGCTTAATTTCATTGGTGAGATTTCTTTGAGATTTAACTTATACATTTACTATGTCCAGCCTGCAGTGGACTACGATAGGCTGGATTGATTGATTGATGAAAGTGTTGCGCAATCCTATCGCACACGCGTGCGATTTCCATAAATAAAATGGCATAATTGAATGCAAGGTTTGCCATTCACACTTCACACCACGACAATTATTGCATTCAAATTTTGCCTCGTCTAAACTGTCGTGCGTACTTGTATTGTACGGTTGTACCATTTTACGACGCGTTGAATCAAGTATTGCCCGTATTTGCGCTGCCAAATATTTAATTAAATTTTATGTGTTTCCAAGCACTTCCTGGCATCCCATTGCCCTGAAACTTGGCATTTTTATATATGGTGACATTTAAATAATTTGTACGATTATGCACTATGCAGGCAGAAGTTGATCTGAAGAACTCCTCAACTAAACAAGATGGCCCTATCGTGTTTAGTCTTGTTGGAAAAAATTGCTAATCCATTGCTTCATAAGTTGCAAAAAAAATCTGCTCCACAACGTAAATAACGCAATGAATGTTGTTGAACTGTCAAAATGAAACAATTTTGTCATAATCGTTTACGAAAATAAGTAACGCAATTAGGGTACAGATCTTGAAACAAAAATCAGAATTACGTTTTGTTTTTCTTGAATATCGACCCGTAACTGGGAGAAAAAGGTTAATCAAGATTTTTTGAGAGTATTTTACTGCTTGCATAGATAAACTCTAAAATTGCTATTATAATATTTATTATTATTATATTATATTTATTTAGATCGAACACTAACTGATTCATATTGTTGTTAGTAATATTTCTCATTAAAATAAAATAAAACGAAAACTAAAATAAAACTAATTCAAAAACGTATAACTATGTCCGCTTCCCGCTGCACCAGACTTGCAGCTGTGCATACGGGTCCAGTCATCCAGTGCCCCAGGAACGGGCAATCAGACTTATTCACTATCACCTTTAAAATGCTGTTGGTGCTCCCCTGAATCCTTCGCATTATATAATTATCTATACTAATAATTATTATTAAGAGGAAAGATTTTTTTGTTTGTTTCTTTGTACCCAATAAAAAATAAGAGATCCTTAAGAAAATTGCAATAATTTAACCCAAAGTAGCAAAATTTTGCCTATAAAATTCATTATTTGGCGTGCGCTGAGTAAACTATTGATGATACATAAAAATTATGTACTACTTACATGATTAAAGTACTTACTCATTATTACCTACAATTTTTTAATTTTTTTATTCATGAATATGAGACAACCATACAGAGTAACTTAATAATAAGCCCACTATAGACCAAAAATCGTTTAGCCAAAAATGGTTTGGTTGGCTTTGGACTGATTCGCCCTATCCCCTCGTACTATACTCCATTTGAAATAAGATTAGACTTTTAACTAAACCTTTTTACAGTCCGTTCAACCGATTTTGACTTCTATTGCGTTAGTGGCATGACAAATGGCAGCTGCAGTAAACAGTTGGTTTGTAAGCACTTTTTTGCTTTTAATGCCATCCTTATGCCTACGCAATAGAAGCCAAAATCGGTTGAACGGACTGTAAAAAAGGTTTATTTAAATGTCTAATCTTATTTCAAACGGAGTATAGTATAAAACTGTATCACAAGCGGATAGTCTGACTAGGTAGGATCTAACTAGGTATCATAGTTAAGTCACAAATAGTCACACTAGTAGCTTTTGTGTTCTAAAAGCGCCGCCACCGCGCCGCCATGCCGCGACGTTCCCTACTCTGTAGTAGGTAGGTTAGGTTAATTGTTACGAGGTGTAGTACGAGTCTGATGCCGCAAATATAGTTTAGAATTTTTGTCTATTTGTCTGGATGTATGTTGGGATTTGGATGAAATTTGGCACACATATAGAATATAACCTTGATTAACACATAGGATACTTTTGATCCCGGTAGTAGGTTGCCGTGGGACATTTTCCGACATCCACGCGAGCGAAGCCGGGGGCAAAAGTGAAATAATGGAAACATTACAAATGATTGTTTAAATCAAACCCTGTTGGGCTGAAAAGATGAAATGCAGTTTATATAAGAAAAATCTCATTCCTTTGGTTAAGAAACTTCAAACTTGGCCCAAACACCTTATCTAGATAATTAATAAAGATAACATTAACAACACGCCTGTATTTCCCCAAAGCGTTAAGCAGAGAGGGTGGTGAAGTTCAAAGGGGAAAGTATGCAATCCACGCAGATGTCGCGGACGAAGAGCTATACAGGGTCAAATGAAATTTAATAGCGAGCGAAACTCCGCAAACGTGATGGGTATTTTTTTTTTAGGTGGGAAATTATCAAGTAACTTCTCCAGCGCCGGACTGGAGCGGGAGAAGTCAGACTCTTACTGACTAAAACCCACTCGTGTTCCTTCAGTTGCCATGTTGCCGGGGACTACGATCTCCCTTTCGGACTTCTTCGCAACCCCGGCAGGCATCGGCCCTAGCGGACCCCGTCAGTTCTGCTGACATCTCTTTGAGGCGCGCGTGGAACACAAAGCGCCGTCGACCCGGGCGTGGTCCTTATCGGACGGTGAGCTACTCATTGCTCACCGACCTGATAGGTATCGATCAATATCTTAACACAATAAAACAAAAAAGGCCAAGTGCGTGTCGGACCAAGCACAATGAAGGGTTCGGGATTTGGGATGAATTTATCACAAGAACAAACTTAACATTGTAGTTGAAAAACATGTTCTCCCATACATTCCAAATGCAAATTTTTAAAATCTTAGCAAAGAGCATTCTTGCATTTTTAAACCAAAAAGAAATTGTGAATATACATAGTTTAACAAAAAGGCTCCAATCCACACTATAGGCGAAAATGAGTTGTCACTGTACTGTAACTCTCATATCACGAAAACTATCCCAGCAAAATTCAAATGTCGTAACATTCGAATTTTACTTGGACAGGCTCAGAGAGCGAAGAATAAAATCAACTAAAAAAAGTGACAGAGGGGACTCCCCACTACAATACCAAAAAGGAAGAGAGTTAGACAAATTAAGAGGTAGTCATATGGCCTACTAGGGCAAAAGAAGCATTTAAGAAAGATTTAAGTGGAAAGTGCTAAAGGAAGCTTTTTTCACACAGAGGGATTTAAAGGGTTTCAAAGAGAACTGCTGCGCATTAACAAGGTTTTTCTTTTTTTATCGATTCATACATTTTTGTGAATAATATCTTTGAATTTAAATTCAGTTTATTTACAATGTTGTTTAAAGTTAAGAAATGATTACTAATGATTATTGTCTACTTAACCCATATTATTTAATTATTTATTTTTAGTGTGTGTTGTCTTACTGCAGGGCAAAAGCCTTACTTTCTCCTTTTCACTCCTCTCTGTGTTGAGCTTAACCCATACTCATTTAAATACTTTAATCTTAAATTTCTTTGGCTTAACCATTCGAGTGTTTATGAATAAACCCAAAAAAATTAAAACACGTTAATGTTAAATATGATTATTATTATCTACACTGAATGAAACAAATCTGCCAGCGTATTCCTTAAAGTAGAGATAAGTTTTGATAAAATAAATTTTATTGTACGTTTTGAACTGTTTCTCCCGCTCCTAAGACGACTCACTGACCCTCATCCCAGAAATAAATGATAAAATCTGGCCCTAAGATGACCCACTGGCCGCGTTCTGAATTCATATCGAAGATATTTCACACTTGTAAGTGTAAACTGTACTCTGTGACTGAACCACTCACGTAGAAGTACAGATTATTTTATACTATAAATGTATACTACTTAAATTAAATTAATATTACACCTGTCCTAGAGTAAATAGATGTGTAAATTGTATTTCTTACATTAGGATGTACGATCTATGATGAACACTGCGGAAGTGTCTGAACTTCTGAAGATACAAAAATAAACCACTCCAAAACTGACAACCGTACACACCACAATACCACAAGTCCACACACCGGCCAAACTCTGGCCAAACAACAAAATTACAAAAACACTAAATAAAAAATCTGTGGAACACAGTGGAAGTTCAGGTGACATTTATTTATCTGACACTTATGACATTATTATGTCATGTCAGTGTTGTGTTGCCAGTAGCAGATAGTCAAATAAAACATGAGACAGAATAAAAAGTAATATTTTGACGAGAAAAGTAACATTACAAACAAAATAACAAAAGTGCTTAGTTTTGAATTAAAATTATTATACACGATAAATCTAATAATTGATGGACATGGAAATTAGCATTCGTTTGTATTCGAAAATGCGATGATTCCCGAGGGACATTATGAAAACAGAAATACTGTACAGACGCCAGCACATCAAGCTACCCGAAACTGTCAAATTTTCCCAATCAACTTCGAACCTTATTTTTCAGCGATAAAGTTGAAAATCTATTAAATAAATTTGACAGATTGCAGTAGCTTGAAGTGCTGGCATCTGTACCTTATTGAAAGTGAAAAACGACAGTAATCTAAAAGGCACTTTATTACACAAGAAACTAAAAAGTTTTCTAACCCATTATCTAAGCTTCGAAAGAATCGTAAATTGTTGATCGAATAATGGGGATAAAAACTGCCACTTGCTTACTTCAGATGTCGCTACTACCCACTGTCTAAGAATTTGACATCTAGCTGTCACTATCGGATTTTTTTTTATAAACAAGTGAATTCTTTTACACTTATTTAATAAAATTGAAGGCATAGTAAAAGGAGGTAGGGATGGGCAATTGAAAAAAATATATCGATATTTATCGTATCGATATTTTTAAACAGAATCGATAATTATGTAGTGAAAAATATCGATATATCGTCAGTTTTTGCATGATTATTCATACATAAATTCTCAAAGCATTTAAACTTCGTAAAAAGAATAGACGAAAATAGAAGAAAATAGTATTTTTACTCGAGCTTAAACAATTATACAGAATTTAATCAAACCAGTAGTCATCAGATATGGACATTAGGAGCACCCTCTGTTTGATGTGCTCGCCTGTCAGAGGTTAAACCAAAGTTTCGTTAAAAAAAAATCGAAATTGATACGAATTCGATACTCTAAAATAAATATCGAATATCGATATATAGCGATTAAAAATATCGACGATATATATCGATAATTGTATGGAAAAATATCGATATTTTTACATATCGATATTTTTTGCCCATGCCTAAAAGGAGGGAAGTACGCTATCTTCATACAAAAGCACCGCGTGCGGCTTGTATGTGTGCGCCATAGTATCTATGCGTGGCCGCATACACACTTAAACAAAATCTCGACCCGTTTCTCAGTGCGCCAGTCGGAGCTAACGCTGCACAAGGTTCGCGCGTCACGGCTTTTCGGCACCACTAAGTGTATGAAAAATGAGTGATAATCGCAGAAGAAATTATTGCTGTGTGTTTGGGTGTCTAAATAATTCATCGATTCAGGAGTTGTCTCTGTTCAGATTACCTACTGAACAGGAAAGGTAACCAAGTCACTTATTCTAGCATATAATTTTTACTTGATGATGAGATACCTACTTATTTTTTGTTGTATTAGTTATCTATCAGACAGACGAAGTAGGCAGGCCTACTTTTCTACTAAAATGTATTAGGTACCTACTTTTGATCTGTCAATTGATATGCCGCTAATGCTTTGTTTACGTTTAGTCACGCCGATTTCATTTCTCAGTATTGTAGGTAAGTAAAGTAAAGTAACTAAGTACTTACAGTTATAAAATCATACTTTCAAATATTTGACGAATTGTGAATCAGAACAAGAGAGTAAAAATCTAATAAAAATATATGCTGTAGATGTCAAAAAATACTTTCAACGAAAATTGGTTTGAAGGAGATATAGTTAGTAGTTTTTGAGATATAGCACTTTCTCAAAAACTGCAAATATAACTTTGTCATTCATACAAACACTATGAACATCATCGTTTAGGTAAAACCGACCTCACAAACCCTGAACCCAGACAACACATAAGTAAAAAAAACTTTTTTACAAAAAACACAACCGACTTCCAAACTACAAAGTGAAAAATAACTTTAATTTCGGAAGTCGGTGTCTTTGGATCAGATCAGTATTTTAGTTTTTTGACACCGACTTCCGAAATTAAAGTTATTTTTCACTTTGTAGTTTGGAAGTCGGTTGTGTTTTTTGTAAAAAAGTTTTTTTTTTCACTTTTTAGTGGGTTGGTTTGTAATTTATCTAAGTTACAATAGCCTTATGTCAACTGCTCATCAAAAATACCCAAATCGCTACAGATGTGCCTTTAATATTTGAAGAGTTCCCTCGATTTCTCCAAGATCATCAGATCGTGACCAAATAACAATGGGACCAACTTGAAAGTATACCCTTTCAAACAAAAAAAGAATTTTTCAAATCGGTCCAGCCGTCTTCGAGTAATCGGGGAACATACATCAAAAAAAAAAAAACAAAAATATCCCGACGACTTGAGAACCTCTTCCTTTTTTTTGAAGTCGGTTAAAAATAGAACTTCCCGGCCCTTGCCAATTTCTGAATTGACTCTTTGACGTGATCTGATGAACTTTATTTTTTAGGATGATAAAGGACTTCGTGGGAGGCCGTGGATTAGAAGAAGGTCGGTTACGGCTTACGGCTTCGTTTTGTGTAATTTTTTTGCTGGCAAGTCTCATTATTTTGGTGCTTTCATTAATTTGTTTGCAACACTGCTGCACATAGTTTGATAGTGTTCAATGATTACGACTGAAGGACATGTATCCATGGTCATGAATAAATTAAAAAAAAAAAAAAATAGTTTGATAGTTTCATTCATTCAAATTCATTCATTCATTTTTATTTGTTGATTTTGTTGTGAAATGTGGATTGGATTAATTTTTTATTTAATCATCAATTTCTAAGAACTCAGACATGACGAAGAATTTTAAGGAATTTGATAAGAACTCGTCAGATGAGGACAGTTCATCTAGCATCTATATTGATTCCAGTGATGATGATGATGCATTATCAGTTAATAATGGTTAGTTTAATACGGCGCATTTTGTTTTATTTATTGTTTGGTAATTTATTAACAGGCTCGCGTTTGACCTCTTTAACTCGAGAGCAACACTCAAAAGAAGCGAAGATGTGGGCAACGATAGATAATTCATTAATTAATCCAGTGTAAAAAACGAAAGAAAACCAACTCACGGTGGAGCACGTTTGCCTAGACTAGAAGATGATGAGTACATGATATTAAATTTTATTTCTAAATAGGCTTAGATGATTGTTATTATTTTTTATGTTGTGGGTTTGCCACAATGTTCCATAATTGGTTTATCGAAAAGCAAAT
This sequence comes from Agrochola lychnidis, assembly GCA_963680765.1. Lineage (NCBI taxonomy): Eukaryota > Metazoa > Arthropoda > Insecta > Lepidoptera > Noctuidae > Agrochola > Agrochola lychnidis. The sequence continues at coordinate 13,870,313 of OY796858.1, forward strand.
CATTTAATTCTTGATCATTATAGGGGCTAAATCTTTACGAAAGAGGTTATGTTATCGTTCCGTCTTTGTACCTATTTGCTTATTTATCTATGAATTAATCGAATGCATGCCAATATGGACTTCTGGTTTATACAATTGTGCGGCTGTACCATAAAATAAGAGGCATTGTTTAATAACAGACCTGGGTACATCAGTAACTGATTCCCACAGGGACCTAAATTTGGGAGTCATCAACACAGTTGTATAGAATTACACAGAAGCTCATGAACATAGACTTCACCACCACATGATTGTCAAGACAATCCAGCTACTCAAAAACACTGGATTAATTGAACTGTCTAGTGACAAATAAAATGTAGTGATAAGTCCTGTTCTAAAAAAACAAATGAACAAAGTGTCTTTACCAAAGAAAAGTAATTTGACACATTATTAGAGTTAATTAGCAGTTTACATACGTTAAAATTAGATTAGATAATTGCAATAAAAACAAAGTATCTTTATCTTCAGGGCTCTTCATTATAAAAAATACTAGCGATCCGCCCGAAACATCGAGATATCTTTCTTTATTAAATGTAAGTTTAATATTAATATACAAACAACACAGTCACATAGACAAATACGAAAAGCGATTTAGGTAATAGGTAAAACGGGCTGGTATCCGCAACTCCACGTCAAGCGCGTATTTTGCGTACGGGTGGGAAAAGCGATTTCAATTTATAATAATAAAAAACAAATCAAATAAAAAAATGCAAATAAATTTTTACTTTACTTTACTTTTACTTTAATAAGTATAGATATTATAGCAGTGCTAGCTTTAACTTACAAAAATACTGCCATCAATTTTATAGATGCACTGAGCTAGTTTCCACATGACCAGCGCATAAGTGACAAGAGACAGAAGAACATCTTTCGGTATTAACCCATGACCAGATGATGTGTTAACTACCCTGAGGCCCGAGATAGGGATAATCAGCTCATGTCCTTGTCAATAAGAAAATGTTTGTAAAATCATGGTATTTTTTGGCAATTGATGGTCCATGTGTGGATTGCATAGGTGATAGTGTGCAAATGGCATTATAATATTAATTTTATTTTCAGATCCAGATGAAAATGATATGAGTGAAGATGAAACTAGTGAAAACAAAATTGAAGAGAAAGATGATGAAGATGAGGACGATGTTGTCAGAGCAATAAAAGCTGAAAAAAATAAGCTCCGTGATCATCCTCCAACCATTATATGTGAAGATTTCATTGTTGATATATCTCTTCATCCTTCCAAGAATTTAATAGCAATCGCCAACATTGTAGGAGATGTGCTATTGTATGAATATAACAATGAAGAGACAAAACTAGTGAATACATTAGAATTGCATTTAAAAGCCTGTAGAGACATAGAATTTGATGATGAGGGAACCACTTTATACTCAACTGCCAAAGTTTGTAATGTTTTTCTGTTAAAAATCTTATTCCTTTGATCTATAAACTTAAAAATTGGCCCTAATACTTATTTATCCAAATATATGATAAACATCGTAAACATTAATTTTCGAAAACTACCTTTAAACACGCGCGCAAAGTCACGGGCAATTTACTAGTGTATTGTATAATATACACATGCTTGCTTGCTTGCTTATATGCTTGTCCACTCTGAAATGATTTTAGAGTGGACAAGCTATAATTGATAATTCCACGTAATAAAATCGCGGCGGGATTTTATCGCGCACTGAATTTTCAACTTTCGGTGAGCGTTAAGAATTCAACAGAGTGCATCCCAGCGCATCGAAAAAACACATTGTTGGATTTCCAATTCTCGGTGCTAAACAGAGCGTTGAAAATACAATGTACGAAAAAATCCCGCCGCGATTTTATTACGTCCGTGTGTACGTCGGCTAAGTCCACGTTCGCACGGACGTAATAAAAACGCCTAGCGCGTGTAGTGTTCGAAAGAGCGTTAAAAAATCACTTGGAACTGACTCCGTGCAGTGCGGATGTATGATGGGTTCCGCAAAATTATTAACGGTAGCTACTTGTCAGGCCAGTACCCTAATTGCGTAATGCACGATCAATCACAATTCGTTTCGATTTGAAACAGATTACTAATCCATTGCTTCATAAGTTGGAAAAGAAATCTGCTCAACAACGTAAATAACGCAATGAATGTTGTTGAACTGTCAAAATGAAACAAATTAAGCATAATTGTTTACGAAAATAAGTTACGCAATTAGGGTACCGTTTAATGTTTATATTTGCAAGAATAAGTGCACATGTGTTGATCGGGTTTATTTTAATATTTGCAATTTAATAACTTGTTATTAATTACCTTACAACCTGATACTGAGCTGGAAATTACAAAAAACCTAAGAAAAATTGAATTTTGCGCGCTACCCAGGAAGCGCTTTCGCATTAAATACCTATATTAACTGACTGTAATGATGTAAATGTCATCATCATCTGCCTAGCCTTCTACCAACTATGTTTAGAGTCGACTTCGAGTCTAATTAGATGCATCTGAACATCCGTATTTTACATGGACTTACTACCTATCTGACCTCCACAACACAACCACGATACCCCTTGGCAAGGCTGGTTGTCAGACTTTCGGGTTTCTGACTACACGTAAAGACTGTCAAAGAGCCACGAATGTCAGCCGGGACCAACTGCTTAACATGCTTTCCCAGGCATGGAGGGGTATCAGTATACCGGGACACCCATCTCAGTCAACCCTCCACGAGCCGACCTCGGCAAGCGTTGAAGTTAACCTTAAGCTTAACCTTGAAGTTCGACCGGTTATTATTATTTAGCTACGAGCCCCTCAATGTGACTAATACTGGATAATGATGATAAACATAATAATTTTTTATTTTGAAGGACAAGATAATTATGGCCACTGATGTTGAATCGGGGAAGCTGAAGAGGTGCTACGAAAAAGCACATGATGAACCAGTTTATCGACTTTTGAATTTAGACAGAGATAAAATTGTTACTGGTATGTTAATTATTTTTGAAAACTAGAAATTCTTTTTTTTTTTTCTTTGTGAGATATTCATTTAATATTTCAATTTATTTTTAATCAGGTGATGATGGAGGAACAGTCAAATTATGGGACATGAGAAAGCCAGATCCTGTTTTTAGTATAAAAATAGGTGAAGAACATGTTAGTGATATGATAACAAATGATGCTCAGAAGTATCTAGTTTGTGCAAGTGGAGATGGTGTTCTAACATCAATTGATCTTAAAGGAAGGTAAATAAATCTACTGGACAGTTTACACATAGGCCATAATAATAATTGAATTCAGGTTATTTCGAATTATTCCACTTTACCCCACCAAGCTGTCCCACAACAAATTGAAATGTTCGCAAATTTCGGAATATTAAATATATCGTTAAACAGATATTGGTGCCGATTCCCTTGTTCACAAACTAAACTAAATTTAAGTTCAGTGCATCTTTTTCTTTCTATTTCATTAAGAAAAGGACAGAAGATAAATTTTACTTTAGTCCTGTCGAAAATTTTAGCACCCTACGTTTATACAACCTGTAAAGATAGATTTAAGCTGTTGTAATAATAATAAATAAATATTTAGCAAACGTAGGAGGCCTCCAACTTCAAACTGCCTTTTACTTACTGAAGATATTTTGGTCTTATTTGGGCCTTTACTCGAAATTTGGGGGCCCACCAAGATCGGGGGCCCAGGGCGGACCGCACCTGCCGCCCCTCCTTAGTCGCCAGTGCTCATATCATAATGCCGTACTAGTATCAGCCTTCCTAGTGATGTTAATTTTTCGTAATCATAACTCAAGTTCAGGCTGATTCAGTATTTGGTGGGTGTAGGTGAGTGGTAGTCCTCTGGTGAGAACGGTGACGGTCTGTCCGCATGCGGCTGGCAAGGTGACTACCTGGCCAGCCGCATGCGGACAGACCGACGACTACCACTCACCTACACCCACCAAATACTGAATCAGCCTTCCTGGCGATGGTTACCAAAAGTACGGCTATCTCTTGGAATAATATTGTAGTTGGACATTTTAAATGTTCTGTCAAATTGCATTATAATGGTAGTTCAATGATATTTAAAGATGAAAAGTAATCAAGTAATGTTAATACTAATAATAGGCACTTAATTATTGTTTCAGTAAAATTTACACAACATCGGAAGAATATGATGCAGAGTTAACTTGCTTGGGATTGTTTAGATCAGACACTAAGCTGCTTGTAGCTTCATCAACAGGAAAATTATATTTATTTAATTGGAAAGAATTTGGACTACACAGTGACGAATATGTTGGACAAAAACATGCCATTCAGTGCATGATACCTATCACCCAGAATATTGTGGTGACGTCAGGTGAAGATGGCATTTTGAGAGCAGCGCATATGTTCCCGCAACGTCAGTTAGGTGTGGTAGGCCAACATAGACTTCCTGTGGAACACCTCGACATAAGTCACGATGGCCAATATGTCGCTTCATGCTCTCATGACAATGACGTAAAATTTTGGAATATCTCATACTTTGAATCTATTGATTCCATTATTGACGTTAATCAAAAACAAAATAAAAGACGAGACTTGAGCAATAACTTACCATCAAGCAGTTTAAAGAATGCATCAGATTTCTTTTCTGGATTAGTTTAATACACAGTACAGAGTTTGTATTTTTTGTTTTCTTTTTACTCATTACTCATTCATTAGCAAGAAAACATTCAGCAACAGGCTTCGGAGTGTTCCAAAAAGAACAATAAAATATGTATTATACTAACATAGCTTGAGCCCGCGTGGAGGTAAAAAAAACCTGTAAAAACCAAAAATACATTAGGTCCGTATGTGCCAATTTTCATGGTGATTGGTCAGACAGTTTCGAAGTCTATTAATCTTAAGCAAACAGATATGGCAACATCCATTTTATTATACAGAGCGGAAAGTTGAAACGGCCCCCGAAGGAAGGGTCTCGAACTTTTTTTTTTTGGGTGGGAAATTATCAAATAACTTCTCCCGCTCTGGGTGGAGCGGGAGGGCGTGTCAGACTCTTACTGACTAAAACCCACCCGTGTTCCTTCAGTTGCCATGTTGCCGGGGGGCCACGATTTCCCTTTCAGCCCATATTCGCAGCCCCGGCAGGCATTGGCCCTAGCGGACCCCGTCAATTCTGCTGACATCTCTTTGAGGCGCGAGTGGAACACAACGCGCCGTCGACCCGGGCCTGGTCCTTATCGGACGGCGAGCTACCCATTGCTCACCGTCCGCAAGCCCGCGCCTACGGTGGCCGGAAATCTGCCTGTGCTTCCCGACGCCCAGGGCGTCTAATGCGGCGGTTAGGGGCGCGATGGCGCGAAATTTGCCTCTCCCTCACGCGTTCCGCCTCCTCCTTGGCGAGCATTACTGCTTTGCAGAAGGAGGTGACGGCCTCCCATCTCCTCTCGCTCCGTACCATGGCCCGAATCAGGGCCGAACGGAGAGATCACCGCCGCCGATCGCCTGCACGAGGACACGACGATGCCTTGCCCAAGCCGGGCAGAAGGTCTTGAACCCTTGGATGTGACCAATTTTCACTCAAGGTAAACATTCGAATTTTTCGAAAATAAGTTTTTTTTTTAACTTGCGATCGGCTTAAAAAGCCCCTAACAGATTTTTCATGGGAGTTTATTGACCGGAGAGAACTGTTCCTCCAGTGAGGAAGCTGTCTCTTATAAAATTAGGATTTGTTAGTGAATAAGGTCCCAATATTTGTGTTGTCATTTATTGGTTCACATAATGCTGTTGCTAGGGTGTTAGCATAAGCTTTTATACGGTCTGCACGCTTTTGCTCTGTGTTCGACTTCCTCCTTTAAGCTCAACACACACAAGTCGGGTCGTGTCGTGCACGGGGCGGGATGGCAGTAGGGTTTGTATATATTGTAATTCCTTGTATTATATGGATGTCAGCACACATAACGAGTGCGCGGAACCGGGTCGGTAGTGGAAGCCGCGCACGCGTTTCGTGTGCTGACATCCATATAATATGTACAGACGCCAGCACATCAAGCTACCCGAAACTGTCAAATTTTCCCAATCATCTTTGAACCTTACACTTCAGCGATAAAGTTGAAAATCTGTTAAATAAATTTGACAGATTGTAGTAGCTTGATGTGCTGGCGTCTTAGAGTATATATCACTGGAGAAGCCTTACGAACACTTCCCCCTCTGTAAAAGTACAAGAGCAAATGCTCTAACACGTTCATAAAAACTACTTTCAAATCGATTCGAACACACAACGTTAATCGTTTTCGAGTCGCGGGGTTCTCATCAGTGCTCCGTGAAAATGCCTTGTTGTGCTGTTAAAACACGTAAAATGCGTTCAACTTAAATAAAGACGGAATAACCTTCCATATTTAAGTATTTTTTAAAATATCTAGTCATGTTTTCAGTGATTTTTAAAATCCTAACCACATAATACATTTTGACTTTTTATTCGATTCAACCATGATTCAACATAAAACACGGCATGAATCGAGTATTTTTCTCGCATTGCTTTCGTGACGTCACCATGTCTCGCTACACTTCGTTTTTATGTTCATAAGGTTCAAAATATTTTTTTTGCATTACGAAAATGTACGTCAAATCAGCTAAATTGACATGCACTTGCCATGCGATTATGTCTTCTAGCAAAAATGCTAACGAGACTACCGTAGGGTTGGGGTCATGTATGAAACCAAAAGTGACATGTCGATAATTTCTTAGGGCGAATTAGTATTTTTTGTTGTTTAAGAAAATTGATTTTGAACGAAGTTTTCTAACGCGGCTTGCGGTAGGAGTAAGTTGGCAGAAAAGTCACGTGAAAAACCGTTTATACTTCCAACCAGCCCCGGATCTAAGGGGGCAATCCGGGGCCCGTGCCCCGAGCGCCAACTTCAGGGGGCCACAAATTCAAGCGCACCACCACTCAGCACACCGCAACTTTGCAATAAATGAGACGCGCAGCACATTTATAATCTTTCTAATTTTTTTTCTTTTTACGATAGTTTTGGCGCCCCTGTTGAATTGGCGCATTATCGGTCGATACAATTTGAATATGTTGCTGCCTAAATTTTCATTTTGAGAAAATTTTAAAATCCTGGGGCCTAACTTAGCGCATCCCCATAAAAGATTGGTGGGGGGCGGGGCGGCAGACGGCAGATTTTGCCTCGCCTCAAAAAAAATCTAGATCCGGGGCTGCTTCCAACCATCTTCTTCTAATTCGATCGAGAGAGAGAGAGAGAAAGAAAAAAATCAAAATCTATTTCTTTATGTCAGCAATGTGAGAAGTTGGATTGATTTGGATGACCGCAAAAAATTAAGTATTAAATCGACGGCTCCTAAGTATACTGAGTCAACTGTACTTCTAATAACTTTACAGGAAGGCGATAAGAAGATAGAATGGTTATATTTAAATTGTTAATACAACCAAGAAAAAATAACTAACTATAGTGAATTAAATATAATAAAGCCTCTCATATGTACAAAATAAACTTCATATTATTTTATTAATTTATGAGATAATGTAGATAGACTAGTATACGGCGATTATTTGTTTCTTAAAAATGGATCAAGTACCACTTATATGTTTATACGTCGCATTATTGAATCTACGTTATGGGGCAGAATTACTTTACAAGTGTGGCAAAAAATATTTTTATTTACTTATTGGATTTTTTGTATATTATATTGTCTGTCATGGATTTATATTTTGTTAAAATATAATAAGTTGACTCACTATACATGGACATAATTTTAAAAGTGAACCATACTTATATTGAGTCAAGTGTGGTACAAAATAGTTAAAACAATCATAAACGCCTTTAATGTTTAATATTTTAATCAAAGAGATCTCAAAATGGTATTGGTAACATTAACACAACTTTAGAATATCTATAAAATTAACAAAAAATCAACAATACCACCAATAAAAACAAAAACCTAAGTTGGTCTAGTCTTAGGTAATAAAAATACAAAATATTGATTGTATCAATTACACGTTTCTGTAAAATAGGAGAATTATTTATGATTTGTTTGAAATCACTATAATTTAGGAACAATACAAAACAAACAAACAAAAGTAATCTTTCTTAATTTTTTAAAGAAAATCACAATTCTTAATATCCTTATACTTAGTATTTATTGCTGAGAATAAAATCAGTCTCAAAAATTAACTTATGAGCGAAATACTTAATAACTATCCACGAAAAAATCAATCTAGACAAAGAAAAAAAACAAATTATTAATTATTCTGAATTGCTTTCATGTCTATTGCTGTCAATCTTAATTAAACTAGAAAAAAGCAAGTGATATTCCTTAGGTATCACTAATTTGTTGCACATGTCCATTAAATCTTTGTGTTTATTTTTATCTATTGGGATTGGCCTGTTGTAAGCTGGGCGAAGATCACGAAAATCTATATTAGGGACAGTTTGATTACGTGTTGCTTTAGGTTTATTAGCACAGTCAATACAGTTATAAGAATCTTTTATGTACTTAACTAGTTTACCGTATCGATGGAGCCCTATCCTCCCCCCGCCCCATAATGGCAGGAGTCCCTCAGGGCTCAGTGATAGCTCCCCTCGCATTCACGCTATTTACTAGCGATATCCCCAAGCACAATAGGACACAGCTCGCTCTGTTCGCAGACGACACAGCGATCATATGTAAAGGTAGTTCCCCTTCGTCTCTCCTAACTCTACAAAAGGCTGTCAATAACCTTGGCGCCTGGTTTAGACGGTGGAGAATCGAAGTAAATCCTGACAAAAGTCAAGCGGTTTCATTCTAGAAACTAATATCTAGACCCCTCCCCCCCCCGACAAATCACCTTGTTCGGCAAGCCGATCCCTTGGGAGAAGCAAGTCAAGTACCTAGGTGTGATCCTAGACCATCAACTCACCTTTTCAGAGCACATAAAGACGGTTCGTTCGCGAGCCGCTTTCGCTCTAGGTAGACTTCACTTCATTCTAAACGCACGCAGCAAATTGTCTCTCAAGTGCAAATTGCGCATCTATACAGCGTGTATTCTAGTGATGGGTAACTCATCATTTTTACATGAGGTTGAGGGAGTACCTCATTTTACCTCGCGAGGTCCTCACGAGGTACCCCTCATTTGAGGCGAGGAGTCGTACGTCAGCGTATTCGCCTCACGAGCCGAGCCCGAGCCGAACTCAGCCGAATTCAGCTGATAGTCCGAAGCAGCGGGGCGGACGGGTGCGTCGACTCATAAGTACTCACGATTCCGATTTTTACGTCTCCCTCATACACATAACTTTCTTTCGCTCATAAATTTTTGATCGTCAAATAAACGAATCAATGATACTTGATTACCAATCTAATGATGATGTTTTTAGAGTTCATAGTAATAGCTGCTGTAATGTTTACTGTGTTTTCAAAATTTCGAGACCTCACCTCACTCATTCTATAGCTCACTCAATCACTCAATACTCTACTCACTCACGAGTACTCGCGTCAATAATATCAATGTCAAAATTTTTAAGTGAGGGAACGAGTGAGGTGGTTCAATGTTGAAATTCAAGTAACTCTTTCAATTTGCGATCACGAGTACCTCAAACGAGGCACCTCATGAGTGAGGGACACATCTCTAGTGTATTCGTCCCATCATGACTTATGCGGGAGCAGTATTTGGCCACGCCAAACCCCAATCCATCCATAGGATGCAGACCCTACAGAACCGTTTCCTTCGTAAGGCCACAGGAGCACAGGAGTTTCGTCCGAAACGAGATCCTCCATCTCGATTGTAAAATCTCAACAATCATTCACCAGTTTCTCAAACGCCTCACCAAGCGTTACTTTGACTCCGCTCTCAGACATCGCAACCCTCTGGTTGTCGAGGCAGCCGATTATACCCCATCCCGTATTAGTTCGACCCACCAACCTAGGCATGTACTGTCCGACCCAGATGACCCCATCACACTCCTCCAGGAGCAGAATAGGGCCACCAGTACAGTATACAAAAACAGACGCCTCCCGTCATTCCGACCTCGTCGCCGAGGTCTTATGCGATCGCGACCGATTCCCCGTGTAAATGAAACTCCCCCCGACCCTTGCTCGAAAACGAGGTGCCAGCAATTGTTGCAGCTGAGCACGTAGCCTTAAATACCCCGCCTAATAATCATGATGGAAATATAATTTTGATCCAGCCTGTCCCTTCTTGCTGTCCTCCCCTCAGCGATGACCTATATATACAATTATGACTCTAAATTTAAAGTCTATACAATTATGATTTTAAATTTAAGTAAAAATAACACAAGAAAAGCAACTATTTCTTGATAACAAAAAGCACACAATAACGTCCGCACACCGCACTGTTTCGCCGTATACTGAGCCAGTTTGAACTTGCACCAAAATGAGCGCATTCGCGTCCCGCGTATATTGGTAGCAAACACTTGACTCAGTTTACTGAGTGCAAAATAAATAAATTACTATACTTGATCCAGTATACGCTATTTTTTTTAAGTTATTTATAAAGATATGTTTTTTTTTCTTTTACAGGTAAATAGAAAATGATTTAATTATTGTTAATACACAAAAAAGTGCAATTCTCAAAATTTGTTAGTTGACTCAGTATACTTAGGAGCCGTCGAAATATACCACCACCTTTGTCGTAAGTTCGTAACACAGGCTCTGCGGAATCTTGTTGGGAAAACATTATTCTCACAAGATCATGATACCGGTCTTAAATAGTCATGAGGTAGAACTAGCTAAAGCCGTAATGACCAAATATACAGATACAAGAATTGCGTACATTACAAAAAAGGGACCCTCAAAAATGTATTCGCCATATTATTATTTACTCCAAATTGATTCATTTTAAAAATCAGTAGTTGTTATGAACCTACTGATTTTTTAAGGATGTATTATTTGTTGTTACTATAACATTATTTTTTTACTTTTATTTAATAGTTTTTATTATTAAAATTTAACTTTTCTATGCATCAGCTGTTTTATTTCTGGATTCAAGCAAAATTCCGAATGATTATCGATACCGATAAAAAAAAAAACGATGGTACGGACTTCTCTTTCCGGGCTCGGAAACAACAATAGCTATTGTTCTTTTTCGTAGAAACTACCGCGCGTCCCCCGCCAAAAGTGACAGAATTTTTTGTTCGGAATATTGCGCTTATGGCTTCTCCAGTGATATATACTCTAAGGCTGGCGTCTGTACAAGGAATTACAATATACATATACAAGCCCGTCGTTCTGCCATCCCGACCCGCGTCCTACACGCACCCTCTTTGTGTGTGTGTTGAGCTTAACTGTTTTAATTTCTGTGTACTCACGAGTTATGCAATTCACTGGTTCTGATAAATAGAGGTGCATTCGTTATAATTTTGAGTGCTTTGACTGGAACCGTTGTACAATCTTCACGTTCGTTTTTTTTTTGCTGATCCCCATAACTCAATCCATATGTCCAAACCGGCTTGATTATAGTTTTATAGATGAGTATCTTATTTTCCATGGTGACGTGCGATCTTCTGCCTATTAGCCAGTTTAAATAAATAATTCCTTTACTTCAGACCATGTCCATAATAATTACAAGTAAGGTTATAAAATGTGAACACGAATAAATGCTTTCAGGATATTTGAATCCTGTTTATCCGCAATGACTTGTAGGATGCTGTTAGTGCTACCCCGGACTCTGCTTAGTAACGACGCGAGCCGCTTGCGCACGATAGCATAAAAGCCGTCTACCCTGGCCTCCGCAAACATACCAGAGGCACTACAAAAGCGGGGCAGCCCTAACAACATCCTAAATCCATTGTTATATTGGACACATAGGGCATTGAGCGGTCCCTGCGGATACCTAAACCACAGGCTGCACGTGTAGAAAGTCTGACAGTAGGCTCTAAATAGTGTGACTTTAACTTGGTCACTACAACGTGCAAACCTGCGGGCCAGCATATCACTTCTGACCATCAATGCCCTACGTTCCCTTTCTATGTCAACTTGGTCGTCAAGGCCGTCGGTAACGTAATGTCCGAGGTATTTGAACTGTTGTACCCGCTTCAGTTCAGTACCATTCAGCTTAATCGCAGGTACATTTGACGGACACTCACCGGAGGCTCTGAAGACCACGTACTCACTCTAGGCATGGGCAAAAAATATCGATATTTTTCCATACAATTATCGATGTATATCGTCCCTATTTTTAATCGCGATATATCGATATTTATTTTAGAGTATCGAATTCGTATCAATTTCAATTTTTTTTAACGCAACTTTGGTTTCCTGTTTAACCTCTTTGACAGGCGAGCACATCAAACAGGATGCTCCTAATGTCCATATCTGATGACTATTGGTTTGATTAAATTGTGTATAATTGTTTAGGCTCGAGCATTAATAAAAAATACTATTATCTTCTATTTTCGTCTATTCTTTTTACGAAGTTTGAATGCTTTGAGAATTAATGTATGAATAATCATGCAAAAACTGACGATATATCGATATTTTTCACTCGATAATTATCGATACTGTTTAAAAATATCGATACGATAAATATCGATAATTTTTTTTCACTTGCCCATCCCTAACTCACTCTTCTTACAATTATATAATAAACCATGCTTATGGCTATATATTTCACATATGGCTAACAACTGTCTCATTGCGCCAACAGTCGGGGTCAGCAGCACCATGTCGTCCGCGTAACTAAAGTTGTTCATATATATATACATTGTCGACCCAGCATCCCACTCGTGTGCTGCTAAGCCCAACTATAAGCTCATTCACATACAGGTTGAAGAGCTTAGGAGAACTCAAACCACCCTATCTCACCCCACACTCCAACCTGTACGCGTCGGAGAAGCTGTTCGCCCATCTAACATAATTTATCTGGTTTTGGTACCAGAAATGAAAAATCCGTTGCACCTGTGTAGGCACGCCAGTCCTCTTGAGTTTCTCCCATAATACGTCATATGACACGAGGTCAAATGCCTTGGAGAGGTCAAGAAAGCATGCAAACACAGGTGTACTTCTTTCCGTATAGTATTGAACAGTATGTTTGAGACTCAGAATTGCGTTCGCTCGCTTCCACACCCCTGGGAATACACCTTCATGCAAACATCTATTAACCTTTTGACCGCTTGTGTCGCATTTATGCGACAAATATTTCCGTGCCCCTACCGCGCGTGTCGTATTTCTGCGACAGAAAACAAGTATGATTTTTTCGTTCAATTTTCGTCCTATTAACTGCGTGGTACAACTAAAACCATTACTAAATAGATATATTTTATAAAACAATTACTTAAAATTATGTCTCGTCGCTCTAAGTTTTGAAAAAGCTTAAACAAAAATACGTAAATACAGCTTGGACTTTTCTTCGGTGTGTAACGCGCGTGTCGCATTTATGCGACCATAGGGATGGGATACAATGCAATGCGCATTTTAAAAACTAAATAACAAATAGTTAAATAATCAGATATAATGCATCATTTTCAGCATAAAATGAACAGTGTCATACGAAATAAAGTTTATTTAACATATTGCCTTGTGTTATGAATTCTTTTCCTTGTTTTTCATAAGAAAAATATCCCTCAGGATCTTTGTATTATGATAACATTTCACGTTAGTTCCCATCCCTAGACGCTTATGTTTGCAACAAATTTCTCTAGTTAGTCTAGCGCGGCTGTCGCATTAATGCGACCACTGCCTACGTCACAAGCGGATCAAACGAATGGATAATGTTGTTCGTGGGTACACACATTATCGATAAAATAGTCACTTTTCAACAATGACTACTGAGGAGTTTTTTTATGTGTGTTCGCGGATAACTTCGTCGTTTATGAACCGATTTTGATGATTCTTTTGATGATTTTATTGGAAAGGAGATATCCCAAGGGTAGTACCATGATAAGGGAACTAGGGTCTGATGATGGCATCCCAGATAAATCGAGGGAACTCTTCAAATATTATAGGCAAACCTATAGCGATTTGGGTATTTTTTTATAGTAACTCGTGCAGTTGCTCTTGGAAAGCACCATTTGGTTAAGTGGAACTGATGATGAAGACCACAAATAGCCACCGGAACTACTCAATAATAACTATTTCACGGGTTGCGATTCGATTACTTTAATATGGTTGCAATGCAATTTATGCTCGTCACAATGCATATGGAGAAGTGGAGCTGATGGTGAAGTACCAAGAGAACTCTTCAACGATGAACGTCCCTGCATCGGGAAAAGCAATATTTTGTAAAAGGTGATGAGCTGTTGGCATTAGGCTAATGAAACTTAGACAAATTACAAATTGACCCACTAAAAAGCGAGAAATAAAAACTTTTTTACAAAAACAACCGACTTTCAAAAAACTACTAAGTACAAAGTTAAAAATAACTTAAATTTCGGAAGTCGGTGGAAAATAACGAAAATACAAAACCAAAGACCGACTTCCGAAATGTAAGTTATTTTTTACTTTGTAGTAGTTTTTTGAAAGTCGGTTGGTTTTTTTTGTAAAAACGTTTTTATTTAAATATTGTGATGTAGTAATTCTGTTATTTACTATATTACTTATCTACATATCCTATTGATTGTTCAAATTTGGAACCGTGTTGAATGTTGTCCTTACCATTAAAAAGGTATTGTGACAGTACCTACAAGTCGGACAGGCACTCGCACTCGAGTTCCTTATGGTGTTGTCTCTTACTGTGCTCCGGCGATGACACTCAGCGCGGCAAGTTTGAGTTATGACGACGCCACGCGCCGGGCACGGTTAGATAAATCGAAGTCTGTCAGAGACTGGCGTAGGCACGTTTTTATAAAACTTATTTAATTGACGGGTGATAAGTTCCGTGTGGTGCCGGACGTAAAAGAATAGCACCATCCCATTTCTTGCCGTGGGTGTCGTAGGCGACTAAGGAACTAACTAGAGAATGGGCAGCAGCGTTCTCATACTGCTACCGCCAACCCGCCTACCAAGCTTGGCGATTATGGCAAAACCCCCCTCTTGGGGAGGCTTATGTCCAGCAGTGGACGTCTTTTGGCTGAAATGATGATGATGAATGGGTGATAAGTTCTTTGATGTGCATTTAAAAATATCCCGTTAATATTATACTTACCTGCTTTAAAATCCGTAGGTATGGACTTTAACGACTCTGTCTGTCTTTCTGTTGATTAGGGTGGTTAAATTAAGGCTGATTTAAAATAAAAACATAAAAAACTTTTTGACAATTTTTTTATCGATACAACGATTGCTCCTCCTTATTTATTGTAGGTATTATTTTGTCGATTTTTAGCCGCGCGCTAGGGGCACGCCAACTGATATTTGGCCAAGCGCTTAAAAGGTTAAAAAGGATTTAGATTGGCTCACAAATATTATCAGCCGTAGCCTTAAAAGAGGCCGCCGGAAGACCGTCATGTCCTGCCCCTTTAGAGGGGTCCAACCGTTTCAACTCGCTGAGTATTTTTAACTTATTGATATACAGATTACTAACCAAGCTACCATTCTCTGCGGACTGCGAGTTGGTCGATTATTACTCGTTAACTTGTAAAGCCTACTTAGCTGTGATAGTTTTCCTTTTAATTTCTTTAAATATGCTACTGCCGTGAATTTTTTCACATACCCAAAACTAACCATTAAACTTGCAGGAGGGCACAATTACTCTAACAAAAATTTGCACTTTAAAGCTTAATATTTCGAAAACGGATCCCTAAATCCAAAAATGGTATTCACAAACTCGCAATATTTTTGAACGACCTTTCCAAAGACACCCCACACTATGGAATTATTAGAGAAAAAAAAAAACAATTTCACTTTACGTCTAGGGGAGGTACATGAAAAAAATATTTTTTATCACATCTATTCAAAAATTGCTAGTTTAATCCTCGTAAACAGGGACTAAAATAGCTTTTTAATCCCTAGGGATTAAAAGTGATTTGAATTTGGAACGTGGATATTGTTAGTAAAAGTTCTAATCACCAAAGAGATCAAACACGAACATTGTATGAACAAGTATCAGGCTGGCAAGAGAAAGAGAGAAAATGTGAAGCTGGTCAAAATGAAAATCCAAGATGGCGGCTGTGAAAATTTTCAAATTATTCGTCATGGGTGTCGTTTTCATAGTTTTCAGTGGTGCTAAAGCCGATAGTGAGGTCAAAATGAAAATCCAAGATGGCGGCTCGGAAAATTTTCAAATTTTTCATCATGGGTATCGTTTTCATGATTTTCAATGGTGCTTAAGCCGATAGTGAGGTCAAAATGTAAATCCAAGACGGCGGCTCTGAAAATTTTCAAATTTTTCATCATGGGTATCGTTTTCATGGTTTTCGAGGGTGCTAAAACCGATAGCGAGGTCAAAATGTAAATCCAAGATAGCGGTTGCTGAAATTTTCAAATTTTTCATCATGAGTGTCGTTTTTATAGTTTTCGAGGGTTCTGAAGCTAATATATGACATGATGTCTAAAATATGACATTCGTCACATCACTAATGGGTTCTACTAGGTTACCTCCAAGTTTTGTTTTTCACAATTCTAAATCCGCCATTTATGAATATTTAAAAAAATATTTTTATACGTCTACTGTAAATTCAAGACAAAATCATTTTGCTGCGAAAAAACAACCATTAAAATTTCAGCTTGTATATGAGTGTCTGTTCAAAGGGAAATATTTCCGCCATAACAAAACTTTGTATAAATGAAAATAACGTCTAATTAAGTCATCTTTGAATTTTTTTTAAATATTTTTTTCAGTAAAATTTTGACGAAAGGTTATTCACTCGAATGGCGATTTGTTTATTTTTTTTAAGTAATAATTTAATTTGTAATAATTATTAAAGTTTGGAAATAACCACTTTTGAATTAGATTTAAAAAAATAACTCCTGATTAGAAATAACCATAATTGTTTAGTACAATTTAGGAAATATCTCTTTTTGGTTATAATGAAGTGTACTTTCCTACTCCACAATTTAGGTTCTTCACATTCATTACCTATATTGTTAGTGCTACTAATTTTTGCAACACACAATAACGAGAAAGTGTCAGTTTGAAATTAAAACTATGAATTTTATCTCTTTTTGATTTTTAAATGTAATGGGTAATGTTTAAGGAAGGAAAGTTACAGGATTCAGATTGATAGATAGGTAGCAATTATTGATCAAAGAACATTTCTTTAGTTTCTATAAACCACATAGTAGTTTATTTTAAAAAAATACATAGGTAGCGATTTTTTTGAACTACTTATTTCAAAGTGTAACATGAGTGGTGATGGTGACCGGCCATCCTGACGTTCACCAGAGAACGCACACAATGAGGTATAGAAGGCAGTACCTACTTACATAACAAAAAAAATATAAAAACACTTGTGTTTTAAAAAAAAAAAACACTAAAACATATAAAAAAATGGTACTTATTTTAAACAAATCAGTAATACTAATAACTATGGATCTTAAATCTCAAAGGTACCTATGTGTAAAATTATAATGAACCAGAAAGAATTTAATGAGAAATACATTTTCACATATCCCGTGTTTCTTCGAAACATACGTTTATTGAGTTACCGAATTTAAGCTAAGGTTTTCTAGGACTGCGGTGAACGCCACATAGTGTTCGCGAAACACGTCACTGAATCCTAGAGAGCGTTTTTTTAATACCGTAAAGTCAAACCCCGGTCCCATTATTTCCAAATTTTTTGTTATGTGGCGGCCACCGCTCTTCTAGGAATGTGTGCTACTGACATAAGTTTATTCTACGGGCGCACAATCATTGGTTTCCGAGAAATAAGATTCTGCAAAACGTTACCCCAGCAGGAAATTAAGTATCACGAGAACCTTAACACGCACAAAAATTTTCGACGCACCTAAATAAGCTATCCACCCATGTACTTCGTTTGTCTCTCCGGTCATTCGTTTTAAATTTTCTTGCTGAAATACTCCAGCAGAATTCATTTTTCCGTTTCTTTTCCAAAACGACAGCACGCACAAATTTTTTACTTGGCGCACATTTACTGCAGATTAAGCTCTAATTATTTGTTGAATTCAATTAATTCTAGAAGATAGTTTCTTGCTAGGGTAACGCACACTCTAGGAAACCGTACTTTTACGGGGACAGAACGTGGGGGTACAAAAAAGTAAACATGAATAATTGTAATTGTATAATCTATACTAATATAATAGTAATAATATAAAGAGGTAAAAGTTTTGTTTTTGAAGTGAAAACTTCTTTAGGCGCGTTGGACATTTTTGAGATAGGAATAAACCCTTGATTTCGCGACACTGCTACCGATTTTACCGACCCCGTGGAGTAAAAGACATCAACGCGTTGATTACCGCGGTGCGTGGAGTAAAAGACATCAACGCAATGATTATCGCGGTGCGTGGAGTAAAAGACATCAACGCGTTCATTACCGCGGTGCGTGGAGTAAAAGATATCAACGCGTTGATTACCGCGGTGCGTGGAGTAAAAGACATCAACGAGTTACCGCGTAGAGTAAAAGACATCAACGCGTTGATTAACGCGATGCGTCGAGTAAAAGACATCAACGCGTTGATTACCGCGGTGCCGATTTTTTTTTTTTTAAGTTTTCCCTTCTGTCGGCACTGTTTTTATTTTTTTTGTACCTATGTAGTGGATAATCTCCGGAACGACCAGTCGGATTGAAAAAAAAAAAACTTGTTTTTTGATGTAGGTTATATAGGCTATGTAACATCACGCTACGACCCTTAGAAGCCGAGCAAAAAGAAAGTCAGAGAGAACGCTAAGCGAAAATGAAGTTTAGCGCGGGCAGGCAATGGATGGAGTGCGACGCGGTGGGTCGGGTGCCGAAATTTCACGCGGACGAAGTCGCGGGCAGAAGCTAGTATTACCTATAAAATTACAATTCTTCGTGTTTACTTTTTTTTCTGTGTGGAAAAGACCAAAATTCTGAAGGTAAACCTCTCGCATCTCTTTCTCTCTTCACAAATGCCGAATATGATGACACACAGTTGCCAATAAAATAGTTAGCTTGAGCAAGAATTGCTAAGTCTAGATGTGGATTCATTGGCTGTAACCTGATAACTGATACTTCAGTATGATGTAGTGCTTTGTTGAAATCATTTATCATATGATTTGTGTCTGATGCCACAAATATGTATTTTATGTTATCCAGTTTCTTGATGGCCCTCTTCACTTGCCTGTAATTTTGTCTTATATTAGTTATATAGTTTGTTTTTTAAACTTTAACACTCTCACCGCCACGAGCTGCCGCAACGTACCACACGTTGCGGCAGCTCACAAATATTCTAGCGGAGTACGTTACCTAGACTTTAATGTTTTGAGTTTGGTGTGCCATGTGGGTAGCCAGCGTACCACGCACGAAGTTCACACTAAAATATTTGTTTATGTCGCTGTTTAAAATCACTGCACGCCAATCATATAAATTATTTAGTATTTAGCCAGCCACGCACGTGACAGGCATTTTGCGGTGTTTTCAGGGCTTTTGTTATTTTTTACTGTTTTCTTCTAATTTTTACGACACATTGGACAGTGATATAATCTCAGCCGAATTCAACTCAGTTGGCTGAAAGATATAAGGCCGCGCGCACTTTGGATGCGTTTTCGTACGAATTTCACTCGTGCGTTCACACAGCGCACACGAAAAATCCCAACAAGTTCGGATTGTTTTCGGACGTTGGAACTATACGTACGATTAAAGGGCTTGGTACACGGCTGCCAACCGCGTTCCAACAGAGGTGACCTTGGTAGTTTACAACCGTGTGTGTGTTTGGTGGTTTAAGCTCTGCCTGTCGCCAACCAAGGTCACCTCTGTCGGGGACCCGGTTGGCAGCCGTGTAGCAAGCCCTTTAGTCGCACCCAGTCTGCGCGCTTCCTTTGTACTTGGAAACAGGGTTGTAACGGATGTCATTTAACGGATGAGGATGCGGATGAGGATATCGAAATAATCGGGTTTGAGGATGCGGATGAGGATACGGATATTGGAAAATTCCTTATTGAGGATGCGGATGAGGATGCGGATGAGGGTGCGGATGCGGATGTCGTACAAAAAATAGCCCTTGTTTTTTATAGTATTTATATTTGTATTGTAGGTTGTAGATAACCATTTGGTAGGTTACCGTAGCATAATTCGCCTGCAAAAAAAATCACTTGTACGAACAAACAAAATGTAAACAATAACACGCAACCCGGGGGCACCCAGTAACTCAAATTGTGACATGTGGAACTAGGGATGTTAAAAAATAATCGATTTTTATTTAAATAGATTAATATTTTCTTACAATCGATTTTTTATAATCGATTTTTATAGTAATATTAATCGATTTTTTAGTAAATCGATTATATAAATTACATGTTTAAATCGATTTTCAGAAACAGCTCGTATCTATGCGACGAATGAAAAAATCTTGCAGTAAGTTTCAATTTTATAAACAGCGCCATCTATGCGTTGGCTGAAAAATCTCGAATTAAGTGCATACGTATAGGTTGATTAAATACAAACGGCGCCGTCTGTAGGCATTTTTTATAATTTGATTTATATTTTAGTTTTTGAGACAATTAGTTTGTCATTTTGTTCGGATGCTCATCATTTCATTTTTATTATAATCAATAAAACATTTAATAGTACTAAAATTTGTATCAATAATGCTATTTGGTTTTCTAATTCCTTAAAAGAACATTGCCTTTGATTTTTAGTTTTGTATTGGTTATTTTTATTCATATAATTTTATTTGATTTTTAATCTGATAAATTGTTAATATGAATCTCTCAGGTTTATTATTGGAATATGAAAAACGAGTACTTTAAATAATAATAAAAAATCGTTTTTTTTTTTTGCAGAAATCGATTATTTATTTTTATTAAAATCGATTTTTGACAAATCGATTAATTTTGAATAAAGAAATATCAATTTTTATTTAATCGATTCTTTTCCATTAAATCTCACATCCCTATGTGGAACCACAGTCGTGCCACCACTACCATGTGCGGCCGATCGTCTGTCTTAAGACAAGGACATTGCGAATTCAGCCAATAGGAACGCGTAACTCACTTATCGGCCCGCCCATTTAGATCGGCGCAAGTTTTAAAAAAATCACTATTTATGCGAACAACGTAGGGTCATATCCTCATAGAAATTATGAGGATGCGGATGAGGATGCGGAGCTTTTAAAATCAAAAGTTGAGGATGCGGATGTTTTGCGGATATCAAAATTTATGCGGATGCTCCGCAGTTGCGGATGCGGATACGGATATCCGTTACATCCCTGCTTGGAAAGTCGGGATCGTTCGTGCGTGTTCGTACGTATACAACCGAGTGAAATTCGTACGAAAACGCATCCGAAGTGCGCGCGGCCTTACACCGATTGTAGGTAATTTATTATTGAAAAACTATCGAGTCTTATTTTGTTTTATAATTTGACTTTTTTTGTAAGTTTATAAAAACACCACGAAAAGGGTTCCTGTTTTGCCATTTGGCTACAGAACCATAAAAACCGGCCGAAAGCAAGTCAGGCTCACACAAACATAGTTCCGAACCAAATTAAGTTCAGCAGTCTGTGGAATGGTAATTTGCAAATAAAACTTAAAGCACGCCACATGTAGTGAAACTGGTTCGAATTAAGGAGTAAGGGGACTGCAGCGTGCCACAGAAATTAAAGCTTTTTAAATGAGGCTTGTTATCTAATTGATAGAGGGACCTGCCGGCAGGGACCCATGGCGTCGCCCAGTCCTGCTAGAATCTCAAAGTATTCATGGCGGTAAGAGTGTAAAAAAAATCACTGAAAATAATGTCGATATTAATTCAAAGACCTTACTTGATTATATCAGCAGGCTGTGGTAGACACATAGATAATGACAGTGGTCCTCTTTCATTTTTATATCCCACACACTGTGGGGCGGCAAATAACATAGTGCTGTCTTTAACATGCTGACAAGCTTTTACCCAATCCTGTCCATTTCTCAAATGTATACCCAAGAAACCACCTCCACTCATATTCTTCTTTATAAATAATCTTGTTTTATTGACTATATCATCACTCCACCATAGGTGCTTTTGTAAATGGACATTTTCTTTTTGTACTGGGAAACTTGCAGGGGCTCCTGTGGTTTATAAAAACATTATCCAATTAACATAACCCCATTTTTGCTTGAACTTACATTGGAAGAGCTATAGCAGAACTGTGCAGCATTCTCATTCACAAGTTTGAAGGAGATAGATAAAATACTCTTTACATTATGTGAGCTATGCACTTGTTTAATATTCCAGTCAGGCATAGTGGGGTTGTTTGCTGGAAGGCTGGAAGCTTCTCCACGAGAGAGAGCAAGGAGAATAATAATAAGAATGCACTTACCAGTAAAAGCTAGAACCGGCCACTGTTTAGAAGGATATTTATGTTTCCATTTATCTATCATTGCTTTGTTATGTACATCATAATTCAAAGGCCCATAAAATTCAGAATCAACAAAATCAATGTTGAATGTATCCCAGAATGGACCAAATGGGTTTCCAGATTTTGCATTGCAACTTTTTTCGTGATCACCTATTCTTTGAGTGTAACAAAATGAGATTCGTTTCGTAATTGGCCAAATAACAGAGGCCAAATCATTCATGAAGTTCTCCATTGTGATCACATTATGATATAAAGATAAACCTTCGACTTTAAAATATGTATTAAAAGGTACTTGTACGGATTTAGGCTCTCCAAATCTGTATTCCACCCATGGAGGAAGAACCAAAGTTCTATTCAAACCTTTACTAAATGCCAATGCTCCCAAAAAGTGATCTGCTTGATTACCAAATCTGCCTAAAAAATTACATTTATTGAAATAAAAGTAGAAAGATAGGTATGTAGGTACTAAATCAAGTAGAAAGTATAGATTAAATAACAAAAAACAAATGCTTGAATTGTGTTTACTTACCCATACAAGGACAGTACAGAATGAAACCATTTGTGTCATAACAGAAAGTGCTTTCAAAGTTAAGGAGAATATGAAATAATAGCAAGATATAGTGTTTTAGCATGTTGAAAAAAAGTTGGGTATTCGTTTCTTACAAAAATAAACATATTCTGTACAGTTTGAGCGTTGTGGTGACTAAATTAGAAAGCATTTGACAATTTGACGATTTTGACGTTAGCTCTTGGCGCCAGTGTTGCCAACAGTTAAACTAGCTCTCCACCAGATTTAGAGATGTGTCCCTCACTCATGAGGTGCCTCGTTTGAGGTACTCGTGATCGCAAATTGAAAGAGTTACTCGAATTTCAACATTGAACCACCTCACTCGTTCCCTCACTTAAAAATTTTGACATTGATATTATTGACGCGAGTACTCGCGAGTGAGTAGAGTATTGAGTGAGCTATAGAATGAGTGAGGTGAGGTCTCGAAATTTTGAAAACACAGTAAACATTACAGCAGCTATTACTATGAACTCTAAAAACATCTAGATTAGATTGGTAATCAAGTGTCATTGATCCGTTTATTTTGACGATCAAAAATTTATGAGCGAAAGAAAGTTATGTGTATGAGGGAGACGTAAAAATCGGAATCGTGAGTACTTATGAGTCGACGCACCCGTCCGCCCCGCTGTTTAGGACTATCAGCTGAATTCGGCTGAGTTCGGCTCGAGCTCCGCTCGTGAGGTGAATATGCCGGACGAACGACTCCTCGCCTCAAATGAGGGGTACCTCATGAGGACCTCGCGAGGTAAAATGAGGTACTCCCTCAACCTCATATAAAAATGATGAGTTACCCATCACTAACCAGATTCAACATCTAAAACCACCAGAAAACCACTAACAAAAATCGGCCCTACTCTAAAAATTGCTAAAATGTCCACTTAACTAATTTTTAGTTTTTACAAAAGAAAACAATGGTGTCGATTCCCTTATTCACAAACTAAACTAAATTTAAGTTCAGTGCATCTTTTTCTTTCAATTTCATTAAGAAAAGGACAGAAGATAAACTTTAGTTTAGTCCTGTCAAATTAATCAGCGCCTGTCAGTCTCCATACAAGTTTAGACGTGATTAAAAACTTGCCAACTAAAATTACGTCAATTTACGTCAAGCGCTGATTAATTTGACAGGACTAAACTAAAATTTATCTTCTGTCCTTTTCTTAATGAAATAGAAAGAAAAAGATGCACTGAACTTAAATTTACTGCCACATATAAGACTAAGTAACAGTGTTGCCAACTTTTTTTTCCGAGTCCACTAGTGGCTGTTCTTCATCCGATACCTAAATGGTAGTTACCTAAGTGCTAAGCTTATACAAGATTATTTCTAATAAGCCTACCTAGAAGTGTGACTGTCAAATTCCACTTAAGAATTGAGAATGAAAGAAAAAAATTTTCAACAAAAAATTAAAACGATGAAAAACGAAACTGAGAAGCGAAAAATTCAAATAAACTATTAGTCTATCTCATCATCTGTTACGATGCTTCATTGAGGTGGATAACAATTAAAATTCTATTGTGTCTCGTTAATGATAGTTGAAAGGGTAAGGCTATAATATAAGCTTCTAAATTAGGCGGCACCCAATAACCAATCAATAAAGACCGGTAACCAAATTTTTCTTTCTGCAAAGCCTACCATCGCCAAGATAAAAATCAAAATTTAAAATTCTAAGTTCGAACTAGGCTGATATTTGGCTGATATGCACTTTACGAACGTCAAAATTACATGACAGTCCTCCAAAACAAATGACACCACACATAATTATATTTGACAAATGACAACACACTTTCTTAAAAAACCGGCAAAGTGCGTGTCTAACCACGCACAATAAAGGGTTCCGTAGTTGGGATGAATTTATCCTAAAAACAAACTTAACTTTGTAGTTGAAAAACATGTTCTCCCACACGGAATACCGTCATTCCGACCTCGCCGCCGAGGTCCTTTGCGATAGCGACCACGTCCCTGAGTAAATGATACTCCCCTCCGACCCTTGCTCGATAACGAGGTGCCAAAAGTTGTTGCAGCTGAGCACGTAGCTTTAAATTCCCCGACTAATAATCATGATCAAAACTTTGATCCAGCCCGTCCCATCCTTGATGTCCTCCCTCCGGTTGACGCCCTAAGGCGAGGTTCGTAAGCGAGCGTTCACCTAGTTTTAATTAGCATAGTTGAATAACCCCTGGCTAGAGGTTTTAAGTGTAGTAGCTTAAGGCACTGTAGTAAAGAATATACCCGTATTTAGGTTTTATTTAACAAAATTTAACATAATGATTACAATGACACGATCAATCCTGACAATTTAGTTTCTTCTTAACATGTGATGTTCAATATTGACCGAGGAGTTTATAATATATTACTACATTCTCCTGGGCTTAGTTATTGTGTCACGTAGTCATTTAGATGAGCAGGTGGGCGTCGTACTCTTTCAGAACGACGCAGAGTCTCTGGCGTGATGTTCTGTGGCTGGATCATTTCATTCTGGGAATGTCGTTGGCCATCTGTGTTGCGATCATCGCCATCGACTGCATCGATGAATTCGTCGTCATCATTGGAATCAGATCCATCCGTTTCTAGAGATTCCCCAGCAGGAGCTAAGTGTCGATTAGATACGACAACTTCTCTACCACTGCTCAAACGCACACGAGAATGTTGAGGGTTACTTTCCAGAGTCTCTAACTTCTTCGACCATTGGATCATATTTGCTGGTTCGATTATGGTTTCGCATTAATACTTTCCCTGGGACATTTAGCCATGTAGGCATCAACTGACCACTGGAGGATCTCCTGGCATGAGAAAACATCCGCTCATGGGGCGTACTATTTGTAGCCGTGCAAAGAACTGATCTTATAGAATGCAGAGCCTGAGTTAAAACTGACTCCCATTTGGTTACAGGCAGATCACGGCTTCTCAGGGCCAATTGTACTGTTCGCCAAATAATTCCGTTGTATCTCTCCGTTTGTCCATTACCCTGAGGATTGTATGGTGTAGTGTAGCTCGTAGCAATGCCCTTCTGGTGAAGAAAGTCTATCATCTCTTTTGAAAGAAAACAAGTACCACGATCTGAGTGTACATAAGTTGGCATTCCAAATATAGAAAATAAATCGGTCAGTTTATTAATTACCGTGTTTGTACTCAAGTCTGGGCAGGGATATGCAAATGGGAATCTAGAATATTCGTCCACAATTGTAAGAATATATCGATTCTTCCCAGTCCCATCTGAGGGAAGTGGACCCTTAAAATCTATCGATATTCTTTCGAATGGGGCCATTGCTTTTATTAGTTTTCCCATGTTTTGTTGAAAACGAGGCTTTACTTCTGCACATATAGACCAATTCGCAGTAATACGTTTTATCTCTTCAGTGGAGTAAGCTAAATTTTTGCTACGAACCCAATGAAGCATTCTTGTTACTCCAGGATGACACAAGGTTTTATGCAGTTCTTTGAGTGCATTTTCTGAACTGTGTACAGAGGCTACTAATGGTGCATTGGCTCTTGATAAAGCATCAGCTGCTATATTTTCCTTCCCTGGGCGATAAACTATGTCAAAATTGTATTCAGAAAGTTCTAATCGCCAACGTTGTATTTTGTCATTTTTAATTCTCGACGAATGTTGCTGATTGAACATGAATGCGACTGATTTTTGGTCAGTTATCAGTTTAAACTCTCGTCCGATGAGGAATTGTCTCCATTTCCGAAGACATTCGACTATAGCCGCGGCCTCCTTCTTTATGGCTGGGTGATTCCTCTCGCTACTGTGAAGGCTTCTTGAGAAAAACGCAACAGGTCTGCCATCTTGTGACAGAGTTCCCGCGATAGCATAGTCTGAAGCGTCTGTTTCAACAACAAATTGTATGTTGTCATCAATCGCGTTTACTGCTGAATTGGCTATCTCTTGCTTTAGAGCGTTAAAAGCGTTTGCTGCCTCGGAATCGAGAGGGAATGTGCCTTGCGAAACGAGGGACTGAATTTTATGAGAGAATCTTGGCACATATTTAGAATAGTGGGCAAATAATCCCAATGCTCGCCTGAGCGATGCCGAGTCAGAAGGCAGAGGCAGCTCTAATAGTGGACGTAGACGATCTGGGTCGGGTTTAATTACTCCGTTGTTTATAGTATATCCTAGAATACTTATCTCTTTCAATGAAAACTCACTCTTTTCAAGATTCAGTGTAAGGTTATACCGTTTCACAATATCAAGAAAACGTTGCAGTTTTTGATCGTGGTCAGCTTGGGTTGTTCCACAGACTGTTATGTCGTCCAAATATGCGTATACTCCTATAAGTTTCTCTTTCGCAATTATATTATTGATAGTTCTTTGAAAAACCGCTACTCCGTTGGTAACCCCGAAAAGTATTCTTCGAAATTGGTATAAATTACCTTCTGCTTCAAATGCTGTACAAGGTTTTTCTGTTTCAAGAATTGGAATCTGATGGTACGCACTTTTTAAGTCAATTTTGCTGTAGACACTATGTTTGGCCACCTTAGAAACTATTTGTTCAATACTTGGTAAAGGGTAAGCGTCTAGTTGCGTGTATCTATTTACAGTCTGAGAGTAGTCTATACACATCCTTTTTTTATGATTTTCATTTGTAGTTACAAGCACTTTTGCTCTCCATGATGACGAGCTAGGTTCTATAATCCCTTCAGCTAGTAATTTCCTTATTTCAGTACGAATAAACTGCATGTCACTATCAGAGTGTCGTCGTGTAACAGCTATAGGCTTGCAGTCTGGTAAGAGATTCGGGAATAAGCAGATTGGATCGATATTGGCTTGAGATAGTGCACATAATTTCAGGGGAGCTCCAGATCCGCCGAAATGCATTTCTAATGTATTATATCTCTTAAGAATATCATGACCAATTATGACATCCGTACATAAGTTCTCCATTATTAATAGGTTCGCTTGAAAACTATGACCTTGCAGCTCAATATTGACGGAGCACAATGCATCTACCTTTGTGTTTAAATTTGAAGCTGCCATGCTGACATTTTGATAGCATGAGCTCTTTTGTATATTATGTTGACAAACTAGTCGGCTGTCTATAAAACTAGCAGTACTCCCTGTGTCAATCAACGCTCTGGCTATAAATAATTCGTTTATTTTTATCGGTATCATAGCTTTATCAAGATCAGTTGTAGCGGCCACGATACATGATAACAATTTCTGCGACTCTCCATTTTCCATATGTTTGTTCGGTTCGTCTATGGTACCAGTAAAAGCACTTCGTTGTGGTGGCGCAGTCACTACACTTTTGCACACTTTTGCAAAATGCCCCCTTTTTCCACATTTGAGGCATGTTGTACCAGCAGCCGGACAGTTTTGCAGTGCATGTCTCTTGTTTCCACAGAAATAGCATAGTTCTTGGATGTGTGTTCTCTGATTGTTAATGGGGATCGCATTGCCAAAGGTACTAGTATTAGGTTGCTGGTAATCATCACTGTGTATTCGCGCCATCTCTAGAGCACGGGCCTGCTTGAATGCGTCGTCTAAGGTGAGGGTGCTATTTTCCAACAGTCTTTGACGGACTATGGACGATAAAAGTCCGGATATGAAAGCGTCTCTAATAAAATCACTTTCATTTTGTTCAGCGGTCACTTGTTTAAAATTGCATTCTTTTGAGAGTAGTTTCAAGGCTTGTAGATACTGGTCGATGGACTCACCTGGTTGTTGCGCTCGTTTTGCTAATCTGTGCCTGGAATATATTTCGTTAGGTGGCTTCAGAAATAATGCATCAAGTCTCTTTATAGCAATATCGTAATCAGTGCAATCCTGTATGCGCACAAAAGTGGTAGGGGACATGATTAGTTAGTAATCGAAATTTAGTTTCGTTTGCAATAGTTTTCTCATTCGTACTTATAGCTGTCAGAAAATTTTCAAATGTGCTTTTCCAATGTGTCCACTGAGGGGACAAATCTTGGCTTGAGGACGGGTCTCCGTCGAAACGTTCTGGTCGTAGATATTTTTCCATTTTGTTAAATAAATTGTAGTAAAGAATATACCCGTATTTAGGTTTTATTTAACAAAATTTAACATAATGATTACAATGACACGATCAATCCTGACAATTTAGTTTCTTCTTAACATGTGATGTTCAATATTGACCGAGGAGTTTATAATATATTACTACAGGCACCCACAGGAAAACCCGGTTAAGTAGTCATGATCTCAGAGGTCAATTACGAGACGCCAAACCTAAAAAAGAAAACAAACCATACAGAATGTATGGGAATCATGGTTTTGCAACTGCAAATATAAGTTGGGCGATTATTACTCGTTAATTTATAGAGCCTTGGCTGTGATAAATTTTTTGAAGGACCTATCCAATGATATCCCACACCATAGGAATGGGATATAAAAAAAATCACCACTTTACGTGTACACTAAAAAAATTTTTTGTTTTACCACTTTATAATTATGTATACTCATACCAAATTACAGTCGGAGCACTACTTAGTCTGTGAGTCGGAGCTAGACCGCGGACAGACAGACAGACAGAAGTGGAGGTTTTAAGTGTAGTAGCAGGCACCCTCAGGAAGATAATCCTAATTGCGTAACTTATTTTCGTAAACAATTTTGCCTAAATTGTTTCATTTGACAGTTCAACAACAATCATTGCATTATTTACGTTGTTGAGCACATTTTTTTTTTCCAACTTATGAAGCAATAGCTCCAACCAGACGAACCAGACTGGCTCCAACCAGACGAATCATGTAGACCTGTATTCAAAAAACTTGGTTTGTTACCGCTACCATCTCTTTATATCTATGAGATTTGTATGTTTGTAAGGAAGAATCAGGATTTATTTCTTAAAGCAAATGATGTTAATGTCCGAAACCGACGAGACCCCAACAGGCTCGTACTAAGCAAGTTTCCAAGACTAACTAAATATAATAAAAGCTGCCTTGCAATGTGTGTACGTTTACATAATAAGTTACCAAATGATCTCAAAAATTTAATCACTAGATTATTTAAAAATAAAGTTCACGAATGGTTATGTGTTAATAGTTTCTATAGTGTTAAAGATTTCATTGACAGACAATGTTAATGAACAGTCAAACCTACTGAAAAATTTGCATGCTTATTATTATATTGGCAAAACATGTTTTGTTCTAAATTGTTCTTTTACCATCTTTTTATACCGTGTTTTATGCAAATAAATATATTCTTATTCTTAATGGATTAGCAATCTGTACCCTAATTGCGTAATACAACACAATCACAATCTGTTTCGATTTGAAACAGATTGCTAATCCATTGCTTCACAAGTTGGAAAAAAATTCTGCTCAACAACGTAAATAACGCAATGAATGTTGTTGAACTGTCAAAATGAAACAAATTAGGCAAAATTGTTTACGAAAACAAGTTACGCAATTAGGGTACTGTTTCAAATCGAAACAGATTCTGATTATGTTGCATTACGCAATTAGGGTACCGGTTATGTAGTCATGATCTCAGAGGTCAACTAGGAGATGCCCTACCCAAAAAATAAAAATAGGTAGGTACGAGGTGCATTCAATAAGTACCTAGCCTCATCGCCAGAGGGCGCTGTACTTTCAAAAGAGTTTTACCACGGTGTAGCACATTCTTTTTTAATTCTTTTTTCAAATTTTCATTCCAATCCCTTCATTTGTTTTAATTTGACAACTTATGGAAGCGAATGTGTCGATCGGTTTTACAAAAATGGAAAAAGAGCAATATCGTTCGGTGATTCGATTCCTATTTTTGGAAGGGAAAACGCGCATCGAAATCAAAGAGCGCTTGGATGCTGTGTACGGTGACTCTTCTCCATCGATGGCCACCGTCAAGAATTGGTTCAACGAGTTTGCACGTGGCCGTACGTCGGTTTTTGATGAACCACGTCCAGGTGCACCGAAAACAGCTGCTACGGAGGAAAACATTAAAAAAATCCATGATCTCGTATTGGCAGATCGCCGATTGAAGGTTCGGGAGCTAGCTGAGACTGTAGGCATTTCAGAAGGAACAGTGCATCATATTCTTCACGAGGAACTCGGCATGAGAAAGCTGTCGGCGCGATGGGTGCCGCGTTTACTCACACCAGAAAACAAGCGCAACCGTGAGACCACATCGGAGACGTGTTTGGCGCTGTTTAAGCGGAATCCAGCGGAGTTTTTGCGTCGTTTTGTGACCGTCGATGAAACCTGGATCCACTGGTACACACCAGAGACCAAGGAGCAATCAAAACAATGGATCCAGACCGGGGAACGTGCTCCAAAGAAGGCGAAAACTGTAAAATCGGCCGGAAAAGTTATGGCCACCGTTTTCTGGGATTCACAAGGTGTGATCTACATCGATTACCTCGAGAAGGGTAAAACAATTACAGGGCTTTACTATGCCGATTTATTGGGCCGATTCGACGCCGAATTAAAGAAAAAACGACCCCATCTGGCGAAGAAAAAAGTGCTGTTTCACCACGACAACGCACCGGTTCACACGTCTGCCGTTGCCATGGCCAAATTGGTCGAATTACGCTACGAATTGCTGCCCCATCCACCGTATTCTCCAGATTTGGCCCCTTGTGACTTCTTTCTGTTTCCTAATCTGAAAAAATCACTCGCCGGGAATAGATATGGATCGAATGAGGAGGTCATCGCCGCCACGGAGGCCTATTTTGCAGAGTTTGACAAAAACTATTTTTCGGACGGGTTAAAAAAGTTGGAGCATCGCTGGGCTAAGTGTATCGAACTAAAAGGAGACTATGTTGAAAAATAAATTGCCACTTTTCCAAAATTTTCGTTTACTTTTTGTAGGCTAAGTATTTATTGAATGACCCTCGTAAGTAGTCAGTTTAAATTTTCACAGATTGTGTTTTCTATTGCTGCTTTATCAGCAGTGCCGGATTAAGCCAGCGCGGGGCCTGTAGCAAATTCTACCTAGGGGCCCCCTATAATAGAACTTGATTTAGTTTAAGTTGTAAAGTTTAGGAGATAAACTAGTCAAATCAATGTTTCTAGTCAAATACGTTCTACTCCTGTTCCTAAATAGTCAAGTAGGTACTTCAACCAAATGACTTTTTTCAAACAATGCTAACTGTAAAGAATCTTAGGTTTTTTTAAGTACCTACAGTTTTTAAAAACCTTTATGGCTCATTTTTAGAATAGCTGATACTGGCAGTGATTTTATTGTAATTCCTATAAGAGAGCCTTGATTGCAAGAGCGAGCGCAGCGAGCTCGAACTTTTTTGCACCTCTATCCGAGGTGCTTCAGGCTTCCTATTGACCTGCAGCCTAATTGCGTAACATATTTTATTTTTGATTGCAATTCTGAATCGAAAGCAAGTCCAATCTTAATCGCATGCCATAATTGGAATTGCGATGTACATTTTTTACCATACGACTGAAATTGTATAGGGATGTTCAATACAATTGTCTATAATTGTTAAATTGATATGTTTAGTTACAGCATCTATGAATGGTTAATATTCAAATTATTGTGCTATAATGTAATTTTGTTTTAATTACAACTGATGATCTACTAGTGCTTATAAATAAAAATGTACAATGATTGCCGAAAAATGAAAAACCAATTTTTAAAATACTTTCTACCACAATTGAACTACGTAATAAAACGTTTTTCTTTTCACGTCTTTGCTATCTGTGGCCTATGACAAAATCGTAGAAAAGCAGTGTTGTCAACTTAGAGGGATTTCCACTAAACCTGGGAGTTTTTATCCCAAAAACAAACAACTTTGTAGTTGAAAAACATCTCCCCTATATTGATATATGTCACGGTCAATTCTCCAACTGCAAATGTAAGTTTGTAATGGTTTTTTCTTTTTGTATGTGATAAAACTGAAAATTTACAATTTTCTGTCATTTTCCTTTACTTGTGCAATGAGACGGGCTTTGTGCCAAATTTTATGAGTCTAGGTCAACGAAGTACCCGGTAGTTTTTGATTTATTTGCGAGTACCAAAATATGTCGCTTAAATAGCCGTCATTTTTTATTGTGTTGACTTAGAAGCTTGATTTTTTAGAGCTCTAAGGGACCACAGACGTATTTGATATTAATTTCAACTTGATACCTCCGTACGTTCCTGAGAAAAAGGGTCTTGACAGACTGATAACGAAGTGATCCTGTAAGGGTTCCGTTTTTCCTTTTGAGGTACGGAACCCTAAAAATACTATGATTACATAAGTTATGTTTTATTTTCATACTCAAATCTTCAAATGGACTCCCAAAACAGCGGCCGAATGTCGGTAACAGAAAACCGATTTCAGGAGAGGCTCCGGCTCGCAGTTTCGATCGTCTCTAGTAATATTATTCGGTTGTAAGTGCATCGATCAAAACTATTCAAATATAAACAAAAACTTGCTTAGGCAAAAACACACTTCCGTGGTTTTGTGAAATCGGTTTGTCTAGTTCGGATTATCGATACGATTCCGTTTCTGATTGAAATCGGATTTTTGATTCGTTTCGATGTATCTAGACGCAAGTCTATAGTGGACTTAGGGGAAAAAAATTGCAACACTGAGAGTAAAAGTTGAATGATCTGCCCTCATTGCGTTATGCGTTGACGATTTAATGCAAACTACTGCCTGTCTAAAGTATACCTTTGCTGCTCTAACTTTATCAGAGTGTAGGGAAAAGAAAAGGAAAGGCATATGACACCACATGTTAAACCTTTGACAATAATTTGGGCTGGAATGAATATTCTTTGAATTCTGTGGAGAATACGATATCAATCATGGCGACGCATCTGTTTACATTTTATTTTTGTTGATTTCGGTAAAGTTTTTGTTTTAAATTAATAGTTGTTTTATATTTTTCAACATACAAAATTATATTTACTATTCACGTACAGAAACATGGGCCTGTAATAAGCAGTTTTGGAACATTATTCTTGTGGCTTGTGGAAGTCGGAAGAACTTTGGAAAATTCTCTCGTTCGAGACACCGCCTTCGTTTTGTACTAGCTTCACCAAGATCACAGACTACAATTAAGTACATGGACTAAGACTTAGGCTGTTTTGCTCCATAGCGAAAAGTATCTAAGTCGATATTATCACTACAAGTAAGTAAACCAATATAAATAGGAATAACGTGTGTGAGAGTACCTTCGTATCTCATTAGATTATTGTAGCTGTAGGTACATTATTGGTGAGTCTACGTATACGGACAATCATTCTTTTGTTGCGTAGACACAGGCATCTTACGCGAGGTTAACTATTTATTGTGGTTAAAATAATAGTTACGTACTATGTCTCACATTCTAACTAAAATTGTTAATTGATATTTTTGTACATAAGTAGATGCTGAAATAAACTATAATATCCACTACCTAACCAAATAACAGATAACTACAAAACATATTCATAATATATTCACAGACGTGCTGAAAACACAAGAATGGAACACTACCAAATATCAATATTGTTGACTTCCTAACAAAGAAGTTGGTGGCAAGGTGGCAAACATGGATTGGATTAAGAATCTTATGTATTAATCATTGAAGGTAAGCTTTTTGACACATCATTAAGAATTAAGCATAGCAACTCAATTATGAATATATTTCCTTGGCTGAACTTTTGACAGACACATCATAATATATATTTTATGTTTATCCAATTACCATTATAATTTAGTATTATAAAATATCTGTAGTGCTATTCTGTAACCATCTCACCGTGTTGTCTTCGGTGATGTGAGCGTGGAGTGAGCTGTCAGTTGCTAAGGATTGACACTATTGGCAGCTCACTTCACCTAAATTATCACGGTGAGATTTTTACAGAATAGCACTACTGGAGACTGAAAAATCAGCCCTAAATAAAGAAGAAATTATACAACCAGCATGACGATGATGATAATAGATGGCTTTCATCTAGCCATGGGCCTAGTTGATATGTCTACTTTGCCACATGAGTACTTTATTTGAGCAGAAAGTAATATGACTTTGTTTTAAAATGTAGAGTTCCTGGGGAATTTCACCTACGAAGACATGAAGGCAGCATGAATGATACTGCCCCTGCTGTGCTGCACTGCTGCTCTGCTACTTCAGATTTCAAGCTTCTTAAGTACAAAAGTAGAAACTGAAGATCCTTCATGAAATATTTTTTTTAGAAAACTTGATTATAGTCTTGTACGACAGTGATATAAACTATTGTGTTAATTGATAACAGTGTAAACTTTAATAAAGTGTTTTAATTATGAACTATAGAGGGACAAATAAAAATAACTTTAAATGAAATAATTAAGAATGGCATACTATTTGTTTTATACAAACACAGACAATTTTATAATTATAATGATACTATTTAAAGGTGTTTACCTAAATTAACTGTCATTCATTAGATTTAAAGGAAATAGAGAGAAATAAATTATGGTAAACAAATAAAACTGTTTTATTAAATTGTTACAACCTTAACTCAACACTGGACAAGAGAATCGGCACCATTACCATCTATTCACATTAATATGAAATATTTGGACATAGAGCAAAAAGGAATTGGAACAAACATACTGTAAGGATTAGTGGAATTTGGAATCTAATGTCTTCCTGTGGAAATCATCATGGATTATGTATGTACTGCTTGTTGTAAGTGTATGAGAGACAGTTAAAAAAAATCTTGAATAATGTAGTTGAGCCTGACACCTGAAAAAAAAAGAATAGTAAATCTTCAATATATTCCACAGAATAGCAATATTCTGCTATAAACAACAATTGGGTCAATTATAAGCAACAATTGACTTAAATATTCTTACCTACTAATAATATTAATAGGCTAAGTACTAACAGCCGCACGGGGCAATCCATCAGGTTAAGCTACGCTTGCCAGGGTTGGTCCGTGGATGGGTGACCATTTCTACATACCGAGACTCCTTCATGCCTCGAAAAGCATATTAAACCGTTGGTCCCGGATGTCATTTGTGGATCTTTGACAGTCGTTATGGGTCATCAGAAGCCCGAAAGTGACAATTAGTCTTACCAAGGGGTATCGTATTACCTAGTTATTGGGTTGTGGAGGTTAGATAGGCAGTCACTCCATGTAAAATACTTGTATTCAGCTGCATCCGGTTAGACTGGAAGCCGACCCCAACATAGTTGGGAAAAGGCTGGGCAGATCGATTTTTTAATAATATTAACAATAAGTGAAAAACATTTAAGATAGGTACTTAGATATATTTTCAGTTGCCTACCTACTTTCTTTACTTTGTTGTTATAATTGCTAAGTAAAAATTCATACAAGTAGTAGGTTAGGCAACTGAAAATATATGTATGGTATTTAAATGTATGGTAAGTTTACGTTTGATGGTGCATTTCATATTCACCAATAAACAATATGGGGTTTATTTATAAACGTTGCATAAAGTTATGTAATGATGAGCAACTGTTTAATCATACATTTTTGAGGTTTTAACGTCACTTAACTATAAGCAATGTTTATAAATACATCCCTATGTGTGTAACATTGTTGCTGTACTTAACATACATTCAATGTTCAACACTTAGAAAGAAAATAATAAGTAAGTACATACCTTAAACAGACAATGATGTGGCAATAGTGGTATGTTCATCAATGTCCTTACATAATCCATTAATATAAAATGATTCAAACTGCTTTTTTTTGTTCTTCCTCAATTATAAGTTTTTGCTTTTCCAATGTATTACAAGCTCGACTGGGTTGCTAAGCTTGTGGCTCAAGTTTGTTACGGTATGAGGTACGAATTTGTCTTTCGTTAAAATGCCACCAAAATACCTCGTTTCTGGAATATCATAATATTTGTTTTTAGTTTAGGTTGTAGGCACTAAACTCACAAGAAAACTTTC
Source organism: Agrochola lychnidis (assembly GCA_963680765.1). Lineage (NCBI taxonomy): Eukaryota > Metazoa > Arthropoda > Insecta > Lepidoptera > Noctuidae > Agrochola > Agrochola lychnidis. Next base: position 13,906,990 of record OY796858.1, read on the forward strand.
ACAATTATTATTAAAAATCGACCTCGCTGCTTTGATATTTAACATACCAATAAAATTGATTTATCATTGAGGTTTTACATAAAAACACATTCACAATTTATCAGGAAGACTATTACTTAATTTTTTTCTTAATAATTATGGAGATTTCATGAGTTAATCCCAAAAAGATTGCTAAGTAAAATCTATTGCGACCACTACAGTGGCTTCTGTTTCATTTGACAGACAAAACAAATTACTATAAGGTTTGAAACAAAATTACAACTGTCAAAATGGTTACGCAATTCGATTAATAGCCTTTTTAGACGCATTTCGTTCACTCAATGGAGTATCAAACAGACCGCAGTTTGTTTAAAAAATATTGGAGTTTTGCAATTCCAAAGTCGTAAAATAAAAGCAATTCGATTCAAATTGAAATAAATTCTACTTGAATGGTAATCAAAATACGTTGCGCAATTAGGTAGCTGTACCCTAATTGCGTAACTCATTTTCGTAAACAATTTCGCGAAATTTGTTTCATTTTGACATTTCAACAACATTCATTGCGTTATTTACGTTGTTGAACAGATTTTTTTTCCAACTTATGAAGCAATGGATTAGAAATCTGTTTCAAATCGAAACAAATTGTGATTGTGTTGTATTACGCAAATAAACGTAACTTTGTCTATTATTGTAGAAAAGTTTATGAAAGAAGAGAAACTAAGATGCAAGAGCGAGCGAAGCGATGTCGATTTTTTTTTAACCTCTGATTGGTTAGCTTACCTTATTTACCATTTGCATTATACTTATTCAAAAAACTTTATGAAGGAAGAGAATTTTGCAAGAAAAGATGCAAGAGCGAGCGCAACAAGCTCACAAATTTTTTGCACCTCACCTCGGAGAGGTTCTTTTGACAATACAAACAGAAATAGGAGTTGCTTTGTTGACTTATGCAGAAAAGCTGCTGTATTAAGAGAAACTAGGATTCGAATATTTTTTGCATTTCGCGCCTCCCGAGGTTCGATTTGTCTTGACAGTTCTTACATAATATTTCATTAGACGTCTATCCAAGCGCGCTGAGTGTCGAGTAAGGCGCGGCGCCCTCTATCGGTGGGCATCGATCGGTACGGCTCAGTAGAGCTCGAGCGCCTGAGGGCTGCTTGGGGCGGCTACGGGCACCTCAGAGCTTTCTCGGCAGTCGTAAGCATACCTAAGGACGCCTAGGCTGGTTTCGGGCAGCTCGGGTGGCATTTTCGTGGCCAGACAAGTTGCAGAAGAGTCATAACGTTCACCGCGCGCGTCTCCATTAGCTTGGCAACACCCAGAGGAAAATAAAAGGCAACAGCCTCATTAATTACACGTATAAGTTCGTTTTATTTATTCATCGTAATTTATGAAATTCATCGAAAATACATCTTTGCTTCCAAATCTTATTCACCCAAAATATATTTTTTGCCTTAAGGCTCCAAGTTTCTCTTCTTTTTCAACAAGATGAACAATGAGAACTAAGTCCATCCACCATTATAAATACACACGTACTACTGTTTTCATGTAACGTTACGACTGCTCTACGACGTGTCTGCCACCCAAACTATTCTTAGTTTTGCCGAAATCAGCCTCGGCGTCCTTAGGTATGCTTACGACTGCCGTGGCAGCTCTGAGGCGCCCGAAGCCGCCCCAAGCAGCCCTCAGACGCCCGAAGCCGCCGTAAAGCGCTCGAGCTCTACCGAGCCGTACCGATGCCCACCGATAGTAGGCACCGCGCCTAAGGGTGCACACGTCAGACTTTTTGTGGAGCCGAATATCGGGCTGATTCGAATTCTATAGGTACATATATACGAGCGGTTTTTTTTAAATCTTGTGCGTTTACCGTATGTAATTTAGTTTTATTTTCGCCAATGAAATTATCTGTTACCGATTGTCAGACATAGATTGCCTTACTCGGAAAAGGGGTTACATTATTCACGTTTTTGTGACATCAAGTAAAATTAATATACCACGTCTTAATAAGTTTCACACAAGAAATTACGCTCAGGCTGAGGTTTGGTAGGATTTGGATACGCGGGGCCCCCTTTTGTGCGGGGCCCGTAGCAATTGCTACTCTTGCTTCGTGGTTAATCCGCCACTGTTTATCAGCAAATAATTAAAAAATCGGTCAAGAGCGAGTCGGACTCGCGCACCGAGGGTTCCGTATTTCATCGGCGAGGCCTTAAATCGTCAGAGAATTGAATGTTAGTGTGGGACTCACGTATCCACATACTTACGCCAGTGCCCGCATAAACATTCACCGCGCGAAACAGACGACATGCCTCGGAAGCAAATACGTACTGAGCAGCGGCGTTTTTTTTTTTTAAATGGCTTCTCGCAGTTTTGACCACTAAGGTCGTGGCTGCTTAACCGGATTTTCCTGTGGGTGCCATAAGCTTCTACACTTAGAGCCTCCAGCCAGGAGCTTTTTAAACTATTCTAAATTAAAATTAAGCGAATGCTCGCTAAGGGCACCTCCTGTGGGGTACGGACCTCGGCTTAGGGCATCGCTGACGGGAGGACAGCAAGAGGGGACAGGCTGGATCAAATTTATATTATCATCATGAGTATTATTCGTGGTATTTAAAGCTACGTGCTCAGCTGCAACAACTGCTGGCACCTCGTTTTCGAGCAAGGGTCGGGCGGGGGGATTCGTTTACTCGGGGAGTAGATCGCGTACGTAAAGGACCTCGGCGGCGAGGTCGGAATGACGGGAGGCGTCTGTGTTTGTGCACTATACTGGTGGCCCTATTCTGCTCCTGGAGGAGTGTAATGGGGTCATCTGGGTCGGAGAGTACATGCCTCGGGCGGCGGGTCTGACTGATTTGGGACGGGACATAATTGGCTGCCTCGACTATCAGAGGGTTCCGATGTCGAGAAGCGGAGTCAAAGTAACGCTTGGACATGCGTTTGAGAAACTGGTGGATCGTAGGGATCTTACAGTCGAGGTGGAGGATCTCGTTTCTGATGTACCAGGGGGCTCCCGTGGCCTTGCGAAGGAATCGGTTCTGTAGGGTCTGCATCCTATGGATGGAACGGGTTTTGGCGTGAGCGCCACTGCTCCCGCATAGGTCATTATGGGACGGACGCACGCTGTATAGATTCGGAATTTTCACTTTAGTGACAATTTGCTGCGTGTATTTAGAATGTAATGAAGTCTACCTAGAGCGAAAGCGGCTCGCGAACGAACCGTCTTTATGTGCTCTGAAAAGGAGAGATGATGGTCTAAGATCACACCGAGGTATTTGGCTCGCTTCTCCCAAGGGATCGGCTCGCCGAACAGGGTGATCGGTCGGGGGAGGGGGAGGGATCTGGATCTCGGTTTCGAGAATGAAACCGCTTGACTTTTGTCAGGATTAACTTCGATCCTCCACCGTCTAAACCAGGCGCTAAGGTTGTTGACGGCCCGTTGTAGATCTAGGAGAGACGAGGGGGTATTACCTTTACAGATGATCGCAGTGTCGTCTGCGAACAGAGCGAGCTGCGTCCTTCTGTGTTTGGGGATATCGCTAGTGAACAGCGTGAACGCGAGGGGAGCTATTACCGAGCCCTGAGGGACTCCTGCCCTTATGGGGCGGGGGGAGGATAGGGCTCCTTCGATACGGTAGCGGAAGGTGCAGTTCGACAGGTAGTCTCGTAAGATGAGTACGAGACGATCTGGCACACCGAGTTTGTAAAACTTATATAATAAGCCGTTGTGCCAGACTTTGTCGAAGGCTTTCGCTATATCGAAGAAGACCGCGCGTGTCTGCTGGTCTCGAGTGAAACCACCTTTGACCAGCTCGACGATACGGTGGACCTGATGCACGCTAGAGTGCTGAGTTCTAAAACCGAACTGCTCGTTAGGAATGAGGCCCTTGGTCTCGGCGTAGTCTCTGAGACGCTTATAAATAAACCTCTCATAGATTTTGCCGAGGACTTTGAGCAGACTGATTGGGCGGTAACTAGAGGGCTCGTTTTTAGGCTTTGGAATACCTATGATCGTGGCCTCTTTCCACGTCTGGGGAAAGATGTTATTGCTTAGAGCACCATTGAAGATGGTGGTTAATAGCATGATCAAGTGAGCTGGGAAGAGCTGGACCACCCTATTGGTGAGTCCGTCTGAACCGAGGGCTTTACGCGTTTGCAGACCTTTGATTATCTCGTGCACCTCATCTGGTTCGATGGGGGGCAAGGGAAAATCAGGGTCTTCAACGGGAGTAAGGGAGGCTCTACGTTCGACTTCGGCGTCCACCTTATCGAGGTGAGCTTTGTCTACTGGTAGGGAACTGGGAGAGCATTGGGCTTCTAGACTGTCGGCTAGGCACTCGGCTTGGTCGATGTCGTCGAAGGCGATCGTTTTGTCGGGGCGGACTAACGGGGGTATGGGGGCCGACTGGGGGGACCTGAGTTTCCTCTGGAGTTCCCAGAAGGCTTGATGAGTGGGCTCAAGATCGCCCAGCATCTTATCCCATCCCGCTTCACGCAGCTCCAAAATGCGTGTCCTAACAGATCTCTGAAAGTAGCGCATATGGGCTTTGTTGGCGGCACAGGGAAAGACGCTGTAAGCACGAGTAGCCGCGCTCTTCTCAGTCATCAGGGCACGCACATCGTCAGGGAGATTCAAGTAACAGGGTTCTGTTGCTGGAACCTCCCTAGAGCAGTCGCTCAGGACGGTCTGTACGTGCTCCGTGAGTGAGTCGATCGCGGCAGTCGTGTCGGCGATTGAGTCAAATTGATCGGGGTGAGCAGGCGACGATGATATTTATAGTAAGTGCATGTTGAGACGGCGCTATACGTTGCGCGTGTGCCAGAGTGAGATGGCTGCCCAGACATCGTTGAACGTTAATTCTAAGTTTTATAAATTAATTGGTGGTCTCCTATTGGCTGATTGAATATTTGTGTGTTTAGCATAGGAACAATGTGTGAAATCAAAAATATAATGTAAGGCAGGATTCCTATGAATAAAACAGTACAATTATTTCCACAATTGGTGTTTCACTTTTATCAAACCTTTTGTCCCCAACATTAGTTTTAGGTCAGCGCCATCTCTTGGCCGATAGTGGAACTAATGTAATTTAAGTTGATGATTTCTGAAAAGTTTGCTATTTAGAGACATATTTTATTTTTCCTGTAATCTTTACTTATGCTTCTATCACACAGAATAATTTCAGATTTTTCTCTATGCAAGTTTCGGAGATAAGGGGAACAGTATTTTTTTTTTTTCGTTTTTCGTCATAGTCGAAAACCGTGGCCTAAAAAAAATGTTTGAGAATGTGCAAATGGCGCTCTTTCCTACGATACATGCCCTAGTAGCTCCACTTTTTGAATTTTTGAAGACACCTGTTGCGAAAAAAAAAAACAATAGTTGTGCAAACGTCATCTAAAACTATTCAATATTTCAAGGTGATAGCATTAGTAGTTCGTGAGATATCCAGCTGTGACACACAGACAGACTGAGTCGCACCATAAGTGTTCCTTTTTACCACTTTGGTACGAAACCCTAAAAATTTAATAAAGTTAATAATTAAAGGGGTATCAGAGTCCGAATCGCACTTAACCGGTTTATTTGTGTTGTAATGTGAATGTAAAGGGAATCGTATCATTTAGTCATTCTTAGAAGTGTAAATATTTTTCTTCTTGTGGTATATTATTTAGGTCTTATCCAAGAACTACATATGTTCAAGTAATAATACTCTACTCGATCGCCTCATTGGTATTTCCATTAGACATTTCTTAGCAGCAGTCTTAGTTTTGCCCAGTCGATGGCAATAGGCTCACCTATTACAAGGGACTTAACTGGAAAAATGCAGACCAACATAGGTGTACTATAGCTACACCTCTGCCCTTACCCATTCGAAGACCGAGGAATAGTACCTATAAATAAAATGCAAATTTTAGTTAGTTATTTATTTTAAGCCTTAACAGCATAAACACGAGGAGGGAAAAGAGACTTCTTTCTAATCTCTTTCCGTGTCTTGATTTTAGATTCGTGCTTGGTAAGAGCCTTACGCATAGCACGCGTCTTCTTGGTCCTCAAGTCTAAGGGCTTGTACTTCTTGTTTTTGTAATGATTTCGGAGATTAACTTTCATTTTCTGGTGGTACACAATGTATACTCGTGCAATCGCTTTCCTCACCACACGTCTAGAACAATGTAAAATAAATGTAAGAAAACAAATTTAGTCATGTAAGTTATTTGTGTGCTAATTTGAAATCTGTTTTTCTGTTGCAGCCGACGATCCTAAATTAGGTGCAGAGTTTAAAATTATTTAAAGCATTTTCTCCAACTGATATGTTTCTTGTGTATTGGGCTGGTGTCTGCAACTCCACATTTGAGCAGGTATTTTGTGTGAAGAGTATAGGAGTAAACACAACACCGAAATTCTTATTTCTTTAATCCTAGCAGTGCTGTTTTTAAGGTTTAACAACAGTTCAACCTTCAACTGATTAGATCAGAATAAGGCTAAGGATATTAAATTAAATACTTTTCATTGGCTGCTCTTAAGATTTCCAATTTTTAAAATGCATAGGCCTCTTTGAAACGTCATGAATGAAAGGAGCGAAACTCAATTTTTGATGTGAATGAAAATTAAAAATAATCCTTTAATATCATACAGTCAATAATAATGTCCTACAAAAATGCAGAACACGGGTGTAAGAAAAGATCCCCTAAGATGACCCACTGACCAAGGTTTGCAAGAATTGTATTGACAATTCTATTATTATGAAAAATCTGTGCCATTTTGAAAAGGCGCAGAAATTCAAGTAACTTGCCGTCTGTGAGAGTGCCGTAATTCAACAACATTGAATACTATAGTACAGTATATTTACATATTAATAAATAAACTCACGCTTTCGTCTCAAGTACTTTCATACGAGTATATTTTATTCTGAAATAATGGTAAGTACCTATGTTTGAGCCGTGTGTATTCACAGTTCACACACTGTCAAATTAAAAACTTACATTTTGGAGAGTTTGGATGCAACACCTCCTGTCACTTTAGCAACACGAAGATTCGTCAACTCTGTTTTCAATTCTTCAAGCTGCTTGAACAGCTCCTTCTTGTCTTTCGTGCGTAACTCAGAGCACTTAACCTTACCCTGAAATAAAAACGGATAACACTAGTAAACTACAAACTGGTGATTTCACTTCAGTAAATAAACACATAATTAGAAAGAACAAAAATAACTACATCTAAGCACAATGTTACAAACAGATTGTTGAACCAATCACATTTATCACGAAAACATTATAACATTGGGGTATGGCCTACGGCCGGTCTTTTTGAATGACTTCCAAGCATTCCGCTAAAAAATATATCAATTCAACTGTGCAATTAATTTCACTGATTTGTTTTAACCCTTGACAATCTTTCATTTTAAGAAGATTGGTCTTAATTAAAAAGATGAGAAATATTTTCACAAACCATTTTGAAAACGTCTCGACTCGCGTTTTTGACGTATAGAAAAGAGCAAATTATGAACGAAGATCAGTGTTGCCCGCAAAACAAGAATTTTCAGATTCCGTACTCCGTTGACGTCCGTCGTTGTTGTGATTTTTTGTCCATTAAAAACTTTTCATTTGTTAAATTATTATTTCTAAGGCTGTTTCTAAAAGTAATGTACTAAAATAAAAAATAAATTAAATCTACAGCCTGACATGCCTCTCTATGAATGTGGCGAAATATTGAACTAACAACAAGGTAATGGATTTGATCTTGACAGACTTAACATCTTCCAGCAGTTCTACTACGTAGATTTTGGTGATATCACGGTTCCCAACTTAGGGGTTTTCCTCCAGATTTAGGGGAAAAAAAAGTAAGATGGGATTTTTTTAGGGGTGACTTATTGTTAGGAGTATTTTTAGGGATTTTTAATTACTAATATTTATTTATTTCATTCAAAATATAGGCTCTAGTATTACTCAATCTTATTTATTTTTTAATTAGCGGCTTAGCGACATCTAGTACTGTTGCTTGTTACTATGAATGCAATGTTTAGTTGAAATCAAATGTCACTATAGTGTTTACCATAAATATAAACATAAATTGAGATTAGGGATGTGAGATTAATGGAAAATAATCGATTAAATAAAAATCGATTTTTCTTTATTCAAAATTAATCGATTTGTCAAAAATCGATTTTATTAAAAATAAATAATCGATTTCTGCGAAAAAATCGATTTTTTTGTATTATTTAAAAAAACATGCTTTTCAAATTCCAATAATAAACCTAAGAGATTCATATTAACAATTTTTCAGATAAAAAAATCAAATAAAATTATATGAATAAAAAAATAACCAATTCAAAACTAAAAATCAAAGGTTCCTTTAAAATTGCAAGGTAAGAAATTAGGAAACCAAATAGCATTATTGAAACAAATTTTAGTTCTATTAATCGTTTTATTTATTATAATAAAAATGAAATGATGAGCATCCCAACAAAATGACAAACTTATGCCCGTTTTCACCGAAAACTAAGTGACACTTAAATTAATCCCTAAATAAAAGTGCACTGTTAGATTTTCAACCCCAGACTGATGACGCTGACAGTTGAAAATCCAACAATGCACTTTTATTTAGGAATTCATTTAAGTGTCACTTAGTGAAGGTGAAAACGGGCATTATTGTCTCAAAAACTAAAATATAAATCAAATAAAAAATAAATGCCTACAGATGGCGCCGTTTTTATTTAATCAACTTATCCTTTCAACTGTCATTAACGAGACACAATAGAATTTTAATTGTTATCCACCTCAATGAGGCGTCGTAACAGCTGATGAGTTATACGTATGAACTTAATTCGAGATTTTTCATCCAACGCATAGACGGCGCTGTTTATAAAACTGAAACTTACTACTAGATTTTTTCATCCGTCTCATAGATACAAGCTGTTTCTGAAAATCGATTAAAACACGTAATTTATGTAATCGATTTATTAAAAATCGATTAATATTAAAATAAAAATCGACAATAAAAAATCGATTATTAGAAAATAATAATCGATTTAAATAAAAATCGATTATTTTTTAACATCCCTAATTGAGATGATTGGTGGCCGCGTAGGTATTAAGGTGATTTTTGCCTAATAGATAATGTGTAATAGACTATGCTCTACCTCCATACGATGACAAAACTGTATCAAATCCACTTTGCATCGTGTTAAAGCGACTATTCTTTACCAGAAATAAATCAGAATATAAACAAAACAACCTATCAAAAACAAAAAGACAAACAAAGTATCAAATTCTTTTTCGTAGGATATATGAGTCAGATGGTGTTGCCGTCTATAGATTTTCAAATTCCACCGTTTTTTAACTTAGGCAGACTTGAAGGCTTGCTACACGGTTGCCAACCGCGTCCCCGACAGAAGTGACCTTGGTTGGCGACAGGCAGAGCTGTTTGAAATCTGGTCGTAAACCACCAACTACACGGTTGTAAGCCACCAAGGTCACCCCTGTTAGGACGCGGTTGGCAGCCGTGTAGCAAGACTATACTCCATAAGTTTAGGTAGTTAAAAAAAGATAAACAAAAAAACCACGTGACGAGACAGCTGTCAAGTAACCGACTAAACGTAATACCAGTCACTACACACAGCAAGCTCTTTAGCGTGGCCAGACTCTGCAATAATCCACAGTATGACAAGTTTAATAATTTATTTACCACTAGCGGATGTCAGACGGTTTCACCCGTTTAGTTCCCGTTCCCATGGGAGTACGTGGATAGAATATAGCCTATGTAACTCGCTGATAATGTAGCTATCCATTGCTGATAGAATTTTTCAAATCGGTCCAGTATTTTTTAAGTTTTTTATTTGTTACATACAAAAATCGAAAAATACAAATCTTTCCTCTTTATAATACTTTATTAGTATTAGTATAGATTATATATTTTCTACATAATTATACTCCATTTGAAATATGATTAGACATTATCTTTTGACTTCCGATAACCAATTTTGACTTCTATTGCTTTGATGGCATGACAAATGGCAGCTAAAAGTAAACAGTTGGTATTGTAACCACTTTTTCTTTTTTAATGCCGTCCTTAAACCTACGTAATGGAAGTCTAAATCGGTTGTAAAAAAGGTGTGTTTAAATGTCGTCTTATTTCAAATGGAGTATAGGTTACCATTTTGTAGCATTTCCCCAACGTGCAGTCCTCTAAATAGTCTGTGGTTTCCCATTATCGAGCGGTTGTAAATAAAATAGCTTCCTTTGATTCCATCTCCATCCACGATCCAGAAAACAGTGACTTTCATTTGAAAGTTTGAAAGAAACATGAAAGTGTCAAACTGTCATGTCGACTGTGTCAAACTGTCAAGTGTCACTCGGTAACTAAGCGCACAGCGTTGTTATTGATTCGGCAATTGCCGTATTATACGGCAATCCACGATTTTATTTCGGAAAATACGGCAGGCCTCTCATTGCCGTATCACAAAATACGGCAATTGAATATAGGAAACGAATCGTTTTTTCACAAGCGTAATGAATGAAATGAAAAAGAAACTCAAATATCTGTCACCTGAGGAGGCTGCCATAATATTAGAGAATTTTATTCGTCAATGTTGCCACTAACCTAGAAACTATCACTAATTATCAAAATTGAAATTTTGAAAATGACCTTCAAAAAATCGATGACAACTGAATTAAAATCAAGACAAAAAATCAAGGATACTGTACCAAGTTTAAGGCAATGTTTAAAGGTGACGCGTGACATGTGCGAAAAACAAAGATAAGTACACATTAGATAAACATAAATCCAAAGTAGTAAAAAGTCAAAGTCAAATCATTTATTTCAAATAGGCCCATGTCCATACATGGGCCTATTTGAAATAAATGATTTGACTTTGACTTTTTACTACTTTGGATACTTTGCACTTTTGAACGTCAAAAATTAAAAAATCATAAAATTGATTCTAGTCGCCCCTTCCAAAAGGTAGTTTTCGTATGGAAAAGAATGGGCAAGAAAATCCACCGTTTCTCTTTTAAAATGTTTTACAATTGTTAAACGATAAGAAACCTTTATGGAGAAGAAACAAATGATGAATATATATTTTTTTAATTAAATACGGCAATTTAGTATTTTTTCTCGGCAAACCAGACTGTGACATACGGCAGCTCAGATTTTTACGATAACAACACTGTGAGAGCAATAGTTCAATAAAGCATTTTTTTTGTTGTTCCTCTGTGTTCTTAAAAATTATTTTAGTTAGGTACACTATCATTTCATTATTTGTTATTGCAAGCAGTGGTGTGATCTGTGTATGTCCTACAAGCTGAAATAGCCTAAGACGTTAATTTTGCATCATAATCCCACTCATTCATTAGTTACACTTCAAAATTGGTTCAGTGCATCAATATGAACGACAACAATGACGTCTTTAGTATTAATTATAAAAAATCCTTAGAATACTGGGCAGACATTCCACCTACGGTCGATGGAGTACTTGGGGGATTTGGATTTATTTCGAATGCAGACATTGAAGGATCTGAACTGTTCTTAAAGTCTTTACTTTCTTCTGACAATGCTCCTTCTACGAACACGGCATTAGATTGTGGTGCTGGTATTGGTAGAATAACAAAACAGTTATTATTACCTCATTTTGATCTAGTTGATGTTGTAGAACCTGATGAAAAATTTGTCAATTCCATTAAAGAGTATGTGGGAGAACTTGGCTCGAAATTAGGCACCTTGCATAAGGTTGGCTTGCAAGAGTTTATACCTTCAAGGAAATATGATGTTATTTGGAATCAGTGGGTATTAGGATATCTTAAAGATGAGGATCTAGAGGCTTATCTAATACGATGCAGGTATCTTATTTCAAAACATTGTTCTAAACAACGTCTATACCTAAATTGTTATTAGGTGTTGAAATATTCACTTAAGGAATCCAATGTTCTTTATTTCAGGGATTCTTTATCTGCATGTGGCATCATCGTAGTAAAAGAAAATGTTACTTCATCTGGAAAAATAGAAAAGGATTCTACTGATTCATCAGTCACACGAACATACAAGCAATACATTAGAATATTTAAAAAGTGTTATTTGAAGAGAATCAAGCAATGTAAACAAGCTAACTTTCCTAATGGCATATATCCTGTGTATATGTTTGCACTTGTACCTAATCACAAAGAATTAGAGAGGTCAATAACTAAATCAAATGGTGCACTTTTAAATCCTTGTACTATACCAGAAAATAAAATGGAGTTATGAAATAAAATGTAAGGTACTTAATTGTTTGTATTGGTTAACAGATAAATGTGTTTTCTGCAATGCTGGTAACCATGCTGTAATTAAATAATAATAAGTCTATTTAGAAATTGTTACTATTAATTAATATAGATTACACAAATAAACATTTTTTAAATTTCCATTATTACTGTTACTAACTAAACTAGAGTAAACCAAACAATGGTTTACCAGGAGAAATGAAAAAAATCTAATTACATCTTACTACCTATTACCATAAATTCATAGATTTGCCAATAATTCAGACAATTCAGTAACTATTGCAGAGAGGCACGTAGCGTAGCGTGGGGGGCTGGAGGGGCCATGGCCCCGGGCGGGACATGAAAAGGGGCAGCAAGCGCGGCAATTAAAATAAATACAAATTTCGAAAATCCATTTTCAAATCGCGTCCCCGCTGACCCAAGCCCGACAAGGCAGCGCGGGCGCAATAGAGTGGCGAAGCGCGGCTGGCGGAGTGCGGTTGTCGGGTAGGTACTATGCTTTAGCAGCTATATTGGCAATCGAACATGACGTAGGGTTACATATTGACATTGATAATTTCATAAAAGATTTTTCTTTTAGAAAAACACGATAACATACATACCAATAGCGAAGGCTGATTTTATGGAGGAGGTAAGCCGGAGCAGCAAAAAAAATTATAAAAAAAACATGTGTGCAACTCACACGTGGTAGAAGTGAACCTTCAAAAATTTTGGCTTCAAGAAAATGAAAAAAAAAAATCATGTATGACAGAATTGTTTCTCTTTAAAAGTTAAAAAAAAGTCTGCAACAGCACACATCACGCTTTTATCAGTTGGAACTTCAAAACGTTAGGTAAAAGTACTGGGTCTTATAATCTTAAACCCCCTCATAACTTGCCCAGCCTTGCACATCATAAATGCGCGCGCAGTACTTGATCATTATTTTGCTGCGATGTTATTTTAAAACTGCGAAATCTCCTAAGATATTCATTGAAATCGAATGATGTAAAGGGTAATTTTGTTTTAAATTAAATAATTGTGATGAATAATGTATTTATTAGGATAAGGATTAAATCATGTTTATAAAAACACCTTCGCAAATAATGCATTATTTTAGAACAAATTTGGTTAGCATTAAAAAGGTTATAGTGAGCCAATCTTAAAAGATAGACATATGCTGTCGCGGACTTTTTTTTAGAACTTTTAAAGGGGAACAATTCTGTCATACATGATTTTTGCGAAACTTTAACCGTTTACGCAGCGCACGCAGCGGAAGCTCTCAAAAGGAAAAATAAAACCCCCCGATTTTGAAACATTCTTCATTGTTGCTCCGCTCCTATTGGTCTTAGCGTGGTGACATATAGTTTATAGCCTTCCTCAATAAATGGGCTATCTAACACTGAAATATTTTTTTAAATCGGACCAGTGATTCCTGAGATTAGTGCGTTCAAGCAAACAAACAAATTCTTCAGCTTCAGAGAACCACGAACATAAGAAACGCTATATAATGCTTCCTATCTCATTTTCTCCCACGTTAAATCTTATGAATTTATGTCTGTCTCTTTTTACTGTCGCTTTTTCGTTTCATCGACTTTCAAATCACAACGATGCTAAAGAAGTTTTCACTTCAACAAAAAGTTGTTTTCTTATTCTGTCCGAGCTTTCAGGCAGGCCGCCTCCTAAGTTCTAACCAGTAACCAGTAACCAAAAGAAATAGTCGTGTTCAATCCCTTTTTGTTCGTTGAAACGGTACGCGTGATCGCGCCGACAGAGGGCGCCATCCGTCTTTCCGAACAAAAGTGATCATAGATACTGGACATAAGACTAATAGCGCAATTATTTTGCATTCGTCGATAGGGCCCGCATGCGGGGTGCGAGAGATTTCTGGAACGCGTGCCACAGGGCCCGCATAACGGTTCCTCGAGAACCGTTTTCATTAGTCGATAGAGTTCGCATGTAGGAGAACCTCCATGTTCGTCACCAGTTTAACAAGAATGGCACTGAAACAGACGTTCTTGCCACAAGAATAAAAAACGAGCAGAATGCAAGCTTCCTAACAGAGTTCAAAATTCTTACCTACTTTCATAGGGCTGTCACTCGGTTATTACAGATTAAAAAACCGGGTAAGTGCGAGTCGAGATTCGGCGATGAGCACAGACGGACGGACGGATGGACAGCTGGACAGCTGGACAGACGAACGGACACGCACTGTGACAGGTGATCCCGTGAGTTTTCCGTTTTCCAATTACAGTACCGAACCGGTAATTATTTTAACAGTTTGTTTAAAATTAAGTAATACCCATTTAATTAATCATACTGTGAAATAATTATACACACAATACGTGCATCGTTGTTGTACTGAGACCCTCCCATTTTTGAAGTCGGGTAATAAAATGAGCAGTGGTGGCCCAGTGGTAACGGTCACGACTTACGAGTCTAGGGTTCGAACCCAAGCAGGCACTTTATATAAATTATTTCATTACCACTGCTCTCAAAACGGTAAAGAAAAACATCGTGAGGAAACCGGCATGTCCTAGAACCAATAATTCGAAAACATATGACATCCACCACTGAGCCCGCTTGGTGGATTACGGCCCACTCGCTCTCACAGAAAGAGGAGGGCTATTTCCCAACAGTAGGAACATTATACCTAGGCTGATTAAGCTTATATGCTAATAAAACACGATAGTAAAGTATGTAAGTAATTATTTATACTGTCAAATAGTTATACATACATAGATGCATACGTTGCTTGCTTTTTTTGAAGTTGGTTACTTACTAAAATACCGTGACTTATAGACGGACGGACAGACGGACATGGCGAAACTATAAAGTTTCCTTTCTGGTTTTACTATTTCACGAACGTAAGTGTTACCTACAAACCTACTAAAACAAAAATACGAAACAAATAGGAGACAAACAATAACTCGCTAATATAGGCGGTAAACCATAAGATTAATAAATAATAATTCTTATGGGAAAACTTTATAGCCATCTTTATTTAGGATACTACCTATCTCGTAACTAAATAATTCTGCAATAAGCATAAAAAATGAGTAGGTATGGGTAGATATAGATAATAACCTGACAAAATCCTTTGGATAAAAAAAATAAACCTTGCTTTTCCTACTATTATTGATACACACAGTACTTACAACAATTTGCCATTTTTATTAACCTAAATGTCCGCGTCACTCTGGCACACGGCGCGCGGCGTACCCCTGAACGTTGGCTTCCAAATGAGCCAGCTCAAACCAGTTTGCCTCTAGCGGGCGCCGGTGCACCCCCCGCGCGCCTTGTCTGTGACACTGCACGCACACAAAGCTGTGCGTGTAGTAGTGATCTCGCGCAAAGCGTTAGTATGAAGTTTGCAGTCTGTTCCTTTTTAGGGTTCCGTTAAAAAACGGAACCCTTATAGATTCGTTATGTCTGTCTGTCTGTCTGTCTGTCTGTCTGTCTGTCTGTCCGTCCGTATGTCACAGCCACTTTTTTCCGAAACTATAAGAGCTATGCTGTTGAAATTTGGTAAGTTGATGTATTCTGTGAACCGCATTAAGATTTTCACACAAAAATAGAAAAAAAACAAATAATTTTGGAGTTCCCCATACTTAGAACTGAAACTCAAAATTTTTTTTTTCATCAATCCCATACGTGTGGGGTATCTATGGATAGGTCTTCAAAAATGATATTGAGGTTTCTAATATCATTTTTTTCTAAACTGAATAGTTTGTGCGAGAGACACTTCCAAAGTGGTAAAATGTGTGTCCCCCCCCCTGTAACTTCTAAAACAGGGGGGGCCCTGTAACTTCTAAAATAAGAGAATGATAAAACTAAAAAAAATATATAATGTACATTACTATGTAAACTTCCACCGAAAATTGGTTTGAACGAGATCTAGCAAGTAGTTTTTTTTTAATACGTCATAAATCGTAAACTTATCGTTACTTGCTGCTACGGAACCCTTCATGGGCGAGTACGACTCGCACTTGGCCGCTTTTTTAGTCTTGTGTTCTTGCCATGGATCAACAATAATGTTATGTGGAGCAATTTTGACTGTCTGTCTTATTGAAGAAGAAACTATTAGCCTCACTGAAGAAAAAGAAAAAAGATTTTGGGTGCGAACTTTACTAAAAAATAGAAAGAGGCATGGCGCGTCAGAAACATTGTGTAAGGAGTTACAATTGGATTTGGAGTGTGATGTAGAAGATCATGATAATTTTTTCAGATTATCTAATAACCTATTTGAAGATTTATTAAATAAAATAGGAACACGACTTCACACTCCATTTCGTGAGGCATTATCATTAGAAAATAAGTATTTGAATTTCAATTTTAACACAGCTGTGAAACATTTATACTTTTGGTAGTAATTTCAATTAAACATAAGTACCTAATCATTACATCAAATAAAAAAAATGTGGCATGATTATTTACCAATTCAATGAACGACGAGATGAATGAATATACGACCGAGACAAGTAGGTCAGAATTATCAATAAAATGTTTTACATGGAATGAAAATCGTTATCCATGTCGTCATTATAGGCATAATTTGGCATGGGTATACATATTAATCGCGCCGACAAACGGGTAAAATAAAATCATGAAAAAAATTTTTTTTTTCAGTTACCTCTCCTAGACGTAAAGTGAGGATGATTTTTTTTCTCTCAATAATCCCATAGTGTGGGGTGTCATTGGAAAGGTCGTTCAAAAATATTGTGAGTTTGCAAAGACCATTTTTGTATTTAGGGATCCGTTTTAGAAATATTAAGCTTTAAAGTGCTAATTTTTGTTAGAGTCAAGTGTCCGCCCCCCCTGCAAGCTTAATGGTTTGTTCTGGGCATGTGAATATAACGAAATTAAAAGGAAAACTATCACAGCTAAGTAGGCTTTACAAGTTAACGAGTAATAATCGACCAACTTAAATTTGCGGTTGTAAAAACTTTTTTGCAACCGCAAATTAAGTTGGTCGATGTTCATGTTTTTGAACTACAAAGTTAAATTTGTTCTTGGGATAAATTCATCCCAACTACGGAACCCTTCATTGTGCGTGGTCCGATACGCCCTTGGCCGGTTTTTTTTTACTGCTTTCTTTGCTGGGACAACAAATTGAGGTGCTGCACTTTCGTTTTGTTCCCTTTCAATGCGATTACATTCATTATCATTATTATTACGGCATCATCAAGGGCGTCGCAAAGGGGGCAGCTGCTCCTCCCTAGAGATGAAAAAATTAAGTAAGTAAATACAAGGCATTTTAATGTAAAGAAACTACATACTTATCTTAAAGCCAATTTTGTTTATATGGACGACTTTTATTTGGTTTTTTAAAGTTCCATAATGTCCTAAACGGAGTCTAATCCGGTTCGAGGACGTAATATTCGTATCTATGTGCTGGTGGTAGCCACAGTCATAATACCTATTATGTTTCAGCTCTACAGTTCTGAATAGTTTTGGGAAAAACGACCCGAAAGGTCCGTCTCCAATTCATACATTGAATATGGAAATTATTACTTTTCTCAGTTCCTATCGGGACTACCGAGATGAAACTGATATGTCAAAAATCAAATCGACGGCCACCACGTAAAGTATTAAAACTGCAAAACCTCTACTTTACAGGAGAGCGATTCTAAGTTTAGATTTAGATTTCTGTCGAACATGAAATTCGAAAATTTTATATTACCGATGTATCTAAGTGGAAATTTTTACCGTTTTATACTGTCTACTATAAACTGTCTGTTTTTGATAATTATTATACTTTTTCTAATATTACACATTCGATAGTTTTCTTGGTTACTGCTGGTTACTTTTTTACCGAATATACCAATTTCGATTTTGTTCAATTGAAAAACAATTGAGGATATAAAATTAATACATAATTTTTATATAAAATTATACATCTTTATCTCTACTTGCTATTAGTGCAATAAAACGAAAATGGCTTATTTGTAATTTCGATAGTATACGTGGGGGCCGCGGCCGTCAAAATGTCCACCAGCGTCGATTTTGGCCCCATTGTGCGCCTTAGAGGTAATAAGACTCGCACTACAAGTGTAAAGCTTCATGTGCTCTTGACTTTTGACTATACCTACAAATCATACTTTTCCTATCCTCCATAATTATATCAACTTGCCCCCCCCCCTTTGGCCACCGGCTGGCGACGCCCTTGGGCATCATTGTAATTTTCTTCAGTGTGACTATCCTCCAGTGATTCAGAATTGTTTCCGAGTCATTATCAGAATGGCGTCATGTTTTATATTTCAGACACCAAACACAGAACAAAAATGGACTGAAATAAAAACTGGATTTGAGTTAAAATGGAATTTTCCTGGATGTATCGGTGCAATCGATGGTAAACCTGTCGCCACCTCCGCAGAATAAACGCATAAGTGCTATTGAGGTGGTTTTGATGTTAATCCATATTCGTTACGGTATGTAGAAACAACTAAAACATTTCTGTAAAATGTTTTTTTATCAATGACTCAAAAACAGTACCTGTTTAACACTTAACATTAATTAACAAAATGTATTTACAAGGCTAATGTAAAGGGAAAGGCCGGGCGGGGACGCCCTAGGAGGACATATACTGACCTTATTGGTGATGTTCTTCAGAAAGGCCAGGTGCGTAGTACTCGCAACCGGCGTGCGTGAATGACCAGATGTATGAACGTAAACGAGGCAAAAGGACTATGTAAGGATCGTAGCAGGTGGCGTTCTGTAGTTTCTGCCTACCCCCATGGGAAGAAGGCGTGAGTTTATGTATGTATGTATTAATTAGATTATCTACAAAAAAAAAATCTTTTAAACGACGTAAAAAACAAACTTCTATTCGGTGTAGTCATAAAGTTATGGTACAATTTAAGTTTTTTATTTTTCCTGTAAAATTGACTTTTTACACTTGCACGTTTATTCTGAGGGAGCGGCGATGTAATCATGCGAGCTCCAGCGAATAGTGGGTTTGACTTCTATAATTATAAAAAAACGTACAGCTTAGTATCTATTACTTACTAGCTTGCGTAGATGATGATTACTTGTTCACTTATATTGATATTGGTGCTAAAAGCAGATATTCTGATGGTGGCGTTTACAGTAATTTCTCATTGACATTGGCTCGACGAATAGTCGAAAACGCATTCGGTATTGGCAAGTCGATTTAGAATTTTTTTAAAAAGGATTCCCATCAATGTAGTTAATACGATGAAAATAACAAGAATATGTTGTACTCTTCATAATTGGCTAAGGAAGAAAAGTTCCGACTACATCGAACGGGGCCCAAGTCTGCTATTTTTAGGGTTCCGTAGTAAACAAGGAACCCTTATAGTTTCGTCATGTCCGTCTGTCTGTCTGTCTGTCCGCGGCTTAGCGCTTAGTACTAGAAAGCTGTAATTTGGCATCCATGGGTATACATAATCACGTCGACAAAGTAGTAAAATAAAATCATGAAAAATATATTTTTTTAGGTTACCTCCCCTGCACGTAAAGTGGAAATGTTTTTTTTTTGTTTTTCTATCCCTTGGTGTGGGGTAGGCTTTCTAGTACTAACAGTCTCGGAGCTAGACCGCGGACAGACAGACACACAGACACACACACAGTCACACGGACATGGCGAAACTATAAGGGTTCCTTGTTGACAACGGAACCCTAAAAATCGTAATTATTAAAAGCAACACTTTCACTCTTAAAAAATCCGCTATTGATCAAGTCGAACTTTGACTCTCAACCAGGGCAGGTACTCAGGTAGTAGACAAAAAGATCGCGTTGCGTGCCCAGGGGGAAAGAGATGAAGCTCTACAGGACGTATAGCTCCATCTCTTTCTCCCACTGAAGCTGGTGGTAGGCCCCCTGGTCCCAGGTAGTGTGTATTGTTTATCAGACTTGTCGAGTTGTCGGTAATACCGATTTTTATTTGTTTGGAGTACTTTTAAGTTTTTTGGTTTTGTCCGACTTTTCTTGATTTTTCGCCAGTGTGCACCGTCCTTAATACCTACAAGTTATTTTATATTTTAGTAAGGATGCTGGTTGCAACACCTAGCAGTTTTGTTAACTAGTATAAGTCAAGTGTACCTACAGATGATAACTATTTAACACTGTTATTTGATTAAACAACATGAAAGAGCAACAAGAATAAATGCTGTGGAAATGCGTTCCTTGCGAAGCATGTGTGGCCTGACTATGAATGATAGGCTGAGGAATGATGTGATAAGACAGCGGTGTGATTTAAAAGAAGATGTAGTGACAAAAATTGAAAAGGGTATGCTGAGATGGTTTGGGCATGTTGAGAGAATGAATGAAAGGCGACTAACAAAATGTATTTACGTATACAAGGCTGATGTAAAGGGAAAGGCCGGGCGGGGACGCCCTAGGAGGACATATACTGACATTATTGGTGATGTTCTTCAGAAAGGCCAGGTGCGTAGTACTCGCAACCGGCGTGCGTGTATGACCAGATGTATGAACGTAAACGAGGCAAAAGGACTATGTAAGGATCGTAGCAGGTGGCGTTCTGTAGTTTCTGCCTACCCCCATGGGAAGAAGGCGTGAGTTTATGTATGTATGTGTGTGTATAAATATTTGATTGATTGATTGACATAGCCCTCTCCAATTGCACGCCATTCAGCTCAATGAAATGCCACAAATGCAGAAATAGTACCTACAATTTGATACAATTGTGGAAAGTTTGTCATTATTAATGCACTCAAGGCGGGATTGCAGCCCGAGCCGAAGGTGAGAGACATGGATTTTAAGACGTCAGTTTTGTGCTTGAAATGGGTAAGTACCCAAATTGGCAACAAATTTTTTTTTTTTTGCAAAAATATATAAGTTACCAATTGTATCCTATGATATATTTATGCATAATATTAGCCATTAGAAGCAAGCAAGCAAAAAACCGAGACTTTAAAATTTAAGCTCCTATGTCTTCGAGAGCCTTTTTTCGATCCACAGTGCGCCGGGCCGAGATGAGAGTGCATTACAAATGCACACAAACTACAAAGTATCAAACGACGACGTCTTTCATCACACTTATTAGGGAAGTAGATAAATAAAACACAAACTTTTTGGTTAGGTAATAAAATATTTAATTACTGAAACAATAACTTTTTTGTTATAAACACCATTTTTGGTCCTTATCGTGGTTTTTTACGTGAAATGGAAACTGCAAAGCGTGCTTGGCTTGGTACACATTTTTTGAGAAATGTAACGGTAAAACTTTTACAAAAAATACAACCGACAACTGAACTACAAAGTGAAAAATAACTTTAATTTCGGAAGTCGGTGTCTTGGGATCAGTATTTTAGTTTTTTGACGATCGATTCAATCTAACGATTTAAATCTAAACACGCGACTATCATTTGATGCGGTATGACGATATGATAGTCGCGTGTTTGTTTCGTTTTGACACCTCTGGCACACAATGCCGCAGTGACAACACTTGTTTGTCATGGAAACGCTATTTTTAATAATGTGTGAGCTAACTCTTCTTAGTATGAACACTGTTTCTTGTGACTGGGTACGGTGAGGGCAAATCTAGCGACTTAAATCTTTGGGGGGCGGGGTTTGCTACGGTGTCAAGAATGCTCTCTAGGAAATCACACCAACTTACTTTCATAATAAACGTTTCAGTGACGTCATTTGCCATAAATTGCGAACGCTACATGAAGCTACGGTTTCTTTAAAGAGCGGTGACCGTAACGTAAGGCTTACGGCCTTACGTTACGGTCGTAAGACTTACAACACTTGATTTATAGACAATGTTTCAGTGACGTCCATGTGACGTCATTCAACGTTACGTTAGGGCCTTACGTTACGGTCATCGCTCTTCTAGGAAACCGTAGTTTTACATTTCATGTTGCATTGCATATAATTGGTGGTCGCATGTTCGATTCATCGTATGTTACATTACACGTAATATATGTGTCCTTACACTACGTTTTACCAATCTATTCTGTAAAAATCGGACCGTGAAAACTTAAGTGAAGTGAGCTTGAAGTGAGCTGTCATTCTGATGCAAGGGATTGACACGGTACTGTTGACAGCTCACATGAACTACTTGTCCGCGCAACCACTGAAGCACGAAGTCCTTTTGACGCGGCATTGCATCACAAAAATGCAGTATTTCCTCAATTTTCCACCGGCGTTCTTGCGTGGCGCGCACTCTAGTATTGAAACTAAGCTTGACAAGCAATGATACCGACATGACGGCAAAGGAAAAGTTATAGTGAACGATCTGTAAGTTTTCACGAGATTTTGATTTAATAGATCGGTTGTACCTACTATTAGGGCCAAATGTTCACTAGTTCAAACTGTTCAAATAACAATAACTTAGGGTTAGAATGTCATATATTACCTCCATTTTATAATTAAAGTCGCTTTTCGTGTCTGTCTCTGTGTGACCGCGTTGTTGACCGTAAATGACCTGAGTAAAGACAATGTCAATAAATTCATTGAACACATGAGTAAATTATCTTTTACCGATGTTTACAACATTTCAGACACTAACAATGCTTTTGATAACTTTCATGACATAATCACTTTATTTTATAAGTTATGTTTCCCTCTCATAAAAGTAAAAAAACAGTTCAGTAGTAAATTAAAATGGATAACAAAAGGAGTTAAAAAGAGTAGTAATACTAAATGAACACTCAGATTTAAATATGATCTAAATAAAACCAATGAAAATAAAACTAGGTTTAAGGTATACTCTAATATGTTAAGAAAATGTATTCATAACTTACAATCTTTATGTAATCTGAAGCACATTGCATACTCAAAAAATAAGGGTAAAGCTTCATGGGATATTGTTAAACGCAGAACAGGTAACGAAAGGTCTCGAGAATTTATGAATAGCATAGTTGACGATGATATTAATACTGCAACATCAGGCTTGGATATCGCAAACCTATTTAACAATTTCTTTATAGATATTGTTGAAAACAACGCAACCTTTCAAAACAACACTTATGACCTAAATGTTAAAAGTAACGATAATAGCATATTTTTAAGACCTACTAATCCTTCTGAAATTTTTAGCATCCTAAAAACATTAAAAAACACTAAGTCGTCGATGATATTATATATCTACAGGTCTTCTAAAACAAATTGCTCAATAAATTGCAGAGCCTCTTTCACATAATATAAATTTATCATTAGAACAAGGTTGCTTCCCGGAAAAACTCAAAATATCTATAATAAAACCGATGCACAAAAAAGGATCCAAAACAGACAAAAATAATTATCGACCTGTTGCGCTTATACCAATTCTATCAAAGGTCTTTGAAAGTGTTATGTACAAGAGAGTCCTTTCTTTCTTGGACAAGTATAATATGCTTGCAAAACAGCAATATGGTTTTAGGAAAAACAAATCCACCTCATTAGCAGCATTTAATTTAGTCAAATCCATCCTAAATAACATCAATTCGAAAGTTACAACTTCAGCTTTGTTTTTAGATCTTAGTAAAGCTTTTGATTTCGTAAATCACTCTATTCTCATTGATAAACTGAGTAAAATGGGTATAAGAGGTTCAGCCCTAGAATGGTTCAAATCTTACTTATCAAATAGAACTCAGATCACAAGAATCACAAAATTTGATGACAAATTAAATATTATCACCGACTTTAACTCTCACCCCCGACCAAATTACTTCGGAGTTCCACAGGGAAGCATCTTAGGGCCACCACTATTCCTTGTATATGTTAACGATCTGCCACAAGCAATAGAACAGGATTGTGTTCTGTTTACTGATGACACAACGGTTATTCTTGATTGTAAAAATGAGGAATCATACGAGTCTGATATAAATAACACTTTGAATAAAATTATTACTTGGTTAGATAACAACGCTTTAAAAGTTAACGTAGAAAAAACTAAAATAATCAATTTCAAAACACAGAAAAATAATTATATACACTTTAAAATATCGCATAGAGATCAAATAGTAGAACAAAAACATAAAACAAAATTTCTTGGTATAATACTTGATGAACATTTCACCTGGGGCCCAAGTCTGCTATTTTTATAAATTCGTCATTCCAACACGATCCCATTGTCATTTTGCTAAAAGTTCGTAATCTGCTAAATTCAAAATGATCGATCATTGGTCAGTCAATGGTCTCGTAATAGAATTGTGTTATAATGGCATTGTCGTACAATACGACCAATGATACCGCCTAAGTCAGTCATTCATTTGTCATTATGTACGAGATTACCAATAAGTGCCATTTCTTTCAATGGAGTGTCAGTGGCTGACCATTGGAAAGTCATAATGACGCCATTATATTAGTAGATTACCAAACTTGTCAAAATCAACAATTATGAAATCAATGATAGACCATTCTGACACTATTGTAAAAGCAGACTTGAGGCCCTGGAAGCAGCATATCGATGAAATATGTATGAAAATCAATAGGTTTGTTTTTGCATTAAAAAAAGTTAAAAATGAGACATCCAGACAAACTGCTTTAATGGTGTACCACGCCTATGTTTGCTCCGTCATCCGGTATGGTATAATTGTCTGGGGAAACTCTTCTGAAATTTCTAGTTATGTTAGCACAAAAAAAATGCATACGAGAAATTTTCAATATGGACTGGACTGATTCATGCAGGCCAGTGTATAAATCCAACAACCTTCTCACAGTTCCTTGCATTTATATTTATGAAATCGCTAAGTTAGTTAAAACAAATAATTCACTTTTTGAACTTAATAATAATACAAATAAACGAAAAGCCACACAATATTTATTAAAAAGCCTGTTCCTAGGATCGAACTATTCCGACGCAGTTGCGTGTATCTTCCTCACAGAAAATTCTGCGTAGTACTAAAAAAATGGCTCATTCATTCAGCCATCCTAAACACATGCAGAATCGTTAGGAAATTTATGCAGTTAGACGAAAGTACACCCTCATCTTAATTACACACCACACGCTGCATTTACTTGGCATTGGCCCGTAATTGTAGCTAAAACCAGCCTAAGAGTTGAGAAAAAAAACACTCCCGATAATAATAACCCCACCGTCTTATCTCTACGTTGACCCCACCGTCGTATCTCTACGTTGACCCCACCGTCGTATATCTACGTTGACGTCGTGGTGGGGCTTGAGCGCTCCGAACTCTAGGCCTGTGCCGGTAGAGTTTACTTTGCCGTAACAGGTCTGGGATTAGGAGCCAGACCAAGAGAGATACAAAAACCCGCAGGGAAGCATGTGGCGAGCTATTGGGCAGTAGCGACCCCACGGACCCTATCTCCCGGGAGAAGTCTCGTTCCTCACCTCTGGCTGGCTTGCCTTTATTGGCCGGCTGGAGTGAACACTGACGAGGAACAGAGCTCCCGCCTCATTCTTGCCTTAATTGGCCGGCTTGAGTGGAGATTCGCAAGAGCAAACGTGCTCGGAGGATGGAAGTATTCCAGTAAGATACTAGTAGGGATCTTGACCGTACTTCCGGGATTGTCCTGATAGCCGTGGAATATCTCTCCACTCCTCATAAGCACCTCAGGACGTGTTGCCTCCTCGCTACGACATTATGTGCTAGCGACCGTTTTCGGGGGCCCATTATTGAGCGTGCAAGTCACCCCCTGCCATTTTATATGTGTATTTATATAAAACATTGATCAGGCAGGGGCCTTTCCATAGTTCTAGATAACCAGTTCACTTTAGCCATCCAAACCCATAACCCAATATCTTTGTTTCCATATCCTGCAATAGTCCTACACCAACCGGGGGTTGTCCTTAGATGCACTTACGTAGTGCGGACAGGGATAATCGTCGGTTGGTGCCTCATTTCATTAAAAATGTCTAACGGGCCTCTGCGAGTTGGCTTCGGTCCCTCGTACGCCTTCCAAAGGTCCGGGACCCCAGGGTCCCGAGATGTGTCAAAGACATATGAAAATAATAATAATAAAGCCTTTATTTTCCTTCACCTAAGTATTACAATTACATAATGTGTTTGATATAGTTATTTCAATTTTTCACTTATAATTCACTGTTTACACTTTTACATGATTTTATCGTAATGTTATACTATGCCGTTGTTTGTGTCATTTACATACGCTACTTTCTTGGATAGGAACCCCTATTTGGGTGTAGGCCTACTCCAGTTTAATCCACTTTTCTCTGTCTTTAGCTTGTTCGATCCACTCTTTTCCCGCTGTAGCTATGATGTCGTCATTCCATCGTTTTATAGGTCGTCCCTTTCGTCTTTTTCCACTAGGTCCTTTCCATCTCGTGGCTTCAACTGTCCATCGCTTGTCACTATATCGTGATACGTGGCCCACCACTTTAAACTTAGAATATAGTGTAGGACGTCAATTAGCTTTGTCTTATTCTGTATAAAATCACTTCTTATTTTATGTATTTTTCTTATTTTCAGAGTACTCCTCTCCATTGCTTTCTGACAGCTGACTAGTTTCGTTTTTATTTTAGTGTTGTAGGTCCTCGTTTGACAACCATACGTTAAAGTCGGTAGAATGCATGTATCCATTATTGTTTTCTTTAGGTGGAGCGGATAGTCCCCTTTCATGATCTCTTTGAGTGACCAGTATTTCTTCCAACTCATATTAATTCGGCGTTCTACCTCTTCTTCTTCGTTTCTGTCTTCAAATGATATTTCTTTTCCTAGATATATGTATTTATTTACGTATTCGAGTGCCTTTCCTTCGAGTTGTATTGTGTATGTATAGCTATTTGTCATGAGTTTTGTTTTATCTTTATTCATCAAAAGACCTACTTTTTTACTTTGTTCACTTAACAGGTTTATCATTTTGTCCATTTTTCTGTTGCTTTCAGCAAAGAGAACAATATCATCTGCGAATCTGAGGTGACTTAAGTACCGATTACCCATTCTGATTCCTTCGTTTTCCCATTCCAGATCCTCAAAGATGTTTTGCAGCACTGCTATAAAAATTTTGGGGGACAGGGGGTCTCCTTGCCTCACTCCTCACAGAATTGGTATTTCCGGTCCTCGTTTCTCTAGTTTCACACAACTGGTGCTGTTGTCGTATATATTTTTCAAAACGTTTTTGTACTTTCCGTGGACGTGACATTTGTTCAGTGCTTCCCAGATCGCCTCGTGTGATATCATATCAAATGCTTTAGCATAGTCGATGAAAGCTACATATAATTACACTACAAATAAAAAACAATACGAAACAATTAGGTTTCAGCTATACTTATGTACATACACGACTACCTATGATATGAAATCTCGATGTTTTATCAAATTGTAAAAACCGCTAGAAAACGGTTAATAAACATAATTATAAATTCCATAAATGTTTTCCTGGAACGCAATTTGAATAAATCCTTTCACCTGAGTTTTCAATCTTTGCTTGTAGTTCCGCGGCCTGCTCAGCTGGTGTTTGCGCAAGATGGTGCCCCAATTGCAATCTCTCCCGTTAACCAAGTTACCCTGAGGGACCTTGACTGATGCTCTAAGAAAATGGCATAGCACTGCGTAGGTACTATTTGCCCAGTGCGTCCCTTTACCTCGAATGACTTTTGGGTTTAAAGTTTACTTTATTTCTCTGTACCAACTTCTACAATGTACTTATGTAGTCGTACCAACATAATTATGACATAACTAGCTTTTGCCTGCGGTTTCGCCCCCGTGGATGTCGGAAAATATCCTACGGGAACGTACTATCGGGATTACATACCTAATAGCCGAGGAAAGGTCATTGACTAATACCGCTGGGCCCGAGTTGCCGTCAACCATAATTATGTAGTTACGCGTAATTTTGAATCTGTGACAATATCTTTTAAACTATTCTAAATGATATGATGTCAAGGCATATTTTAATCTAAATTAAATGTCCAATTTAAATAAAATATTTTATTGGATAAGGATTATAATACCGGTCAAAATAGCTTCGGAAATAATAATGAAATTTTTATCAAATTCTCAAAGATAATAATGGTTACTATGGGTCATCCTTAGAAGATAGACATATGTCATAGCGGACTTTTTTGTTGAACTTATTAAGATGAAAAATACTGTAGAACATAAACTTTATGTATCTTTTGCGGTTTAAGCGGCGCACGCTCCCAGCAGTAAAGCTCCCAGTCGACATGATTTTTTCCGACTTCTTCAACATTAATCGTCATATTTAAGCTAATTTACACAAAATATTAATGAATTATACACCAAAACCTTACTCATGTATCACTCCGTCTATGGGTGAAAGCCATAGAAATAAGAAAAACAACTTCTTTCTTATATCTATGGTGAAAACCGTTAGAAAATCTGTTAGGTAGTTTTTGAGTTTATCGGGTTCAGACAGACAGACAGACACGGCGGGGGACTTTGTTTTATAATATGTAGGTAAGGATAGGCACTACTTATTGTAATAATTATGAAAATATGTTGGTACGAATGGTATGATAAGAAAAAATAACTATGAATCATATCTCCTGATTGGAGATGTGTCTATGTTATAATTGTTAATTTTTATATAATTTCTAACGTATTCACGATCATTTTCAGTTAACAGAGACCAACTCTCTAACTCTACCAATATCTCTAAACTCATACAGCTTTGTATGATTCTTTCTATGGAAATCATTGTTAAGAAATCGGACTGCATTATACGCAGTTCTTTTAAATAAATGAGTGGATTTTTGTCTAGTATTTTGAAAATAACGTCGTCGGTAAGTTGTATTGCGGTACCTATGTGAATGAATTGTATATTCAAGCAATTTGTAAAAATAAATAATAATTGCTCTTCTGAACAAGTACATACACAAGTAATCTTTTTAAGGTTACGAAATGGTGTTATTTCTAGTTTTTTTGTATACAAGGACGTGTGCTGTATTAAGGTGCAATTGTATAAAGTTAAGGATTCTAAAAAAGGGCACATTTGACTTATGTACATCAGAGCATTTAAATCAATTTGATCAACATGCTCCAGGTGTAAATGAACAATATTACAGCCCTTTACTTGAAGGACTTGTTTTATCTGATCTGCGTAGAAGTCGCATGATAACAATTTAAGTTCTTTAAGATCCTTTAGGCCTATAAGAACCAATAAATCACTTTGGAAGTCTCGGTTGTGAAAAACGGTCATACTTCTTATAAAGGGACACATTTGTACTGCTAACTGCAATTGATTGCTTGTTGCGTAACGACTGACATATGTTTTCAAATTTAATGTTAACACTTCAGAGTAATTTAAGTCAATGTGCTCCAAAAGGCGTCCGATTTCGTCACATCTACCAATATCTTCGATGTTTTTGCACTTTAAAAGCACTTTAAGGAACCCCTCTAAAGTCACAAAAGTTCTGTATAATTGAATACTTCTCAAGTTTTTAATTTTCACAACAATATCTATACTGTCATTGGTAACGTATTTCGAACAAGACACGTCCAATTTTTCCAATAATTTACAATTGTCAACGATACATTGTAATATGTTATTTGTACAGTCATAATTCAAAGTTAAATATTTTAAGCAGTGTAGTTCCTTTAAAGATTTAATTATGCCATCTTCCATATCTGCAGTTTTCCATCCTCCGGATAGTGAACCTAGATTAAGGCAAACGAGTCCGTTCAGCATGTTTAACTTAGAATAAAATATTGACCGCAATATCTTTGGAATGGTGTCAATAGAAACTACCGTTAAGTTTTTAGTAAATAACACTTCTGTCATTTTTATAATGACATTCATTTGGGTGACGAATTTCCCCATGCAAACTCGAAATCCTGATTGCTTAGTTTTCTCCAGGAGTTCTGACAATGCTCTGATTGTTTCATGGACCAATAAGTCATGAAGCATCCAAGGAACGTTAATGTCTAAATATGTCCGTATGGTCTGAACATTGCGCGCCAGTTTCGTTTGGGCTTCGTCTGTATCTCGCTGCGTAAGCATTGCTATTGGCAACATGTGCTGCTCAGCCTGTTGAGCCACCCAATCTCCAAGTCTACCTAATGCTAGGGTCTCCAGCTTTTTAGGTTGCTTGTACCTTGGCATATTCACCTGAAAAAGTAAAAAGTACCTATAGTTATTCTGTCGGTGACTCGGTGTGTTTTCTACCGGGCGGGCAAATATACCTATACTCCATTTTGAAATAAGATTTGACATTTTAAGTAAACCTTTTTTACAGTCCGTTCAACCGATTTTGACTTCTATTGCATTGGTGGCATGACAAATGGCAGCTGCAGTAAACAGTTGGTATTGTAACCACTTTTTTGCTTTAAATGCCATCCTTATTTTACTTGTTTTACCTTGTGGAACGCAAATAAATGAATATGCCTTTCTTCTCCGAGTAGTCAGATAGGAAACGCCGAACTCATATAGCTTATTTTTAATAAAAAAAATTATATGACGTGTAAAAGTGATTCCGATATCCTATTTACAGAATAAACAATTTAATTTCATTAAACAATTTAATTTTATTTGTATCTATAGTACCTACACCGACATTTCGCTAGTTATGTTTAAGTCCCATATAATAGGGCCTAGCCCATAGCCTATTGCCACCAACCGGGCCCAGATCCAGACTCCGGGCTGCTACAGTGAAATTCCAGATGGAAAAACTAAATAACAGTTTGCCCGTCCTGGGAATTGACCCGGGATCTTATGCTCAGCTGTTGCGCTTGCGGCCACTAGACCAAAGAGGCAGTCAAAGTTTGGTATATTACGTCACAAGTTAAAGGGGTGGGAGGGGGTTAACAAAGTGTGACAAGGGCCGTCATAAGCTTCGTGACGTCACATAAAAAAACCGGCCAAGTGCGTGTCGGACCTCGCACAATGGAGGGTTCCGTAGATGGGATGAATTTATTTCAAGAACAAACTTAACATTGTAGTTGAAAAGCATGTTTTCTCATACGGAATGTATGGGAGACATAATACAGATTACACACTAGACACTTCCGGCGGTCTTATTAGCGATAACATCGATGTTGCTCAGGAATTTGCAACTTTCTTTACCAATATTCCAATTAAAACTACAGAAACTTTAAATTCCTGCCCCTCATTTGCGATTGATTTATTAAAAGCGAATGTTTCAGCCTGCCCTGTGGAATTTAAATTTAAACATATAAACCCTGTGGTCGTTATAAAGGCTTTTAAGCAACTTAAGATCAAAATTACCGAAGATCTGTGGGGCATGTCTACTAAAGTTTGTCAATCAATTATTGAGCCAATTGCACCCTATTTAGCTTTAATATTTAATTTGTGTGTAGATCAAGGGATATTCCCGGATTGAATGAAATACAGTAAAGGTATTCCACTTTTCAAATCCGGGGACAGCAAAGACACTAATAATTATAGACCCGTAAGGTGTTTGAAAAAGTAATGTTAAATCAAATGCTCAATCATTTTAATCGTAATAACATCCTACACGATCAACAGTATGGTTTCACCAAAGGACGTTGCACAACTGACGCCGGTGTCACCTTATTGAAACACATCTTTAATGCATGGGAAGAGGCACGAGATGCAATAGGCATCTTTTGCGACCTATCCAAGGCATTTGATTGCGTGGATCACGAAACACTGCTCTTGAAACTTGAGCATTACGGTCTGGATAAACTTGCGCTGAGCTTAGTAAAATCATATTTGAATGATAGACTGCAGCAAGTTCAAATAAACGGTGTAAATTCATTGGGTTTAAAAGTCAAAATGGATGTACCACAGGGGTCGATATTGGGTTTCCATTCCTCTTTTTAGTATATATAAATGATTTACCAAATTTACTGAAAAATCGACCACAAATGGTGTTATTTGCTGATGACACATCACTGATTTTTAAAGTAGACAGACATGCACGATGCTTGACGACATAAATAACGCTATGCTTACGGTCCATAATTGGTTTACTGTAAATAATTTGGTATTAAATGAGAAGAAAACTAAATGCAAAGATTCGCGTTACGGAAGTTTAGAAGTAGTGAATGTCACGTTGTATTGAATAAGGAGACACTAGAATTCGTCGAAAAGACGGTTTTCCTGGGGATAACGCTTGACTCCAAACTACAGTGGGGTCCTCACTTAACATCACTTGCAGGGCGGCTAAGTTCAGCCGCTTACGCTGTTTGGAAAATCCGCCAACTAACAGACGTGGATATCGCGAGACTGGTCTATTTTAGTTATTTTCATAGCATCATGTCTTACGGTATTTTGCTGTGGGGACGGGCTGCAGATATTGATTCTATCTTTATTCTGCAAAAGAGGGCCGTCAGACCCATCTACAACCTCCGCAGACGCGAATCTCTAAGGGAACTGTTCAAGAAAATTAACATCATGACGGTTCCTTGTCAGTATATATATGAAAACATTATGTATATTCGAAAAAATCTACACCTTTTTAGTAAGATAAGTGACAGAAACGTTTAACACTAGAAATAGGAACAAATTAGATCAACCACGTTTTAGATTGTCTAAAGTTCACACTTCTTTTATGGGGTACTGTGTAAAATGTTATAATAAAATACTACTCGATATTCTTCAACTAAATGAGAAGAAATGTTAAACATGCATTAAACGCACACTATGTAGACAAGCATATTATAAGTTGGATGATTATATCGTAGATAAAAATGCTTGGCTTAATGCTGGTCCTGCTCCACAGCCACTTGGGCTCACTAGTTAAAATTTTAATATTTGGAAGAGTTGCTTTCCCTTTTTTTTTAAATTTTGTTTTTGACATTACGAACTTAACGTTTATTTTACCAAGTAAATTGTTTAATGCTCCAATTAGATAATAATTAATTTCTTACTTTTTGGTAGTAAAATTATATTAATTTCTTAAATACATTGCAAACTATAGTTTTGTATAAATTAGAAGCATTTTTTATTTTTTGTAAATGTGGGTACCATGGAGCCGTTTATTATGTTATTAAGACGTATGTTGACTTCAAAGAGCATATTAGTTGAGAGAATGTCAAGCTCACTAAAATGTCTCGCTGATGGTGGCGAGTGTGTTGGATCATTCGGTTCCCTACAAAATGGTTGAGCTGGATGGTGCTGATCCACGCGTCATGTTCGTGAACGGGCGACGTCAGTTGAGACTGGTCATCTCTTATCTGCCAGGGCTTATTTTTAATCTTATATTTTCAATTGCTTTGATTATTTTTTGTACATTGTTCTTACATATAGAAGTAACAAGAATAATGTACCCCAGAATTTTGTAATATCTATATTTAAAAGAGTGGCCTTGGAGTTTCTTGCCCGTTCTTCTCCATAGAGATCTACGTTTTGGAATGGGCAACTAGCTTCAACTTTCTAACTAACTGACCGATTCTTTGACAATTCAAAAGTGCCTATAAATGGTTAAATTGAAATAAATGCTTTGAGTTTGAGTTTGGAGAAAATGTTTTTTCAACTGCAAATGTAAGTTAGGCAATAATTACTCGTTTACTTAGCTGTGATCGTTTTCCTTTTAATTTCGTTATATATACTACTGTTGTGAATTTTTCCAATATCCAAAACTAACCATTTAGCTGGCAGGGGACACACACACACTTGACTCTAACAAAAATTAACACTTTCAAGCTTATTAATTCGCAAACGAATCTTTAACAATCAAATAATAGGCGAGCATTATACAGGATTTTATTAACCAGTGCGTCTTAAACACGTGACTTCACTCATCATTATGAACAACTTTTACTGTGGGCTATGGGACCAAACCTTTTTTTTTTTTTGGGTGGGAAAACATCAAATAACTTCTCCCGCTCTGGGCGGAGCGGGAGGGCGTGTCAGACTCTTACTGACTAAAACCCACCCGTGTTCCTTCAGTTGCCGTGTTGCCAGGGGGGCCACGATTTCCCTATCGGTTTTCTTCGAACCCCCGGCAGGCATTGGCCCTAGCGGACCCCGTCAATTCTGCTGACATCTCTTTGAGGCGCGCGTGGAACACAACGCGCCGTCGACCCGGGCTTAGTCCTTATCGGACGGCGAGCTGCCCATTGCTCACCGTCCGCAAGCCCGCGCCTACGGTGGCCGGTAATCTTCCTGTGATTCCCGACGCCCAGGGCGTTTCCTCCTGCGGCGGTTAGGGGCGCGAGGGCGCGAAGTTTGCCTCTCCCTCACGCGCTCCGTCTCCTCCTTCGCGAGCATTACTGCTTCGCAGAAGGAGGTGACGGCCTCCCATTTCCTCTTGTTCCGTAGCATGGCCCGAATCAGGGCCGGACGCGAGAGATCACCGCCGCCGATCCACGAGGACACGGCGATGCCCTGCCCAAGCCGGGCAGATCTCCACCGTATGCTCCACCGTGTCCTCCGGGCGATCCACACAGTGATGACACCCGGGCGTTTCTTCCCACTTTATCCTGAACAGGTACCTCCCGAAACAGCCGTGTCCGGTGAGCACCTGTGTCAGGCGGAAGGTGAGGACGCCGTGGCGCCTCTCTAGCCACTCCTCAAAGAGGGGTCTTATCGCCGCAATTGTGGCGTGCCCAGCGCTGGGTTGCGACAATCGCACTCTCCATTCCGCCATGAGATCCCGCCGGAGCTCTCTACTCCGGCAAGGAGGCTCGCCGCCTCGCAGGAGACCGTGCGGTATCCTCGGGCCAGCCGGATGGCCATGACCCTTTGGGACGCGTTAAGCCGGCGGGCTGGCTGCCGCCTCAATGAAGGCGCCCAAACCGGCGCCCCGTAAAGGGCCATGGATCGCACGACCCCCGCGTAGAGCCTCCGGCAGGAGGCGTTTGGACCTCCCAGATTGGGCAGGAGCCGCTTCAAGACAGCCCCGGCCCGGTCCAGTCTGGGAGCCAAACGTCGGAAATGCTCCACGAAGTTCCACCGGCTGTCGAGGACGAGTCCCAGATACTTCATCGTCGACTCGACGCCGATGTGAACCCCTCCCGCCATTACCTGGGAACCCGACGGTGGCGCACTACGAGGACCATAAAAACCCAAGGCCTCGGACTTGTGCAGGGCCACCTCGAGTCCCAGCTGCCGGATTCTGTCGACGATTGTCGCAACCCCGCGTGTCGCTAAGTCGGCCGCCGCCTGGTACGACCTCCCCTGCGCCAGGACCAGCGTGTCGTCAGCATAACAGACGACGCTGACGCCAGTAGGGAGATCGGCGCGCAGCACCCAGTCGTATCCGATGTCCCACAGATGCGGCCCCAGGACCGATCCCTGTGGGACACCGCACGACATCTCTCGCCGGTTCCACTCTCCTTGGTGACCGGGGAAGATGACAGCCCTGTCCGTCAAATAGGCCTCGACCACACGACAGAGGTAGGTCGGCATCCGGTGATACCGAAGTGCCTCCCTGATGCAACTCCAGGGCAGGGTGTTAAAGGCATTGGCGATGTCTAGAGACACCGCCAAGACGACCCCACCCCGGGCCACAGCATCCCCCGTCGTGAGGGCCCGCACGCGCATGATGGCGTCCACCGTAGAGCGCCCCCTGCGGAAACCGAACTGGCTCTCCGCCAGATCCGGCCCCACCCGCACCAGCTGCCCGACGAGGCGGTCTGCAATGACTCTTTCAAAGAGCTTGCCCACCTTGTCGAGCAGCACAATGGGCCGATAGGCGGACGGAGAGTCCGCTGGGCGCCCCGGCTTCCTGATGAGGACCAGTTTCCCAGTCTTCCAACAAAGTGGGAACTGGCCCCTCTCCATGCATGCGCATAGGAGCCCCCTTAGTCGAGGCCCGAAAGTCCCCATGGCCAGGACCCAGGCTTTTCCGGGTATGCCGTCGGGTCCTGGGGCGGTATTCTTCGCACTCATCTTGCGTACCGCCACATGGGACCAAACCTGAAATCGCGAAAAAAAATCTGCTGTTTCCTACATTTTGACGAGTTATGCGAATATAAATGTAGGGAACAGCTGATTTTTTTTCGTGATTTCAGCTTTGGTTCCATATAGTAAAAGTTAAAAACTTACCCTGTATAAATATATAATTTAAAAAAAAAACAGCTGTCCCATACAGTTTAGAACAGTAGGTTGACTTTACTATGGAACAGCTGTTTCTTTGGATGGGAAATTATCAAATAACTTCTCCCGCTCTGGGCGGAGCGGGAGGGCGTGTCAGACTCTTACTGACTAAAACCACCCGTGTTCCTTTTGTTGCCCTGTTGCCGGGAGCCACGATTTCCCTTTCAGTTTTATTCGCAACCCCGGCAGGCATCGGCCCTAATGGACCCCGTCAATTCTGCTGATTTGAGGCGCGCGTGGAACACAACGCGTCGACCCGGGCCTGGTCCTTATCGGACGGCGAGCTACCCTTTGCTCAACGTCCGCAAGCCTGCGCCTACGGTGGCCGGAAGTCGGCTCGCGGTTAGGGGCATGAGGGCGCGAATTTTGCGAGCATTACTGCTTCGCAGAAAGATGTGACGGCCTTCCATTTCCTCTCGCTCCGTACCATGGCCGTGTCCGGTGAGGACCTGCGTCAGGCGGAAGGTGAGGACGCCGTGTTGCCTCTCTACCCACTCCTCAAAGATCCCGCCGGAGCTCTGTCCGCTGTGCCGCGATTTCTCGCGGCAGCGGAGTTAAGCCCCGGCGTTTCGCCTCCTCGCGCCTCTCCCAAATGTGCGCGAGTACCTTTGCCTCCAGATCCTATGGCGGTAATCCAGCAAGGAGGCTCGCCGCCTCACAGGAGGCCGTGTGGTATCCTCAGGCCAGACGGATGGCCATGACCCTCTAGGACGCGTTCAACCGGCGGGCTGGCCGCAGCCTCAATGAATGCGCCCACACCGGTACCCCGTAAAGGGCCATGGACAGCACGACTCCCGCGTAGGGCCTTCGGCAGGAAGCGTTTCGATCTCCTAGATTGGGCAGAAGCCGCTTCAAGGCAGCTCCGGCCCGCTCCAGTCTGGGAGCCAAACGTCCAAAATGCTCCACAAAGTTCCACCGGCTGTCGAGGAAGAATCCCAGATACTTCATCGTTGACTCGACGCCGATGTGAACCGGAGACTCATCGTCAGCGGAGGAGCCCAGCCAGTCCAGCCCATGGGTGGAGTTTTTCCCACACCATCTTGTATGGGCGTCCCCACGGGTCCTTGTTCAGTCTCCAGCAACTCCTCGCGGGCCAGTGCCCTCGCCCGCAGGATCTCCGCTTGGAGGGTGGTCTTCGCAACTCTGTACCCCTCATACAGCTCCGCCTGAATGGCTTCCGTATCCGGAGGGCGGATACGGAGCCTGCGGTGCCTGGTGTACCGGAGTCGCGCAGTAACGTACGCCCTGTACAGAGCTTTCAGCTCTTGCGACCACCAGTACACCTGGCGCGAAGCACGTCCAGGGTGGACCCTGGGCATTGCCACGTCACATACATTGGACATGGCCTCCCGGAACCACGCCGCCTCGTCGTTGATGTCAGCAGGCTTGTCCGGTGAAAGCCCAAAAGAAGCTACCGGTCCAGCTGCTTTAGCACCCATCGCGGACCACTCAGGGCCTGTCAGATCGGCGCGCTCGAGGTCTGGGCGGAGACGTCAAACTGGATGTACCGGTGATCGGAGTAGGTCTTCACCCCCTCCATGACGCGCCAGCCAATGACACGCAGCGACAGAGCGGGCCTAGCGAACGAAATGTCCACCACCGATTCACAACCGCATCCGCACACACGTGGGGACAGAATCCCGATTTAGGACGACCAGGCCTGTCTCCAGGGCCCAGTCCTCCACCATCCTGCCCCGTGTGTCCATATATCGGAAACCCCAAGCCAGATTCTTGGCATTGAAGTCCCCGAGGACGAGCACGGGGAAGAAACAGAACCCGACGACGACGACTCCGCAAGGGAGTTGTGGAACTCTGCAAGAGTTTAGCTCGGGGAGAAGTATACCCCCACCACGACAATCTCTCCGAACCGTGTTGCCACGCAACCCCGTTCTCTCTTGACAGACTCGAGGGACGGAGTACCGGCGGCGGCCGACGAAATGAGGGTCACTAAGCCGCTCAGGTTCTCCACCCAGTCAACCCTGGGCGGGACAAAGTACGGCTCAGCGACCACGGCGATGTTAATCGACCACTGCGCCATGCTCTGGAGCAACAGATCCTGAGCGGCGGCGCAGTGGTTGATGTTCGCCTGGAGAATGCGTAATAGGGCCGTTATTGGCATTCTATGTCTACCCCCTCCCAAGCCCCCTGTGGGGGTACTGCCGTGGCATCAACGGCGGCGGTGACGACGACTGTGGAGGTGGCAGCGGCTACCGCAGTAGTGGTGGCTGTGGCTGCGGCGGTGACGGCGGTGGCGGAGAGCTTACTCTTATCTCTGGCCTTGGCGGGTGGAGCGCAGGCCTTGCTCCCAGCCCCGGTGATCGGCCGGCTTGCCAGCCGCCGCACATACGACACAGTGCGGCGTGGCGTTACACGAGCCGGCCTTGTGACCGGGCTGACCACAATGGAAACAGTGGTCGCTGCGGTCCACCTCCGAGGTGCATTTTACCCCCACGTGGTGGTCCACCTGGCAGCGGAAGCACCTCAGAAGTCTAGGCTCCAGCAGTTTGACCTGCGCGGAAACCCTGCCCACCAAGAGCCTCCGGCCCTCCCCGGCTATTTGTTTGGCCGCTGATACGGGGCAGCTAACCTTCACGGCTCGCATCCTCCTGAAGTCAGGATGGATAGTGCCCGCTCTAACCTGCTCGGCAGAGCAACCTCCAGCCTTAGCGACGGCGGCCACCACCTTCTCCTCCGTCACTGAGTCGTCCAAGCCCAAGATACGCATGTCAGCGCATTTGGTGGGCCTGGACACTCGGGCTTCTTCCGCACTTATGGACGCCCTGAGCTTTTCGGCCACAGCGTCAGCAACCGGGCCACTGGCCGCTTCAGGGACCTCCAGCTTCCCGGGCCTAGTTGCCGTGATCTTCACCCGGATGCCCTTGGCGGCGCCGATCTCCTCTAGGTCCATCACTTTGTCCACCTTGTCGAACACGTCCTGGTAGGACACGCCTCTCTTCTCCGCTTCCGGCTGCAGTGTGACCACCACAGCTGCGGACTTCGGGACGCAGAGCTTAGCCGCGACGCTTCGCTCCTTGTGTCGTTGCCACCTCGCCTTCCTTTTGGCCGCCCTTGCCGCCTTACCGGCCTTCTTCTCCTCGGCTACTTGCCATTCGGCGTCGGCCGGAGGAGAAGATTTAGGAGGCGGAGGCGGCCGTTAAGTTATGTCTAACGCGAATAAAAACTGAGACACTCACGCAAAAACTATCAAGCGTATTTTTCTGAAACCATCATTTTAAAGATAATTTAATTATTTATCTTTTAGTAAACGTATTTTATTAAAATACCTTTTGTTTATGTATAATAAATTAATAATGCGTCTTATTTGGAACTGCGCTCCTTGATAAGCGAGTCTTATTACTGGCTGGACGTATGACGCATTGCGTGAGCTCTGCACAGAACACGCAAGCTAACCACTCAAGACCACCGGCAAATATCTGCGTCTTAACTACGTGCCTTATAGCATGTTCGCATACTTAGCACTACCTTTATCTATCTAAACCTGTATCCGATTATCAAAATGTGTAGACGTAAGTAGATACCTAAGTACCTTTATATAGGTACGAGTATGTATAAGTTGAAGTATTTTTAAGAATCAAAATAGAAAACAACTGAAATAGCTATAAACCTCTGTTTACAGCTATTTCTCATCATGCATTGTATTGAGGTAGGTAAACAAAAGTACTTACCGACATATTTTGGTTCCCGAACAAATAATGTCGCGTCAATGTATCCGGTATAATGTTAATATCCAGTTTAATACGACGACTTTGTCAAAACAACTGACAAATCAAACCATGAGAACTAAAAACTTTTATTTCTGCTTTCTTAAAAAAATGCCGTGTTATGAGTTGAGCGACGTGCTGCGCATGCGCATTAAGCTTTTATTTTTAGCTTTGAAACAGAACGCTGGATTTTATTGCTGTAGGTATCTATAGATATTGGACTGATGTCACGTATCGCAGATACCTATCACGCATTCAGACACTTGCTCAGCTAGTGTTAGTTAGGGCCGAGGAGGGTTTGAAGAATGACGAGGTAAAGGTAGCATTCTGAAGCAGACCAAGACATGCAAAGAATATGAGTTAGATAGTAAATGCTCCTTCAGAGAGAAATGTTTAGAATGCTGCAACTATAGTATAGGTACCTTAATTATTTCCATCGCCTAGGAACGCTGCTGAGTTCGAGGTTAACACGTTCAGTGCCAGAAGCCCTCCTGGAGGGCTTACTCTAGTCGCATATGGGATGCCGGGAGCCATCGCGGAGGACTCATTTTAAATGTACCTATGTTTTTCTTAGCGAATACAGCATTATAAAATGTGAAGAAATATATTTTAACAAGATTTATTAGAATATGCGTTGGTTTTAAAATACAAGCATATTTATTTTCAAAATTTTTTTGTGTCAGGAGTTTAGTATTTCAGGTGTGGAAAACCATTTTCACGGTTACAAATATTCGTAAAAAATTTAAAAGGTTGGTTACCCCTGGATCTCAGGATCAGAGCAAGTACTTTCGTATTTTAATTTTTTTAATCCTTTCACGTCCCCACTCCCCACCCAGTGTTGCCAATTACAAAAGTTCAAATTATCGAGTTCTCACGTCGAAATTATCGTTTTTGCAGCAAAATTTTCGTACCTCGTTGGTCTAGTGGTCGCAAGCGCTACTGCGGAGCACGAGGTCCTGGGTTCGATTCCCGGGCCGGGCAAAGTGTTACTGGGTTTTTCTATCTGAAATTTCTCAGTAGCAGCTCGGAGTCTGGATTTGTGCCCGGCTGATGGCAATAGGCTCGCCCCCTATTACATGGGACTTAAACATAACTGGCGAAATGTGGGTGTACCTGATACAGGGACACCTTTGCCCAACCCTTCGAGGAAACAAGGCGTTATGTTATGTTATTTTCGTACAAAAGAATAATCAAAAAAAAAAAAAAAACCCTTAAAATTCAAATTGCTATCAAAAGACAATTAATATTTTTATACTAGAGTCAAAGGGGAAATATATGCCAAGTTTCACCAGTAGTGGCGCTAGCAGCACATACTGTAAACATGTTTTGTCATAGTTTTAATTTTATTTGTATTTTCACTGTAAAATAAAACTAAAAAACTAGAGAGGGAAAGAGAGAGAGAGATACTTACTTGTTGATGTTGTCATAATAATTGACAATATTGACATTGACATTTTTTTGAATTTTTTCTGCGTTTAATTTTGTTTGATAAATATGATTTGGAACCTTAAAAAAATCAGCAAATATCTAAATTATCGTACATTAGATGTTTATTATCGTACATTGTATCATTGGCCAAATCATCGTACGCCCCCATAAATCTCGTACAGATTGGCAACACTATCCCCACCCCACTATAGTACAAACGCCAGCACATCAAGCTTCCCGAAACTGCAAAAATTTTCCAATCAACTTTGAACCTTAACGTTCAGAGATAAAGTTGAAAATTTATTAAATAAATTTGACAGATTGTAGTAGCTTAGCGTCTGTACATTATGAAAATACTCCTAGAGATACTACTTATAGTAACATTACCCCCTGAAAACACTTACATGTTCTTTTATGTCCTACGTTGTTAGTTGGTGATGAAATACGTTGAATTACTGTGGTCCCAAAAACCGAATTAAATAGATTGTTCGATGTCAGCGCCCAGCGTCAGTCTATCCATCATAAAAAAGTAAGTTTGAGTCTCATTTCCTACAAAATGAATGGGAAAAGTTTTTTGCGTTTTTTGACTTTTCTAGTACCTACTCAAATTTCATCTGGTACGATAGATAGTATTTTGTTCCTTTTAAAAAACATGATCGATTGACATGAAAAAAAGATTTTGTGAATATTGCCCATTTCCTTGCCGACTGTATTTTTTTTTTCTATATCTGTGAATGCAGATCAAAGTTTAGAAAAGTTAAGCAGTCTCCTAGTATAACAATCACAATCTGTCATTTTGTCTATTCTTCCGTCGACAAAACTCGTTTCTACGGTGGTCATGCTACGCGTGCTGGTCTATAGATGGTTTTTCTGTAGGTACAACGGTTAAGGTACCTATTAACTACCGCGTCTCAAAAATCCACCCTGCTTATAAATTATTGAAAGCTGTGATCAAAAATTCGTCTATTCCAAAAAAAAAATCGGGGCCTCCACTTCTTGGTTGCCCCAGGGCCTCGACGCCTTTAAATCCAGCCCTGGTGCTCAGAGCTTGTAACGTTTCAAAACGTTGGTTTTCATGTAGGTTTATCTGAAGTTAGCAACTAGACGTAGAAATTAAATACCCCAGAAAATTATCAAGAAAACCGCCCCGGGCGGGACGTGGCGGCCCCCAAATCTTAAGAAGTACTTTATTAATGACTTGCTTTTGCCAGCTGCTTCGCCCGCGTGCATGTCGGAAATTATCCCATGGGAACGTACTACCGCGATAAAAAGTATCCTATGTACCGTTTGTGTATCCCCCCCTTGTATCCTGCGTGTCCTGTGTGTGTGTCTATGTATGTGTTTTATATGTGTTGTCCTGTCCCGTATCCAGGTTATGGCCATGTGCCAAATTGTATCCAAATCCGTTCAGCTGTTTTAGCGTGAAAGACGAACAAACATACAAACTCACTTTCACGTTTATAATTATATACATGTCGGATCCGGTCATTAGTACGGACACGAAACGAATCGCAAGCGCGCTACTGGCGATATAAAGTGATCTACCCACACCAAGCGCGCTTCTACAGAGTCGTGATGTTTTAAGGCCACGGCGAGGGGGACATTCAGCCTCTGGTCGCATCGAAGTTACGACGTCTCGGAACTGTTCTCGATTCGTGGTGCTCAGTAATTATTGTGTTAGTTGTAATTTGTGATTATTGTGTTAATTGGTGATTTTAATAAATGCCGTCACACCCAGTGTGTGTATCATTTAGCTAGTGTGATAATTTGATACTAAATTATAATGTGATCTGAACTGCAAACTGTTTTTCTATTGCGCACTAACCAACACTACCCACACTACGCCCATAGTAGTTAAAATATCGCTGATGATAACGAAAGAGTCACATACCCGTCTCCGACATACATATACTAGCTTTTGCCCGCCGCTTCGCCCACGTGGATGTCGGAAAATATCCCACGGGAACGTACTACCACAGATTATTATCTGTGGTAGTACGTTCCCGTGGGATATTTTGTCGTCGTTGCGCGTGCAAAAGTCGCTATGTGTTATTTCGTGATTTTCGGTTTTTTATGCAGTTTAAATCGTTATCTCAATACACACA
This sequence comes from Agrochola lychnidis, assembly GCA_963680765.1. NCBI lineage: Eukaryota > Metazoa > Arthropoda > Insecta > Lepidoptera > Noctuidae > Agrochola > Agrochola lychnidis. The sequence goes on from OY796858.1 coordinate 13,950,317, forward strand.
TACTGTAAAAACAGCTAAAAATTCAGATTTACCTATCATGTTTAATTTTGGCATTCTTAATAATGGTAACGCTACAGGGACACCTCTGCCCAACCCTTCGGGAAAACAAGGCGTGATATTATGTTAATAATGTTATCTATTCAAAAGTAATCTAAAACTACGTCAATTTGTTATATGTAAATTATTTAAATACTTTGGGGTATATTTTGAGAACATCAGTTTTTTGCGTCTCCTGTAAAGTGTGTAAAAAACACATAGCGATTATGGAAAGCGCAGCGACGATGTACAGACGCCAGCACATCAGGCTACTACAATCTGTCAAATTTATCGCTGAAGTATAAGGTTCAAAGTTGATTGGGAAAATTTGACAGTTTCGGGTAGCTTGATGTGCTAGTGTCTGTACTACCGAGATTTCATACCTAATAACAGAGGAAAAGGTCACTGACTCCTACCGCTGCGCCCGCGTTGCTACGCGTAATTTTGAAATTGTGTTATCTTTGAAACTATTCATTTAAATGATATCGAGGCATATTTTAATCTAAATTAAATGGCCAATTTAAATAACATTTTATTGGATAAGGAATAATATAATACCGGTCAAAAAAGCTTTGGAAATAACAATGAAATCATTAAATTCTGAAAGATAAAAATGGTTACTGCGGGTCGTCCTTAGAAGATAGACATATTATGCCATCGCGGACTTTTTTGTTGAACTTTTAAGATGAACAATACTGTAGAACAAAAATTTTATGTAACTTTTACCATTTCCGCGGCGCACGCCAATAAAAATCCCAGTCGACTTTATTTTTTCCGACTTCTTCAACAATAATCGTCAAAGGAGACGTTTCATTTTTGTATGGGACTCCGGCCATAACATGTACACTTTAGAAAACCTGGGAAACGAACCCCTAAATACAATAAAGACTGTTATTTTCCATAATATCTAATACATATTGGGCACAAAATAAAAACAGAAAATGTTTGACGTTTGTCAGGAGAAATACGACCATCGACAGCTAGCCATTTTCGTCCAGCACCCTAATTGCGTAATACAACACAATCACCATTTGTTTCGATTTGAAACAGATTTCTAATCCATTGCTTCATAAGTTGGAAAAAAATCTGTTCAACAACGTAAATAACGCAATGAATGTTGTTGAAATGTCAAAATGAAACAAATTTCGCGAAATTGTTTACGAAAATGAGTTACGCAATTAGGGTACAGAAGTACCTACAAATCTACAATCCACAAAAGCAGTTTTTTATTTTTATGATGAATCACACTTTCTAATTAATCAAAAAAGTTGTATAAGATAGCTATCTTAATATAGTACAGAAATACATGCCTTTCATATTTATTTAAATGACGTCTACGTGATATTATTATGTTAAAATGTAACATGATTTCTGGACGAAAGCAGTATGCAAGTAAAACGACGCCATGATGAATAGAATATGGCAATAATTTGTTAACTATTATTTTTTGTGCCGAAGTAATCAGGGGAATAAACAGGAAAGAATATTTTTCCTAAATTCGTGGAATTTTTTCCTTTTTTTACGTTAACGTACACTTCATGGCCGAAAATGAAACATCTCCTTTCAGCCAATTTGCACAAAACCTTAATTAATTATAAACCTTCCGCATGAATCACTCCGTCCATTGGTGAAAACCGTTTGAAAATCCGTTCCATCCGTTTTTGAGTTTATCGCGTTCAGACAGACAGACAGACGCGGCGGGGGACTTTGTTTTAAAATATGTATGTACTAGCTTTTGCCCGCGACTTCGCCCGCGTGGATGTCGGAAAATATCCCACGGGAACGTACTACCGAGATTTCATACCTAATAAAGTAATAACAGAGGAAAAGGTCATTGACTCCTAGCGCTGCGCCCGCGTTGCTACGCGTAATTTTGAAACTGTGATATCTTTTAAACTATTCATTTAAATGATATGATATCAAGGCATATTTTAATCTAAATTAAATGGCCAATTTAAATAACATATTTTTTTGGATTAAGATTAATACAATACCGGTAAAAAAAGCTTCGGAAATAACAATTAAATTTTTATCAAATTCTGAAAGATAAAAATGGTTATTGTGGGTCATCCTTAGAAGATAGACATATACCATCGCTGACTTTTTGTTGAACTTTTTAAGATGAACAATACCGTAGAACATAAATTTGATGTATCTTTTTCAGTTAACGCATCACACGCCAGTAAATCTCTCAGTCCGCATGATTTTTTCCGACTTCTTCAACAATAATTGTCAAATTTCAGCCAATTTACACAAAACCTTTAATGAATTATACATTAAAACCTTCCGCATGAATCACCGTTGGTGAAAACCGTTTGAAAATACGTTCGGGAGTTTTTGAGTTTATCGCGTTCAGACAGACAGACTGACAGACGCGGCGGGGGACTTTGTTTTATAATATGTAAGGATAAGGATGTAAGAATAAGGATAAGGATATCCCAAACACGGTCAAAATATATTCAATAAGAAGCAGTTTAAGGTTGGAGGCTGAGCATGAAATTTTTTGAATGAAATTGTTTCAGTCTAAGTAGGCACAGACGCCAGCACATCAAGCTACTACAATCTGTCAAAGGAGACGTTTCATTTTAGTATGGGACTCCGGCCATAACATGTACACTTCAGAAAACCTGGGAAACGAACTCCTAAATACAATGAAGACTGTTTTTTTCCATAATATCTAATACTTTTTGGGCACAAAATAAAAACTGAAAATGTTTGACGTTTGTCAAGAGAAATACGATTATCGACAGCTAGCCATTTTCGTCCAGAAGTACCTACAAATCTACAATCCACAAAAGCAGTTTTTAATTTTTATGATGAATCATACTTTCTAATTAATCAAAAAAGTTGTATAAGATAGCTATCTTATTGTAGTACAGAAATACAAGCCTTTCATATTTATTTGAATAACGTCTACATGATATTATTTTGTTAAAATGTAACATGATTTCTGGACGAAAGCAGTATGCAAGTAAAACGACGCCATGATGAATAAAATATGGCAATAATTTGTTAAACTATTATTTTTTGTGCCGAAGTAATCAGAGGAATAAACAGGAAAGAATATTTTTCCTCAATTCGCGGAATTTTTTCCTTTTTTTTCATTAACGTACACTTTATGGCCGAAAATGAAACATCTCCTTTGTTTAATAGATTTTCAACTTTATCCCTGAAGTATAAGGTTCAAAGTTCATTGGGAAAATTTGACAGTTTCGGGTAGCTTGATGTGCTGGCGTCTGTACCTAACTATGACTTATCATTTAACTTACTTATCTATAATTCAAAGTGAATTCCCCGAATTCGTCACAGAATAAGTAATGAAAAATTCCGTGCTCCGTTCAATCGGTTCAAATTTGTAGTTGCGATAAAAATATGCAAATATTTTTATTATTTATAATGAAATTTTGCTGCCCCCTAAAAAGTGCTGCCCGGGGCGAGCCGCCCCTGCCACCCCCACTACGCTACGCTACTGTCAGTGTCATCTTAGTGATGTCAAACTAAAATCGTCGTTTGACAGGCATAAAATAAATTTTGGTGATTTTTAGTCTAGTTTAGACGCATTTGTGACAAAAGAATCGGCACCATTATGCATTAATTTTAGAAAAAACCGCGCTGCGCGGACGGTCGTGTTGTTGTATCATGCAAAATACGCGAATGCAGCAAGCAAGCACACAGTTTATTTATAGGGAATTAAACATAAATACCGTAAAACAACACACTGGTGGTCTAGTCTTTGGTTTTTGGCGTTGTAGTTACTTTATAGTATACACTATTTCCATGGACTTGACATTGCATTGACATTGACAGTTTGTTTGTTTGAGTTTTGACACTATGACATTTCGTGATGAATAATTGGTGCTGTGAACTGGTGCTTCGTAAAGGGACAAATTCATTACGTTTATTTGCCTGTAGTTTAATTTATTCGTTGTAGTGATCTTATAAGGATTTAGGTACTTTAAATTAATTATTACTTGTTGCTCTGAATTTAAACTTGAACTATTTAATCGGTGCTCATCAATCACTACTTTTCAAGTTGGAAAATAGTTTTATAAAAAATGTACTCATTATTGTTTCAGTTCTCTATTGTCATAGGCAACGTAAGTGATGGCTTTGCCTTTACCTATACCTCCGTGTGCTAAAAGAGATGGTCTTAGTGGCTTAAGTTGCGAACATTTCGATTATGCTAGTACTATGGCTACAACGTTGTTGGCACCAGTCAAAACTGAACGTGAAATACTTGAACATTCTATGTCGGAAGACGACCCAAATGCAAATACGCAAGTACCAAGCGTGGTCGGTAAGCAACCTCGCTGGGGTCCGCGACATCGTGGAGCTCAAGAGCTAGCTGAACTTTATAGTCCAGGTCAGTTGCTTCCAGTTGTTGACAAAGTTGTTCTTTATCTGTATGGGACTTAACACTTACATTATTCACATCAACAATGTTTAAGAATAATGTCAAAATTTCATCTAAAACCACCTGATACCTTTAAAAATCTTTTACTGAGGTTTGCAAAATAAATTATCATTTTTTATTTAAATCCCTAAGACGACTCACCGACCAAATGAATTATCCTGAATATCAAAAGCTTTGTTTTGTTAAGACAAATTGTTGTGATTTGAAGTAATCTTAATTTTTTCTTATTGAAATGTACTCACAATTGTAGGGTGGATTTTTGAGATGAAATAGTAAAGGCAAGTACCTAAACTATTGAAGCTACAGGAAAACAATCTTAGCAAACTGCCCTTAACTTTTTGAGGTATTTTGATCTTTTTTATTACTATTAAGTACTAGCTGCGCCCCGCGGTTTCACTCGCATAAGTCTCCGACCCCGTGGAAAAAAAAAAGAAAGTATCCTATGTTCTTTTCCAGGGCATCATCTATATATGTGCCAAATTTCATCCAAATCCGTTCAGCCGTTTTAGCGTGAAGGCGTAACAAACAAACTTACTTTCGCATTTATAATATTAAGGATTGACAATACATATAACTTGTTCACATTTATTACTACATAATAATGGTAATTGCCCTTGGCTTTGCATGTAAAGATGCCATTTTGAAGTATCTTTAGAATACAAATCAGATAATTATCCGAATTCTGATATCATGTATTTTGTTTTTTATATTTATGTAAGAGGATCTGTGCTTTCTCCGGTTTACTAGCAGGATACGTATTTAACCTACGATCAAAAACCTTAAAATATGTTTGACAAACTAGGTGTAACCCTGCGTTTTTGCTGTTTTGGTAGGTTCCTCTCCTCCGTTGTTCTGACCACTTCCAGTACCGTCATAAATAGTGACATGCATTGACACACAATAATTGCTTAACAGATTTGTAACTTTTTAACTGACTTAAAAAAAGGAGGTTGTCATAATATAATTATGTAGGTATGTGCAATAATATTATTGGAACTGCAATATATTCACATACAATAATCTATTAGGGCTTCCAAACAAATAAGTATACAAAATTTTATAGGTGTATGTATGTTTGTCCACAAATTTCTTCGAATATGTGTTTTTTTTTTATTGGCTTAGATTTACTTCACCTTAGGGAACAGTGCAAGTTTTATCAAAATCGGCTTAGTGGTTTTCAAGATATGGACTGATACGTATAAGTTTGACGGCCTGGCTTATTGATACGAACTATGGGTGTGGTGAAAGGGAAAACATATCAAAACCTTGGTCCACCACAATTAAAAAGTAAAAAATAAAAAACATTTTGTGTTGATTTTTGCGAAATCTTTTGGTACGTATCCATATTTGACTAAGATTAGTAGCAGTCTAAAATCCTCCCTTATAATCGTTGATCCATTTTTCGCCCCGTTAGGTGTGGATTTAAAAAAACCCTGAAACACGATAATTTTTTTTTTTTGTCCTTATTAAATAAACCTATACCTATACAACGGCGAACGAAAACATCGTGAGGAAACCGGCATGTCCTAGAACCGAAAATTCGAAGACGTGTGACATCTACCAACCCGCACTGGGCCCGCGTGGTGGATTAAGGCCCACTCCCTCTCAAAGAGAGGAGGCCAGTGTCCCCAGAGGAGAGCAGTGGGAACATTTATAGGTTGATGATGATGATACCTATACACAGTTTCGTATTAACACAGTAATAATCTAACTGTGCGTTACATTTCTTCCACATAAACTTTGACTATAAATGCCTTTTGAGGGAGTAGTTTTTAAAACGGATACTGATAAACTTTGGATCGATGTTCTTTAACGCGGCTTGCGGTAGGAGTGCACTGGCAGAAATCGTGACGTGAAAAAGCGTTCATACTTGCGGCTGTCTTATTCTAATTTAAGGCTCCTGGCCGTGACTTCACTCGACAGAGTTTAGGTAAATTCTTGCGATGCTATGTTTGTGTGCACCGTTCACGCACACACGCCTAAACATCGAGCGTAGTGATCGCTTAAACAGTTTTGATCCTATAGACGGTATTTTGTTAAGTTACGTAGGTACGCTTATGAAATAAGTCTGGAATGTTTGTGTATATTCGTTTAGTATATTTATAACAATTCTGTTTTATATGGAATTTTATACTTTTTGTATGGAAAACATGAAAAATTATTACCTACATGTTGAGTTTTATGGGTTTATGGGTTTCATAAAGGGGGTCGAAATTTTCATTATTTTTGCGATAAGACACAATTTTCGAGATATAAGCAAAAGAACAGAAAAAAGATAAAGTACAGTTTTTGCAACTGAATGAGTTATTAATTTAGTGAAAATGAAAAATTCGCTATTGGTGCCGATTCTCTTGTATACCGAACTAAACTTACTAAACTATCACTAAAATTCCTTAATTTTGACTATGAGAATCTCAAAGCTATTCTGCAAAATAAATTCTCTAAATTTAAAAATAATTTTGACACATCTAAATCGAATTTGACAACCGCGACTCCACACGTGATACCTAACCACGTGAATCTTTTTAGAGCCGGAGGCGCGCAGGGGGGGCAGCCTCGACGTGTTTTATATGGATTTTTCACTTTTTGTGTGGAAAATAAGAAAAAATATTACCTACATGTAGAGTGTTAGAGGTTTAAGGGTTTTTTAAAGGGTGTCGAAATTTTCATTATTTTTGCGATTGGACACACCGTTTTCGAGATATAAGCAAAAGAAAAAAAAAAGATTCAGTACTGTTTTTGCATGTGAAATCGAGGTGTTGGTGTGAATTTAAAGTTCATGACAATCAATTTTATTCCACACGTTTTTAATCGCGAAAAATAGTCAGATTCGGTTAGAAAATCTAAATTTTAAGTGAAAAACGTCAAATTCAGAATAGTAAAGTTGCTTTTTTCACTAAATGAAAATCTCAGTTCCATCTTAGTGCTGTCAAATTAAAATCTAGTTAAGTTGTGTCACTTTAGTCTATTTCAGAATGGGAAATCGATTGCCCATTCTGAAATAGATTAAAGTGACACAACTTAACTATATTTTAGTTTGACTGCACTAAGATGGCACTGAGATATTAGTTTAGTGAAAATGGCAATTTTGCTATTCTGAATTTGACGTTTTTAACCTAAAATTTAGATTTTCTAACTAAATATGACTATTTTTAATCGCGACTAAAAACATGTGGAATAAAATTGGTTGTCATGAACTAAAATTCACACCAACACCTCGACTACAGATGAAAAAACAGTACTGAATTTTTTTTTCTTTTGCTTATATCTCGAAAACGGTGTGTCCAATCGCAAAAATAATGAAAATTTCGACACCCTTTATAAAACCCTTAAACCCCTAACACTCTACAAGTAGGTAATATTTTTTCTTATTTTCCACACAAAAAGTGAAAAATCCATATAAAACACGTCGAGGCTGCCCCCCCTGCGCGCCTCCGTCTCTAAAAAGATTCACGTGGTTAGGTATCACGTGTGGAGTCGCGGTTGTCAAATTCGATTTAGATGTGTCAAAATTATTTTTAAATTTAGAGAATTTATTTTGCAGAATAGCTTTGAGATTCTCATAGTCAAAAATAAGGAATTTTAGTGATAGTTTGGTTAGTTTAGTTCGGTGTACAAGAGAATCGGCACCCATGTCTAACTAAATATGACTTTTTTTAATCGCGATTAAAAAGGTGCGGAATAAAATTAGTTATCTTGAAATTTAAATTCACACCAACACCTCGCTTCAGGTGCAAAAAACAGTACTGTATCTTTTTTTTTTCTTTTGCATATATCTCGAAAACGGTGTGTCCAATCGCAAAAATAATGAGAATTTCGATCCCCTTTATAAAACCCTTAAACCCCTGACACTCTACATGTAGGTAATATTTTTTCTTATTTTCCTTACAAAAAGTAAAAATTCTATATAAAACGTCAAGGCTGCCCCCTGTGCGCCTCCAGCTCTAAAAAAAATTCACGGGGTAGGGCAAATAAGTACCACGTGGACTCGCGATTGTCAAATATAATTTTAGTGTGTCAAAATATATTTAAATTTAATTTAGAAAATTTTTGTTGCAGAATAGCTTCAAGATTTTCATAGCCAAAAGTAAGGAATTTTAGTGATAGTTTAGTAAGTTTAGTTCGGTATACAAGAGAATCGGCACCATATTGCCATCTTAGTGCTGTCAAAATAAAATATATTCTAAAATTATTTCACGATAGGAAATCATCGTTTGACAGGAATGAACGAAACTTTGGTGATTTTTAGTTTAGTTTTGAGGCATTAATTTGTGACAAGAGAATTGGCACCAGTATCCATAAAGGGATCTGAGACACTTGCGCGAAAGACATTTTCGCGAAAGACACTTGCGCGAACCCACTTGCGCGAAAAAGTTGCGGAAATGAGATTTCTTCATAACATCACGCCATCAATTTCAAAGGGCCCAACACTTTGAAATTGATAGCGTGATGTTATGAAGAAATGTGAAAATTTTCGCAGCCGCCATCTTAGATTTACGTTTTGACATCAAAATCTGCTTTAGAATCCTCAAAAACTATGAAAAAGACACCTATGACGAAAAATCTGAATATTGTCACAGCCGCCATCTTGGATTTATATTTTGACCTCACTATCAGCTTTAGCATCCTCGAAAACTATGAAAACGATACCCATGACGAAATATTTTAAAATGTTCGCAGCCGTCATCTTGGATCTTTATTTTGACTTAAAGTAGTCTTCAGTAGCGTTAAAGAACTTCGTGCCAAAAATACTTCACTTATTGCTACAACAGCATATCGGCGCGGGCATATCGGTGACGCGAACCCATAACTTTTTCCCCTACCAAAAATCATTCAAAACTATGAAATCTAAAGTCAAAATATAACTAGTGAACCCAGCAGGCAGATGTTGTCCTGCGACAACAGCGCCACGCGAGTCCAACTATAGTTATGAACCATCCAAGTTACACAAAAAGAATAAAAAAAAAAAACATCTAAATCAGTCAAGCCGTTTAGGATAAGAATGAAAAAATGAAAAAAAAAAAATGAAAAAGCGTTTATTTTGTGGTGACATCAGGTTACAATAAAGTTTACTTCTGCCAAACTGCAAAGCAGTTTGTTGGCAGATTTAGCTCCCATATACAATTTCTTAACTTCTTATATCGTAGGTACTTTTTCATCAAATATATAAAACACATTTACCGCTAAACATAAAGCCTCGCGCAGACTAGCGGGACACGACGGCGCGACGCGTCTCGAACAGTACAATTTCAAAGAAAACGTCACAGTACAACAATAACCGGTGTTGCGCCAGCATGTACGAAGCCCTACATATAGCTGCACACACATATTGTACAGCAGCACAAAGGCTGACTAATTACATAATGCTAATAACTATGCTAACAGAGCCACTAAAAATGTAATTTTGAGATTCGAAAAGTGCTGATTATCAGCCTAGTTTGAATAAATGACTTTTGAGTTTTTACATTATAAACTGCGTAATAGCATTTAAAATCACGTCGGCGAAGCCGCAGATATAAGCTAGTATGACATAAATTTAATCTCCATTTATGAGGCTTTGACAGAAGGTATTAAAAAGAAACTTCCCCATTTTATTTTTAAAAGACATTTTTGAGGTACAACTACTTTCCAAATCGAGTGGTATATCATTAAAAATTGTTGGGACTATGCATTTTCTACATCTTTTTCCGTAATAATTAATACTAGTGGGTACTACAAATCTTCTAATCGATTTATTCCTTTGCGGTCTTATGTTTACCGTCTTGAATTTAAACTCATCCTTGCAATAATGTTCTAAAGCCAACAACAGCACCACCTTTTGATGGACTGGCAACAGCTTACATTCTAAGAATAATTTTTCGTAACCACTGCTTTTACATCGTGTTTTTGTGTTTTTATCAACTAATACTTTCATAAATCTGATTTGCAAAGTTTTTAATTTATCTAAATATGTTTTAAATGTATTGCCATAGCATGCCAGTCCATATGAAAGTAGTGAGTCCACCAGCGCGTAGTAGACCGTGTACAAAGTAGCCCGCTCCAATACAGAACTAAGGTGGTGAAACTTTACAAGCACTAACCTGAGTTTGTCACATAGGTGTGTTATGTGTGTTTTCCACGAGAAGCTACTATCTATAACTAAACCCAGGTACTTGTATTCTTCCACCACCTCAATATCTGCACACGAACAATAAGTCGCGTCTTCCGCGTGTAGGCACTCATAGCTATGCCCCACCACTCGCGGCGACCGCTCACTGTTTTTGCGATAAGGAGACCGTATGCGCATACACTTAGTTTTCTTTATATTTATTATGATTCCATTATCATGAGCCCATTTAGTTATACTAGTGAAATCCTCCTGAATATTGCTTTCAATCACATCTAATTCTTTATCTGCATACACTAAACAGGTATCATCAGCATACATGTATATACGACAGTTTCGAACCACGTTGCACATGCTGTTGACATGCATGATGTATCCGACGGGACCAAACACGGAACCGGTTGGCACACCGCATGTGACGTATCTGGACTCAGAATTACGAACACACGTACACCGGTATTTTATTTATTGCCAGGCATGCAAAATTTTAATGTTCTTCAAAAACAAGCAAAGTACTTTAAAATAAAATGCGGATCAAAATGTGGTAGTCGACGTACAATTTCTGGAATATGTTAACATCGGACACGTACGTGCGTGTGTGCGTGCTGCGACGCAAAGTGATACGTCCTCACGCTGGGAAGGCCCGTTCGCTACTGACGGAATAGATTTTCCGCGATCGTTTATATAGTTCACTTTGCCATTTATTTACGTAATGAAGTAATTGTTTATTTATAAAATAAAATTTAGATTCTATTAAACAATTAACTTAAAATTAATATATAATTTTTAAAATTTCTTAAAAGTGTTTCTAAGTATTAGAAAAAAATATTTATTTGGCTTGAAGTTTTGAGAAAGTTACGTTATTTCAACATTTTTTTTCTGCTATATTTTGTATGAAAGTTGAAAAAAGTGGTTCCCCTATCTACAAGTAGACCATATAATGATGTTGATGATATTTTTTAATTTTCAACATCAAAAGCAGTTTCTTCTAACGAAACGATCAAACGTCAGTCTCGCGTCATTTTTTGGAAAACTTGTTGCGAATTTTAGTGATTTCCCACGAATCCTTAATTTATTTCAAAAATCCCTTTCCCCTATGTACAAGACGAAGAATTGGACTTTTCAAATCACAAATAATTTTGTTTAAATTCTCGTCCCCTTTCTCACAACGAATAAACAAAATTGATCAAAATCAGTGATTTCGTGCGGTGCGGCGGCACGGAGCCTTAAATAGAAAGGAAGAGAAAGAGAGCGAGAGTGAGTGAGTGTAAATTTAGAAGACAGTCGTAAGTATGATTTGGTCAAAAAGCAAATTCAAGATGGCGGCTACGAAAAATTTGAAATTTTTCGTCGTGGATTAGTATCGTTTCCATAGTTTTCGAGGGCCAATAGTGAAGTCACAGTAAAAATCCAATATGGCGGCAGCGAAAATTTAGTTTTTCTTTTAAATCGTACGTGAGAAGGAACTTCGTGCCTGACGAGTCTACCGACCGCACACGCTTTTTTAATTCTGGTATTACATTTTTGCCAAATATCAAGTTTATTATGGAATAAGATTTTTCATACAAAGTAAATCCCTGATTTTTATCCACTTAACCACCCGATAGAGCAAGGGTAATAGTTACTACTCTTCTTACTCTTTAATTTGATATACAAATCATTAAGACGCAGATATATGACAGTGACCTTGAATGGTTAGCTTGCGTGTTCTGTACTGAGCTCACGCAACGCGTCGTACGTCCAGCCAGTAATAGGACTCGCTCATCAAGGAGCGCTATCCCAAATTAGACGCATTATTAATTTATTACACGTAAAACAAAAGGTATTTTAATAAAACACGTATACTAAAAGATCAGTAATTTAATTATCTTTAATATGGTGAAGTTTTCAGAAAAATACGCTTGGTGGATTTTGCGTCATTCTCAGTTTTTTATCCGCGTTAGACATAACTTTACAAATTAATTTCACTATGTAATATAAACATAATCAAAATATGCCTATATTAAAATATTAAGAAAATGCTCTAATTTAACATATATTTTTTCCAAATCACTACTAACACTACTCGTTCAGACGTCATCTTCAGTATAAAATCATTAAAAGTCAGCTATCGTCCCCTTAACGCCGGAGCTGGGTACATTTTGAACCGTCTCCTTTATAGGGGCTAAATAGGGGATTACAGTTTGTATGAAAGATCTTATTTTTTAGGGTTCCGTAGTAAACAAGAAACACTAATAGTGTCTGTCCGCGGCTTAACTCAGAGACTCTTAGTACTAGAACGCTGTAATTTGGCATGGGGTATACATGTTAATTACGCCGACAAAGTGGTAAAATAAAACCATTAATCAATTTTTTTATGGTACACACGGCTACACATCAAGCTATACATTTCCAGTATAAATTTCGCATTGTACGGAAATCCTATACAATGCGAGATCAACATAAACTGGTTTTGTATAGCTTGATGTGTACCCGTGTGTACCTCCTCTAAACGTGCTATTTTTTTCAGAGTCCAGTGTTCCCCCTACCAGCTAAATGGTTAGTTTTGGATATGTGAAAAAATTCACGGCAGTAGTAGACTACATATTGACAGTTGAAAAAACATGTTCTCCCACACATTCCGTATGGGAAAACATTCAACATGTTTTCCCATACGGAAATATAAGTATAGTTAAGTTAATATACGGATGGTTAAGTTTGTTCTAGGGATAAATTCATCCCAACTACGGAACCCTTCATTGTGCGTGGTCCGACACGCACTTGGCCGGTTTTTTATTTTAGTTAGAAAGTAAACGTGTTTGTTACTACGTTTTTAAGTAAAAGTTAGTTGTATCATTGTCTTTTGGAAGCACGGGGATGTGCTTCCAAAAAGCGATGATACAACTAACCTCCCGTTCTATTTCCAATTGCTATCATGCACGGTTTTGCTCGTTGGTTTTCTATCTTATCGAACATAATTTGATAAGAACTGGCTAGGGATATTTGAAATGAAAAATAATTATTACAACATAAATCGACTTCTTCCCGAAACTGCACACCTCACGGTTGTGGAGGATCTTAACATTTAAGAAGCATCGACACCCCCCGTACTTCCGCGGGGTGTACTTTCTGTCAGACAACAACTGCGCGATATAACCGCAATTATCGTGCGTCAATGCATGCGGGCAATCAATGTCACAATTTAGAACGGTACTGGATGTGGTCGGAACGACGGAGTACAGGAACCTACCAAAACAGCAAAAGCGCAGGGTACGCGTTGTTTGAATTAGTATTAAAGACTAAATTATAATTAATTATTTTAAGAACTTTGTTCTTATAAATATATTTAGTGTAATAAAAAATAATTGTAGATTACCAAGGGGATAAAGCAGTGTCTTATGTTACGGGCGCTATATCGAATCCCGAACGTAACGAAGGATTCTGGCTCCCGGGCGCAGTGAGGGAACCCTGAGTTAACTCTTGAGCGAAGTGAGGGTTAATACCCATATTCTAAGTCGTAACCTCGAAAGCTCATCGACTCACTACTCACTCGAGGAGACCTCAAGGCGTCCCTCGAACGATCCTCAAAATCGGTATTCATAGTCGTAAGACTAAGGAAATTATGAGGTTCCTTGAATGAGTGTGAGTCGAGGTGATACGTCATGAAAACGTCATTATTTGGAGGAATATTCCGTTTATTATGTTGGATAAACTTATTTTTAGAACAGTCTGTGAGCTTGTTACCTGTGGTTTTCAACTTGAAGTGTCACCTTTGTCAAATGAAAGTAGAGCGATAAAAATAAACACACTCTATTATTTTATCCACTTGAACCAAAAATCTTGTCCTGGGCAATAAATAAGGTGATACTTCAGAATTGGATGACTTGGGAACATAAAAATACTTCTATATTAGTGTATTAATTTATATTAGTGTTTCCTAAAATATTAGTCCAATCCATGTCTGTAAATGTGCGTTTGCACTCGCGAAACATTCACATATTAAACCTCAGACCAAATAAAAAACGTAAGACAGAGCGCTGCGAACAATAAAATGAAGCTTGCCAAATCTACACGCACACATTTACAATCATACTTACACCTCACTTAGTGCACACATGTTTACAAAACCGGCTTCAAGTCAGTGTTCATTTGTCTTGGTTTTTTATTTGGTCTGACAAAAAAAATGTTAAAATATCAATTTTCTGCCAATGTTCGATTCATTGTAACAGTCCTGTCACAAACATGTTGTTCCTGAAAAACATGTTTTTAGGTGAATGTTTCGCCAGTGCAAACGCACAGTTACCGCTACCAATATCTTGAAACAACAGTGGTAACAAAAAAGACCACTACAATATCTTTAGTAAAGCGAAATCGAATTTTAAATTCATTTTCATCATAAAACTCTATTGGATTTTCTGCATCTCGTAAATAGCATCGCGATACGTAATTTTATGATTATTGTACAAATATTATCAATAAACTCTTCAAAAGACATTACGAAAATCGGATAAAATACGCTTTGTTTTGGTTAAAAACTTCCTCAAGGTAGATGCCGACGTACCTTATATTTGACAGTTGGTTCCTCAACTCAAACTCACCTCGACTGAGGAAACTGTTTAAGATGAGGAGTAAAATTGCAACTATGAATATCAAACTACCTAAGTGACGTTGAGTCGAGTCGAGGAAAACATGAGGATTTGACTTAGAATATGGGCCTAAGACTAGAACCCTGAGTGCAGCGAGGGAATCAAGCTGGCCCAAGATGACGACACCTTTATCCCCGAGGAGAATAATCTACTTTTCGCACATTCTGCGAGATAATGAAAACCAATTCGATTTACGAATTAGTAGTTCATGAAACTGTTAAATAACCGGGGAATACCTAGGTATGTGCAGTTTCATACACTATTTTCTCAAAACTCATGCAATTTTATCAGAAACACAATAAATAATATCGTAATTATGATCCACAAATCCAACATTCTAACGCGGGGGGAACGTGCTGCAGCAACTGATCAGCTGTTGCGATAAGATGGCCGCCATTACAGCCACAGATAATGTAGAAAAAGCGGTTGGGCGAGTCTAATATAATGTGCATATTAGGCTCGCCCAACTGCTGTTTATAATTTTGGACATCACGCCCCTGCATTCCCCGAAGGATTAGGCAGACGTATACCTATAGTATGTAGTGTATTGTTGTAATTATTTATGTGGGTGTACTATATAACCTCTGCCTAATCCTTCGGGGAATACATGCGTGGTTTTGTGTTATTTTTAGGGTTCCGTACGTCGGAATGATAAAACGAAATCTTTATAGGATCACTCGTGTGTCTGTCTGTCTATCTGTCTATCTGTCTATTAATCTGTCACAGCCAATTTGCTCCGAATCTAATGAATTTCTGTGACCCAAACACGGCAGTGTACGTAATTATATGAAGTTTGAATATGCACCCATTCAAAATTCATTTATTTACGTTCCTACACTTTTGGAAGGAAAATGAGAAAATAAAAAATAAAGTTTTGCAAACTACCGTGTGATATATCAAGGCTTACTGTGAGGGTCTCAGATATATTTTATTAAATTTTAAAATAAATAGTTTCAAAGTTATTTAAATGTAGATGAAATTTTACCAAACTTATCTCCGAAACTACTCAGCTCAAAATTAAAATAAAATAAAACAGAAAATAATTCTAAACTTAGACTCAGGAAAACCTGTAAGAAGTCTATGGTCTTAAAATAACATGGTGAATCTCTCAATATTGTTCGTACAAACTTTCTTCGCAGTTGAAATGTATGGGAGAACATGTTTTTCAACTACAATATTAAGTTTGTTCTTGTCATTTAAACTACGGAACCTCGTATTGTGCGTTGTCCGACAAGCATTTGGCCGGTTTTTTGTTTTATCTAGTTAATCAATATACCTTACTGTTACTTATTTTTTCACTATAATATATTATATTATTATATTATAATATCTCTATTAAGTTGCGTAAGTAATTTAATTATTTTGTTCGTGGACAACGCCAACTAAAACCTATAAGTGAGAATTCATTGGTCGAGCTTGTACCTTTATAGAAAATAAACTTAAAAACTACTGGACCGATTTGAAAAATTCTTTCAGCAATAGATAGCTACATTATCAGCGAGTAACATAGGCTATATTTTATCTCCGTACTCCCACGGGAACGGGAACTACGCGGGTGAAACCGCATGACGTCCGCTAGCTAGTAATATTATAAAAAGGAAAGAAAGGAAAGGAAAGACTTGTATTTTTGTATGTAACGAATAAACTAAAAAAAACCGGCCAAGTGCATGTGGGACCCCGCACAATGAAGGGTTCCGTAGTTGGGATGAATTTATCCCAAAAACAAACTTAACTTTGTAGTTGAAAAATATGTTCTCCCATAAGGAATGTATGGGAAAACATGTTTTTGCAACTGCAAAGTTGGTCGATTATTACTCGTTAACTTGTAGAGCCTACTTAGCTGTGATAGTTTTCCTTTTAATTTCGTTGTATAAACTACTGCAGTGATTTTTTTCACACATCCAAAACCAACCATTTAGCTAGCAGGGGGGGAGGACACACTTGACTCTTAACAAAAATTAGCACTTTAAAGCTTAATATTTCGCAAACGGATCCTTGAATCCAAAAATGGTTTTCACAAACTCTCAATGTTTTTGAAGAACCTTTCCAATGATACCCCACACCATGGGTAAAAAAATACATCACTTTACGTGTAAAGAGGTACCCTAAAAAAAATGTTTTTCATAATTTTGTTTTACCACTTTGTCGGCGTAATTAATATGTATACCTATGCCAAATTACAGCTTTCTAGTACTAAGGGTCTCGGAGCTAGCCCGCGGACAGACAGACAGACAGACGGACATGACGAAACTATAAGGGTTCCTTGTTTACTACGGAACCCTAAAAATGTAATGTTAAAGTTATCATACAAATTATTTAGTTAAGGTTCCAAATTCAAATCACACTACTGACCAGCGGGTTATAATGAAATGCAGTACAATATTATTGCCCGGCTAGAGCCTTGGGCTAAAATGACTTGCTTTAGGTTAGGTTTGCACGACACATAATTTAACACTATCGAGCAAGTGATATGAAAACACATTAATTGCCTTTATTTCGTTGCACATATGGAAAAAAAAAAAACATGCACGTGTTGAGTAAAATATCCCTAGACATTGTTGATGTGTTTATTACTTATGTATAGTAATACTTTGAATGTGTGGGTTTTTAAACCACTTATTATTGTTTGTGCTGTCATGAAACAAACAGTAAACAATGGTTTTACAAAATGTAAGTGTTGACTCACCTAAAGGTCATTTTGCTACGTTTTACTTGTATGAGAAATTACAATTTTAAAGAATTGAGACTGAAATTTTTGTTTTAACAGGCAAAAGACTGCAAGAATGGGTCTGTGTGGTGATTTGTTGCTCGTTGTGTGTGTGTGCTGGTATCCTCATGGCCAGACACGTACAAGCGGATGCCTCATTATTTTTAGCGGCAATTTCTGGTGTTCTAACAGCAGATTTTGCTTCAGGCGTAGTGCATTGGGCTGCTGACACTTGGGGAGCAGTCGATCTACCTGTCATAGGCAAAGTAATAATTATGCTCATTAAAACTTTTAATAACTTATTGTTGGCTATGTTCTTGTTACTGTGCTATGTCTATACATATTCACATGCTTAATACATATTATCTATATCTATGCCACTCATTGCAGATATTTCGTGTTCCTTATAAATCATTAGTCATTTATTGATACAAGTACACGTACATTTGCTATCAAAGATTAGATAAATATAATTTTTATAGCGAAAAAAAAAAATACATACATTTGAAATAATTGCTCTTAACACGTACTTAAATGCTAAGTCATGTAAAATTAAGGCACTCACCAACCACAGCCCATATAGATATACCAAAAGTTTAGATGTACACACGGCTACACATCAAGCTAATACATATCCAGTATAAGCTGACCTCTCATTGTATGAAAATCCTATGCAATGCGAGATCAGCATAAACTGGAAATTATTGCTCGATGTGTAGCCGTGTGTACCACGCACTGCAATCTACTACAGCCACGCTAATCTATAGTCTTTTCTAAAAGTATTCGATATTAATGTAAACAAATGAGAGAAAACGCACTTCTGGATGCCAATTTGTAGTGCCACTTACAAATTGAGTGATTTAATTTGATTATTTGAATACTTAAAACCCGATTTTTGAAGTGAAAACTTCTTTAGGCGTGTTGGGCATCGCAGGAGACCGTGCGGTATCCTCGGGCCAGCCGGATGGCCATGACCCTCTGGGACGCGTTCAACCGGCGGGCTGGCCGCAGCCTCAATGGCAATGGTCGGCGAGCCTCCTTGCCGGATTACCGCCATGGGATCTGGAGGCAAAGGTCCTCGCGCACGTCTGGGAGTGGCGCGAGGAGGCGAAACGCCGGGGCTTAACCCCGATGCCGCAAGAAATTGCGGCACAGCGGACAGAGCTCCGGCGGGATCTCATGGCGTCATGGAGGGTGCGATTGTCGCAACCCCGCGCTGGGCACGCCACAATCGCGGCGATAAGACCCGTCTTTGAGGAGTGGCTGGAGAGACGCCACGGCGTTCTCACCTTCCGCCTGACGCAGGTCCTCACCGGACACGGCTGCTTCGGGAAGTTCCTGTTCAGGATAAGCCGGGAGGAAACACCCGGGTGTCACCATTGTGTGGATCGGCCTGAGGACACGGTGGAGCATACGGTGGAGGTCTGCCCGGCTTGGGCGGAGCAACGCCGTGTTCTCGTAGAGGCGATCGGCGGCGGTGATCTCTCGCGTCCGGCCCTGGTTCAGGCCATGGTACGGAGCGAGAGGAAATGGCAGGCCGTCACCTCCTTCTGCGAAGCGGTAATGCTCGCGAAGGAGGAGGCGGAACGCGTGAGGGAGAGGCAAATTTCGCGCCCTCACGCCCCTAACCGCCGCAGGAGGAGACGCCCGGGGCGGGAATCGCGAGCCGATTTCCGGCCACCGTAGGCGCGGGCTTGCGGACGGTGAGCAATGGGTAGCTCGCTGTCCGATAAGGACCAAGCCCGGGTCGACGGCGCGTTGTGTTCCACGCGCGCCTCAAAGAGATGTCAGCAGAATTGAAGGGGTCCACTAGGGCCAATGCCTGCCGGGGGTTCGAAGAAAACCGATCGGGAAATCGTGGCCCCCGGCAACAGGGCAACCGAAGGAACACGGGTGGGTTTTAGTCAGTAAGAGTCTGACACGCCCTCCCGCTCCGCCCAGAGCGGGAGAAGTTATTTGATAATTTCCCACCCAAAAAAAAAAAAAAAAAAAAAAAAAAAGGCATGTTGGGCATTTTTGAGATGGGACTAAACCATTGATTTCGCGACACCATGACGACACCTCATTTTTTGTATTCGCGATTGTGCACCAATGTTCTATACAAGTATTTTTCTTGCACCAAGGCAATCTTGTTCAAGTTTTCACTTCTGTCGGCACTCCCGGAGTGCCACCACTTTTATTTTTACTTTAAATCCCCTTTGAGATGTTTCACATTTGACAATTAAAGTTATTTTTTTAAGTACCTACCTACCTCAATTTTCGTCGATGAATTTTCAATTACCTACAATTTATGTTAAGTATTTATAAATTTTATATTTTCGTGGATGATTGTTCATTTACAGTTAATGTTATTCAAAAATAATTGTTGGAAAAAATAGTGATATATGAAGTTGAAACCTTCTAAATACTGATGAAACTGTTCACACACACACATTTTCAACACTTTAATTTAACCTGGACAGGATTTGTTTACACTTTTATCTGATACTTTTGAAACAGACCATAGGATGCGTTACTTTCTGACGACATCACACATGCGTAGCTTGTCGGAGGCATCTACGCATGCGTTGCATGACGTGTCTGTAAATAAAAAAATAAAAACAAATTTAAAAGTTGGGTGAGTTGGGGCAAGACGAAAAACGGGGTAACACAAAAAGTCGTCCATAGTGCCAGATTCAGTGCAGTTTTTGCAGTGATGGCAACATTGTTAAGACCACTATTTTGTTACGTTGTACACCTCAGTCACACACACACACCTCAGTGAGTGGTTTGTGTGAAAAATGCAAATACCTGCACATCGACTTTAACGCAAGTTAATAGAGTTTTTAATCGTACCCCGTGTCCTGTAACTTTAATTACGTGATAGGTACGACTGTTTTATTGGAATATCTACTTATTATTTGTAATTCTTAGTTGTTTTATAACACTTACTAGCTTCTGCCCGCGACTTCGTCCGCGTGGAATAGTTACTTTGATCTAACGCTAACTTTCACCCTTGACTTCGTTGACGTAAAAGGTGTTTTTTTTTTTAATAATACTTACTTTACCTAAAATAGCCCTATTTTAGGTACCTACATCACGCTTTTATCAGTAAGAGTGGAACTTTAAAACGTTAGGTAAAAGTACTGGTTCTTATAATCTTATACCTATCATGTAGATAAAAAACTCAAAACTAAAGTTATTTTAAAGTACTTCTGCGTACACTATATTTTTAGTTTTGTTTTCTTCCGGCAGAAGTAGATATTGATTTTCACCAGAACCAGATCTCGATAGGGCAACATATAGTTGCCCGTGCGAAAAACACTCTTGGCGTAAATCTATTCCTACGTGCTTAAATGTTTGCCCCTGGGCCTTATTAATTGTTATCGCAAACGATACCTTCACCGGAAATTTTATTCTTTTAAATGCGCGCGCAGTACTTGATCATTATTTTGCTGCGATGTTATTTTAAAACTGCGATATCTCCTAAGATATTCATTGAAATCGAATGATGTAAACGGTAATTTTGTTTTAAATTAAATACTTGTGATGAATAACGTATTTATTTGGATAAGGATTAATGTCATGTTTATAAAAACACCTTCGCAAATAACGCATTACTTTTGAACAAATTTGGTTAGCATAAAAAAGGTTAGAGTGAGCCAACCTTAAAAGATAGACATATGCTGTCGCGGACTTTTTTTTAGAACTTTTAAAGGGGAACAATTCTGTCATACATGATTTTTGCGAAACTTTAACTGTTTCCGCAGCGCACGCAGCGGAAGCTCTCAAAAGGAAAAAAATAATCCCGATTTTGAAACATTCTTCATTAGTGCTCCGCACCTATTGGTCTTAGCGTGATGATATATAGCCTATAGCCTTCCTCGATAAATGGGCTATCTAACACTGAAACAATTTTTCAAATCGAATTTGTAGTTTCTGAGATTAGCGCGTTCAAGCAAACAAACAAACAAACTCTTCAGCTTTATATATTAGTATAGATTACATCTAAATATGGCTATTTTTCATATTTTAGGATTTATTACAATTTTCCGTCTTACCCATCAATATTTGACGGGGTAAGATGAACATTTAAAAGACTAAGGGCTGATTTTTCAATAGTCGGGTAATTTTTATCTGAGGAATAAAAATGGCGGTTTGACAGCTTATCTATAGAAAATATGTCAAACCGCTATTTTTATTCCTCAGATAAAAGATATCTGAGTATTGAAAAATCAGCCCTAAGATGAAAGAAAGATGCGAAATTTTGTTTTGTAATAAGTATCTTGATAGTAGGATAAAGTACTTTTAAAGGATTTATTTGATTGATACTGATGTTTTATTGTCAGTATAACCTTATGCAATTAAAAAGGAAAGTTTGAGAACCTCTACTTTTAATGTTCTCCTGGTGGGGTAAGATTGATATATATATATATTTTTTTTATCGTTTTATCTTTGTTAATTAAAGGTATTCGGACACTACAGACAGTTGTGAGTTCACTTCAAACTTTAACTAGTGAACACCAACAACGTCTGATAATCATTTAAACGATTTTAGAAACTGTTTCGATCTTTCCCCATCACCCTTCATCTTCCCCCTGTTTCATTTTTGTGATAAAAACATTTTATTTAAAAAAAAAATCTGCTTTGGAACAGATTTAGCAGAATGTTATCAATGTGATAGAAAAATACACTCTCTGCTCTTTACTCACTACAAATAATTTTTTTGCATAAACTAATATGTACTGTTCTACAAGACTTCAAATACAACACTGCTCATATCATCAAAAAACCGTTCGATCTTGCCCCCACTCACCCTAAATTTATTGAATAAGTTTGAATATTTTTTTTTATAAAGGGTTTTAACTGTTTTTTTAAGAAACTGGTAGTTAAAGACTTTCTTTCATATTAGGTATTTGGTTGAAAACATGTTGTATTATTTAGAACTAGCGTCTATGGTTGAAAATATAAAGAAATTTCAATCAATTCAAAGCTATTCCACATTTTTCGCTTTGTAAACTTTGAAGATTTAAGGGAGAGATTGTATTTCATGGACATTTCTCATTAATTCATTATATACGGTGTTCCTTTTGATATCCCAAGGGTATTAGTGAGACCATGTCAAAGAATCAACTGACTTTCTTCTTT
Source organism: Agrochola lychnidis (assembly GCA_963680765.1). Lineage (NCBI taxonomy): Eukaryota > Metazoa > Arthropoda > Insecta > Lepidoptera > Noctuidae > Agrochola > Agrochola lychnidis. Next base: position 13,973,332 of record OY796858.1, read on the forward strand.
TTTTTAAGCAACGTAATCTAAGTTTCATTGATAAGTACGAGTAAATCATTTTCATTCAAACCAATTATTTTAAAGAAAAGTTAACTTTTGTTCAATAGTCAGAATTAAATGTTTATTATTTTTTTTTTTTTACATTTCACGTAAGGGTGTTTTACAGAAATAATCGTGACTGTCAAATTATTTTGAATGAAAAATAGAATATGAAAAAAGTAATAATAACAACCGCACCGCGCTATCTTTACGTTGACGAGCGACGTGGTGGTGCTAGCGCGCTCCGAACTCTATGTCTGTGCCGGTAGAGTTTACTTTGCCGGAACGGGTCTAGAATGAGTGAAAAGCCAGACCAAGAGAGATACAGAAACCCGCAGGGCAGCATGTGGCGAGCTGTTGGGCAGTAGCGACCCCACGGACCCTATCTCCCGGGAGAAGTCTTCTTCGTCATCTCTGGCTTGCCTTTATTGACCGGTTGGAGTGAACCCTGACGAGGAATAGAGCTCCTACCTCATTCTTGCCTTTATTGGTCGGTTTGAGTGGAGATTTGCAAGAGAAAACGTGCTAGGAGGAAGGAATTCCAGTAAGTGCTGGTAGAGATCTTGACCAACTTCCGGGCTCTGGGATTGTTCTGATATCCGTGGAATATCTCCACTCCTCAAGCACCTCAGGACATGTTGCCTCCTTGTCGCTACGTCAGCGTCACTATATGCTATTGACAATTTCCGGGGACCCATTATTAAGCGTGCAAGTCACCCCCTGCCAATTTATTCGTGTATTACATAACATTGATCACGCAGACGACATAGTCCTTCCATAGTTCTAGGTAACCAATTCACTATAGCCACCCAAACCCATAGCTTAATGTGTTTTTTTTCCATGTTCTTCAATAGTCCTGAACCAACCGGGGGTTGTCCTTGGGTGCACTCGCATACAAGGACGGCGGACTCGGGGACGCCCATCTAGCAGAACCCGAGGTGGTGGCGCGTAGTGTTCCACGCGCGCCCCTATTTGATGTCGCAGGGGGAGTCTCACACCTCACTCCCCCCGCGGGCCTAATAGGTCGGGGATCATGGAAGGCGCACAAGATCTCATGATCACCGGTCCAAGTGTGAGAAGGGAAGACCGGGGTGGTTTTTAGTCGGTAGGAGTCTGACAGACCCCTTCTCCCGCCAGGGCGGAGGACATCCATGAGCATTTTTCAACCCGGAACAAAGAACAAGCAGTGATAGCCTAGTTAGTGGTGTGACCGTCGGACTGCCCAGTCATAGGTCTCGAGTTCGAACCCAAGGCACGCACCTCTGACTTTTCGGATTCATGTGCGTATTCTATAATTATCACTTGCTTCAAAAACGGTGAAGGAAAACATTGTGAGGAAACCGGCATGCCTGAGCGATATTTCTCGAAGGCATGTGAAGCGAAGTCAGAGGCCCATGGGCGGCTTTAAAACTCCGACACCAGATTAGTCACTAACCACACGAAAAGAAGAAGACTCGGAACAAAAAAAAATGATTGCACTTGCGTAGTGCATACAGGCATAATCGTTGGTTGGTGCTTCAACACTTAAAAATGTCTCCTTGGGCCTCTGCGAGTTGGCTTCGGCCCCTCGTACGCATTCCAAAGGTCCGGAAACCCAGGGTCTCGAGATATGTCAAAGACATTTAAATAATAATAATAATTTCCCCACCGCCGTATCTCTACGTTGACGTCGTGGTGGGGCTTGCGCGCTCCGAACTCTAGGTCTGTGCCGGTACAGTTTACTTTGCCGGAACAGGTCTGGGATGAGGAGCCAGACCAAAAGAGATACAAAAACCCGCAGGGCAGCATATGGCGAGCTGTTGGGCAGTAGCGACCCCACGGACCCTATCTCCCGGGAGAAGTCTTGTTCCTCACCTCTGGCTTGCCTTTATTAGCCGGCTGAGGTGAACACTGACGAGGAACGGTGCTCCCGCCTCATTCTTGCCTTAATTGGCCGACTTGAGTGGAGATTCGCAAGAGCAAACGTGCTCGGAGGAAGGAAGTATTCCAGTAAGATGCTGGTAGGGATCTTGACCGTACTTCCGGGATTGTCCTGATAGCCGTGGAATACCTCTCTACTCCTCATAAGCACCTCAGGACGTGTTGCCCCCTTGTCGCTACGACACTATGTGCTAGCGACCGTTTTCGGGGGCCCATTATTGAGTGTGCAAGTCACCCCCTGCCATTTTATCCGTGTGCATTTAAAACATAGATCAGGCAGGGGTCATAGTCCTTCCATAGTTCCAGGTGACCAGTCCACTTTAGCAACCCAAACCCATAGTCCGATATCTTTGTTTCCATATCTTACAATAGTCCTACACCAACCGGGGGTTGTCCTTGGCTGCACTTGCATAGTGCGAACAGGGATAATCGTCGGTTGGTCCATCATTTCTTTAAAAACGTCTAAGGGGCCTCTGCGAGTTGGCTTCGGCCCCTCGTACGCCTTCCAAAGGTCCGGGACCCTAGGGTTCCTAGAAATGTCAAAGACGTAAAAAATTATAATAATTTGAAAAATAATTCATATGCCAGTTGATTCTTTGACATGGTCTCACCCTACCCCCCGACCCTAGAGATATGGGATATCAAAAGGAACTTCTTGTATAATTCAAAAGCTATGCTGCATAAAAATATACAGGATGACTTGTAATTCGGCATATTCCTTCCAGGACGTGCTAGTGTGAATCGTTTGCAACGTTATTAAGCACCCCATATTGCAGAAAGGGAAATCCATGAGAATAGAGAAAATCCAAGTTTTGTGTTTCTGAAAATTTTACCAGAATTCTTCAGGAAATATAAGTTTTCTCTTAACTCTCAAATTGAATGGCCTTCATTTCTTTCAATGGCAATCACCAATCCGTCGTCATAAACATCAATGGTGTCTACATGTCGCATCTTCGGTTTGCGGATAGGTAACCTACTTTTCACAGTAAGTTTGGCAAAGTCAGACGGAAATGCAAAACAGATTACCAGAAGCACAGCCAATGATATTTAAAAAAAAAACATTCATGGTACTATCACGCGTTAACGTAGCAACTTGCATCACAGAGTTATAATAAAAACTAAATTATTTACGCTTATTACCCGAATACATATCTAACGGCCGAACCCTATAACCTATTTTCAGTAAAAGACAGATCACTATTGATGATAGACAGTATAAGTCTATCTATCCTTGAATGAGGTCTCACAATCATTGGTAAAGGTTATCTATCCAACGAAAACAATAGGTAGGGTTGTCTACTTGGCCCCTCCCGTGCGTTCCGTTACAACCTAAATCACTTTAAGAAACAACGTGTATAATTAGCCTTATTATAAAAACTTTTTAAAGTAAAACTTTTATTACATCGTCTCAAACTTTTTTGTCTGTGTGTTGCATGTCGCGTGACGGTCGGCCGCGGAGTAGGGATAAAGTGAAAGGCGCTCGTCAGAGCAGCCAAGGCCAATATGGCGGCGCCTAGAGATTTGCAGCGGAAAACGGTTACTGTTCCAGTCGCTTGGAAAACTAGACCAGATGCCCTCTCGCCGCAGAGATGGAACCGAGAAGAGTCTTCAAGACATAATCGATATGTTGAAGAAGACTGACCCGGACGACGTGCCTGATTTCGTGGCGAAGGAGCTAGGTAAGCTGCCCCCAGTCACGTTCGATCACGTCGACGTAACGCGGCTGTTAAAGGACATCACTACCTTAAAAGTGGAGATGACAAAGATGCAGTCCAGAATGAAGGAATCAGAAAAAGTCAATACTGATCTACGTGCAGAAATAGTATCATTGCGCAACGTTGGTTCGGTAATTGGGTCACCTGAGGCCTCACAGGTGAACACTCGTCAAGGGACGCAAAATGCATCCGTCGGCAGTTTCGAATCGGCGAACACAAGTGCGTCACTAGCTGTCAATAACGCTGAGCAAGCACCGCCCGCCGTCGCCGTCTCCCGCACCACAATACCGGCTGCGGAAACGTCACGCATAGGTACATTGACCCCTAAACGTGCCTACGCTGCTATTGTCACCGGTGGCAAACCAGATGTGTCGCAGCCAAAGCGACAAACTAGAAAAGGGGACAAACAGAAAAAGGGTACTCAACCTGCCCTGACTGCGGTCCGTAGCTCCTTGCCAGAAACCTGCAGCCAAGTTGATGAGGAGGGTTTCACGAAAGTGGAAAGGAAGAAGAAGAAGAAGCCCTGTTCTCGTAACCTGTGCGGCACCGCACCGAGTGGACCCAATATGCTGCTGCGCCCTGCTGTGCCTACGACGCAGCTGTACCTTTCGCGTCTGCATCACTCCACTACAACTGAGGAAGTCGTGCAGTATTTAAAAGTGAAGACCAACTGGACTCTGAGGTTGGAATCGCGCCACAACATCAACTTTAAGTCATTCGTGGTACGAGTTCCAACCCACCATCTACAGATTTGCCTGAAAGAGGACTTTTGGCCGAAAGGTGTCGTATATCGACGTTTCCGAGGACGGTTACGCGACACCACGCAGCGATACACGACGCCGTCAACATTACGTGTATAGTTATAGTCGTATAAGGTTTTTAATATGTATTAGTTTATTATTGTATAAGATTATTGTGTGTATTATATTTATGGGCCTTAGTTGCCTGATAATAAAGTGATTATTATTCCGTTTATTTATTTTCTTTCACATGTGATTACATTTTTAAATATTTCATTTTCTAAGAAGATATAAAATAAAAACATTTAAAAATATAAAAAATAGAAGTCCGCCGGTATCGGGAGCAGGGTCCAAGCTACCGGTGGTTAGGGCTGCAGAGACAGGAACCTCCTCACAATGCGAGCCGTATCGAGGAGTACTGCCTTCTGGATCAGGCGTTTGATCCAGCCGCCTAACGAGAGCCTCGAGAGATGTTGGTCGAGGCTTTCGGCCATCAGCCCATTTGCCGTTACGACAATCGGCACAATGATAGCCGAGCTTACATTCCACATGTCAACAACCTCGTGTGCTAAGTCGATATATTTTATTTGTTTCTCTTTCTCAGCTTTCACGAGGTTCTCGTCATGCGGAATGGTAACATCGACTATCATTGCGCGGCGCGCTAATCGATCTATCACTACTATATCAGGCTTATTTGCTACAATAGTCCTGTCAGTAATGATAGACCGATCCCAGTACAATGTGACATGGTCATTTTCGAGAACTGGGTCGGGCACATACTTGTAATACGGTACCTCAGAGTCCACAAGTTTATATTTCAAAGCAAGTTGCTGGTGAATAATCCTCGCCACTTGGTTATGTCTGTGCAAGTACTCGCCGTTAGCTAGACGCGAGCAACCAGAGATAATATGTCTGATTGACTCACCCGGACGATGGCATGCCCGACACACGTCAACCGTACCGTCCTTCATAATATGTCTCCGGTAGTTATTTGTCAAGATAACTTCATCCATAATTGCACAGACGAAACCTTCGGTTTCCCCGAAAAGGTCACCGAAACGTAGCCAGGCTACGGACGCTAAGAAATCTACACCGGGCTCATGAAGAGCCCGATAGAAGCGCCCGTGAAGCGCCTTGCTTTGCCATACCTCCTTGCGGTCATCTGTAGTAAGTATTACAGGTTTGCGCCAGTTCTCTTTAGCCATGGAGAGCGGGATGAGCCCGTTGTCCACTGCGACCACATCACGGTGCATACCCACATCGGTTTTAAAAAAATATTCCCTGAGGCTGCACACCTCGCGGTTGTGGAGGGTCTTTGCATTTAAAAAGCCTCGACCCCCGCACTTCCGCGGGATGTACAGTCTCATCACCGATGAACGTGGGTGATGCATCCGGTTTGCGGTCAGGAGTGTACGGACCCTCCTGTCCAGGGCGTCGAGTTCGGTCTGAGTCCATTTGAGTATGCCGAAAGAGTACATCAAAACCGGCATGACCCACCCGTTGAAGGCGCGCACCTTGTTTCCGCCTGAAAGAAGACTGATTAATACCTTCTTCAGGCGACCAAAGAAGCGCTCCTTCAACGATTGCTTCATGTCAGCACCGTTGATGCCTAACGCTTCCGACATACCCAAATACTTATAGCTTTCAGCTGAGGAGAGGGATCTGAGGTGTATGGAGTCCGAGAGTTGGGTTCCCTCGGATTCCATAATCTCCCCTCGCTTTACATGCATGACTGCACATTTGTCCACACCAAATTCCATCCTGATGGCGCCACTGAATGTTTCAGTTATCTTCAGTAGCTCCATCAGTCGCAATTTGTTGGGGGCAAAGAGTTTCAAGTCATCCATGTAGAGGAGGTGAGATATGACCTGACCACCTCTCCTCAACCTATAGCCCAGGCCTGAATCCTCCAGCAGTGTGCTTAGAGGATTCAGGGCTAAGCAAAACCAAAGTGGACTTAAACTGTCGCCCTGAAATATTCCCCGTTTAATCCATACAGGCTCGTCATTCCCCTGGATTTGTCGGCATCCTGGGTAGCGAAGGACCGTCCTCCATTGCCCCATACACGACATCAGGAAGGTGCGCAGAGTTGCATCTATCTTGTACAACTCCAGCACCCTCATGAGCCATGTATGTGGCACCGAGTCGTAGGCCTTCTTATAGTCTATCCAGCATGTCGACAGATCTTTGTGGGATCGACGAACCTGTTGGCTTATGGCCATGTCGATGAGGAGAAGCTCCTTAGTACCGCGGGACCCGTTCCTACATCCATTTTGGGAGGCTGACATAATTGAATTACTGTCAATGTGTGTGTTAATTTTCGCTCTCAAAATGGATGTAAGAAGTTTATAGACCGTCGACAAACATGTGATCGGTCTATAATTCTTGGGTTCCGCGGGACTACCTGACTTATAGAGCAGGTGGGTAACGCCTGTTGTTAGAAACTGTGGTAGCGACCCAGACTCTAGGGATGACTGGAATTGAGATGCCAGGCGAGTGTGCGAACTACTCAGCCATTTTAACCAGAAGTTGTGCAGTCCGTCCGGTCCCGGTGATTTCCAATTCGGTAACGGACGGACTGCTCTGGCTACGTCTAATGGCGTGATTAGCACAGTATTCATTTCTGGTATATTTTCACACACTCGCTCGACATCCTGCATCCAACCAGCCTCAGTGTGACAGACAGGCACCGACCAGATGTTGCGCCAGAATGCACTCGTGGTGGCATCATCCGGGCGGCGCACGTCCGTCACACTTTGTTCAGGTCGCTCCCAAGCTCTATATACCCACCTCTCATCGCTCTGGAACATACGATTCTGCATGTATCGGTCAACCCGCCGCTTATACCGCCGAATACGGCTCGCCCATGCACAAACTTTCTGCTTCAGGAAGTCGATGCGCTCTGTGACACGGGACATGTACTCTTGAGGACTGATTCCAGTCCCCGAGAATACCCGCCTTACAAAGCGCATCACTCGTGGTCGTGTATTTCCCTCCCTGAAGCAGTATAGTTTGCCGATGAGTACCCTGGCCCCATCGACACGTCGCTCGATTCTGGACTGCCAGGCTGGTACGGCTGGTTTGGGTCGAGTAGCTCCGTCGCAATTTGGAAACTTAATGTTGGCTAAACGACATGCCGCAACAGCCGCGCAATACAGGATCGAGTGAGTGTCAATGAGATCCTCGCTGCTCTCGAAAAAATTCGTAAGCTGCGAGTCCAAGGCACACACCAGCGCCCTATTTTTTTTGTGCATGGGTAGGCGTGGTAATCGGGGTCTAAGTTCGGTCGGAGTGTACCTATACTCGCGGAACGCATCCTCCAGTGCGTTCCTCAATCGGTCGTTACACTGGCTACTTACTGTGGCAACCCTATCATCCTCCTCTTCAACACCATGATTGAACCGCGGCGGGATAGCATCAATATTTGACGCTTGTGCCGCGGTTTGTGCTCGAGTTGAGGCGATGTGGTTGCTCAGTACCTCTGAGCGCAGCCTATCAAGTGCAGCATCGCCCAGCCTATGATTGCGCTGGATGACACGCACCTGATCCGACAGTCGTTGGGCCGAGACGTTGACGGCTGGCTCTAGTTCCTGGAACAGAGACAGCATCCTAACACGATACGCAGTGAGGTTAGTTCCTCCCTCTGTAGACCCGTAATATGCGCGCATGACGTTCTCGTTCATAGACTGAGTCCATCTCATGCGCTGCACACAACCACCGGCAGCGGGGACCCGGCTCGGGGCAGGTTGGCCCCTAAGTCCCAAGCTCTTCGGTGGCCGGCTTTTCCCCTGCCGACGCACAGGTGTTGGCGACGTCGGCGGGGAAAAATACTCGTCGCTCGAGCTCGACGCAACTACCGCGGCCGGTGTCGACACAGCGCTCACAGTGGGGCTGTGTACCAGCGGCGGCGAGGCGGAGCTGAGCGAAGAGTCCGGAGGTGGTGGGCGTGCTCGGCGAGTAGCTGATCTCGTCAACATTCCATAATTTTTACATTTTGCATAATTATTTATTATGGGAGTCCGTATTTGACACTGTCATTTTTGATTATAGTCTTTTTTTTTGGTTTTTTCATTGTAAATAGGTTTATTATACAAGAATTTATTTAATGTTTATTCCAAGGAATAAATTATTATTATTTTTAAATGTCTTTGACATATCTCGGGACCCTGGGGTCCCGGACCTTTGGAAGGCATACGAGGGGTCGAAGCCAAGTCGCAGAGGCCCCTTAGACATTTTTAAGTATTGAGGCACCAACCGACGATTATCCCTGTTCGCACTATGCAAGGGCACCCAAGGACAACCCCCGGTTGGTGTAGGACTATTGCAGAATATGGAAACAAAGATATTGGACTATGGGTTTGGGTGGCTTAAGTGGACTGGTTACCTGAAGCTATGGAAGGACTATGGCCCCTGCCTGATCAATGTTTAAATGTACACGGATAAAATGGCAGGGGGTGACTTGCACGCTCAATAATGGGCCCCCGAAAACGGTCGCTAGCACGTAGTGTCGTAGCGACAAGGGGGCAACACGTCCTGAGGTGCTTATGAGGAGTGGAGGGGTATTCCACGGCTATCAGGACAATCCCGGAAGTACGGTCAAGATCCCTACCAGCATCTTACTGGAATGCTTCCTTCCTCCGAGCACGTTTGCTCTTGCGAATCTCCACTCAAGCCGGCCAATTAAGGCAAGAATGAGGCGGGAGCTCTGTTCCTCATCAGTGTTCACTCCAGCCGGCCAATAAAGGCAAGCCAGAGGTGAGGAACAAGACTTCTCCCGGGAGATAGGGTCCGTGGGGTCGCTACTGCCCAACAGCTCGCCACATGCTGCCCTGCGGGTTTTTGTATCTCTCTTGGTCTGGCTCCTAATCCCAGACCAGTTCCGGCAAAGTAAACTCTACTGGCACAGGCCTAGAATTCGGAGCGCGCAAGCCCCACCACGACGTCAACGTAGAGATACGGCGGTGGGGTTATTATTATAATTATTATAGTTCGCTTAAAAGTTTCACTTTTACCGTGGTTTCATAAAACCACACAATCCTTTTTTTATTTCTTCATTCTAAATAAATGACTGGATTAAGTTATAATTTATATCAAACTAGCTTCTGCCCGCGACTTCGTCCGCGTGGAGTAGCTACTTTGGGCTAACGCTATCTTTAATCCGCGACTTCGTTTAAATAAAGGTGTATTTTTTTTTAATAATGCGTACCTATGTTAAGGAGCTATTTTAGGTACCTACATCACTCAGTAAGCCGACGTTCGCACGGACGTAATAAAATCGCAGCGGGATTTTATCGCGCACTGAATTTTCAACTCTCGGTGTTAAGCCGAACGTTGAGAATCCAACGCGCTGGAACGCACTCTCGTCCCAGCGGTTTTCAACTCTCGGCGCTAAACAGATCGTTGAAAATTCAAGAGCACGAAAAAAAGAACCAGATCTCGATAGGGCAACATATAGTTGCCCGTGCGAAAAACACTCTTGGCGTAAATCTATTCCTACGTGCTTAAATGTTTGCCCCTGGACCTTATTAATTGTTACCCCAAACGATACCTTCACCGGAAATCGCGCGCAGTACTTGATCATTATTTTGCTGCGATGTTATTTTAAAACTGCGATATCTCCTAAGATATTTATTGAAATCGAATGATGTAAACGGCAATTTTGTTTTAAATTAAATACTTGTGATGAATAACGTATTTATTTGGATAAGGATTAATGTCATGTTTATAAAAACACCTTCGTAAATAACGCATTACTTTTGAACAAATTTGGTTAGCATAAAAAAGGTTAGAGTGAGCCAACCTTAAAAGATAGACATATGCTGTCGCGGACTTTTTTTTAGAACTTTTAAAGGGGAACAATTCTGTCATACATGATTTTTGCGAAACTTTAACTGTTTCCGCAGCGCACGCAGCGGAAGCTCTCAAAAGGAAAAAAATAATCCCGATTTTGAAACATTCTTCATTGGTGCTCCGCTCCTTTTGGTCTTAGCGTGATGATATATAGCCTATAGCCTTCCTCGATAAATGGGCTATCTAACACTGAAAGAATTTTTCAAATCGGATCTGTAGTTTCTGAGATTAGCGCGTTCAAGCAAACAAACAAACAAACTCTTCAGCTTTATATATTAGTATTAGTATATAGATTAAAACTCTGTAAGTAAGTAGTACATGATACAAGATTTTACTGCATTTTGCTGAACTAATAGTTAACGCTGGCGAGGAGTAATGAAACGTAATTGATTACGGTGATTAAATTATTCACTGTTGTTTTATTTAATAACAATTTAATTTGTTTTTATGGTCGATGCGGCATTTATCACTTTCAGAATCTATAACTTTGTTACCATTTCAAAATCACTTCCGGTTAACGTACTTTCACTTGAATCGGACATGTTTTATAAGATTATTTATAAAGTGTTCCTTTTTTTAAGTATAGAAAGCATAAATAGATAGTTTTATCTCGGCAATTCGGGGAATGGACCAATCTTTAGTAACTGTCCTCTCAAAAAAATGCTGTTAACACGGAACACATACTTTGGCTTTTTCATACAAATGGCTATTCGTAGTAAGCGATAGACCTTCCCATCAATAGATAGCGTGGGCCGGTAAAGTTCCTTAATCTCTGATAGTCATCATCATCATCATTTCAACCGAAAAACGTCCACTGCTGGACATAGGCCTCCCCTAAGCACCACCACTTCGACCGACTCTGTGCTTCCCGCATCCAGTGGATTTCTGCGGCCTTAACAAGCGCGTACCGGAAGACGTAGCGTTGGAAGGCCTCCCACAAGATGGACCGATCTCTGATAGTGGGACGTTAAAACCATGGATAGGTAGGTTTTTCTATCTTCAGTATGCCAAAACTGGTGATAGGTAGGTTACTGGGTTTGGCCGTTAGACAAGTACCCATCTTGTGGACTTGAAATTGAGATCTGTCAAGAGAAAACCGAACACAACTGACATTAAATCACAGCCAATTTACAATTCCTTCCAATTTTACAATTCTGGAACATTCATGTCATGACATTAGGAGACGCATGTTTATTTTGTAATCTAACAAGTCCTACCTACTTATCAGAATTCCATGTATTTTCATTTGGGCTACCTTTATTGCAACAATTAAGTGGGGTGCCCCTCAAAGGGGTTACAAGTACTGGGGGCCTACCACCAGCTCATAAAGCAGTATTATTTTAATATTACTTCTGTGGGAGAAAGAGATGGAGCTATCCGTCCTGTAGAGCATCGTCTCTTTCCCACACTGAAGTAATGTTAAAATAATACTGCTTTATAAGCTGGTGGTAGGCCCTCTGGAAGCAATAAGTGGAATTGCAAGTCACCCTATATTTTTTATATGTGCAAATGGAAATGAAACCGTTTAATCCCACTTGAAAATAATTTTGAAATATGCAAGTGCAAATGAAGCCGTTAAATACCACTTGTGTCCACACTGAAACTGAATTCGAATTTGTGTGAGGCAGGTACCAGAACTAAAAAGTGAAATGGAAATATAATTTATTTGTTTATAAATAATGCATGAATAAAACAATAAAAAAAAAACAAACCCAACTACGACAAAATTCGCCAACTAAAAAGGTATAGAATCACAGACAGACAAATTAAAAATCCGGAGTTACACATCGTGTTAATAAATAAATAATAAATAAATTCGAACAGATTACAAGTCCAACGACACCTCATTTGTCAAATTATGATAAGTGGTTTAGAAGTTATGAGGGAACAGATGAACACACATACCTACATACCGGTCAAAATCATAACCCTCCTTTTTGCTACGCCGTAGTCGGGTAAAACTAACTTTAATTTCGGAAGTCGGTGGCAAAAAACAAAACCGAAGACTTAAAGTTTAAAAATTAAAGTAATTTTCCCTTTGTAGTGTTTTTTGATCTAAATGAACATTCACTAACGGATATAAGGGGTCACTACATGAAATAACATTTATAGCAAAGGCACCGAGTATTTATGGTACTGTAGAGGTAGAGACCAGGGGGCCTATCACAAGCTCATAAAGCAGTATTATTTTAATATTACTTCAGTGTGGGAAAGAGATGAAGCTCTACAAAACGTATAGCTCCATCTCTTTCTCCCACTGAAGTAATATTAAAATAATATTGCTTTTGAGCTGGTGGTAGGCCCCCCAGGCACTCCAAAGACAATTTCCACGCAAACTGCGCCCCCATGGTAAGTTGAATATCGCGTGCGCTCTTTGGTCGTGTTCGAGCACGGAACTAAATGTCGTAAGTCTCGATTCTTATTTCGTTTATAACTAAAGTAATAATTGATCTAAAAAAAATATCTTATATCTAGATAATAAACTATATTTTCTTACTGTAAAAAGACATGATTTTCGAATTAAAAATGAATCGAGCTAAAATGTTCCAATTAAGTTCGTAACTGTCTTATATTTGCAAAGAAAAAGATCCAATAAATCATATACTAAAGTTCCATTTTGATTGTATGCGTGACTTTTTCAGAATATTAATGCAAATTAACATACAATTTAGGGAGCCTCCTCTTAATTGGCCAGATTAATTGATAATGGTGCCGATTCTCTTGTTCACAAACTAAACTAAATTTAAGTTCAGTGCATCTTTTTCTTACAATTTCATTAAGAAAAGGACAGAAGATAAATTTTAGTTTAGTCCTGTCAAATTAATCATCGCCTGTCACTCTCCATACAAGTTTAGACGTGATTAAAAACTTGCCGACTAAAATTACGTCAATTTACGTCAAGCGCTGATTAATTTGACAGGACTAAACTAAAATTTATCTTCTGTCCTTTTCTTAATGAAATGGAAAGAAAAAGATGCACTGAACTTAAATTTAGTTTAGTTTGTGAACAAGGGAATCGGCACCAATGAAACAGATTAAAAATGATTCCTTTTAAACATAATGAAAAATTCTTCATATAAAAGATAAATGTAACTACTAAAAAAAGTCCGGTTAAAGTGAATGCCCACGCCCGTTGTAATTAATGTGCTGTGTCATATACAGTGTTTTTAGGGTTCCTTACTTCAAAAAGAAATAACGGATCCCTTATACAGTCTTGACAGACGTACGGACAACGAAGTGATCCTATAAGGCTTATAGGATCACTTCGTTGTTCGTATGTCTGTCAAGACCCTTTTTCAAAGGAACGCGTGGAGGTATTAAGTTTAAATGGATATCAAATACCGCACTTGGAGCTGTAAAAAAAATCAAGCTTCTAAGTCAATGCAACAAAAATATACGGTTATTTATGCTGCATATTTTGAAACTCACCAATAAATCAAATCCTATAGGGTATTTCTCGTCGAGCTAGTATCATTAAATTCGGCAAGAATTTCTTCTTGCCTTTCTCAAAGCACAAGTAAAGGGAAACTCTAAAAATCGTTAATTTGTAGTTATATCACATACACAATTAAACATATTCGTTTTTGCGATTAAAAACTTACATTTACAGTTTAATTCAATGACCATGATGTAGAACGATGTATGGGAGAATATTTTATTTCAACTGCAAAGTTGAGTTTGTCCTTCAATCCGGAATTAGAAAGTCAAAGGCCATATCTAATCTTTATCTCATTCAAATTGGTCGGGTCCACACTCGATCAAAAGCTTTTTTTCAGTTACAAAGTTAAGTTTGTCTTTCAATCCGACTTACCTTTTTAACCGACTTCCAAAAAGGAGGTTTTTTATGTATGTCCACCAATTTCTCCGTCAATTGTGGACCGATTTTGAAAATTCTTTTTTTGTTTGAAAGGGTATGCTCTCAAATTGGTCCCATATAAATTTTATTGACTTTGCTTGGGCAGTTTTTGAGTTAGCTACAAAATACGTATTTTTTTCCCACTTAGTATGTAGAAGATATCCTATCAGTGGTATTCGAATGTGTGTGGAGTAGGTACCACAACTAAAAAGTGAAAAATAACTTTAATTTCGGAAGTCCGTGGCAAAAAACGAAAATACAAAACCTAAGACACCGACTTCAGAAATTAAAGTTATTTTTCCCTTTGTAGTGTTTTTTTTTTAAGTCGGTTGTTTTCGTTAGTAACTTGACCCATGTTTGCTAAAAGTAAGTGTGTTACGCAATTACCCCGTAGGTCTAGGCAAAGACCTACGGGGTAATTGCGTAACACACTTACAGTATGGCTTCAGCGATTTAAATCGAATGACTTTCATTTTGACAGTTCAACAACTTTTATTGCGTTATTTAATTAGTTGAGCAAAAATTTTTTCGGACATATGAAGCAATGGATTACCAATAACCTGCAAAATCGTTCAGATTGTGATTGAAAATGTGTTACACATTTAGGGTACTAGAATTGCTAGACATACAACACGTACTTAGACTGACAAGAACATATTTTTTATTGTCACATTGCGTACAACTACAAACGCTTTTAAAAGTGAGTATTTAAATAGGTAGGTACTTGTATTTTAACATCATTGCGAATCATCAAAATGCTGTTGTTTAGCCTCACATGCGGCAACCCGAAGGTATCGCGTTACGTGCAGTTACCTACTTGCTTACTGCTTAGTGGAAATGCATCTTTACAAGAAACTCAATTAAAAGGTTATCCCTGCTGTTTACGAGTTTTAAATTTTGTAAAAACATCGTAAGTCTCTCATCTTTGCTTTACCTGTTACAGAATTTCCTGCGCCCATTTCGTGAACATCACATCGATCCGACATCAATTACTCGACACGATTTTATCGAGACTAATGGTGATAACTTCGCGATTACCATTCCTGTTTTAGCAAGGATTGTGTGGCAACTGCTTACCTATGACGATGAAAACATCAATGCACAATTTCATTGGATTGCTTATTGGTACTTGTGTTGTATCTTCGTAGCAATGACCAATCAGGTATCTTTTTCATTATTTACCTTTTTGTATATAAGTAGGGACAGTGGGGGTACAGTGCAACGCGGGGCACAATGTAAAGATTGAATTTAAACGTTTGTGCGCTCTGTTTAGGGTTCCGTAGCGAAAAGCCTAAAACGAAACCTCGGTTTGTCAGTCTGACCGTCTGTCCGGATGTTACACAGCCATTTTACTCGTAGACCATAAGCACAATATCGATAAAAATAAACATTTGAAAACAGGGTATTCTGTGCATAATATGTAACAATGGTGTAGTGAAATTACGAAAAAAAAAACAATTAGGGGTGGCTCTCCCCATACAGATAACGGAGGGATGAAAAAAAAACTCCGGGAGTGCTGACAGAAGTGAAAACTTGAAAAAAAATCGGCACCGCGGTAATCAACGCGTTGATGGCTTTTACTCCACGGTGTCAGTAACAGGTCGCGAAACCAATGGTTTAGTCCCATCTCAAAAATGCCCAACGCGCCTAAAGAAGTTTTCACTTTTAAAAAATGCACATCAGCGTGTGTGTATCGTTGGATCCTATAATTAAAAAGCTTATTTTCGAAGTGACATATTTCAGTATTTTTTTTTTATATCTTTGGTTACCATCGCAATAATATCTTTGTTTTTCATAGATTTTTAGAGAAAAACTATGAAATATAAACTTATTTTTGCGGTCGTTAAAATCAATACTGAGCATGTGTAAATATTCATCCCAACTACGGAACTCTTCATTGTGCGTGGTTCGACACGCACCGGCAACCGGGAAACAATACAAAGAAAATGTATAAATACCCTTTTTATACTTAAATCAAAATAAGTATCTTTTTTCGTTTGATTGTAGGTACCCCCTACTGTTCTTAAAGAAAGTATCAATAGGTACTTCCTTTAAGAACCGATCGGTTCTTAATAAAGAACCGATTCGTATTACATACTTATAACAAATAAACTGTTTTTCAGATTCATAAATGGTCCCATACATATTTTGGTTTACCAATATGGGTGGTTTGGTTACAAGAATGGCACATAGTGTTGCCGCGTCGTCACCATCGTATTCACCACGTAGCGCCGCACGAGACTTACTTTTGCATCACCACTGGGTGGCTCAACTGGCCTTTGGAATTACTTCACTTCTGGTCTATACTAGAGACTCTGATAGAAGCAGTAACTGGTTGTAAACCCCGAGCTGACGACATGAAGTGGGCGCAGAAACGTTCCTAGAACATAATGTCGAATGGTATACAATATTTTATAAGTGCAACTAACACTCGTCCACATCTACTGAATCAATTAATAAGAATAGGTTTAATATTTTGCTATGAAAGATGAAAGCGATTGTGAATTAATTAATAAGGGAAATATTTAACTGATCCTCTAAAATATTGGCCTTCTAATGAATGATGGACACTTTTTAAATTAATTAATTTATTTATTTCCAATGAATGAAACTCCAAAAACTTGAGCCTCTTTTAAAATTTCTGGCCTTTACTCACAGCTGGTCGCGGAACCTAGGGTACCCCGACCAAACGGGTTAGGTTAGAACTGTGACCAAGCAGTAACTAAGCTGGAACACCCCGACCAAATGGGATAAGTAAGATTAGAACTGTGACCAACCACGCGCGAACCGAGCAAGCGAAGGCAGCGGTAGCGGCCGGCGAGCACTACATCCAAGTTGGTCGCAGTTACTTGGCTATTTAGTAGGTATTTTTAGGACCCCAAAATAGGAATTATTAGGGGTTCACAAAAACAGGCGCGTTCATTATATTAGAGTGTTCAATTATATTTTTAGGAAAGCAAAAAGGGAATTACTTGAGGTTTGATTAAATACATACCATTAAATAGTAGAGTTTTATATTGCTTAGAAAATCATTCTAACCAACCCGCCAGTAGCAATAAGACGAATTGGATCATAATTAATTAAGATGTAAGTAGGTAGTATGATTATATAGTATATAGAATACTTGTAACATTGAGGACGTTGTATGTAAATTCGAACGGTCTAATAAATGAGACAAGTAGTAAGCATAACAAAAACTCGTTATTGAGATATTTCTACTGATGCCTACTCAATTGTATAGAATGGCTATTGGCGGTTGAGTAAAATCCCATACATTGGTGCCATTCTCTTTTTGCAACTTAGGTAGGTACCTACTAACTTATTTTGATGACAGAAATATTTTTCTATATTAATCTAGTTTTCGATTCTTGTTCCTACAAATATAAAAGCTCGTAATAAATACACTTAGGTAGGTGCTTTTGTTAGGTACTTCTTCTTCTATTAGATATTTACAGATCACCCAACAAAAGTATGCGCTTCGACAATTATCGACTATTTTCGGAAATGCGAAACCGTAATTATGAGATACAACCATGAAAGTAGTTTCCTCTTTTTAAACAACGAAAAAAAGGGAGGTTCTTAAATCGCCGCGAAGGTTTATTATATTTTATTTATGACCACGCATATCTTCTTACAGAGAAGTCCAATCTTGATGATTCTTTTTTTTTCGGTTATTTAGTAAAAAAAGGAACCCTTATAGTCGCCAAGTCATGGCATGGTTGTAATCACGCGTACAAAGTTGTAAGATAAAATCTATTTTGTAAAGTGTCACCGTCAGAGGTGTCCAATTTTTTTATTTTTTTTTTATTTTTTGCTTGTCTATTCCATTGTGTCGTTGGATAGATCTGTCAAAAAAATTAGAAATATTGGTGTAGATAAGTTATGAACTTTTTCGATTCAGGCATCCGTTTGCAAAATATGAAGCTGAAAATTTTTGTTTATTTACAACATGATTTACAATATATACAACTTTTAAAATAAAAATTGTAACAATGCCTTAACAAAAATAGAAATGATAAGTAAATTAATCTATTAGATATTCTAGTTACTCTTAAGAAAATAATTTAATTATGTAAAAGATCACGGTGCACTAATCGACACGAGACTAACTTTTCATTAAGTATCACACTCGGTTCTGAATCATAACGGAGACTAGCACCCCAATTGCGTAACACACTTTCTTTCAAAATGCGAAGGATTTTAAAGGAAATTTCTGATCCATTGCTTCAAAATTATGTTTTAAAAATTCGGCTGTTTTCACTCATAATATATTATTGTTATTTTGACACAAAGCCGAGCGACAAAATTTAGAACTAAAATCTACAATCTGACGAATGATTTCACGCTGTTTTACATAACCTCTAATCGTTGGCCCGCTGCATTGATAAAATATTCAAAACGTTTATGCCATTCTGCGTCTTCAGTAATTATGGAAAATAGCTTAACTTCCGTCAGCTGTTTAACATAACGGAGCTGTTTTGTTAAACACTTAGCGGTTATGTAAAACAGCTTATTCGGCCATCCATCTGCGACACATATACATTTAACGAAGGTGAGCAATAAGAAAGGATTTTTGAAAATTCCTGCCATAGAGCCAATGAGGTTATTGTATAACCTCATTGCATGGAGCTGTGAAATAGGAGATGACAGTTAATATAGAAGTTCGTCATTTCCATCCAACAATCAACACCTTTCGAATGACGACCATCTTTATATAGTATTCATGAGATTGTAATGATTATTATTCTGGAAATACATATCTGTTATATTCGCAAATCATATTTTTATCAAGATACAACCTGACACTGACCTGCAAATTGCAAAAAAACTTAAGAAAAGGAGAATGTTCATCAAGTATGAAAAAAACCCAGAGCGAACAGAAACAGGCTGTAGCTCAGAATTTTTGTGATATTTAGTGAAATCATTCTGTAAATGGTGCCGATTCCCTTGTTCACAAACTAAACTAAATTTAAGTACAGTGCATCTTTTTCTTTCTATTTCATTAAGAAAAGGACAGAAGATAAATTTTAGTTTAGTCCTGTCAAATTAATCAGCGCTTGACGTAAATTGACGTAATTTTAGTCGGCAAGTTTTTAATCACGTCTAAACTTGTATGGAGAGTGACAGGCCCTGATTAATTTGACAGGACTAAACTAAAATTTATCTTCTGTCCTTTTCTTAATGAAATAGAAAGAAAAAGATGCACTGAACTTAAATTTAGTTTACTTTGTGAACAAGAGAATCGGCACCAATATTTCACTATAAGATTCGATGGCTACATGTGTGATATTGCTATTTGTTTTTCATCAGGGGTGATTCTTTTTCTCTAAGAAATCTTCGATTTGGGTATATTTGACGATATAAATACATACATACATATATTCACGCCCATAATCCCATAGGAGTACCTAGACAGAGACTGCAGATTGTCAAAATCAACTATCCACAGCCCACTTTCTGCCGCTTTTCTGTTGTAATAATTCTGTTGTATCTAAGTTAAAAAGTCAATAGTCTTCTTAAGAAATAAATAAATAAATCGCTTCCCCCAAAGAATAAACGCGTAAGTGCTATTGCGGCGATTTTGATGTTAATCCATATTCGTTATGAATTATATAGCTCAAAATACATTACCTCAATTTTTCACTTACACGTTTATTCTGTGGGGGCATCGAAATATTGTATTATGTTTATTTTTAAAATACATAGTAGGTTTATTGAGTTGGTTTTTTTTACCACAACCTTGAAGTTCTTGGCCTAAATCTCACCTGCTGGTAAATGATGATCAGGTCAAAGTTGGAAGCAAGCTTCACCCGGAATCCTCAACCACAGAGGTACTGGCTATCTTACCTCCAACTGCCGTAACACAACAATTCTGTTAACATTGCTGTTATGGCGATAGACTTAGATAAGATGGTGGTAGCTAGCCAGGCGGACTTAGAACAAGCCCTACTACCAACCAAACCGAGCAGAAAATGTTGCACCCCACTGGGAACCGAACCCGGGACCTCTGGGTCTGAGACTGGTGGTCTAACCACTAGACCACTGAGGCGGTTAAAAAGTAAGTTTAGTATTTTTGTCTGCTTTTTATATGCAATGAGTACGTTGTTTTTCAGTATTGTTGTTTTAGGTAACCTTTACCTAATGGCCATGGAAGTGTAAAATAACACCATTGAATAATATATTTTTAACGTGTTTATAATATTATGTATTGATTTATAAGGTGTCGGTTACGAATAGCACCAACGCCTTCTAGGCGTGTCGTAAAAGTCGACTAAGAGACTTAGATGAGACTTAGCAAACAAACAGCGGCGATTGAGTTCGCCACTCATCACGCGAAGTTTCGCAGCAAAGCGACGAAAAGTGAGCTGTTGATAGTGCAGTCTTTGCCTACTCCTATGGGTGGGTGTGAGAATATGTATGTATGTATTTATATTGTCGGGTATACCCAAATCGATGCCATCTTAAAGAAAAAGAATCACCCCTGATGAAAAACAAATAGCAATATCACACATTTAGCCATCGAATCTTATAGTGAAATATTTACAGAATGATATCACTAAAATTCTGAGCTACATCCTGTATCTGTTAACTCTGGGTTTTTTAGAGCATTCTACTTTTGAATTTCACGGGCTACAACTACGGATTCACCTTAAGGATGCATATCCAGTACGACTCGCAAATCCTTCCATATCCTAAGGGCAAGTCTCCTTACCATAACAGCGCCTCCCGGTCTACTCCTTGATATGCAATGGACTCTGTAGTCCCATGAAACATGACGCTCCAGCGGCTAGTGCAAATCTTGGGGTTCAATCGATTTATCGAGTCTGGTTAAACCACGCTCGGGTCGGTGCATTTCATTCATTCATTTATTCATGATAATTATCATAATTATATTAACTGTGTGATACAAAGGCCTAAATATTGTGTAATGTAGGAAAATGCATTAACTTATAGTGCACGAACCACGTACCTACCTACTTGTAATTACATACCTACAGTACGTAGCATATCTAAGTAGGTACTTAGGTGACGGTCGTGCGACGATCTTGCTTACACCATTTTTATGATGTTCAAGAATAAACAATAATAAAATTAATAAATAGACAATAATAATATCTTTATGAATGTTGATTGTAACCTGAATAATTACTAAATATTATTAACACTGTTTTAAATGTTAATTTAAAAAAAAAGGTAAATAAATTCTAATTAATAGAAAAATACCTTTTTAAATTAAATAATTAGCCAAGTATTATTATTTATTAATAATATGAAAAGGTATTTTTGTTAATTAAAATTAAGCATACCTACAGTCGTTTACCAGACAAAATTGTACTCTTATACAGGGTGGATTTGAGACGGGGCAGTAGGTAAGAGCGCCGGGGTGCCTTAACCGTTGTAGCTACAGGGAAACATCTTGACACAGATTTTGCAAAAATTGTACAGTCGACTAGAAAAACTTTAATTCTCACGTTTAATTTTATGATGCCACTCGATGCAGTTTCGTATAAGTTCTGTAATCTTTTAAGGTTAGGGTAGGTAGGTACCTAAGTACCAAATAGAAAGACTACAAATCGCAAAAAATGATAATCATCTTATTTAAGATCTTTTACAACGTATCCTATAACTCATAAAAAGAAAATTATCTTACTGACAAAGTGTTGTGAATCATAATTTTATACCTAAGTTAACTTTTTTTTGATGTTAGGTACCTTGATGAAAACTGAAAGTCAAGGGGTGTTAGATTGCTTCTACGACCCCATCCACGCATTTAGTATGTTTTTATAACGAAAGTAAACCATACAAAAATCGAGTTGTTCTTAGAATGAGTAAAATTGACATATGTAAGTTTTTTTTTAATGCGATTTGACTCGTGTAAGGATCATTTCATTTTGGAAAAAAAAATCTGTATGCAGTAACTACGTCAAAAAATAAAACTTACAATTTGTACGCACTTGACAAAAAATTTGTCTGGCAATTTTTTTTTTCCTAAAAATTGTTTTTGTTCCTAAGACAGTTTCTCCGTAGGTATCTCTTATGAATTCGGAATTCCTCATAATGTCCCAGTTAAAAAAAAACACTATAAACTAGTCAAAGATGTAAGTACCTACGTTTTTTTAAATCTCATCAAATAGCCTTCATGCCTTACTATGCCCAAAAATTGCGGTTTTTTGAGACGGGGCAGAAGGCAGCAGACGCTATGGGCAGATACCTACCTTAACTGTGGCACACTTTCCCACGCTAGTGCGGCAATACACAGTGAAAAGCACGCATAATAAATACACTGCATTGTGAACCTAAAAGCGGTTCAATAAGAGCCGATTCGAGCAAGTGTGTTGGAAAAAAAACGTGTGCCGTCGGGAAACCCCGTTAGGAACGAAGTACCTTATGCGTTACTCGCACGCATACAACACACGCACGCACATACACGTATACAACACACACACATACGTATATAATAGAAAGAAAGTCGCATGGAGGGGGGCATAACGCTTTTTCCTTACGTGAAGATTTCTACCAGTCGACTCCTACCGTAAGCCGCGTTAAAGAACTTCGTTCCAAAAACTAAGTATTTATTTAAAATATTCATAATATCTAATATTTTGGTGTCGTACATTTTTCAAATACTTACCTTCACTAATTATATTTAAATTTGTGCTAAACGAGCAATGAAAGAAATGTCATGCAATGCTTTAATACTTTATTGAATGATGTATTCTTGACACAGATTATTGTTACGTTACGATAATAAAAACTACAAAAAGTTTGTTTTTGTTTTATTTTTCTAGCCCGAAACCTTTCGAGGTTGTATTACCTTAAAAAACTCAGACCAAATATGTAGGCCACTCACCGCTTCATTCCAAATAACATCCTTACTTCCTAATAGTAAAGTCCGTACAATGTAAATGTAATATTTATGTTCTTCTATTTAATAAAAAAATTAAATTCACTGACGGACAACGCACATCCGCATCAGGCTTTACTAAAAATTTCATGCTTCTTTATCTGGATAAATAAACATGAAATTTCCCCTTAACCCTATCCTATAATATTATCCTAGTTCCTTATTGTAACGGTAGTTCTAAGGAAGGATTTTCTTAATTCTTCCCTTAAGGGTGGTCGCACATGTGACGAGATTCGGTCGTTGGACGTCGAAAAGCACGGTCGTTCCGGGATCCGGGAAGCCTCATCACCCCGACTCACTGGAGAATCAACGAAATCACCCCGACTCACTGGGGAATCACACAGCAATCACTTCAATCACCCCGACTCACTGGGGAATCACCACAATCGCCGCAATCACCACAGAAAGTTCCGACCCACCGCTAACTATGCGGCACCCGGTTTCGACTCACTGGAACCACAGCTGGCACTGTGTGAAGCATCGCCAGATTCAACCCACTATCGATCTCCGGTCTCCGGAGGGGAGGGATTAGCGGTTACACCGCCACATACGAACTACGCATCAAAGACATGACGTCACACAAATCCTGCATCGCGCAATTAGAGTTTACCGTGTGATCGACATATACAGGGTGGCATGGACATCGACGCGAAAACTGAAACCATGGATTCAGTACATGATTCTGAACCTCGTTGAAATTTTTCGTCGGTTATAAAAAAAAATGCTTTTTCATAGAAAAGTGTAATACCTACGCGGCCAAAATAAGACCTACACTACCTACCTACACTATAACTATTGTTACAACGTGAAATCAGCCTTAAAATAGATAGTTAAAGATTATATTAGCGTAGTGTCGCATCGGGTCCGTGGCTTAGGCCCCCAGTGGTCGAGGCACCTGTGGCCGACGCCCCCGACTCGATTAATTTTTTAATGTCTTAATTTTTTTGTGCTTTTTCACTTGATAATAAAGCATTTTTCCTTGCTAAACAAAAGTTATCTATCAAATAGCAGAGAGAATAGATCGCCACTTAACCTTATCCTTACACACCATTTTCCCCATTAAAAGCATATAATATATTATATTATGTACAGTGGACAAAACTTAAGCATGCTCAGATGCTTCAGACTGAAAACCAAAAACATTCCTGTGAGCAGACGAAAGAACAACACAAGAATGAAAAAATGATTGCCAATTTGACTGAACAGTATGAAAACAATAAAATTACCACGATCATGTTTTTAGAACAAATCCGCAAAAATTAATTAAATTAAACTTACTTTGAAAAGAGATGATTTTGCTTGTACTTATATTATTAGTTTTAATTTTTATATTTGTTTATGTTTTTACAGTTGATTATTTTTATGCTTACTAAATTTCAAAACATTTCACATGTATAAAATTTGTTACTCTACGAGTGCTTTTGTTTTTTAAGCCTGATTATTTTATTGACCGAGCGAGCGTAGCGTCTCTGGATCAAGTCTGGCAAAATTTGCTTTCGTGTATCAGTTTGTAGTTTGTACGTACTCGTCTACAGGTCGTATGTTACAACCGATCTAGACGAAATTTGATGTACAGATTTGACGATTTTTTTGTAATTTTCGGTCGTCGGGGATTTTTGATTGGAGGGCTACTTCCTCCAAAATGGGGCAAAAAGGAAGGCTACTAGATATCTCCGCCTTTATGTGAAAGGTAGTAACTTTGTCTCAAAAAAAACTGGTAAGATCTGATGAGAATCTTCGTCGTGATGAGCAGAATAGCTTCTAAAAATGCAGTAAATTGCTCACTATTTATTAAAATCTATTGGTTCATTTTTCTAACTGGCCTACAAATTTTTACTCATAATTTTTCTGGTTTTTAGGGTTCTGTAGTCAACAATGAACCGATGTAGTTTCGCCATGTCCATGTCTGACTGTCTGTCTGTCTATCCGCGGCTTAGCTCAGAGAATCTTTGTACTAGAAAGCTGTAATTTGACATGGGTACCTACCTATACATTAAACACGCCGACAAAGTGATAAAATAAAATCACGATATTTTTTTTTCGTCTGTCCCATTTTAGTCGTGTGGGTGTGTGATAACTATTTTATTATTCATGGGAGAGCATGTTTTTCAACTACAATGTTATAGTTTGTTCTCGGGATAAATTGATCCCAACTACGGAACTCTTCACTGTGCGTGGTTCACGCACTTGGCCGGTTTTTTATTTGAATTTGACGTATTGAATGATGTCATGTGGATGTCATGTTTTTTGATAGGATAAAACGTAGATCATTGGTCATCGCCGTCAAATATAAATATTTTCGAAAACGACAAGCTATCGTTCATGATTTCTTCCTGCAGGTCTACTCCCTAACCAAGAAATCCAAGGATTTAGCCAAAGAAACATTATAGGATCATTGTGTTAGGGAGTCATTGGATATGTATCATTGATGTAAATCGATGATATGTATTAATAACTGTTTTTACACTAGGTTGTGTTCAGGGTCTGATGATGGAGCCGGAAGGTGGCCATAGGACCTCCTCAACCAAACAAGTTAAAACCATAATTTTTAGACTCCCTGGACTATGTATTGACAAGCGCTTTTAGACTAGGTACTGTCCAGGTCCATATGAACTCCTCAACAAGATAGCCCTATTGTGTTTGCGGTCGTTGGTTTTGTTTTGCCAAGTACTGTCGCCCAAGGTGTTGTCCAGAGCCTCATGATGGATCTGGAAGGACACTATAGCAACTCCTTAACTAGACAAGATAATCCCGTTTAGGTCATTTCGATGTTTTGACAAGTAGGTAAGTTAGCCCAAATGTAGTCTAGGGTCTGACGATAGAGCCGGAAGGTGGCCACGAGAACACCTCAACTTTACACGGTAGCTCTGTTGTGTTGGACTCGTTGGATTTGTCTTGACAATTAAGAACCTTACAAGTGAAGGTGATAGAACAGATTTTTTATCAAATTCTAATGATGAATAAAATTTAAAATACTTTTTTTAAACAACTAAAAAGTACTAAATAAAACTTACGTAAACATAGAACTTTAATATTTTCTTAAAATCTTGAGCCGTGAACGTCGTTCGAAAATATTAAAGTTCTATGTTTACGTAAGTTTTATAGTGGTACCTACAAAAAAAAAAAGTCTCGTGAAGTCCATATTTTAGCCAATATTATACATACGCGACTATTACATATTATTTTTATATACATTTTTTATTTTGTTTCATAGAAGCCTTACACTTTTTATAAGTTTAGAAATATTTGCACTTATTTTACGTTCCGTTTTCACAATAAACTCTGGGGATCCTCACGCGACTAACAGCGTGATTATTTTGACGCGACTGGCTAAAGGCATCCATTTACATCAATGGCTAAAGGTTAATCGTTGCAAAAAAGTTTGTGCTCGCGAGGTCTACTGTTCGCAGAACTACTAGTTATGTTATTGCTATTGAAACTGGTGCCGATTCCCTTGTTCACAAACTAAACTAAATTTAAGTTCAGTGCATCTTTTTCTTTCTATTTCATTAAGAAAAGGACAGAAGATAAATTTTAGTTTAGTCCTGTCAAACTAATCAGCGCCTGTCACTACTCCATACAAGTTTAGACGTGATTAAAAACTTGCCTACTAAAATTACGTCAATTTACGTCAAGCGCTGATTAATTTGACAGGACTAAACTAACATTGCGAATTCGGCTGTATTAGAATAGCATGAAATTCAAATTGCCAGGAACCCGGGCGGCATTTTCAAAGGCGCGTGTACGCTATTTGTGTTTTACCGTCGTTTTGCGAGATAAGCCTGGACTATTTTTTTTATGTTTGAGTATACATGAAAATCGGCTTTTCTTTTGATTAAAATTATTTAAAAGGTAAGATTGATTACTAGCTATAACAATAATTGCGACTTTCACCGGGGTCAGAGCTCATCAAAAATAAATTCTTTCTTTTCTATTATCAACATAAAATCTATCCAGTAATTCAATTTTACATTCCCTAAGAATCTTATCACAGTACGCTGCTGTGCTGATAACTAACATGCCGGCAGATTTAAGACATGTCTCAGAGGTCAGGCCTTAGGCACAGAGCCGAAATAGACCAATTTTCCCCCCAAGGGGAAGAAAATTGATATTTCGAGTCTTGCCGTAGGCCTGACCGGAGCAAGTACTTGCTGGCTGATCTATGGTACTGAAGTAAGAAAGCGGGCTTCTGCGTGGCCCGACTCTAGCCGTCAAGCACAGCATGAAAGAGACAACGATAGGTAGGTCGTTTAGGGAGGGAACGGGATAGATAATGGGTACACACACCGATACGTGAACGTAAATGGAAGAGATAATCTCAAAGGTCAGGCCTACGGCAAGACCCAAAATATCAATTTTCTTCCCCTTGGAGGGAAAAATGGTCTATTTCCGAAGCGTTTCTGACAAGTATAGTAATTAATCCTTATCCAAAAAAATTAGTTATTTAAATTTTATTGGACATTTAATTTAGATTAAAATACGCCTTTAAATCACATCATTTAAAAATGAACAGTTTAAAAGAAAAAAAATTACAAAATTACGCGTAGCGACGCGGGCGCAGCAATAGGAGTCAATGATCTTTTCCTCTGTTATTAGGTATGAAATGTCGGTAGTACGTTCCCGTGGGATATTTTCCGACATCCACGCGGGCGAAGCCGCGGGCAAAAGCTAGTATCATGATAATATTATGATTCTTAATCAAAATCATAAAATGGTCACAAACTGACAATTCATAATATTATCTGGTAGCAATTCATATTATCATGATATTATCCAATTCATCTGTTTGACAGTTTTGTATGGAGATTCGTAAAATGGTTCACAAGGTGGTTACGAAGTAACAAAAACAAAATTTCTACGTCTTATCCAAATAAGTTTATATTATATGCACTCAAACAGGTTCTAGGCATCAAACATTAAAACGGCAATAACATCATATCACGCATATGTTGAGTCATTGTTGCAATACGGTTTCATAATGTGGGGTAACAGCACCGATCATGACAGAGAATTCGTTGCTCAAAAAAGTGCATTAGAGCAATTTACGGGCTTCAACCAGACGAATCATGTAGATCTGTATCCTAATTGCGTAACTTATTTTTGTAAACAATTTTGCCTAATTTGTTTCATTTTGACAGTTCAACAACATTCATTGCGTTATTTACGTTGTTGAGCAGATTTTTTTCCAACTTATGAAACAATGAATTAGCAATATGTTTCAAGTCGAAACAGATTGTGATTGTGTTGTATTATGCAATTAGGGTACTGTATTCAAAAAACTTGGTTTGTTACCACTCAGTCTCTTTACATCTATGAGTTACGTAAGGAAGAATCAGGATTATTTTTAAAGCAGATGATGTTAATGTCCGAACCGACGAGACTCCAACAGGCTCGTACTAAGCGAGTTTCCAAGACTAATTATTTATAATAAAAGCTGCCTTGCAATGTATGTACGTATAAATAATAAATTACCAAATGATCTAAAAAATGTAACACTCGATTATTTAAAAATAAATTATATTCATGGGTAGAATATTCTGTAAAAATTTCGAGACGGTAAAAAAATCACCCGGTATGTAAATATACGTACAGACGCCAGCACATCAAGCTACCCGAAACTGTAAAATTTTCCCAATCAACTTTGAACCTTTAGCTTCAGCGATAAAGTTGAAAATCTATTAAATAAATTTAACAGATTGTAGTATCTTGATGTGCTGGCGTCTGTACGTATGTATGTTAAGTTTGTATAATATGTTAATATACAAGTCAAACCTGAAAAATAATTTGTATGCTGATTATTATATTGGCAAAACATGTTTTGTTCTAAATTGTTCTTTTACCATCTTTTTATACCGTATTTTATGCAAATAAATCTAACGAAGTCGCGATAGATATGATAGTGTAGTACTCTTTAACATTTCCATAGACTGACTCGTAGATAATACACTTTGCCATTATTTTTCTTCATTGGCAAGGCAATAAAAATACGTTGGCAACTGAGCCGATGTTGACTTGACTAATCTGTCACCACTGACAACTACTGACAAGTACAATTATGTCATGTCAATGTCATTCGAAATTCTGATTAATTTCGTCATTCATTCAATGTGATTGTGACGATTGCGCGAGTTAGCACGAGGAGTGTGACGATTGGCACCACACGCCACAGGGCACACGGTTTTCATCATGGTCATAACGTGATAATATCTGTTGAGTGTTGTGTTCTAGTACAAAATTCAGACCATAATATATAAACATGAAGGACACAAAGGAAAGAACAATGTCTGGTAGCAGCACAACGCTAAGTAATGAATATACGGTCGCTTTTAGCTCTATAAATGAGAGACCGGTGGACGATATTTCATTAGAATTTTTTTATAAACCTCATACTATTACGTTGTTGGCAGTATCTATCGCATCAGTAATCTACACAGCATTTGTAAGGTATTCCACAATATGTAGCATATTTTTTATAATTAAGTTACTATGATAACTTATGATGTAACCACAATTTTATTCTTCAGATACCACAAAATCATTAATTTCTAACTAAAACAAATATTTATATTTTTGCTTGTTGATGTGCCTGTAAGTAAAGTGCTTCAGTATTGTGTTTTCCTGTAAAATAAAACAGGTACAATTTATTTTAAAAGTCTAAAAGGCAACTTACTATTTTAACTATTCAATGTTAAGTGTGCATATATTGAATAAGTAGATACCTACCATACAATACTTAAAAATTATATTTTATAACTAAAGCTTAAATTATTTAACAATGTACATTTTCTTATTATTTCAGAGATACATCCAGTATTCAAGATAATATATGGTCAGGAATATGCTGTGTAGTGTTTTTTTTTCTTATAATATCAGTACTTACATTCCCCAATGGACCATTTACACGACCACACCCAGCTGTTTGGAGGATTGTATTTGGATCATCAGTACTATACTTGCTGGCACTATTGTTTCTTTTATTCCAAAGTTATTCCACTGTTTATGAAGTAATGTATTGGATAGACCCAAATCTGCGCAACTTCCACATTGATATGGATAAGGTATGTTCTTTCATTAATTGATAAATGTCAACATGAACATTTTCAACTAGTCTCTGAACAAATTGTGGATAAAAAGACCAACTTTGAATGGAAGACATAACTCATATGTTTATTATCGAAATATTCCACGGTATAAACTGATAAAAAATATATAAACTTAGTAGGCACAAATAAACTTATTTTCTTTTTTTCTTTCACTTAAATAAGTAAAGATAGTCTTTTCTGAAAAGAAAAAATTACAACACAATAGTCTTAAGCTATTCAAAAATTGTGCAATTTTGGTTTTGTATTGATCGAAGTTTGTAATGATGAAATATTTTTCAAATGCAACTGTAGAACTGTTACTGGCAGTTGCTCCTCTTTGCTTGTACTTTCATTACTAATGCTGTTTTCCTCTATAGTAATTCTATAAAGTCAGCATAACTTATAACCTACTACCTTTAGCCTGCGGCTTCGCCCGGTGGATGTTGCATAATTATCCCATAGAAACAGAAAAATAAAAAATAAAAAGTACCCTATGTACTAAGCCAGGTCATGGTCTACCTGTGTGACCATTGAAATCTGTTCAGCCTTTAGGCATGAAAAGGTTACAGACATACCGACAGTCAGACAGACAGAGTTATTTTCGCATTTATAGTATTAGTATAGATGTATGAAATTATGTTCAAATATTTATGTTACATTTTATATTTTTCAGGAGTATGCGGTTAATTGCTCAGATATAAGCTTGGCAAAATTCTGGTCTCATGTGGATGTATTTGCTTGGGGACACTTTTTGGGGTGGTTGTTTAAAGCCATATTATTCAGGCATGCAGGATTGTTATGGGCTATCTCTATAATGTGGGAAATAACCGAAATAGCATTTGCACACTTGCTTCCTAATTTCTTAGAATGTTGGTGGGACTCGGTTATATTGGATGTTTTAATTTGCAATGGTCTAGGAATATGGTGTGGGTTAAAGATATGCAAAGTCTTAGAAATGAGAGAATACAAGTGGGTCAGCATAAGGTAAGACTTTAATATGTATCGGTTGTTATACAAAAAGTTTTTTTCTTTAAACTGGCAATAAGAGTTAAGATTCAATGTATGTTAGATTGCATCAATGAGAGAAAAGTTTTTTTTTCGATTTATAGCGTTTCTAACCTATGTTGGTAGTACCAACTCTTCTGTACCAACTTGGTACAGAAGTCTCTAAAATAATTCTTATACGAAACTACATCAATTAGCATTACAAAAATATAAAGTGTGAAATGAAGTTTTTCTAGCTGACTGTACCAGTTTTTCTAAATCCGTGAATGCATTAAGCAATTCTTCAAAAAGTTAAGGACAGTCTCCTTAGAACGTTTTCCTGTAGCTACAACATTTAATGTACCAGCCTTAACTGCCTTGTCTCAAAAATCCACCTGTATGTCGCAAGATAATAGGAGAAAACGAATCTTTGCCGAAATCCAAATTTTTTGCAATGGAACGGATTATTGGAAACTTAGGTATTCTATCCTTCTATTTTCATTTGTTTAAAATATTCGTTTTATTTTTCAACATAATTAAAAGTCTAAAAGACTATGCTTGAGACATGTAAAAAAAAATATATATTATCTTTATTATTATTTCGTAGGATAACCCAATTTAGGTAAATTGGTCACCCCATTTTAAAATTTCAACCTCTTATTTCGGCTCTGGTTGCAAGGAAACTAACAATATTTTCAAAATTTCAAGTCTCTAGTTTCAAGTCTTTCATTATTAGTTCCTGAAATAACATGCTTTGACAAACAGACAGTCAGTCAGACGAAGCCATACCAAAAGGTTTCCTTTTTACTCGACTGTGGCGAAGCCAAAAAAAGGAGGGTTATGTGTTTTACTATTTTCGTCTGCAACCCTTAAAAATGTAATATCTAATATTTTAGAAATAATTATCATGTTCAAGTAATATATTCATACTAGCGACCCGCCCCTGCCTCGCAAAGTATACTCGTGACTTGACGAAATGTCAAAACATCGAGGTTACTGTGCTATAACTTAGACATTTAAACAAACCTTTTGAAGTGAAAACGTCTTTAGGCGCGTTGGGCATTTTTAAGATGGAACTAACTAAACCATTGATTTCGCGACACTGTGACGGAATTTACCGACACCGTGGAGAAAAAGACATCAACGCGTTGATTATCGCGTTGCGTGGAGTAAAAAACATCAACGCGTTGATTACCGTGTTGCGTGGAGTAAAAGACATCAACGCGTTGATTACCGCGGTCCGTGGAGTAAAAGACATCAACGCGTTGATTACCGCGGTCCGTGGAGTAAAAGACATCAACGCGTTGATTACCGCGGTCCGTGGAGTAAAAGACATCAACGCGTTGATTACTCTGCGGTGAAGTGCGGTGTCGTTTTTTTTTTTCAAGTTTTTGCTTTTATCGGCGCTCCCGGAGTGCCACTGTTTTTTTTTACAACCGTTCAACCGACTTTGACTTCTATACCGTAGGCATAAGGTTGGCAAAAAGTGTTTACTATACCACTGTTTACTGCAGCTTCTGCCATTTGTCATGCCATCAACGCAATAGAAGTTAAAATCGATTGAACGGACTGTAAAAAAGGTTTATTTAAATGTCTAATCTTATCTTATTTCAAACGGAGTATAACTTATACTCTTTATACATACTGTATAAGTTATTAATATTAATGTATGTATGTACACTTAAACTTTCAGAGTAAATGCTCTAAATGATAATGAACCCTCATCAAATATGTGGTTTAGAAGGTGTAGCAGCCACACAGAGATACGAAAATTAACTTTGTTTTATACTTACTATGTACTAGCGACCCAAGCTTCGCACGGCATAATGACATGTCAAAAAGACCTTCAGATTTTTATTTTAACTAAGTTGAATATAATGTAAATATATTAAACACTTACCCCGTGCTCTAACCAAAAGCCAAAGTCACGCGAGTACGTGATCGTCGCGCGGGTACCCGATGTACCCGATCGACGCGATTGTTTGTCTGAACTTTGTCGTACGAACGCGACTGATGATAATCGCGCGACTATCTCTAAGCATATTATAAATAAAGGAGTGCGACGGTGGCGTTAAATCAGTTTAAACAGAGCGATTTTTGAGATGGGACTTCAGGGGGCCTACCACTAGCTCATAAAGCAGTATTATTTTAATATTACTTCAGTGTGGGAAAGAGATGAAGCTCTACAGGACGTATAGCTCCATCTCTTTCTCCCACTGAAGTAATATTAAAATAATACTGCTTTGAGCTGGTGGTAGGCCCCCAGTACGCGTAGCATGACCATCGTAGAAACGAGTTTTGTCGACGGAAGATTAGACAAAATGACAGATAAACAATCACAATCTGTCATTTTGTCTATTCTTCTGTCGACAAAACTCGTTTCTACGATGGTCATGCCACGCGTGCTGGGCGGAATCTAAAACTATGGGTAGTTGAGTAAAGTAGCCAAAGGAACCATGATCTCGATTTTGGAGAAAAATATGACAGCTTATTTAGTTTTTTAAAAGCTTCTGCCTGGGCAAGGAATCGAACCCGATCCCTTTTGTAAAAAAAACATCCCGTATTTTTATACTGAGCGATACTGTTGCTGACTAAAATCAAATACTGCAAATGATCATTATTTCTAAAATCCTAGGAGGCGTCAGTTTTATTTTATTCTTATAAATTACGTAATGTCCAAAACAATGGCTATTTATTTTGATTTTACAAGTTGTGTTTGTTTGCAGAATTTTTTTAGAGGGGTATTCGGTTTATAGGAAAAATCTTATTCCCTAACTAAAAGCAAGAATACTTAACTAAAAACATTAAGGTGTCTTATTTATATTTTCATGGTGGAGAGGTTGTTAAAAGTAGGGGAAAATACGAAATCCATTCGGGCGAAGTAGCGGGCAAAGAGCTTTACAAAGCAATGTAGGTACCTTTAGCGTGCTTTTGCGTAATTCAACTCTTGAATTTTATTCAAAATAGGTAGGTTCCTACCTAACTGTTGCATTTATCAGAATTCTATTCTGTATCAAAAATGTTTTTTTTTAGGGATATTTCATCTACTACTGGAAAAATAAAGCGAGCTATATTACAATTCACACCGGTACAATGGACTCCGGTCCGATGGTTGGATCCTACAAGCACATATATGAGATTCTGCGCATTGAGTCAATTGGTGGTGTTTTGGCAAATTTCTGAGTTGAATACATTTTTCTTAAAACATATATTTGAAATGCCACCTTCACATCCACTGGTCATCGCACGACTTTGTCTAATAGGAGTTATTGTAGCTCCGTCTGTAAGGTAATGTATTTTTTATCACAATGTATCCACTTATTGTATTGTTCTTGATACAGTATGTTACTCAGTACAATGGTCTTTGTAACTTGTCCACTACCGTATCCAAATTTTACATGAAACCAGTCATGTTCTCGATAATGTTAGTCGTATAATAATTTAATGTTCATTTGCAAGTACCTACCATAAATACATAGTCCAGGAAAATGAAGGTATTGATAATAATCATAGACAGGAAAGTCATGATCAAGCTGCATTTTTGTGCACATGTTAATCGGGATACTTAATATTAAAAAAAACCTACCTAACTAAAGTGAACTATCACAAATAGGTATAAAACAATGTGAAGTCTACATAGTTTAAAAAAATTACTGCAAAAATGGTATGAATGATTTTTTAAGGTTACACTGACTTACAGTTTGCCTGCAGGAGCTGCCCTGCAGGTAATGTTCGCATACCAGCTATTAACTGGCAATCTCCATATGCTGAGTTTTGAGCCAGCAGTCCGTGATCGGCGGGACGTCGCCACGATTGCTTTAAACGAAAGACCGCGCTCGCCAGGCCGCCGTCTGACTACCTTAAATGTGTGTTTGAATCGGTCTTGAGGTCAGGGCCTATTCCGTCTAGACCTGTCAACACGAATACTGATAGGCCGGTATCGTAATATGTCACAGACACACACACGGTTCACAACAGGCCAGTCTCAAATCTTCAGATGACTGTGTTAGTGAGTGGCGGACTGTGTAGTCAGTGGGGCCCTGATTATTTGGATAATTTGATTCCTTTATTATTAAAATCACGCTGCCTCGTTGGTCTAGTGGTCGCAAGCGCTACTGCTGAGCATGAGGTCCTGGGTTCGATTCCCGGGTCGGGCAAAGTGTTATTGGGTTTTTTTATCTGAAATTTCTCAGTAGCAGATCGGAGTCTGGATTTGTGCCCGGTTGATGGCAATAGGCTCGCCCCCTATTACATGGGACTTAAACATAACTGGCGAAATGTGGGTGTGCTACAGGGTCACCTTTGCCCAACCCTTCGGGGAAACAAGGCGTGATGTTATGTTATGTTATATCACGCTCGTATTCCCCAAAAAAGCGTACACCCACATGTCGCCAGTTATATTCCAGATTGTGTGGCAAGCATAAACTTGCCACATAGTTGGCTTGTAGTTAAAAGCAATAGTGCCTACAATGAGCATGAAAAGTGGCTCCGGACAGCTACTGAGAGATTCCTAATCGAAAACCCATTAATATTTCGGTAAACCTGGGGATCTAACTCAGGACCTCATGCTCAGAAGATGTGCTTGCGACCACTCAAGAAGGCGGGCTTTGAAGAACGTGTAGGTAAACCGTCGCCGTCGCGTCATCCCGGTAGTGTCGGATTGCCGTCCCTTCCGGCTATGAGAGTGAGAGAAGGAGAGTGCACTTGTGTTTGCGCACTATAATAATATCTCCTGCGTACTTAGCTAGTCTTCGTTAAGACTTTCAGATCAGCAGGATATTTTTTATTATGCATTTAGGTTTAACTAACCTTTTTATTTCATTGGTTTCAGACAATATTACACTTATGTTACGGATCCAAATTGTAAGCGAGTCGGTACCCAGTGTTGGGTATATGGAGCTATTATGGTGACTGAGTCTATGTTGTGCATCAAGAATGGCAAAGAACTTTTTGGTCAAGCTCAAGTGGTCAATGTAATTATATGGCTAGTCATTCAAATTTTAGTCTCAATTGGCTGTGTGTACGGTGTAGTGTTATACCATAGATATTTTGAGGTAAGATTTTTTTTAAGTATTAAAAAGTATTGTTTCCGTACCTAAACAGTCTAATCTGGGGGCACCTAAATTCTAAAATAAATCAAGCAATTCTATTTTTGTCATAAAATACCTCTAAAAGATGTATTTTAACAACGAAACACTAGCAAATTAAAATGTATCTATAAGTTAAGTACGTACATAAAAAAATTGTCCTGTTTGTAATGGTGTGGTTATCCATGCCGTGACGCTGCGTGCTCCATGAGGAACCCAGGCTTGGTCTCATCATGACAGCTCTAGTCTAATTACCTTTATACTGGCGTCCTCAGAAAATAAAAAAAATAAAAACGAATAATCACTAGAAATTATGTAGCGGCTGTACGTATCGGTTTCGGTGTCAGCGCCAAAGTCAATTAACACTTCAGTTTTTTAAATGTTAATTATTGAGCTAAATATTTAATTAAAATCGGAACATAAGGAAAATTTAAGAATATTTACTTTCAGCTATTATATGAAATGCTGAAGTACAAATGTACAATGTATCGATGTGTCAAATTAGATGATGTGTAAGGCGAAGAACTCGTGGAGCGGTTTTCAGCCGCGCCCGCGACGCCGGTGCGGTGGCGGGTGCAGCGGAACCCGCAAACAATCGCGCAAGCCGCGGGCATAAACCGCGTCGGAAATGTACTATTTACATTTCCATGTACTTCGTGTTCGTACGAGTGTTTGCGGTCCCGCCACTGGGGCGGGCGCGGGTGAAAATCGCTCCGTGAGTTCCTAGCCTAAAAGTAGCAGTGTTGGGCCGCGTCCTATTTAAAAGCGATTGTCGCACGAATAAGCGGTCGGTCGCGTGCATAAGTCACTTTTTGATCTGTAAATCGGGAAGCGCCCTCTGTCGGCGCTACTACGCGTTCAGGTTCACCGAACAAAAAGTACGCACGATCGTGTATTCGCCCGACGATCGCTTTTATTCAGGACGCGGGTTTAGTCGACTTCGCGTACTACCTACCTCTTTAATTAAATTCTTAACTATTTTTTTTATAAATAATGTATGTTCGACCTTTGTTTGATAATTTATTTATTAGGCACACCAACGACCTCTTATTAATTTATTTCTCAATAGTGTCACTTTGTTCATTGTTCTATGTGAATAATAATGTCACGTAAAGGTAGGTACATAACATATAGGGGTTTATTTATAAACGTTGCTTAAAGTTAAGTGACGTTCAAACGTCGAAAATGTATGGTTAAACAGTCGCTAATCATTACGTTCATAAATAAACCCCATAGAGTCTGGTCACGTTAAGTCTGCATAAGTAAAAATACTGTGGGATTTGAAAATCTATAGACGGCAACACCATCTGTCCTACAAAAAAAGAATTTGATACTTTGTTTGTTTTTTTTTTGTTTTTGATAGGTTGTTTTGTTTATATTCTGATTTATTCCTGGTAAAGAATAGTCACTTTAGCACGATCATCCTATGCAAGGGCGAATCCAGGGGTGTCATGGGGGTCAAGAATGGGCTGAGTCTAGGTCAACCACTGATAATTTTTCTAATTACATTGATAAATTAAATCAAATAAATACTTTGTATGATGTATGTGTTAGCCACACATATAATTATACTATGATGGACCGTAGAGTTTAACCATAGGAAATGGAACCGTGCTCCTAACTTCTGACGTTTCATAAGTGCCCATATAGGTTTATGTGAAGCTAGCAACTACCCGTAGAAATTAAATATCCCAGAATAGAGTCAAGACAAAGGGCCCGAGGCCCCCCAAATCTTAAGAATTCATCATCATTTCAGTCGAAAGACGTCCACTGCTGGACATAGGCCTCCCCCAAGCACCGCCACTTCAACCGATTCTGTGTTTTCCGCATCCAGTGGATTCCTGCGACCTTCACAAGGTCATCGGTCCATCTTGTGGGAGGCCTTCCAACGCTACGTCTTCCGGTACGCGGTCGCCACTCCAGAACCTATCGGCCCCATCGACCATCCGTTCTGCGAGCAATGTGCCCTGCCCATTGCCACTTAAGTTTGGCAATTCTCTGGGCTATGTCGGTCTTCATTTCTGATTTGATCACGTATGGAAACTCCAAGCATAGCCCTCTCCATTATCCTTTGGATGACTTTTAGCCTTCTGATAAGGCCCATTGTGAGCGACCACGTTTCAGCACCATAGGTCATCACTGGCAACACACACTGGTCAAAGACGTTCGTCTTGAGACACTGGTACGTGGGACGAGAAGATATTGCGTAGCTTCCCGGACGCTGCCCAGCCAAGTCGTATTCGACCATTGACCTTTTTCTCGAAGTTGGACCTACCTAGCTAGACAGTTTGTCCTAGGTAAAAATAATAATAATAACCCCACCGCCGCACAGTGGGCTGAAACAGGCCGGTAAAGGACTTAGCATTTAAAAAAAAACGTTTATTTTTCTGAAATTTTAAATATTGTGTTGGATTTATCTATCGATTATAAGTAATTATTTCTATGAGGGTCGTTCAGATAACTTAGTATTTTCGGAGTTATAAATATCCAAAGTAATTTTTGTATGAAGCAAAAGAAAAAAATGTGAACATTTCGAAATTCTCAAATTTTCTCAAAGAATTGACTCTACGTATGCATAGTACGTATATTTGTCCTATTTTAGCGCCTATTCTCGGGTTGCGATTTTCTGCGATTTGGTCGCAATTTCAAATTTTGTTCTCTATTCCACACCACCATAGAGGTTAAGAACTAGGCGCGTTTTTTTTTTATGTAGTGGTCTCCCCTTTAGGCCTAATCCACTAAGGACTAATAAAATAAATAAATAAATAAGTAAAAATTACAATCACTACTGGCCACTGCACTGTTTTAATTTAATCACTGTCAAGGGTATCCACATTAACGAATGCAAAATTTTCGTATTCGTCATCATCAAATGTTTCCACTTGTTCAATTACTAATAAACTTTGTGCTTCTACTGACAAAGTTTTATGTTTTCTGCGAAGTTTGTGACGTTTCGCTGAGATGAGTGGATCAGAGCTGGTCAATAAATTATTTAAAATGTCTTCATTTGTAGTTTTTCTACTGCATTTCCTGGAATGGTGTTGGCGGTACCTACAAAAGTCTTTATTTCTAGCTTTAGCAGCTTCTTCAGATAGCTGTCCAATTGGTATTAGACCAAAACTTTCAATAATAGCTGCACCATGCATAAGAACTTTATGAACACTTGAAGGCATATAATACCAGCTATATAATTCCAAATACAGTTGCATGGTCACTTGAGCATATTCGTGAAATTTCGCTGTGTCAATGTGGTAACCTGATGAAATTGCCTCTAAAATGATTGCAAATCGCCTTATTAATTCTTCACTAACACCAGTTATCTCAGCAGTCATGTTTGGATTTGCAAAAAATCTTCTAGCAGTATTTCCGTCATTCGTGGAGCCGTGCCCTTGTTTAACAACATCAATCAGAAGTCCCATTCTATTTTTAAAAGCGTCTTGTATGTCTTTCTTTCTTCTTTCCATGATGCACTTGTTGTCTCCCTTTACTGTCCATGTCTGTATCGTTAATCTGTAGGCTATATGCAGAATGCATTCCATCATTCGTATCTAGGTATGCAATGATGACAATCCGTATTTACAGAGATCTGGATCAGTCGGTTTTGATGCAATTAAGGGCAAATTATTCATCTCTGTTGGAGTGGCTTTACAAATGTCGCATCTCTGAGATGAAGTATCACATAAAATTGATGTTGCTTTTCCGTCTATCATAGTCATTAATAAAGAGTGTGAAATTTTTATTTCTCCAACTTCTGTTTTTACTAAATTTACAATCTCTTCCTCAATAGCACTTTTTTCCCGCAATATCGTTATTTTATTTTCTTTCACAAATTCGAAAAATATTGGACGACACCAGTAAGATGAATTTGGTGAATCGTTTTGCCAGATAACTTGTTCGCCGCACACTAATTTTATTGGCACTAAACTACCCATAAATATGCTTGAATCGTCAAGTTGACTTTCTTGTTCATCGTCTGTTTGCATTTTTCGTTTGTAATTGGCTTGATTAGAAGCACCGTCAAATCCCCACTTACTGATTAGTGTAAATTCTTTACAACCACTATCTATGACGAGTGACGTCATTATTCTTGTTGTCGTTATATCCAATAGAGCTTGTAACTTTATTTTAGCTGAGGTTTCTGTCACTGTAATAGCATCTTTTGGTGGATAGCATTTCTGTTTCGCATGTTGCACTTGATAATAAGATGGAAATATATTACTGTCTTTTTCGTTAACACTTTTTCTTAAAGTATTGTATTGCCACTTGGTCAGCTTAAGTGATAAAAATAACCCTAAAGCCTCATCCGGAGAAAACACAGGTTTTGTTTCTTTAACAGATATGCACTTTTTAATTTTTTTTACATCTTGGGGATTCTTTAGTAAATGTTCTAGTATTTTAGCAACCTCCTCATTCCCATCCGCTTTCAACTGCTCAAAATATGCATATTTTATTTCGTCCGAAGATAAATGAAAGTTTTCTGCACGTCTTTTTTTCTGTTTAGGCGCTAATTCACAAAAAGGTTTTCTTGGGCTTTGTTCGGTGGAGACACCGACAAAAACTTTTGATGGTGATACATACTGAGTTGATGTACTCGGTGCTGGTTGATCTTCATTACTGCCTATTAAACACTTAATAAAGTCTGGCCATATTATGTTTTCTTGTAACCATTCACTATTTTTAGTTCTGAATATATTTTCTTTACGATAAGCGTTTTCCCATCTTCTATTTAAATTATAACAAAATTTTGCACAAAACAACTTTAAGGTCTTTTCGTGATCATCACTTAATTCGACTAAAAATTTAGACCTTATCTCACTACACAAACTGTCATTATTTTTAATACTGCCACTGTTTTTTAAAATAACGAAAAGATCAAGGATTGTCACTAAATTTTCAAACATTTTCACAAATACAAAATAACAAATAAGTAAGTAATAAATGTGTGGGGGTAGTGCGTCTATTATGGTGGGTAATAGAACACTGAAGTACGTTTGAATGCAACCGAACATTCCGTAGATACCCTATCGTTGCACCAATCACGTTACGACACGTCATAACTTGTTGTTGCGCTCGCGCACTCTTATCCCTTGATTCCCGGAAATAAGTCTCAAAACAAATTACGTCATACCTACCTATGGTGGTGGAAAATGTCGAACATTGTTTCTTTTTTAAAGAACTAAGTAGGTATTGAGGTTTTCAGGCCGTTTAGTATACATTATTTTCAATTTAATTGGAATAAATTGCTTAACTAAAATAACATGACTCTTCATACAAATTTGATATGGCTATATCTCCGAAAGTACTCGTTAAATTAAAAAAAGTCAAAGAATAAAAACGTTTTAAATTTATGCCTAGATACCAAAAAAATACATTTGATCTCTTAAGACCCAACCTTGTAATCCCAGCCCACTGTGCGCCGTATTTCTACGTTGACGTCGTGGTGGGGCTTGCGCGCTCCGAACTTTAGGTCGGTAAAGTT
The DNA here is from genome assembly GCA_963680765.1 of Agrochola lychnidis. Classification (NCBI taxonomy): domain Eukaryota; kingdom Metazoa; phylum Arthropoda; class Insecta; order Lepidoptera; family Noctuidae; genus Agrochola; species Agrochola lychnidis. The sequence goes on from OY796858.1 coordinate 14,014,980, forward strand.
TACTTTGCCGGAACAGGTCTGGGATGAGGAGCCAGACCAAGAGAGATACAAAAACCCGCAGGGCAACATGTGGCGAGCTGTTGGGCAGTAGCGACCCCACGGACCCTATCTCCCGGGAGAAGTCTTCCTCACCTCTGGCTTGCCTTTATTGGCCGGCTTGAGTGGAGATTCGCAAGAGCAACCGTGCTCGGAGGAAGGAAGTATTCCAGTAAGATGTTAGTAGGGATCTTGACCGTACTTCCGGGATTGTCCTGATAGCCGTGGAATACCTCTCCTCTCATAAGCACCTCAGGACATGTGCCTCCTTGTCGCTACGACACATTGTGCTAGCGACCGTTTTCGGGGGCCCATTATTGAGTGTGCACAGCGACTGATCAAGAGTTCTGACCGCCCTAGGCTAATTATGAGGAAGCGCCCCCGCCAGGTGTGTTAGGTATGGACGGCCTAAAAAGTAGTAGGTAAGTGAGTAGAGTAGTAGTGTGAAAATTTTAACATGGTTCACCTATAAAAGTTTTCAGATCGATCTGCAAGCGAAACTAACGTTGTTCTTTAATCTGCATGACATTCAACCTTAGGGTGCATTTAGTTTTAGTGTTTTGTCTCGGTCTAGTTGAAATATGTAGGGTAGATGCAATGATGCTAGATTAGTGCATGCGAAGACAAGATTTCAGCGCGCTCTCCGCGATCCTCGCGCCCTAGGCTGCAGCCTAATTAGCCTAAGGGTTAATCAGGCCCTGAGTGTGCAAGTCACCCCTGCCATTTTATCCGTGTACATATAAAACATTGATTAGGCAGGGGCCATAGTCCTTCCATAGTTCCAGGTCACCAGTCAACTTAAGCCACCCAAACCCATAGTCCGATAGATTTGTTTCCATATTCTGCAACAGTCCTACACCAACCGGGGGTTGTCCTTGGGTGCACTTGCATAGTGCATACTGGGATAATCGTCGGTTGGTGCCTCATTCCATATAAAATTGTCTAAGGGGCCTCTGCGAGTTGGCTTCGGCCCCTCGTACGCCTTCTAAAAGACCGGGACCCTAAGGTCTCGAGATATTTATATATAAAAACTAGCTTTTGCCCGCGGCTTCGGCCGCGTGGATGTCGGAAAATATCCCACGGGAACGTATTACCGAGATTTCATACCTAATAACAGAGGAAAAGGTCATCCTACCGCTGCGCTTAAACTGTGATATCTTTTCATTTAAATAATATGATTTAAAGGCATATTTTAATCTAAATTAAATGCCCAATTTAAATATTTTATTGGATAAGGATTAATACTATACCGGTCAAAAAAGCTTCGGAAATAACAATTAAATTTTTATCAAATTCTGAAAGATAAAAATGGTTATTGTGGGTAATTCTTAGAAGATAGACATATGCCATCGAGGACTTTTTTGTTAAACTTTTTAAGATAAACAATACCGTAGAACATAAATTTGATGTATCTTTTCCGAATAACGCAGCGCACGCTAGTAAAGCTCCCAGTCGGCATGATTTTTCCGACTTCTTCAACAATAATCGTCATATTTCAGCCAATTTACACAAAACCTTAATTAATTATTACACTAAAACCTTACGCATGAATCACTCCGTCTATTGGTGAAAACCGTTTGAAAATCCGTTCGGTAGTTTTTGAGTTTATCGCGTTCAGACAGACAGACAGACGCGGCGGGGGACTTTGTTTATAATATGTAAGGATAAAATAACCCCACCGCCGTATCTCTACGTTGACGTCGTGGTGTGGCTTGCGTGCTCCGAACTCTAGGTCTGTGCCGGTAGTTTACTTTGCCGGAACAGGTCTGGGATGAGGAGCCAGACCAAGAGAGATACAAAAACCCGCAGGGCAGCATGTGGCGAGCTGTTGGGCAGTAGCGATCCTACGGACCCTATCTCCCGGGAGAAGTCTTCACCTCTAGCTTGCCTTTATTGGCCGGCTGGAGTGAACACTGACGAAGAACAGAGCTCCCACCTCATTCTTGCCTTAATTGGCCAGCTTGAGTGGAGATTCGCAAGAGCAAACGTGCTCGAAGGAAGAACTTATTCCAGTTAGTTGCTGATAGGGATCTTGACCGTACTTCCGGGATTGTCCTGATAGCCGTGGAATACCTCTCCATTCCTCTTAAGCACCTCAGGACATGTTGCCCCCTTGTCGCCACGACACTGTGCTAGCGACCGTTTTCGGGGGCCCATTATTGAGTGTGCAAGTCACCCTCGCCATTTTACCTGTGTATTTTATATAAAATATTGGTCAGGCAGGGGCCCACAGTCTTTCCATAGATCTAGATAACCAGTTCACTTAGCCACCCAAACCCATAATCCAATATCATTGTTTTCATATCCTGCAATAGTCCTGCACCAACCAGGGGTTGTCCTTGGGTGCACTAGCATAGTGCAAACAGGGGTAATCGTCGGTTGGTGCCTCATTTCATTAAACACGCCTAACGGGCCTCTGCGAGTTGACTTTGGTCCCTCGTACGCCTTCCAAGGGTCCAGCATCCAAGGGTCTCGAGAAATGTCAAAGACGTTAAAAAAATTATAATAATAATAATAAAATATTCGTCCACAACTTCGAGCGTAGTGTCTCCGATCTTCATGAGAGTGGGTGTTACATGGGCATTTGACATGACCTTTGTCTTGTCCATGTTCATTAGACCCACTCTTTCGGAGACTCTACTGAGGTCATCCAGCATTGTACTGAGGTCCTCCATGGTCTCAGCCATGATAACTATGTCGTCGGCAAATCGAAGGTTAGTGATATACTCGCCATTGATGTTGATGCCTAGCCCTTTCCAATCCAGAACCTTGAAGACATCCTCCAGTGCAGCGGTGAACAGTTTCGGAGAGACAACGTCTCCCTGTCTCACATCTCGCTGCAGAAGTTTTCGAGGTCTGGCCCTGGAGTCGGACTGACATAGTAGCTTTTTCATACAGACACTTTAGCACCTCGATATACCGATAGTCGATCTGGCACAGATCTGTTGCAGAGACTGCATTACAGCCCATGTCTCGATCGAATCGAAGGCTTTCTCGTAGTCCACAAACGCTAAGCAGAGATGCAGGTTATACTTTTCGGTCTTCTGTATAACCTGCCGCAGCGTATGTATGTGCTCTACGGTGCTAAAGCCTTTACGGAATCCGGCTTGTGCGGGAGGCTGGAAGTCGTTAAACCTGCGCTTGAGACGGTTCGTGATAACTTTTGAAAACAGCTTGTAGACATGGCTCAGAAGTGTAATGGGCCTATAGTTCTTAAGCAGGGCATTGTCGCCCTTTTTAAAGAAGAGTACCACCACACCTCTGTTCCATGCCTGTGGCGTTTGACCGTCGTGTATGACGGAATCGAAAAGCTTCTGGAGGGCCTTAAGAACGGGTTTTCCACCGGACTTAAGAATTACTTTTTAATGATATCCCAAACACGGTCTAAATATATTTAGTAAGCAGCAATTTAGAGTTGAAGGCCCCGTACGTATGCAAATTTAAATGTATGGTGCTAAATCTGCATTCTCCAACTTTCTGCATAGTCGACAAACGAACTCCTATATATGTATGACTTTTCAGAAAAAAAACCTTACCTATACTAGGCGGTGTGCTAAAATTTTCGAGCTCGCCGCGCTCGCTCTTGCATTCTAAATTCTTCTGACTCTCACACTTTTCTGCTTAAGTCGACAAAGCAACTCCTTATTCCGTAAGAATTTTCAATAGAAACCTAACCGAGAATTCCGATAAGAGGTGCATTAAAATTCTAACTCCCGCTCCCGTATCCTACATTGTTGCTTTTTGTAAAATATAGCCTATTGAGATGAAAATGCCCCTCTCTGAAAAAACCAATCGTGCCGGTTGCGAGGACTATGGTGTAGGCAGATTATAATCACGCACGTTAAGCTTATTTTTTTTGTTGTCATTATATATTTTTAGCAAAATGTTACTAGAAATACCTATATAAACTGAGAAGACCGGGGTGGCCTCATTTTGTTATGTCCACCACTGATTGGAGCCTGTCCTGACTGGACCCCGACTATCTGACCCCCCTGACTCGAAGGTTGGATCCGCCCTTGATCCTATGGAGGTAGAGCATAGTCTATTACACATAATCTATTAGGCGAAAATCAAAAGGCAAATATCAAAATCATTAGATCTACTTACACGTCAACTTTTCGTTATCTTGTAAAAATTGTCGTTTTTGGTTAAGGACGACATCGTGCTGTTCCTTCACATCTAGGAATTTACACATCATAAATTATATAATTACTCCCACACTCTACTTTTGTATTTTTCTACTTTATTTTGTGAAAACAACTTCTATCGCAAGCCTTCTGACATTTCAAGTACCCCGAAACTGACATAACTGACTAAAGTAAAAGTTTACCATTTATAAAACTTTTTGGGGTTGTTCGTTTATTCCATTGCAGACTTAGCGTGGCCAGACTCTACGTACATTTAAGACAATAAATACAAGATTAAAGTACCTGATTTATTAATTACACAAGCCGTGTGCCCGATGGGATCTCCCACTTCAATTTGGCAAAAATGAGGAACATCCCCATAAACTTTCATCCACCATTTAGGGGATGAATTTTCGTATATCCTTCCTAAGTGCTCAACTTCGGTATATGTTTATGGAACTATTGTGCAAAATTTTATGTTTCTAGACCTAGCTGTTTAAGCTGTGCGTTGTCTGGTTTTTGTGTGTTATTTTTTTTATTTTATTAATTTAAAATGTTTCAAACTGTATACAACATTCAGTATCAAGAAGTAGGTATGGGAAAGTTTTTATGATTTTTTATCTTTTCTAGTAATACATACTAGAGAAGCGACAAATCATAAAAAAACTTTTGACATGAGCACTTAACGAGCGGGCGCTATCCGCTTGATCCAAAAAAACCTTATTGTTTTTTTCTTATTGTTTATCGTAACTGTTTTATTCTTTTACAGCCAAATAGTGACTCCAATGCAGAAAGTCCAAAGAAAGTTGACTAAAAGTCGGTAAGTACAAAGGCTTAAGTCCAATCTACTATTTGCAAGCTGTAAATTAACACGCCATTTCATGACAATAATGAAAAAAATTCAAAGATTTTCATAATAACCAAGCTCAGCACAGGAAATAAATCTTTACCCAATGGAAATTAAAATGTTGATTTTCATTAATTTATTGCAACTTCATGAAATTGACAACTTTTGACTGTCATAAACGGGGATAAGATCTACAGCATATTTTCGAAAACTGCTCTTTCTGCCAATCAGGTCAATTTGATCTCATGGGCTTTGCGGCTGATTTCCTTTATGCTCGAGGCGAAAAATTGTATATTGTTTGCCTAGGGAGCAAACAAACTATTTTAAAGGCGAGAGTGTTTCTTTGAATTCTGAGCGCAACAAGGGATTCAAAGTACGTCACTCGAGCTTAAAATAGTGTTGCTCCTGAGGTGGACACTCTACTTTTTATCACCCTCTATGAGAAAATAAGTAAGTGCAACTTATGAATAAGAATAGTAGTCCAATCATCTTAGTAAGTTAACCACGGAATTTGAGATACCCAGCTATAAACTTGTATTTTGACATCCTAAATGTTGTCTCAAAACCTACATATGTTAGGGTGTACGCGACTATTAAAATCTAAGGTCAAAGGTCACAAAAAAATATTTTTTGCACATTTTTTGCAAATATCTCGTTTCCTATGGGTTTTTCGCTATTTTCCCCGTCAAAAACACGCCATATAAAGTTTATTAATTATTGATAAATACATCATTATTAATCATTTTAATTTCTTATTAACTATTACATTATATTTAATAATCATTAAACTTACGTATCTATTTTTGATTATGATTATTAAATATAATGTAATAGTTAATAAGAAAGGTAATTGATTCAGGCGTGACTTTGCGGAAATCCATGATAAAATACAATAGAAGTGGATATATTTAGTAACCTATTCCGCTTAGCTATTTCTAAAGAGTCATTAAAAACCCCTGAAATAAATCGACACGTATTTCACCTCTCAACGAGGCATCCTCAGGATGACGATAGACTTGTCGCGAACTCGAACACGGCGTGTTGTCACACCAAGCGCCGAGCACCTTGGTCTTAGCGTGATGATATACATATAGCCTATAGTCTTCCTCAATAAATGGGCTATCTAACACTGAAAGAATTTTTCAAATCGGACCAGTAGATCCTGAGATTAGTGCGTTCAAGCAAAAAAACAAACTCTTCAGCTTCAGAGAACCACGAACATAAGAAATACTGTATAATGCTTCCTATCTCATTTTCTTCCACGTTAAATCTTATGAATTTGTGTCTGTCTCTTTTTACTGTCGCTTTTTCGTTTCATCGACTTTCAAATCACAACGATGCTAAAGAAGTTTTCACTTCAAAAAAATGCAATTGGAAAACACAGAAAATTCTTGCAAAAATAGAACGTTTTATATATGTCTTGCGAAGAATTAGACAAACAGTAAACTGTGATACTGCAATGCTGGCTCACCATGGTTATGAACGATTGTTCAAGGCAACTCCCAGTGACAGGAGACCCTCGCTGGAAGTTGCCAGACGATGTGCGTGAGCTGCTGACTGAGAAGAATGCGGCCGTTCGTGCCTTCAGCAACTTTTCCTGCGACGCTAACAAAGCCCACATGCGCTACTTACAGAGATCTGTAAGGAAACGTATGGTGGAGCAGCGTGACGCGGGCTGGGATAAGATGCTTAGCGAACTAGAGCCCACTCATCTAGCCTTCTGGGAACTTCAGAGGAAACTCAAATCCCAGCAGGTCGCCTCCCCTGGTCCGCCCAGATAAGACCATAGCTTTCGAAGACATCGACAAGGCCGAGTGCCTAGCCGACAGTCTAGATCTCAATGCTCACCCAGCTAACTACCAGTAGACCAAGCTACCCTCTCTGAGCAGACGCCGAAGTCGAACGTAGAGCATCCCTCCCTCCCGTTGACGACCCTGATTGCCCTCTGCCTCCCGTCACCCCTGACGAAGTGCATGACATTATCAAAGGTCTTAAAGTCCGAAAAGCCCCCGGTTCAGATGGAATCACCAATATGATGATCCAACTCTTCCCAGCCCACTTAATAATGCTCTTGACCACCATCTTCAATGGTGCTCTGAGCAATAACATCTTCCCACAAGTATGGAAAGAAGCCACCGTCATCGGTATCCCTAAGCCCGGCAAGCCCAAGTCCGAGTCTGGTAGTTATCGTCTCATTAGTCTGCTCAAAGTCCTAGGCAAAGTCTATGAGAGGCTTATTTATAAGCGTCTCAGAGACTACGCCGAGACCAAGGGCCTCATTCCCAACGAACAGTTTGAGTTTCGTTCCCAGCACTCTAGCGTGCATGAGGCCCACCGGATCACCGAAAACATAAGCGCTGGGTTCCAGCGTGGTTTGTTGACCGGTGCAGTATTCTTCGACATAGCAAAAGCGTTCGACAAAGTCTGGCACAACGGCTTAATATATAAGCTTTACAAACTCAGGTTGCCCGGCAGGGTACTCATCTTACGAGACTTTGTCAAATCGCACCTTCCGCTATCGAATCAAAGGTGCTCTATCCTCCCTCCGTCCCATTCGCGCCGGAGTTCCTCAGGGATCCGTAGTGTCCCCTCTTATTTTTACACTTTTCACCAGCGATATCCCTATAAGTAAAAACTTTTTACAAAAAAAAAAAACAACCGACCTCCAAAAAAAACACTACAAAGTGAAAAATAACTTTAATTTCGGAAATCGGTGTCTTGGGTTTTGTATTTTCGTTTTTTGCCACCGACTTCCGAAATTAAAGTTATTTTTCACTTTGTAGTGTTTTTTTTGGAGGTCGGTTGTTTTTTTTTTGTAAAAAGTTTTTATTTGTCACTTTTTAGTTGTGGTACTTACCCCACACACATTCAAATACCACTACCTGCTACCAGTGACAGAAACTTATCATATCATCTACATATTAAGTGGGAAAAAAATACGTATTTTGTAGCTAACTTAAAAACTATCCAAGCAAAGTTAATAAAATTTATATGGGACCAATTCCAGAGCACACCCTTTCAAACAAAAAAAGAATTTTGAGAAATCGGTGGACATACATAAAAAAAAAAAAACATACGCGACGAACATATAACCTCCTCCTTTTTGGAAGTCGGTTAAAAAGGCGCAGTTGGCTCTGTTCGCAGACGATACGGCCATTTACTACAGAGGCTTCGGCCCCGACTCGATAACCGCCATTCTCCAAACCGCAGTCGATAAACTCGGCGCCTGGTTTAGGAAATGGAGGATTGAAGTCAACCCCGCCAAAAGCCAAGCGGTTCTCTTTTCGAAACCGTTTAAAAAGACCCAACCCCGTCTCCCCCGCCCCATCACCATGCTAGGCAAGCCTATCCCTTGAGAGAAGCGAGCCAAGTACCTAGGTGTAGTCTTCGACCACCATCTCTCCTTTAAGAGCATATAACCCAAGCCCGCGCGCGAGCCGCATAAGTCCTTGGAAGGCTTCAGTATATCCTAAATGTACGTAGCAAATTGTCACTACGGTGCAAATTGCGTATTTACAAAATTCAAAAGTCATTTATTCAAACTAGGCTGATAACCAGCACTTTTCGAACGTCAAAATTACATAAGACAGTCCCCCAATAACGCCCACCCTTCAACACTTCCTAGTGCCTTTAGCTGGGAAGAAGAAGTGGCGCAATAAACTCCCCAGCAGCACTGCTGTCTGTTCAAGTTAGAAAAAAAAATCTAAACAATAGTATGCAAAATTATTATGCAACACAAAACATTACATACACGTACACAACGTGCATTCGCCCAATCATGACCTATCCGGGTGCTGTTTTTGCACAAGCAAGACCCAGTCACATCCATAAGATGCAGACATTACAGAACCGTTGCCTTCGGAAGGCTTCGGGAGCCCCCTAGTTTGTTAGGAATGAGATCCTCCATCTCGACCTAAAAATCCCCACCATCCACCAATTTCTCATACGCTCTTCCAAGCGTTACTTTGATACTGCCGCCAAACATCGCAACCCTCTGGTTGTTGAAGCCGCTAGTCACAGTCCCTCTAGTGTCAATCGAACTCGCCGCCCTAAGCGAATCCTTACCGATCCTGACGACCCCATTACCCTCTTCCAGGAGAGCAGTAGGGAAACCAGCACAGTGTATAAAAACAGACGCCTCCCGTCATTCCGACCTCGCCGCCGAGGTCCTTTGCGATCGTGACCGCGTCCCCGAGTAAATGATACTCCCCCCGACCCTTGCTCTATAACGAGGTGCCAGCAGTTATTACAGCTCAGCACGTAGCTTTAAATTCCCCGACTAATAATCACGATCAAAACTTTTATCCAGCCCGTCCCATCCTTGATGTCCTCCCTCCGGTTGACGCCCTATGCCTAGTTTCGTACCCAACAGGGGTGCCCTTAGCGAGCGTTCACCTAGTTTTAATTATCAAAGTTGAATAACCCCTGGCTGGAGGTTTTAAGTGTAGTAGCTTAAGGCACCCACAGGAAAGCCCGGTTAAGTAGTCGTGATCTCAGAGGTCAATTACGAGATGCCCTACCTAAAAAAAAAACCATGGTTATGTATCATCCATACGGCATTGTAATATGGGGTAACTCAGTAGATTTTAACAGTTTTATAGCTCAAAAAAAATGTATCCGAGCAATTTGTGGAGCTCACTTTTTAGACAGCGGCAAGCCACTATTTGAAAAACTTAACTTCTACCTCTGCCATGTTTATATATTTTTGAAATATGTATTTTTGTTAAAAGAAACGGGTTCATCCTTAAGGTACCCGATCCTTGAGGGACCCGTCCTTTAGGGCCCCGATCCTTGAGCACCCCGATAAATTTGGTTATGTTTTTTTTTGTTATTTTTGCCATTATCATGCTAGTGTACCATCGATACAAAAAGTGCTTTTAAGTACATTAATTAAATAATGTGTTAGTTTGGTTAAGGCATCCTAGTCTAGAGTTAAACAGGTACAATTAAATTAAAGTTTAAATGACTTGCATAAGAAAGACAAGACTATGTTGTCGTTTATGATTGATAATGCGTGATTATTATTCACCTTAATTGTTGTCGAATAAAGTAAATTTTACTGACGGTTATAGTGAGGTTGAAAACTTTTTCTATTATGATCTCAAACTAATTGTGATATTAAAATCTGTGATTATATTATGTTTGTTACGCGTAACCTGTATTAATAGTATTGAAATATACGATTATTTTTCACAGTGTTTCAAAACTTATCATTTATACCAAAGATCCAACATCCATTAAATATCATTATAATGTATAGGTACTATGTGTTTACTATTTTTACACATAAAAAATCTTTGTTGAGATTTAAAAAAAAATGTAAATGCAAAAGCACTAGTGCAATAAAACAAAGTAAAAAGTACTCGTGTTTCATAAGCTGCATTATGGACCTAAAAGCGGTGAAATAAGTGCTACTTTATTAGCAACTGTGTTATTACTTAATTCCAACTGATTAATAATTTTGTTAGTTTAACACTTTTCTAGGCAATTATATTTTAAACGACATTGGCATTTTATCAAATTTATCGGGGTTCTCAAGGATCGGGGCCCTAAAGGACGGGTCCCTCAAGGATCGGGTACCTTAAGGATGAACCCAAAGAAACTACAATTTATTTGAAACTAGCACTGACAGGCCAAATAGCCGAACACGGCATAAAGACAGACTTCGGCTGCCTCCAATAAAACTAAAATTATCTAAGAAAAATGTTTACTGCATGTCGATTATTATTTACAATCATTTACCAAATAGTTTTCAAGACTTACCGGTGACAATGTTTAAAAAAATACTTTCCAAACTACTTACTACTATTTAAAAGATATTGGTGCCGATTCCATTGTTCACAATCTAAACTAAATTTAAGTTCAATGCATCTTTTTTTTTCTATTTCATTAAGAAAAGGACAGAAGATAAATTTTCGTTTAGTCCTGCTACCTAAGTCCCTACTAAAATTACGTCAAGCAAGGGAATCGGCACCAATGGTGCCGATTCCCTTGTTCACAAACTAAACTAAATTTAAGTTCAGTGCATCTTTTTCTTTCTATTTCATTAAGAAAAGGACAGAAGATAAATTTTAGTTTAGTCCTGTCAAATTAATCAGCGCCTGTCAGTCTCCATACAAGTTTAGACGTGATTAAAAACTTGCCGACTAAAATTACGTCAAGCGCTGATTAATTTGACAGGACTAAACTAAAATTTATCTTCTGTCCTTTTCTTAATGAAATAGAAAGAAAAAGATGCACTGAACTTAAATTTAGTTTAGTTTGTGAACAAGGGAATCGGCACCACTATACCATTAGGGACTATTTAGAAGACAAATCAATAGAATCTGTAATTTGTAAGTTAGATTAATTGACATCGCTGGTTATGAATGCATGCACGCCATGTTATGGCAGGATATGTTGAAAAATTTACTGTAACACCTTATGTACCATATTCTAGCAGATAAATATTTTTGATTTGATTTGAACTGTCGCGCTCATAATTTATCGATTTCAAGTACTATCGAGTTAACCGTTAACTCGACAGTAATTGAAATCGATAAATTAACTGTTAACGTTTTCGAGCAAGTATTATTCGATCTCACGTCATTTGATTTCAAGTAGGGAACCCGATATCTACATAGAATTAGAAAATAAAATGTAGTGATTACCTGCATCAAATAAATTACTGTTTTTGTATCTTTGTTTCAGAACTGACATCTTGGATATAAGGAGATATTCATTAGTTTATTCTGTGATGTGTATGACCATTTGAAAGGTCAGCACCAGGTGTAGTGCTCTTAGTGAATTATGTGTGTGAGTGTGACTATAAATGTAATGGTTATTCTCTTGAAATGACTGTAGGTATCAAATACTAGAGTAAGTACGCTAAATGTTGAAGCGAATGAAAAATGTGACAGCGTCCGCAGACAGACCGCTGCCATAGCTGCCGCTCCAGTCAAGTCCCTTTATCTTCAGCCGAAGTCAACATGATATTTTACAATATTACGGCATGCAGTAGGTATACTGCATGCCTACTGCAATATGTGTACTACGTCAACTATTCAGATAAGAATGTATTTATCTGCAGTACCTAGGTACCAAACCATGTTAAGGTATGAAATAGAAACAGCACATCTGCGCATTCACCATACAGTTAAGTTAATAAACGACGAATGTGTCCAACGTTTCTAGCATAGTAAATATAATTATATAAGTAAGGTGTGTATTTTTCCTTCTGGAATATTTCCTACCTACTTTAATAATTAGTATTTTAAGATGAATGTGCAAGAAAGTAACAAACTTTGCAGGGGTACAAATAGTTTGTGTAATACCATAGATAAAAGAAATAAGTGATTTTTTAAACGACTTAAAACGAGTGCATTACCCTAACAGGAAAGTGTCTCCTAAAGCGATATGAGTGGAACGTATAATTAGTGCTCAATCTGCTGTAAATGTCCACCAATTAAAAAATTTGTGCGCTTTGTCGTTTTGGAAAAAAACGGAAAAAACTATTCCTGCTGGGGTAACGTTACTCCAGCAGGAAAATTCTAAACGAATGGTCGGAGAGAGAAATATTGTGCATGGGCAGAGAGCTTATATTTGTGCAAATTTGTGCGACAAAAATGTAATTTGTGCGTCTTCAGGTTTTCGAGATATAGCGTTTCCTGCTGGGGTAACGTTTTGCAAAATCGTGTATCTCTAAAACCATTATATGTGCGCATGTAGAATAAACATGTACGAATACCTCTTAATTTGTGCGGCAGTTAGATTTGAGAAAATATTTACAATTTGCAAGTTATCGCACTTTTTTGAAAACCCGAAAATATATTACAGCGCCTAAATTAGAAAACATATAAGCTCTCTGAAAACTGTGTTCGGTTCGTCTTGACGCTTATAATATACATACAAGGTTTCAATAGTGCACATGCATGCGTTATTGAATAATATTGCTAAAAGTGAAGACGAGGGGGTCATAACTGACGGCAGAATACTAGAAACCGGCTCAGCCCAAGACGTGTAGGTGGAAACCAATGTATGCTTTTATGTATTTTTAGGGTTCCGTTGCCAAATGGCAAAAAACGGAACCCTTATGGATTCGTCATGTCTGTCTGTCTGTCCGTCCGTATGTCACAGCCACTTTTTTCCGAAACTATAAGAGCTATGCTGTTGAAATTTGGTAAGTAGATGTATTCTGTGAACCGCATTAAGATTTTCACACAAAAATAGAAAAAAAACAAATAATTTTGGAGTTCCCCATACTTAGAACTGAAACTCAAAATTTTTTTTTTTTTCATCAATCCCATACGTGTGGGGTATCTATGGATAGGTCTTCAAAAATGATATTGAGGTTTCTAATATAATTTTTTTCTAAACTGAATAGTTTGTGCGAGAGACACTTCCAAATTGGTAAAATGTGTGTCCCCCCCCCTGTAACTTCTAAAATAAGAGAATGATAAAACTAAAAAAAATATATAATGTACATTACTATGTAAACTTCCACCGAAAATTGGTTTGAACGAGATCTAGCAAGTAGTTTTTTTTTAATACGTCATAAATCGTAAACTTATCGTTACTTGCTGCTACGGAACCCTTCATGGGCGAGTACGACTCGCACTTGGCCGCTTTTTTTTTGTTAGGAAGTGCGTTTCAGTTATCATTTGGTATTGGTAAACAATTGCAGTTATGACCCCAAAGGACAAGGACACTGTTGCGTTGAGTCACGCGGTTGCACTGTTACTGTTTGAATAAAAATAATTTCCACATCAACAAGCTGTTTCATTGGTCACAAGGTGCATTTAATATATATTTTTAAGTAACCCCCAAAATTGGGTAATATAATTGCGAAGAAACGTTTGAACGCGACTGTACGGACAACAGCTTAGGTTTAATACGACCAATAAAGAAGGTCATCTATATAGTATTATATTATCTGTGTCTATATGTATGAAACCGTCACTTTTTTGTACTCATTCGAATTTGGTTGGTTAACCAGCCATTATTCACATATTTCGCGTTTGGTTTATATCTTATTAATGCGAAACATTTTAAGCTCAATATTTTCTCTAAACATTTTTGACTTAAGAGCACTAACTTTTGGTTTCCACCTACACGTCTTGGGCTGAGCCGGTTTCTAGTATTTTGCCGTCAAAGTTTATGACCCTCTCGTCTTCACTTTTAGCAATATTATTCAATAACGCATGCATGTGCACTATTGAAACCTTGTATAAGCATCAAGACGAACCGAACACAGTTTTCAGAGAGCTTATATGTTTACCAATTTAGGCGCTGTAATATATTTTCGGGTTTTCAAAAAAGTGCGATAACTTGAAAATTGTAAATATTTTCTCAAATCTAATTGCCGCACAAATTAAGAGGTATTCGTACATGTTTATTCTACATGCGCACATATAATGGTTTTAGAGATACACGATTTTACAAAACGTTACCCCAGCAGGAAACGCTATATCTCGAAAACCTGAAGACGCACAAATTATATTTTTGGCGCACAAATTTGCACAATCATAAGCTCTCTGCCCATGCACAATATTTCTCTCTCCGACCATTCGTTTAGAATTTTCCTGCTGGAGTAACGTTACCCCAGCAGGAATAGTTTTTTCCGTTTTTTTCCAAAACGACAAAGCGCACAATTTTTTTAATTGGTGCACATTTACAGTAGATTGAGCACTAATTATACGTTCCACTCATATCGCACTAGGAGACACTTTCCTGTTAGGGTAATGCACTCACTTAAAACAAAGGAGGAGGTTCTCAATTCGTCAGTATATTTTTTTTTGTTTAATGTATGTTTCCCGATTACTCGAAGACGGCTAGACCGATTTGTTTTTTTTAATGGGTACGTCCTAGGTGATTCCATAAAGCAAAATTAGCCTATAGTGTTTCCACTGCTGGGGCATAGGCCTCTTCTTCGAGGGGGTGGGCTGTAATCTACTATGCGGGTTGGTATTGTCACATAATTGGACCCTGTTAAGCAGAATAGATCCAACCAACATTTTGTTAGTTTTGAGTAAATGCGATTTGAAGTTTAGACGTGTAAACAAAAATATCAGGCCAAGTTATAATCATCTGGTAGTTTTTGTTAGGGCAATGTCGTCAGACCGCCAGGATCTTTTGTACAAATATAAAACTCTATGTGTGGATTCTCGTCATGTGCGTAACTCAATTTCATAAAAATTGTTGGTTGGATCTATTCTGCTTAACAGGGTCCAATTATTTTCGATTTTTTGGTTCTAGGACATGCCGGTTTCCTCACGATGTTTTCCTTCACCGTTTTGAGAGAGCAGAAAGCAGTGGTACCGGCCCCGACTTATTGGTAGGTCGTGGGTTCGAACCCAGTCGGGCGCATAACTCGTGTAAATAATTTAATCACCACTGCTTTCAAAACGGTCCCATATAATTTTTATTAACTTTGCTTGGACATTTTTTGAGTCAGCTTCAATATTACGTATTTTTCCCAACTTATGTGAATGATGTTATAATAACTTCCTGTCACTGTTATTTACATAGCAGGTAGTGGCATTCGAATTTGTGTGGGATAAGTAGTACCTACCGTACCACAACAATTAAGTGAAAAATATTTTATTTTACAAAAAATGTTTTTATATTTCATGTGTTACTATTACTTACTACAAATAAAAAAAAAAAAAAATTGAAAAACTTTAGACAAAAAAGAATGTTATGTTATAAACAAATTTAATACTTGCATCAAATATGTTTATTATAATAAGACAATACAGCTTGCCTTTATCTTGATTACAGTTGTATAACTTATTATTTTTTTAATATTTTAACAAGGTAGGTCAGTACTTACATCGAATTTGATTTAATTACAAAGATTGCTAACTACATGATTTCTAGGTCTGTATTGGTGATGGTGAGTTTAAATTTGATTTGTTGTGCTTTTGACGCGCACCGTGCCTTCGAAGTTGAAGGATAGGTAAAAGTATGAAGCCCCCAGAGAGCCTAATATAAAAAAATATATAAACTGACCGTGATAGAATTTAATGTAACATCTTGCATGCCATGTGTGTGTATACTCATGTTTTGGACAAATAAATGATCTTATCTGAATATTTTTTGTAATTAGAACACAAATTAATTTGTTTACAAAAGTAAATTTTCATGAAATACAATGTTTACTTATAACATTTTATTTTTACAGTTTATTTAATTACGACATTTTTAGGCATAAAAATGCATGCATGATGCATTATTTGCTAAGATAAAAGACACATTTCTATAAACAGGGTCAAATTAAACTAGTGCGAAACGCACAGCTGTGACTAAAGTTACATGCTCTGTGGCTGTGACGGGTATCGATATCTAAACTTAAACATCTTATACAAGGTGGCAAATTTTTCGTCGGTTATAACAAAAAAATCAGCTGTTCCATATATTTTGACCGTGTAGGTATTGCACTTTTCTATGAAACAGCAGATATTTTTTAAATAATCGGCGAAAAATTTCAACGCATGGGATTTCAGAATCATGAACTCAATCCATGGTAATAGTTTTCGCATCGGATGTATGCCAGCCTGTATGTACACAAAAAAAATTGATGGCTTTTTTTTGGGTCAAATACCGCTGTAGTTAGGTACGTGAAGAATGTAACGTGTTTTTTTTGTCGTGTTTTGATATCGATAATACCCATCAGTACCCTAATTGCGTAACTTATTTTCGTAAATGATTATGACCAATTTGTTTCATTTTGACAGTTCAAAAACATTCATTGAGTTATTTACGTTGTTGAGCAGATTTTTTTTCCAACTTATGAAGCAATGGATTAGCAATCTGTTTTAAATCGAAACAAATGGTGATTGATCGTGTATTACGGATTTTTTTAATGATATTTTAAGTAACTACACTACCTACTACGGTCGTTGTATCTTTTTTTTTGTTTTATCATTCTTGTTTTAGAAATCGATACCATCACGTCTGCGGAGTTTCGCTGATTAATTTGACCCTGTGTATCATTCGTAAATCTTCGACAGTCGTTACAGGTAGTCAGAAGTCCAAAAGTCAGACAACCAGTCTTACCAAGGGGTATCGTGTTACCCAGTTACTGGGTTGTGAAGGTCAGATAGGCAGTCACTCCATGTAAAATACTAGTATTTAGCTGCATTTGGTTAGACTGGAAGCCGACCCTAACATAGTTGGGAAAAGGCAGGGCAGATTGAGGTATCTGTGGCGCACTTTCCTGGGGCCCTATCACCAGAACAATCTTGTTTTTCAAGCTTATGTTACTCGTATTCGTACCATGACCTCAACAAAACAATATTGTATCAGTCTTGCTTCGTGCTGGAAAAGAACAAACGATTTGTGAGAATAAGATAATTCCCTGGAAAGAAACAACAAGCTCTATCAAGCCTTCGCTTTCACAAGAACGCAGTCCGAATCGCACCTGCCAGTCTTGTAGTAAAATCATAACTTCGGTTCATATTAAACATTTTACTTCGCATTCAAATCTCATTTGTATGAATATGAAATAAATGTCAAAATAAAGGGGATTGTGTATAAGTAATGCCCGTTTTCACCTTCATTAAGTGACACTTAAATGAATCCCTACATAAAAGTGCACTGTTGGATTTTTAACGCTAGGCTCAGCGCTGAGAGTTGAAAATCCAACAATGTACTTTTATTTAGGGATTCATTTAAGTGTCACTTAGTTGTCAGTGAAAATGGGCATAAGTAACGTAATTGGGTGCAGGTCAAATCGACACCCTTGGATCGTTGGGGTAATTGCGTCACCATAGATATACAAGCTGAAATTTTAATGGTTGTTTTTCCGCAGCAAAATGATTTTGTCTTGGTAGGTAGTACAATAGAATTATTAAAAAAATGGTGGATTTAGAATTGTGAAAAACAAAACTTGAAAGCAAACTAGAACCCATAGGAGTATTCCTCGATTTCAGAGTATTAGTCAGCGTGTATTATTCTAAATAATACATATATGTGCGAAACACACTTAAATTGACAATTGATCGCAATAGGTTTCATTTTGATAGTTCACCCACATTCATTGTTACGTTGTTGAGCAGACGAATTTTTCAAACCTATGAAGCAATGTTAGCAATATTCTTCAAAACTCTCGGATTGTGATTGGAAGTGTGTTTCGCAATTAGGGTGCTGGACGCGAGCGCTAAAATCATACCAAAATGCAATATTTTGACAGTCCGAAGCGAAGTTTCGACTTTATATCTTAACCTCAGAGCCAAACTCCGTCAGATCCTAGTGAACTGAAAGTAGCGGTAGCAACTACCGAAACTATTGCAAGGTAAATAATATTAATAATACTGCCCCGCAGCCCGCGTATAGTGAAAGACCAGATTTTCAGTCCGTTGTCAAGTAAAGTATAATAGAGTTAAAATACTACATACTACCTATACATCAATTAGTTTACCAGAGCAACAGTTACAAGGATAAAAGTTTTTGAACTCAATATTTTTCTTGTTAGTATCAATTAAAGAATTATTCTTAAGATTGGAAAGTAAAGTCATCATATTCTCCATATCCATTCGCTTTGACTCAATTTCAAAATAAAAAGATAATTCTTTATCTTCAGCAAATCGAGCGAGAAGTCCACCTAATTCTTCTAACTCACGTTTAAGCTTTCCACATTCTTGTTGGAAAACCTTTAACTGGGCACTTCTTTCCTCATCTCGCCGTTTCAGCAAACTTCGTTGCTGCTGGTACAATGCAACATATTCACAAATGGTATCAGTTTCGTTCTGAAGCTGTAAAATTATGTGTTCTAGCCTGTGCTTTTCATCAGATAAATCAGCAACTTCTCCCATTATTTTTAGGAAACGGTCCTGAAGTTTCATCATCGCATCAGCCCTCTGGAGATTATCGCTATGGCTAATTTTCTCACCTACTTCCTCCATTAAAGGTTTGTATTCGGTTTCCGAACGTTTGTCCAACTCGACTACAACGCCATAATCAATTTCCGTATTTGGATCTACTACTTCAGGAACTATTACATTTCCGTTTCTCTCCTGATTCATTAACTCTTCACACTGTTTTTCGATTGTACGATAATTTGACTGTAATCTCATCATCTCTTCATCCTTGGCTTTCAATTTAATTTGCATATCTTTTGCCTTTTCATCTATTTCAGATAGTTTAATTGTAAGTTCCCTATTAAGATACTTCTCAGCTGATATTTTTTCTGTTAATTCCAATTTATCTTTAGTCTGAAATATTTTATAATTGATTCAGTTACTTGTTCTTTAAAATTCATTGTTGGTATTAAGGATAAACAAGGAAATACATAAAAGGTGCGTATCAATTCTTCAATTCAATCTTAGGCCACGTCCTATCTAAAAGCGATATAGTCATTTTTTGTTTGTAAAACCGGAAAGCGCCTTCTGTCGGCGCAACCACGCGTTAATTTTCACCGAACAAAAAATTCGAACGATCCTGTATTAAAAAGGACGCGAGGTAACAGCCCGCTCGCGTGGCTGCACACGATCAGCACATCTACTCTCACAGCTATTCTTCCTGACAGGAAATAAAAATGTCAAATCTACTAATGCTATCAACTTGAAATTTTGAAGTTTTAAATAATTTTCTACATGCAAATATTTTTTAGGGTTCCGTACCCGAAGAGTGCGAAACGGAAGCCCTTTACTAGGCCTCCGCTGTCCGTCCGTCTGTCTGTATCTCATGCATGAACCGTAATAGGTAGACAGTTTAAATTTCACAGATTGTGTATTTCTATTGTCGCTTTATCAACAAATAATAAAATTAAATAAAGTTAAAAATTATAGGGGGTCGATACAATTTGATTTAATTTTGAAAAAAATAAGAAAATATCTTAACCTAGCATGTGGGGTGTCATTGTCTAGAACTAATTGAGTAGAGTACAAATCTTCAAAAATGAAGAAATGGGGGCCGTAAATGTTGTCAGTTTTAGACCAGTTTTGTACGAGTTCTATCACAACAAATGAACAAGTTGGGAAATTGAAATTTCTGTATTCATGTACCTTATACTGGATTCAATCAACAAATATTAAAAACGCCGATTGATAAGGTATTTATAAATGGGAAATTTTCTGAAACTGCATAAAATTACGTTGTAATTCACAGTATTATTATGAAATGCAAATTTATCTTTGCTTTTTTTTAATTAATTGTCCTTAATCAAGTACATAGTGTTCAATCTTGTACGATATGGTACGGAACCCTTCGTGTGCGAGTCCGACTCATTTTAATAATATTTTTATTGTCAAAGTCAAATCATTTATTTCAAATATCACTTTTGAACGTCAAAATTTACAAAAAAATAAAATTGATTCTAGTATGAATGCAACAATGGGTGAAAGGGCTGCATTTGCCTTTTACAAAATATTTTTGGCAAATGCAGCCCTTTCATATGATAAGATGAGAACTCATTGTTGCATTCAAAAAATTAAAAAATATTTGCTAAGGAAGTTGGTCGCCGCGCATTATTTAAAACTGTTTAAAGTTTCAAGTCTGTAGCATTAGTAGATACCTTTTTATTTTGTATGAATTATTGTGGAATATGATAAAAATTAATTCATAAATAATTAGTAGTGCCTAAAATAAGCAGCTGTGACAGACAGACAGACGAAGCCGCACCATAAGAGTTCCTTTTTTTACCATTTTGGTACGGAACTCTAATAAATGAATGGTTTGCCGTAGACGAATAAGGACCGGGGCCACCGCGCATAATTGATACGTACCCTAAGGAGTTGATAGTTCAATTCTATGTATGACTGTTGAACACAAGTTTTTAGTTACGTTTGACCGTACTTCAAATTCAGTTAAAGGTACAGTTCCGAAGACCACGCCAGACCTCAGATTGCACGAAGCAGCAATGCCGCCCAACCGCAATGACAATTGCAGCACTACTGGTTTCTATGTATATTTATATGAAAACGCTTCCGTGGATGGCGACAATGCCGCCTGCTGCAGCACGCGTAGCATGACCACCGTAGAAACGAGTTTTGTCGACGGAAGAATAGACAAAATGACAGATTGTGATTGTTTATGTCATTTTGTCTATTCTTCCGTCGTGCTGGGATCTCCCGTAGCCTTCGGAATTTTACCTTATAGAAAAATTATTGGAAAAACCAACAAAACTGTTAAATGAATTTAACTCTAAATATTGTAATGTAATATACCATTTTCACAAATGCGTCTTCCAATCCCTGAATATCTTGTTTTAATTTCTTGTTTTGTTCGGTAGCCCTTTGCGCAGCAACTTTATCACTTGTCATATCAGCATTTAATTTGGACAGACTGATATTGTCATGATTACATTCTGCTTCTTTTACTTCTGATAGTTCCTTAACTTTAGCAACACTTTCGGCATATTGATTTTGAAGTTCTTCATGCTTGCTCCGCAATTCGCCCAAATCATCCTACAAAAAACAATATTCTAGTAAAATATAAACAGGGTGAATTTTTTGAGTGCGTGTGGATGGTCAAATTCGAAACTAAATAAAAAATTGCGGAAATTACTCAACTCGGAAAAAAGTGTATCTCTTTAGCTGAAAACGTTTAGGGTTCCTGTACATGACGCCGGAGCCGCACCTGCGCGGTGACCATAAGATGAATTTTTTTCAGAATGAATGAGTGTAAAATCTATGCGGAGGCGGCGTTGCATGGGTGATATTCATTAGTATACACAAATAAGCAGTCCGGCGCCGCGGCGCCGGTATGGCTCCGGCGTCATCTACAGAAAGCCTTACTATACATCCCGCCCAACCTCCTAAAATTTACCGTTGCCCATAATTTCAGCCAAAAATTTCATCACCAGGGAGATGAACAAGTTGTGGATTTTTGAGTCGGGGCGACGACGGGGCAGTTAGACCCCCAGTTAGAGTAGGTACCTTTGTGACACCCGTCTGGTCGGAGGATCCTCCCTTTTCAATAGAGGATAAGTGAACTTTACACCCTGTTCCTCATGCCCTCTAAACCTTAAGCGCTACAGCTATCGTTCTAAGGAAACTGTCCTGAACTCTTTGAATAATTATTACTAACTGCATTCACACATTTTGGAGAAAATGGCACAGTCCGATAAAAAAAAGTAAATTCTCACGTTTTATTTTTATGATGCCAATCGACGCAGTTTTGTATGAGAATTTCTGGACCAAGAGAGAAAAGACAAATCACAAAAATCTTTTCCCGTACATTTCGTACTGGTCAATCATCCTATTCACTTACAACTTATGCTATTATTTATGAACTGAAAATCATCTTACTGACAAACTATTGTGAATTTCAAATTCTTCTCCATTCTTTTTCAGTCATTTTTTTTTTAAATTACCTCGTAGAAAAATCAAGAGGTGTTAGAATGCGTCTATGATGTATTCATACCGGTCTGTATCTTTTTCTTATTTATGTAAACTATGTAAAGTGTCATAGTGGCGTAGCGTGAGTTTCAGCTGCCCGGAGCGTAAGCAAATTTCAGCGCCCCCTTATTTAAGAATTAATAAAACTTAATTTAATTGTCAAACCGACACTCACGGACGAACTCACAATAGCAAGTCTATTTAAAGTACCTATAACATTTACAGTCATTTGGTTGGATCAGTTGAAACGGCAATCCACCAAATAATGTACCTACGTGAGCGTCGAATCACGAAACTTTGGTGTCACGCAAAACCGCGGATCCGCCTTACGGCGTAAAACCAATAGGCTGAAATTTGTCACTCACGATCTTAATCCAATAGCATCAGGCAAAAATAGTAAGCTATTGCAATGTAACTCTTATCTCATTGTAATAAGGTATTATTAGCACATTAACGGTAATTTTGACAGATCGGAGTAAGGCGTATAACGATATTTTCCCTATAAAATATACCTACTACCCTAACATAAACTTGATTTTATTAATTAATCCAAATTGAGCTTCACTTCATGTGGCGAAGCCATCATATTTTTAGGTAACATTAAAAGCCGGACAAGTGTGCGCAGTTGGGATGTATACGCAAAAAAGTTGTGTTACTGTCGAAAATAGTCATTTAAATTTTATAGATAATTAGTTGCCTAGCTTCTGTAATTGTTGCGTACATTTTTAATTTGTTGCACTAATAGTTTTTTCACAAAAACATTTCCTGCTAGGGTAACGTTACCGCAGCCAGACATTTTTGATGTGAAACATCTATAGCGGCGGGTCAGACCGACGACGATAGCATAATGTACTACGCAGTCGCTTTTTGTAACCACATAAACTTGGTCGAGTTACCTACCACGGTCTTGCACTTTCTAATGACTTTTATTTTATTATGTCGTTAATTATTGTATGTACACAAGGCTACACATCAAGCTATACATTTCCAGTATAGGCTGACCTTGCATTGTACGGAAATCCTATACAATGCGAGATACGCATAAACTGGAAAAGTATAGCTTGATGTGTAGCCGTGTGTACTACGCTGAAATTTTACAGAAATAAAACTAAACTAAGTAACTAATTGCTGATATAACATTCAGTTTATATATCCACATACAGGTTTATCGGTTGCCAAATAACTCCGCGCGCATTGTGACCGTGAACGTGGAGAACTGAATATCATCATAATTTGTTAATTACTTACAGGATACTGATGAAACTTGACATACATTCGAACGCAGTTACAAGCTACAAAATAACGTTTAAAGTAAGTCTTTAGAGCTCGTATTCAGAGTGTTAGGACCAGTTGAAGTGTTTTTTATTTAATTAAATAACCTTTAAACGGTGCATTTTTACTTATTTTATTGCACAGCTAAGTAAAACTAATTCATAAGAAGTCATGTACAAAAGATGATAAGAATCCGCACACAAACGTTACTCCAACAGGATCTCGAATAACTTCGCAGCCGAAGAAAGATCAAATACAAAATAAGGTGCAACATTTACCACGTCTAGACAACTAAACATCTAGCTAATATTTATATCAATATTCCCATTTAAAAAAACTGGTTGCGGTAACGTTACCCCAGCAGGACGTTTTTGTGAAATAACTAAAAACTATACGCGCAACAAATTTAAAAATGTGCGCAACAATTACAGAAGCTGGGCAAATAATTATCCTTACATATTTTAAAACAAAGTCCCTCGCCGCGTCTATCTGTTTGTCTGAACGCGATAAACTCAAAAACTGCCGAAAGGATTTTAAAACGGTTTACACCAATGGACGGAGTGATTCATGCGGAAGGTTTTAGTGTATAATTTATTAAGGTTTTGTGTAAATTGGCTGAAATTTGACGATTATTGTTGAAGATGACGGAAAAAATCATGCCAACTGGGAGCTTTATTGGCGTGAGCCGCGGAAATCGTCAAAGTTACATAAAATGTATGTTATACAGTATTGTTCATCTTAAAAAGTTTAACAAAAAAGTCCGCGATGGCATATGTCTATCTTCTAAGGATGACCCACAATAACCATTATTGTCTTTCAGAATTTGATGAAAACTTTATTGTTATTTCCGAAGCTTTTTTGCCGGTATGGTATTTAATCCTTATCCAATAATATGTTATTTAAATTGGGCATTTAATTTAGATTAAAATAAGCCTAGACATCTTATCATTTAAAAGAATAGTTTAAAAGATATCACAGTTTCAAAATGGACTTTTTTTAAATTGTAATTTTAGGGATAATCAAAAACTTCTTAGTGGTTTTTTTAAATGTTTTAAGTTATTTAGCGCTATTTGGCTTATACTATTAGATGCGAAATTGTTAAAGCTATTGAATGGTATGAAAAAAAATTAAAAGGGCGTATCTCAGAGATAGCACCTTTCGGCTTAGCAGAGCAGTGTTATGACACGCCAGTTGGGGATTCCGAATCACGAGCGGGGTGCCCGAATTCTCGAGTTGGCTTCTTATCTATGTATCAGGTTTTTTTTAATAATCTTTTTGTTTTTGTATACATACGCCACTAAAATCGGGCATCATAATATTAAAACATGAGAATTGTCGTTTTTCTAAATTACTACATTATAACAAAAAAAAAAATATGTGAATGCAGTTAGAAACTAATTACTTAAAGAGTTGAGGACACAGACTCCTAAAAACGTTTTCATGTAGCTACAGCAGAAAGTAGGTACCTGCCCTTGCTGAGGCAACAAGGCCACCCTGTATATGGACTGTTTCAACATAGCGAACCCCCAAACCAACATGTCCATTGTTGAATCTCTAAAGCCGTGTCTACTGCGCGTGTTTTTTCGAAACATTACACATAGACATTTGTTTTCACAAGCTGTCTCCTGTTTTTTTTTTTTTTTGTATGTATAAATACAAAAAACTATCAGGATAAATTTTTATCCAGTACGCAAACTTTAACACGTGACTTTACTCATCATTATGAAAGAAACTTTTACTATGGGGACCAAACCTGAAATCGCGAACAAAATATCAGCTGTTCCCTATATTTATGTTCGCATATCTCGTCAAAATGTAGGGAATAGCTGATTTTTTTTTCGCGATTTCAGGTTTGGTCCCATAGTAGTCGTTTTGTTTGCAAAAATCTGCTGTTCCATACATTTTAAACAGCAGATTTTTTTTTAAATAACCGACGATTTCAACAGAGGGGGTTTGAGAATCATGTACTGAATTCATGGTAACAGTTTTCGCGTCGATGTCCCCTGCCACCCTGTATAACGTCAATACCTGTGTTGACTGACAGTGACTGATGTACGCGGTGCGCGCGGCGGTTGAATATAAAGCCAATCCTTCCCCTCTTCAGCCGCATGGGGAATGTTTTCCATGCAGCTCGGAAAACAAAAACATCGTGTTTGCATACACAAATGTGTATGGCCACGCCTCTTTGTTTCGATGTTTTTGTGTAATGTTTCGAAAAAACACGCGCGTGAGATACGGTTTAAGCCGACGTACGCACGGACGTAATAAAATCGCGACGATTGTTTTTCGTGCACTTCTTTTTCAACGCTCTGCTTAGCGATGAGAGTTGAAAATCCAACAGTGTGTTTTTCAATGTGCTGGGATGAAAGTACGTCCCAGCGCGTGGGATTCTCAACGCTCGGCTTAACACCAAAAGTTGAAAATCTAATGCGCGATAAAATCCAACCGCGATTTTATTACGTCCGTGCGTACGTCGGCTAACTCTTTATGTTTGATAATACTTAAAGGTTTTGTAGTACTGTAAATCTGTATTACAAAAATTACCAAACTTATACCATTACAATCAATGATACTTATTATAAGTAAAAAGTGGTAAGTAGATAGGTTATACGCGCTCTACAAGTTTTTTTTTTTTTTTTTTTTATAATATCATTCCCTCTATCTGCAATCAGCCCTCTAGCTATAATCAGATTGTGTGTCTTTCCTGGCAGTTTGAGATTGTTCACATCCTGCGATGCGTCATCTCGTTATTAGATATTGTTAAGTGTTGATTAGATTGACGCTATTCGCTCTCTTTTAAGTCTGTAAGTAGAGTCTGAGGACTTGAGAAGTATAAGATAAGATAAGATCATTTATTTGTCCAAAACATAAGTATACACACATGGCATGCAAGATGTTACATAAGATTATAGCACAGTCATGTTTTGCCTTAACGGCGTACAAATATAAACACGTTGGTTATTTTTATTAATTAAACATCAAATAGTTATAAATTTGTCCATTATTCAAAGCAATTAACATTTATTAAATTAAAACTTAATCAATCAAATTATAATAAATACTGCAGAATAGTGTCATCAACTCGTCATAGAAATTATAATAAAACAAAATTAGCAAGTCAAAAGTCAAAGTAATTAGGAATAAAAATCTACATATTATGTCACACAAGTCAGATTAATAAAATAACATTAGTAATGAACAAAACAAACATAAAAAAAATAAAAAAAAAATAACACTATATCAATACAGCGAGTTCATTTTTGTGTCGTTGGAGTCTTTCCTTATAATTATTGCAGGACCTTTCTATAACCTCCTTGATAGTTGGGATTTGTAGGTACTCATGAACTTCAATGTTCTTGATAATTACGACATCGTAGTTCGTGTCTTCTAATAATGTGACATTGTGCCGTTTTTGAAGATTGTATGTTGGTTAGGTAACCTAACTACCACTTTTTACTTATAAATCTTATAATATCATTGATTACAATAATTTTAAATGGGTAGTAATAAACGCCCCAGAAAAAAATTAAAATATGTGCATACTCAAAATATGAAATTTACTGCTATAAATACTAATTTTCCGACAAATTATATGCGAATACAAATAAAGAAACGACCGAATAAAATACTGAAACAACCGAATAAAATACTGAAACGACCGAATAAAATACTGAAACGACCGAATAAAATACTGAAAATTCCAAAAAATCTATACAGAATTTGCCGACGTAATATTTTTCAAACATGCAAACAAGCATACACTATGCATGCAGCATGCAAGCGAGCATGCAATATGCAGCAGGCATGGTTTCTGTCGCGGCTCCGGCGCTGCGAGGCTCCGGCGGTCCCACACGAGCTTATCGTCGCAGATGGTTTTAACGCTCACCACCGCAGCTTCGGCTCTGGCCGGCTGAGGCCGGCTTGGCCGGCTGAGGCCGGCTTAGCCGGCCAGCCTCAGCCGCGAGTGGCAAGAAAAACCACTTGCTCCTTAGCTCGCGGGCTGCCTCACCCCTCCGCGCCTACGCGGGCTTAAATTACACTCTAGGGGTAAGGCAGACAAGACTACATGGAGTCGGTCGTGCAGAAATTCATTTTTGTTACTAACTTTTGTAGTACAACATATTGACTTTTCGGAAACTTAGTATTTTTTTCGGAAGTTTAGTATTTTTTTGGAAATTTAATATGTATTACAGTCAACCACAGATTTTCGGATGTTAATATTTTTTTTCGGAAGCTTTATTAATATCCATTTTAAATTCATGGATTTTTTTTTCTTCTAGTATAAATATATTACAAATTAAAAACCATTTCATATTTACCCGAGCTTTTCTTAAATCATCTTGCATGTCTTTCACAATGCTTGTGTTACGATCCACTTCAAATCTTTTTTTATCTTGGTTATAATTCTGTAATCTGATTTCCATGTCACTTATTTGCTCAATTAAACTGTTCTCTCTATTTGATAGATTTTCAACTTCCCGAGTAAGTTCTTCATTTTTCTTAATTACTGATCTTAATTGTTCATTCAATTCAGCAACATAGTGTTCATAATGTAGGTTTATCTGATCTCTTTCTTTTTGTAACGAATTTAATTGCTGCTCTAGATTAGAATTTTTTTGTAAAATGGCTTCTGTTTTTTCACTGTTAATGGCTGTAGCAGTTGGTGGACTAGCAGGTGAGCCATTTGTTAATTGTTGCAGCTGCAAGAGTATAAGATCATATTGGTTTTGGAGATTAAATATTTGATTGTGAAGGGAATCACTTTCTGCCTCTTTAGCATTTAAAACACTTTTTGTAAATTCGAGTTGTTCAGCCAAATTACCATTTTCTTCTGATAATGATGAATTTACTGAATTAAGTTCATTGAGTTTTGAATCTTTTACCATAATTTCTTGAATAGCATTCAAGTATTTGTCGTTTATATTTTTAATTTCAATTTCTAATTCATTGAGTTTTTGGTTGCCTTTTGTATAATCACTGACTACTAAGGCATGTTTCTGTTCTAGTTGGTTCAATTTTGTCTGTAAATGATGTACTTGCAATTCCAGATTTCTTTTATTTGAAATCAAGATTTCTGTTATGTTCACATCTGCTTCTGGAATTGAATTATCTTCTGTAATATCTATATTTTTTAATTGGTTTGTATTGCTTACAGGTGATGTAACATTGCTTGTTTTACTTGTTTCAAAAACATCACTGTGTTGAGTGTCCAGGGTATCTTTTATGCTTTCAGTGACAAAACCATCATTACATTTCAATTCTGAATGCATAGGATTATTACTATCATTGATTATAAAACCTTCTGATTTATAAAAAACATCATCTTTTTGTCCAGAAAATTGTTTCTTTTCCTGATGGTCTTTCAGCTGAAACATAGCAATCATAATATAAGATAAAACAGTAGCTTCCAATAGGTTTGGACACTTGCATTTTAAACAGGGTAAATTTTTGAGATGGGGCAGTAGGGACAGGTACATTTACCATAGTTGCTACAAGAAAACAGACTGTCCTTAACTTTTAAAGTCAATAATACATATTTCCAATTTTGAACTAATATGTGTTACAATTTTATTTGATTTGTAAACAA
Organism: Agrochola lychnidis; assembly: GCA_963680765.1. Taxonomy (NCBI): domain Eukaryota; kingdom Metazoa; phylum Arthropoda; class Insecta; order Lepidoptera; family Noctuidae; genus Agrochola; species Agrochola lychnidis. Next base: position 14,044,167 of record OY796858.1, read on the forward strand.
AATTTGTTGCTTTCGAAAAAACTTTTTCCATTCAAAAGATTATTGCGTTTATTGACATTTGTAGCGGACAGTCTTTTTTACATTTCGCAAACAAGTCTGAAAGTTCAAAATTATTTGAGGTCATCTTTTTATCAGAACATCGGAAATCACAAACAACAAACTATTTTGTTCTCAAAGCAAATAATATTATAACATGTATTCGTTCGGAGTTATTTTTTTTTTGTTTGTTTTCGGCTAGTCTGTCCATCATAAAAAGTTGGAATTTTTTTCTTTTTAAAGTATAGAAAAAGTTCTTTGAGATTTTTGACTTTTCAAGCTAATTATTATCTGATGTTAAAGGTTTTCATGTGAATTAGTACTCAACCTTCAAAAAAATAGTTCAAATATGTGTAAGTTTTAACTGTCTTTATGGAAATGAGATACTTAGCTGCACATTCCTACTACTTTTTATCAAATATTTTCCTATTATACAAATTTATTATGGATTAAACGCCAATATTGAAATCCGCTCCTAAGACGACCCACTGACCCAATATTGACCAAAATTAATAAAATCCCTGTTGGCAAACATGATAGAAACACCGAGCCGAATGCGCATGGATGGACCTATTGGTAGTGGTACTAAACAATGCTGATATGACGTGTCACTTGAGAGAAGATAATGTAATGATAAAGAAATAAACTAATAAAGAACACACAAGACTAGACGAAATAACAATTTATTCGTTGTTGATAATATCAAGTTTATTCTAGAAAATTTACAATAAATCTATTAAAATACCTTTTTTCGTGCTAGTGCTAACTTCGCTGCTCGGTCTTCCATTGTAGTGATAGTTGAACACTTCTAACTGATATCCAACAGGAGAAACATTACAAACAATGGTAAAATCGCTCTGAAACTTAATACAGTTACCGTATTACTTTAGAATAATGAGTTAATGACAGTGCGTGTCAGAATTTCAGTTTCTTCACCACCACTGCCAATCGCCACATCACAAGCCGAGACCCGAGACAGACTAAGGCCGCATTCCGTGTTAAGTTAAAAGTGATAATATCGCGAATCCGACCAAAGTCCAAAGTCACAATTATTACTCTTAACCACTATATTTTGTGACTATTAAATTTGGTCGGATACGCGTTATAATCACTTTTAGCGTAACTCGGAACGGGACATTTCCAGTGTTACCTGTTTTTGACAGTTTTTAAATAGCGATGTACAGACGCCAGCACATCAAGCTACCCGAAACTGTCAAATTTTCCCAATCAACTTTGAACCTTAAGCTTCGGCGATAAAGTTGAAAATCTATTAAATAAATTTGACAGATTGCAGTAGCTTGATGTGCTGGCGTCTGTACCACAATCGGAATTTTTCCGTAACATCGGTCTTTTGTAGTAGTACGTAACATACGGTCTTTTGTAGTAGTAGTGGTAGGTACGGTATGCTAATCGATCTTCAAGAAAAAGTTTGACTAAATACTGGGCTACATTGGCAGGTGCTGGACAAAGACAGTTTAGGTTAAGATTACACCACAATGGTGCCAATTCTCTTGTACAGACGCCAGCACATCAAGCTACTACTAAAAAAAATTCAGTACTGTTTTTGCATCTGAAGTCGAGGTGTTGGTGTGAATTTAAGTTCTAACCAATTTTATTCCACACGTTTTTAGTCGCGATTAAAAATAGTCAGATTTAGTTAGAAAATCTAAATTTTAGGTGAAAAACGTCAAATTCAGAATAGCGAAATTGCCATTTTCACTCATCGATCACTAATAAAGAACTAGATACACAATCAGCGCCAAAAAATGTCCTGACCGAATGAGCACCCAATTGAACATTTGGGTGCTCTTTTCATTTAGTAGCATTCGGACGCTCCGACTGTAAACAACTCGTAAAAAATTGTAAAAATCACACATCTAGGACGCTAAAAAAGGATGGAGTTTCATATTTTCGATAATTAATATTATTATATAATGGGGTTAAAAACTGAAAGCTCATAGCAGATGGCAGCACAGTTGTGCGTCTTTAGTCCGCCATTGTTGTTTATGTTTTCACTGTTGTGTCGATATCGTTTATACGAAAACTAGACAAAAATGTATGCGATTTGGAGTGTAGTACAATTAAAAGCGGAGTTAAGGAAAAGAGATGCGTCTACCACGGATAAAAAAGCAGCTTTAGTGGAAAATTAAATAAATAATGACCATTTTATATTTGATAGATTGTTTTGTTTACATTATTTAAAAGTCCTTTTTTTGTTGAAGACTGGAGGCATACGACAGAAATAACTTGATCCGAGTTGAAGAAGAGCTTGGGGATGATAACCCTAACATTCCTGCCCTGGAAAAGTTCAGGGATGTCAATTCTAGCACTGATCTTCCAGCGCTATCTAAAACCCACATTCAAGTTTGCTGAAGGTAAGTTTTCATACAGTGATCAACTGATGATGCATTCATCTTCCTTTGTGAGTTCAACTATAAAAAAGCGTGTAATATACTTAAATTAATGTTAATATTATTCCAGGTTTCAAATACCTCCTAAAGGGAAAATCCTCGATGAAAATAGGAGCTTAGTCAAGCTAATGATCGTAACTATGCGTATTTTCATGCACAATGCAAGGCACAAATGAAAAGATTAATGTATAATGTTATACTCAAGATGAATAAAACTGGTATGGTATGTGAAAGTCATTGTGAATGTGCAGCTGGAAGTGGCTTGGAAGCACACTGTAAACATATCTTCAAAGTCCTCCACGGTATAGAGGATATAGTATGTACAAAGATTATAATTACCTATGCATAAAATATGCACAGAAAAATTAATGATGTTCAAATAACCAAAAACAACATCATTTTATACTGAGTATCTCCAACCAGCAATTTACGATGAATACTTGTATAAATACTATGATACTGTAATAAAACCAAATTAATATTATATACAATGTTTTATTTATCCCCTTATACACAATGCATATTACATAATACATTCTCTAAAGTTACAGCACATAAGACAAACAAAAAATATCTTTGATGCGAGGGGCACAAAACTGTAATTTTTTTGTCAAACCTAACAAACATTCAACATGAACGCGTTGACTTATTTATTTATTAATTAATAGGTTAGCCTACAATTGTTTACACATTACATTTCTTTTAAAACTACACAATATACATTTATAAGTGCAACAATTACTTAAAAGCTAACACCACATGCACTGTATATTAGAATTTTACATTTTTATGACTGCAATTAATTTCTAATAACGGCTGATTTAGAATTATGTAAAAACAAAGCAATAATGAAATAAACTAGGATCAAATATTTGGTTTACATTAAATAAAAAATTAAATTACATTGAAATAAATAACATTTTCAATAGTAATATTCTTCACATGACTTCCATAATACTTTATTTTGTACACTTAATGTCGAACACACAAAATAGAACTTTTGATAGGTTTCAAAACCTGTGTAGAAAGCAATGATACTGTCATTGTTTTTATAGTTCTTTATAGATCCATAAATGTACACAAAATTCACTTGAGTATGTCTTGATGATACAGTATGTTGGTCCCGCTCTGGCCCATCATCTGGCTCCAATGGTGTGCTAGGAAAAATTTATATTTCGTTAAACATTGTAAGTTCCTCGTCTTTATATTGCTCTTCATAACTATCACAGGTTTGAACATGGCTAGGTCCAGCAATTTGATTACTGTATGTATCAAAACATTGTTTTTTCTCATTTCTCTGTAAGTCTATTTGCTCTGTCTTCAGCTAAGGGGTTGACTGGTTTGACTTTAGTAAAAGAAAAAATAGAGGGTACAGCAGTCTTCCTGAGCCTTTTGTAAATATTTTCATCACCTAGAACAGACAAAAAGGATCTATGATCTACTTATCTATGTGCGAAACATAAAATACAAATATGATGAGTGGAAGATATATTTATCTATTTAGCCCGTAATGTCCCACAGCTAGGCAAAGGCCTCCCATTCCCTTTTCCACACACGTTTGTCCACTGCCACTGCGGGCCAGTCCTTTCGGTAGGATTCAGTGCAGGATATGTGTATTAGGCAGTAGGTAGTTTGGTATGAAGGTATTATATACAATGCAATAAAGCGAATGCTGCATAGATGCTTGCTACTTAGACATACGAGTTTTTACTTTGGTCGATTAAAAGATAATCTTAACAAAACAACCTTAGTATAATGTATATAAATAAATATCCACAAATGCCTATAATGAAAACACACTTAAGTTCTCTGTATTATGAAAAAGAGCATCACCTGTATACGCATTTGTCTGATAGAAGTCTTCAGGTTTAAAATGTGTGTTCACATAACCTCGACGAATTATTTGGTTTCCAATTTTTTCTTCGGAGAGCTCTCTCCCACATTTTTCTTCTTTTAAGATCTTTGGGGAATACATGGGTCCCCGGATTTTTGCAGTCAACAGCTGCGCAAAGGGGCATATTAATTAATTAGGCGTAAAAGAAGTTGATTGTTTACAAAAAATGTATGGATATTGACAGCTAGCTGTCAAATTTACGGACGGACAAGTCGGACAATGATAGCGACATCTGAAGTGAGCAAATGGCAGTTTTTATCCCCATTGTTATCACTGTACCGCAAATGCTGATATTTTGCCAAGAAATCATCGTAAAAACTTTTTTTAAATTAAGTCTTATTAAATAGCAGGAGTTATAAAGCATCTCAATTGTAAAGACTCTTACTAAACCTATTAATCATACTATCGCATGCTCACTATAGTTCAGGTTATGTACGTTGACTTTGTTCCATTTGTGGAGACGCTATTGTTTTTTTAATTTTTTGAAGTGAAAAATTCTTTAGGCGCGTTGGACATTTTTGAGATGCGAAAAAACAATTGAACTCGCGACGCGATTAAAAGTATTTCCTGCACAGTAAAATTGTTCAAGTTTTCACTTCTATCGGTACTCCCAGAGTGCCAGTGTTTTTTTTTTAGTTTAATGAGCCTTCTTTGCTGTTTCTATATTTATTATAGTGAGATTTTATACATTTAATTTTGACTAAGTACATGTAATAAAATTAAAGATGTGAGATAAACTCACATACTCACTCACATTTTTTTAGCTTTCCTCGAGATCCAGTGAGGTATGTATAAAAAATGAATAATAATTATAGCACGTCAAAGATGTTGTGTGTGAGACGATGTCCCTGCCGCCCTGTATACACCATGGAATAGAATAAAATATGCTTTCACAATTTTGAAGTGAAAACTTCTTTAGCATCGTTGTGATTTGAAAGTCTATGAAATGAAAAAGCGACAGTAAAAAGAGACAGACACAAACTCATAAGATTTAACGTGGGAGAAAATGAGATAGGAAGCATTATACAGTGTTTCTTATGTTCGTGGTTCTCGGAAGCTGAAGAGTTTGTTTGTTTGCTTAAACGCGCAAATCTCAGGAACTACTGGTCCGATTTGAAAAATTCTTTCAGTGTTAGATAGCCCATTTATTGAGGAAGGCTATAAGCTATATATCATCACGCTAAGACCAATAAGAGCGGAGCACCAATGAAGAATGTTTCAAAATCCGGGTGTTTTATTTTTCCTTTTGAGAGCTTCCGCTGCGTGCGCTGCGTAAACGGTTAAAGTTTCGCAAAAATCATGTACGACAGAATTGTTCCTCTTTAAAAGTTCAAAAAAAACTCCGCGACAGCATATGTCTATCTTTTAAGGTTGGCTCACTATAACCTTTTTTATGGTAACCAAAGTTCTAAAATAATGCATTATTTGCGAAGGTGTTTTTATAAACACGATATTAATCCTTATCCAAATAAATACATTACTCATCAGAAGTATTTAATTTAAAACAAATTTGCCCTTGACATCATTCGATTTCAATGAATATCTTAGGAGATATCGCAGTTTTAAAATAACATCGCAGTAAAATAATGATCAAGTCATCATAAATGCGCGCGCAGTAGATGTGTATCGAAAATGTAAGCTCTGAGTCTGAATAAATCTATGTAATATACACGAATAAAATATAAATTAATTATCAAACTTTGTATTACTATGATCATTACTAAAACCTACAATTATCCTCTTCCCGAAAATTTGATTATCTCAAAGCCAAAATTTTTGAAGGTTTCACTTCTACCACGTGTGAATTGCACACATGTTTTTTTTATACACTAAACTTAACGAAATTAAAAAAAAGATCATTTATAATTACAGTATAAACAAAAAATATTGGACAGTTCGACTCCACTCATGATAAGCTGTAGGTTGAGTACTTGAGCTGGGGGACGCCCAGTCCAGCACAAAAGAAAAACGTAACGTAACAAATAAACTTAACAAAATAACACTTGAAATCGCAAACGTAATAGGCCCAACAGACATCAACGTTAGTTTGATTGAGAGTGACCGTATAATTAGCAGCAGTGACACTGTCCAATGAGGTTGGTCTTATGGGGCTTCTTAATAGACATGCCCAAAAGAGAACTAACCGATTTCACTTTGAAGATCGGGTCATGGCCTTCGGTGGGGTCGCAAACGACAAGGACCATGTCGTAGACCATTCCCTAATTCATCCTATGCCGATGGACAGAGCCGGCTTTACCTAGCGTGCAGGGTGTGCAGCGCACACGGGCTAGGGGTGTCCACTTTGAAAAAACATCGATGTTTTTTTCGATTCGATAAATCAGAACTGTACATCGATGTCTTTCGATGTATCGAGTGAAAACATCGATGTTTTGTACGCATCGAGTACTTTTTTAGGGTTTCGTACCCAAACCCAAAGGGTAAAAACGGAACCCTATTACTAAGACTTCGCTGTCCGTTTGTCACCAGGCTGTATCTCATGAACCGTGATATTTAGGCATTTGAAATTTTCATAAAAGAAACATAGAAGCTCACTGGCCGACACGACATAAACAGTTTTTTTTTAAATTGTCAGTCAGTGACTCGTGCGCATAAATTCAAAAAATTCAAAATTCATTTATTCAAACTAGGCTGAGAATCAGCACTTTTCGAACGTCAAAATTACATAAGACAGTCCCCCAAAACGCCCACCCTTCACCACTTCCTAACTATGCTGGCATAGTGCTGCCAGCATAGTTTTTTACTACACTTTGGCCGCAACGGCATTATATTGTCAGTCCACTATTAATTTAATAATAAACTTTTATTTTTTAAATAAACAAATAGGAAAAAATATTTTAGCTAAAACTTTAATGACCCTAAAAGTAGCAGACATCCGACAAAAAATTAGTTTAGCTAGGGATATCTAGGGCAATAATAAAGTTACCATTATTTGAAAGTTGCCACTTGTTCATTGGCTCGAGATCTTTAAGTGGTGGATTAAAAAAAAAACACCACTTTCAAATAATGTCAGTGGTCAAATTCCTAAAATTTTTGTGGTCAAACTTGAGTTTTTATGAAATAAATTGGTTATAATCGATTCGATGTTTCTCTACTTAAAACTGAAAAAACATCGATACATCGAGTATATCGAAATCATTTCAAAAGATCGGATCGATTCGATGTATCGCATTGTAAACATCGATGTTTTCGATGCATCGATGTATATCGAATATCCCTAACACGGGCGCAGGGTCTGAGGGGGCGTCGAGCTCCGCTCGCGACTGCTTTTTAATCAAATCCCAAACAAGACCAAAACATGTTCAGTAAAAAGGCAGTTTGTAGTTGGGGGCCCCCAACGCTAAATGTGAACTTAATATGCTAAAATGTCGAGCTCGCTACGCTCGCTCTTGCAACCTCAACATTCTCTTTTTTCTTAGAATTCTCTGTGTAAATCGACAATGTAATTCCTATTTACGTATGAATGATCAAAAGAAAAACTGACCTGTCTGGGGCGAGGTGTTAAAGGAGAATGGTGGTCATCAAGTATGGAAAAAAAACCCAGAGCGAACAGATAAAGAATGTAGCTCAGAATTTTAGTGATATTTAGTGATATCATTCTGTAAATATTTCACTATTAGATTCGATGGCTAAATGTGTGATACTGTGTTATTAATTTGTTATTCATCAGGGGTGATTTTTTTTCTTTAAGATTTCTTCGCTGTGGGTATATGTGACGATATACATACATATACTGACGCCCATAATCCCATAGGAGTAGGCAGAGACTGCAGATTGTAAATCAACCATCTATAGTCCACTTTTCGCTGTTTTTTTGCGAGATTCGAAGGCGTTGGTGCTATTCGTAACCGAAAGTACACGGCTTAAATAAATAAATACATATACACACGATGTAAATACATTATTCAATAGTGTTATTACACTTCCATGGCCATTAGGTCAAGATTAAAGTAACAATACTGGAAGAAAACGTACTTATTGCATGAAAAAAACACAAACATACTTACTAAATACACTTACATACTAAGTATTTAAAAAATAAAAATAATAACAACGTTGATTTAATTATTTACTTCATATGAAGACTGTTGACTTTTAAACATAGATAGGTACAACATAATTCTTACGGACCGCCTCGTAGGTCCGTTGGACGTTTGAACAATGCGCAGAGATTAACTGGCCACCGCTATCGATTCCAAAAGTTTAAGAAGCTTTGTGTGAAACAAATAATCTTCTATCCCTCTCACATAAGTATGAGCGAGATAGATAATATTCGCTTATCCCAGCGTAACTGAAACAAAAGATAAAGGTAAGTACAACCAACACACCAATCCAGCACGCGTAGCATGACCACCGTAGAAACGAGTTTTGTCGACGGAAGAGTAGACAAAATGACAGATAAACAATCACAATCTGTCATTTTGTCTATTCTTCCGTCGACAAAACTCGTTTCTACGGTGGTCATGCTATGCGTGGTACGACTACTTTACTAGAATATTACTGCTCCTGCATCCACGGAAAGAGGACTTTGGGAAATTGCTCCCATGTATTAAGAATGCGGCGACGCATGAATTGTCCATACAAACGTAATACATAAATCATTTGCAATTTGAGCATATTTCCACCATATTATGTTGATATTCGGATTGAGACAGTATTTATCTAGGCTCCTACGTCTTTTTATTTTCAAAAACTTACCTTTAAATGAAGTGTAAGCGAATTGCATTTCGTACATTTTTACAGCGAAAATTACATGTTTTCATATTGTTTTTTCTGTATTATAAACAGCAATATTTGTAATATTGTTTCCGTAGAAGCATAGTTTATGTTATCAAGTTACAAATTTTCGAAAAAAAAATGGAAATACATTAAGTTTTCATACATCATTTTTTGTATCACGGAACACATCCAAATTTATTATAATTTTTGATAGCTAGTGTTATGAGTAGGTCACGTCACTATTGTAATAGAACATCACTAGCGAAGAAGGCGCGCGGCCTAGATGGCGTCGCAACCAGGATTAACGTTATAAATGTAAGACTATAATAAAAACCAAGTTTAATTGAAGTCATTATCATTTCTATAATACACCGACCCAAACATGGTGTCAGAATTGAGTTCGTAATCTGTGCCGTAGAGTCATTGTTAAATTCTGGTGTGAAAAGTCTGCGCCATGTCGGATGAAAACCAAAAGCCCAAGAAACTTGCTGGAATGTCCAGTCCGCAGCCCATAGTGATGAGTGGTAACTTGGCTCAACAGTGGAAAAAATGGGTGCAGTCATTCAAATTTTATTTACGTGCGTCTGGCTTAGATGAAGAGAGTGATTGCAGAAAAGTAGCTCTATTTCTACATGTCATTGGTGAAAAGGGCGTGGATGTATTTAATACATTTGGAAAAAACGAGGATAACATTACATACGACGAGCTTATAAAGCTATTTCAAAATCACTTTGCCCCAAAAGCTAACCTCACATACGAATGTCATAATTTTTTCACATACAAGCAAGATGAAAATGAAACCTTAGACGATTTTGCTTGCACATTAAAATTAAGGTCACAAAATTGTGAACTAGGACAGCTGCAAGAACGCCTAGTCAAAATAATGTTCATATGTAACATGCATCAAAAATACAACTACATCAGAGAAAAATTATTGCTTGAAGATAAGCTGGATCTTGATAAGGCCTTAGAGATGGCAAAGGCCATGCTTGCTTCCAGACATCAAACAGATGAATTGACAGCAGAACAAAGTACAGTCTTGTACAATACGAGTCAGTCACGCTCAAGATCAAAGTCTAACTCAAGGAACGTCAGTCAATATAGTCAGCAGTCAAGACAGGAAGTTTGTACAAGGTGTGGTCAGGTGCATCGTTATAAGTGTCCAGCATTAGGCGTAAAGTGCAAAAAATGTGAAAAAGTCGGTCATTTCGCAGTCTGTTGTCGGTCATCTCAATCAAAGTCAATAAGATATGTACAGTCCGATAATAATATGCAACAGGTACAGTCAGAACAAGATGAATTGTTTATAGGTCATATTCAGTCATCCAAGTCGTTGTCAGGTGAATGGACGATTAATTTATATATAAATAATTCACAAATAAATTGTATTATTGATACAGGCAGTGATGTCAATATTATGTCAAAAAGTGTTTATGAGTCGCTCAATACTAAAAATGTACCATCTAAAACTGATGTAAAAATTAAGTCATACACTGGTAATAGTCTAGAGGTACTAGGTCAACAAAGCTTAGAGTGTAAATTTCAATTTAATGACCTATATATGACAAAACCAATAAATTTTATAATTGCGAATGTGAATTCTCCAACTGTATCAGGTAAACTTACTTGCTCAGAAATTGGACTAATTAAAAGAGTTTTCTGTGTAGACACTACAAGTATGCAAACGTCAGAAAGTGATATTAGTCAATTGTTTTCGGAAATAAGTCAAAATGAGTCAAATTCAAGTCAAGCAAAATGTCCTAAAGTCACAAAAAGTCAAGCACAGTCATTTCCATTACAGTCAAGTCAGTCACAAAATATAAATTTAAATAAACTTGTTGAATGTAATAATTCTGTTTTTACCGGTCTTGGTTGTCTTCCTGGTGAGTGTCACATAAATACAAATCCTGAGGTCCAGCCAAAAGTTGATGCTCCGAGGAAGGTACCATTTGCATTACATCATAGACTTCAACAAGAACTTGAGAAGATGGAAAAAATGGATGTCATTACCAAGGTCACAGAGCCTACTGAATGGGTGAGCTCTTTAATCTTAATAGAAAAGAAAAATGGTCAATTAAGGGTATGTCTAGACCCCCGTAATTTAAATCAGGCAATTAAGAGAACTCATTATCCTATTCCATCAGTAGACGTGGTCCGCGCCAAGGTGGCTGGTGCAAGATTTTACTCCACCTTGGATGCAAGTAGTGGATTTTGGATGTGTAGACTGAGTGAGAAGAGTTCTTACCTCACAACTTTTAATACACCTTTTGGCCGATACCGCTTTAAACGTCTTCCATATGGAGTCAGCTGTGCTCCTGAGTATTTTCACAGAATTATGACTGAAATGTTTGGTGACATACCAGGAGTGGCAGTATACAGCGATGATATTTTAGTAAGCGGTCAAACACTACAAGAACATAATGAGCGTCTTAATATAGTATTTAAAAGAGCAAAGGAATATAATGTCAAGTTCAATAAAGTTCATTCACCAAGGAGAGTATTAAATATCTGGGTCATATTTTTTCAGCAGACGGAATCACAGCTGATCCGGACAAAGTCAGGGCAATCAAAGAGATGCCCTCTCCTACCTGTCTAAAGGATTTACAAAGATTTCTAGGCATACTTAATTATTTAAGTCCTTTCATTAAAAATATGGCAGGTGAGACAGAAATTCTACGCCAATTATTAAAAAAATCTACTGATTGGCAGTGGACTGCCAATCATGAAACAACATTTTGTCATCTGAAGCAATTAATATGTCAAGTTCCAGTGTTGTCACATTTTAATGTTCATAATCCTATTGTCCTACAAAGTGATGCTAGTAAGAGTGCTGTCGGAGCGGTGTTGTTACAAAATCAACATCCAGTATATTATGCTTCAAAAACTTTAACAGATACACAACAGAAAATGGCTCAGATAGAGAAAGAACTCTATTCAATAGTTTTTGCTTGCATCAAGTTTCATCAATTTATATATGGTCAAACTGTAACTGTAGAGACAGACCATGCTCCTTTAATAACATTGTTTAAAAAGCCTTTAGTCGAGGTTCCAACACGTCTCCAAAGAATGATGTTAAAAATACAACTCTATAATCTAAATGTAGTTTACAAGAAAGGTAGTCACATGTACATTGCTGATACTTTGTCAAGAGCAGCACTCTCTGAAACAAGTTCAGATGAATTAGATGATGATGTCATTGTTCATGTAAATTTACTGATTAAGTCATTACCAGTCTCATCAGAACGCCTACAGTGGTTAATCCAAGGCACAAATGAAGATGAAAGTCTGCAGATTTTGAAAAAATACTGTAAAGAAGGATGGCCGTCAAGTAAAACTCAAATTCACAAAGATCTGCATGAGTATTGGCAATATAGATTTGATTTACATACAGAAAATGATTTAATTTTCAGAAGTAACAGTATAGTCATACCTAAAAAATTAAGGCCAGAGATTTTGAAAATAATTCACAGTGGGCATCTGGGAATTGAAAGGTCAAAAGCGTTTGCTAGAGGACATGTATTTTGGCCATTTATGTCAACTGATATAAAAAACATTGTTCAGTCGTGTCATATTTGCTTGTCACATAGAAGCTCAAATGCTCCAGAACCACTTCTTCCACATGATGTTACATTACTTCCATGGGAAAAAGTTGGTGTTGATTTTATGGATTATAAATCTAAAAAATACATAGTAGTACAAGATTATTACTCAAATTATATTGAATTAATGGCAGTGGCAAGCACTAACGCCAAAACAGTAATTGTTTGTCTTAAAAGTATCTTTAGTAGACATGGTATTCCAGTTGAGTTATTCTCTGACAATGGGCCACCATTTAATTCGACAGAGTTTAAGAATTTTATTTGGGACTGGGGAATACATCATAATACGTCAAGTCCCTACATACCAAGGTCAAATGGGTTGGTAGAGTCGGCAGTAAAGATATGTAAACGTTTTCTTACCAAGTCAGAGGAGTCAGGGACAGATCCATATCTAGCTTTGCTTCAATTCAGGAATACACCTAGAGGAAATCTACCATCTCCAGCACAATTATTAATGTCACGCTCACTCAGAACACAATTACCAACAGTCACAAAAAATTTAATACCAAAAACAGTCAAATTTCAAGAATATGTCAAGACCAAGGAAGAAAATAAAAATAAAATGAAGAATTACTATGACAGAAAGACTAAATCATTACCAGAACTACAAGAAGGAGATGAAGTCTATTTTAAGAAAATGCCAGATACTCAATGGATTACAGGCACAATAAGGTCGAAATGTGATCAGCCTAGATCTTATACTGTTGAAGGGTCAGATGGATTTATAGGAAGGAGAAACAGACAGCATATTTTGAAGCCTCTGCAGTCACCTCAAATGGTATCTCAAGATATGTCACGAAAAAGTCCAAATATCAAGACATCTCCTAATTCCCTTAGTGTAGCACCGTCTATTGGAGAGCGTACAACTCCAGTTGAAATGCTCACTAGGCGTGGAAGAGTCATAAGACCACCAAGACGGTTAGATTTGTAAGAGTTTAGTCAATTTTTGTAAACTATCTAAAGCTGTAAAATTAGAATAATTTAACCTTTCTAATAAGGAGGATGTTATGAGTAGGTCACGTCACTATTGTAATAGAACATCACTAGCGAAGAAGGCGCGCGGCCTAGATGGCGTCGCAACCAGGATTAACGTTATAAATGTAAGACTATAATAAAAACCAAGTTTAATTGAAGTCATTATCATTTCTATAATACACCGACCCAAACAGCTAGTACCGTGAAACCTGGTAACTTTGCCACTTTACGGTGGGTAAAAAAGTTTGAAAAAGTTTTTCTTAAAAAATTTCTATGATGTTATAAAAAGCAACCAGTGAGATATGTAGTAAATTTTATGCATTATTGAAACACAATCTTATATCTATTGTTTTCTCATTCTATAGTGATATTTTAGTCCAAAAACCTTTTATGGCAAAGTCAACTATCACTTGTGGTAAGATTGCCATCCCAAAATTTAGGAAAAAATTTAAAGAGTTACCATATAAAATCACAGTCATCATTACCGCATGCTTGCTCACAGTAAAAATATACTACAGTTGTATAATATTTTACACTGGTAATTGATTTTCCAAAATGTGGCAAATTCACCCGCCTTGTTTCGATTTTTTCAAATAAAATAGAAATAACTGTCAGGGTTGCATCAGAAAAATTAGGGGTAGGTAAGTAGGAAAAAAACTAAATAACTATATTTTAGTTTCTTTTTTGTGACAGCTCTAGCCTCTAAAAAAATATGGCAAAGTCGACATTACTAAAACTTTGCATTGGGTTGGTATATTTGCCAACAGTGATTTCTTAGGTTAAATTGGTTAAAGAGACGTAAATTATCATGGTTTTAATTAAAGAATATCATTAAGAACATGGTATTAAAGTTTGACTTATCTACACAAAGTATATCCCACTTATTTTCATTAAAGTTTTGGAGCTCTAAGTTAATCACAGTTAGCGCGGGAAAAAAGTAACCGCCAAAAAATGACAGTTCTATGAGAGCTGGGTTGTATTATACAATAAAATGTTGCCAATCAAATATTCTAATTTGATTTAAGGGTATTACAAACGATAAAAAAAATACAGTTTTGACGTAACAAATTATTTTGCCTCGTAAGCCGGTATATGGCAAATTAAACAACCTTTGGCAAAGTTGCCAGGTTTCACGGTAGTGCCATCGCGTCAAGGAATAATTGTCAATGTGTGCGTGGTCACACTGCTCACTGTAGTTGTATTATTGTATATCGCTCCGACAGGCACTCACACTAGCGCAACTTGCTTGGTTGGAATTCGTTCGGGGTATTTTTTGTCAGTATTTTATGATTAGGTATATACTTTACTGTACTGTATGTCCGTACTTATTTGTTTACTAAATTAAAGCAACTGCCGACTACTTCTGTTTTGTGCTCGTGATTATATTTAAATCTATTGTTTAATTGTTTTACTCGAGTTAATTATCTTTTTGTATACACGTGTTTCTGAAAAAAACTTATTTTTCATTCTATCTTTTCTTTCTTTCAATAACATAAATGTGTTTACAAACATCCGTATCTGGACAAACGAGTACTTATGTTTCATCAGTAATATTAATCGGTAGGTACCTATTTATGACCAACCCGCACTGGGCCCCCGTGGTGGATTACGGCCCACTCCCTCTCACAGAGAGAAGGCCTGTGTCCCAGCAGTGGGAACATTTATAGGCTGATGATGATGATGATGACCTATTTATGCGTCTAAAGACCCTCAGCGAGTCGTAGAAACGTCTAAATTGTACACACGGCCGAAACGCGGTAGTCCAGGTATAGGTGGCTCGTTGAGAATCCAACGTGCTGGGACGTACTCTCGTCCCTGCGCGTTGAAGAAACACTGTTGGATTTTCAACTCTCGGCGCTAACCAGAGCGTTGAAAATCAAGTGCACGAAAAATATCACCGCGATTTTATTACGTCCGTGCGAACGAGGGCTATATTATAGGACCAGTACCCTAATTGCGTAACTTATTTTTGTAAACAATTTTGCCTAATTTGTTTCATTTTGACAGTTCAACAACATTCATTGCGCTATTTACGTTGTTGAGCAGATGTTTTTTTCCAATTTATGAAGCAATGGATTAGCAATCTGTTTCAAATCGAAACAGATTCTGATTGTGTTGCATTACGCAATTAGGGTACAGGTTTTTATACTAGGTATTTACTTGCAAGTACGCCGATCAAGTGCCGATCCAAAATACTCGCAAGACTATTCTATTCCTTATTTATATTTAGTTACGGATCAATGTTCTATGTAGGGCTTTCAATACCGGGATCCCGGTATTAGCTAATACCGGGATCCCGGACATTATTTGACATTTTTCAATACCGTTATTGAAATGTCCACTACCGGGATACCGGTATTGGTGTTTTTATTTTATCAGTAGACACTACAGTGAAACAATTTATTTTTACTACCTATACATTATATTTCCAACCAATTTTATAATTATCTGGGTAAGTTTTAAAAGCTGCGTATTTTAATTCGACAGTTAGTTACATTTCATTACTACTTGTGCTACTAACTGGACGCAGAAATAGAAGCTAAAACTCAAAGGGAAGTTAG
The DNA here is from genome assembly GCA_963680765.1 of Agrochola lychnidis. NCBI lineage: Eukaryota > Metazoa > Arthropoda > Insecta > Lepidoptera > Noctuidae > Agrochola > Agrochola lychnidis. Next base: position 14,060,380 of record OY796858.1, read on the forward strand.
GACCCATGCTTCTTCCAGCAGGCCTAACATGACACACGCGACAATTATCCACCCTCGCGCGACTAATTTTTGTCTATTTCTGTAGTTTTATCGTTTTCTGACAGCTACGCCATACAAAATACTTGACTCGTTCTGTCAAACTTGATGTTTTGTCAACAAACCCTAACATGACACGTTATTTATCTCGATTTTTGACAGTTCAACACGAGATAATCGGTCATTTTGTCGTATTTAGTCGTCCTCGATTTTGACGACGAGAAGAGTAGACAAAAAGACAAAATGACAATTTTTTTTTAAATTGTGGTTGTACATCGGTGTACTGTAGTGGAGGGGTGCACTACCACGTAGATGACTATTACTTTCCAGTCACTTTGCCAATTATGGTGATTAAATAAATAAATTAACGAAATCTAGGGATTATAGCTGTATGGTAATATCAAATATTCGCAACATAATTACTAAAATCACCAGTTTATTTCCTAAGGGTGGTGATTAACAATTTTTATGGTTATAATAGCGGAATCAACTCTACCTGCCAATTTATTTGAACGTCAGTCCTTTTGGTGACTGTGGTGATTAACAAAATTTGCAATGTCATGGACTTTATGGTGACTGTTACAATAATAAACTTCGATTTGTCAAATTGCGATCGTCGGCCCATTTGTCATTTGTGGTGATTACTTATCTAATGAGTATAGGTGCCACTAATTTTAATTTCCGTCAATTTGTATTTTAATTTCAGCATGCCAAAGAAATAATTTAATTTTAATCAAAAAGTCGGTTACACAAAAAACTAATCATAAATAATTAAAAGAGAGAATAATTAAGAGAGAGACGTTTATTCAATAAAGTACATAATTCCATGCATAAAATTGAATGAATGAAACAGAACTTCAAGCCGATGTTGCTTGCTTGTGTACTTATGTGTGTTTTTTTAGCTGTACAAAAATAAACTTTTTTATTATTATTTTTATATATTTAACAAATCTCGGGACCATGGACCCCGGTCCTTTGGAAGGCGTACGAGGGGCCGAAGCCAACTCGCAGAGGCCCCTTAGACATTAATAAGTGTTGAGGCACCAACCGACGATTATCCCTGTATGCACCATACAAGTGCACCCAAGGACAACCCCCGGTTGGTGTAGGACTATTGCAGAATATGGAAACAAAACATATTGGGCTATGGATTTGGGTGGCTATAATGGATTGGTTAACTGGAACTATGGAAAGACTATAGCCCCTGCCTGATCAATGTTTTAAATGCACACGAATAAAATGGCAGGGGGTGACTTGCACACTCTATAATGGGCCCCTGAAAACGGTCGCGAGCACAAAGTGTCGTAGCGACAAGGGGGCAACATGTCCTGAGGTGCTTGGAGAGGTATTCCACGGCTTTCAGAACAATCCCAGAGCCCGGAAGATGGTCAAGATCCCTACGAGCACTTACTGGAATACTTCCTTCCTCCAAGCACGTTTGCTCTTGCGAATCTCCACTCAAGCCGGCCAATTAAGGCAAGAATGAGATGGGAGCTCTGTTCCTCGTCAGTGTTCACTCCAGCCGGCCAATGAAGGCAAGCCAGAGGTGAGGAACAAGATTTCTCCCGGGAGATAGGGTCCGTGGGGTCGCTACTGCCCATCAGCTCGCCACATGCTGCCCTGCGGGTTTTTGTATCTCTCTTGGTCTGGCTCCTCATCCTAGACCTGTTCCGGCAAAGTAAACTCTACCGGCACAGACCTAGAGTTCAAAGCGCGCAAGCCCCACCACGACGTCAACGTAGAGATACGGCGGTGGGGTTATTATTATTATTATTCTTGGGGTCTGGAATCAGCCCACGAGAATACATGTCCCTGTGCTGTGTCACAGAGCGCATCGACTTCCTGAAGTAGAAAGTTTCTGCGTGGGCGAGCCGTATTCGGTGGGATAAGCGGCGGGTTCATCGATACACGCAGAATCGCATATTCCAGAAATCCAGAGCGATGAGAAATGGGTATATAGAGCTTGGGAGTTGGGAGCGACCTGAACAAAATGTGACAGACGTGTGCTGCCCAGATGATGCCGCCACGAGTGCATTCTGGCGCAGCATATGGTTCGGTGCCCGTCTGTCACACTGAGGCTGAATGCAGGATGTCAAGCGAGTGTGTGAAACTACACCAGAAATGGAAAAAGTTGAAATTACGCCATTAGATGTAGCAGTCCGTCCGTTACCGAATTGGAAATCACCGGGACCGGAAGGACTGCACAAGTTTTGGCTAAAATGGCTAATTAGTTGACACACTTGCTTGGCATCTCAGTTCCAGTCATCCTTAGAGTCAGGGTCGCTACCACAGTTTCTGACAATAGGCGTTACCCACCTGCTCCATAAGTCAGGTAGTCCCGCCGAACCCAAGAATGATGATATGTTTGTCGACGGTTTATAAACATCTTACATCCATTTGGAGAGCAAAAATTAACAAACACATTGACGATAACTTGATTATGTCTGCATCAAATGGATGTAGGAATAGGTCCCGTGGTACTAAGGAGCTACTCCTCATCGACATGGCCATAAGCCAATAAGTTCGTCTATCCCGCAAGGATCTACCACATACATGACACATGAGGGTGCTAAAGTTGTACAAGATAGATGTGTGGGATCGCGTGGGGGGAAGGCTTGATAATTCCCCCTACGATTATAGTGTGAAACATCCCATTGTTTTATGCAGTAAGCACACACTTACAAAACTAATATTTCAAATGCAACATTTAAAGCTTGTTCATGCTGGTCCACAGTTGTTATTGTCACATATACGACAAACTTCTGCCTCTAGGTGGCAGAAACTTATCTAGATTTGTCGTGAATAAATGTCTTAAATGTTTCAGACATAAGGCTCAAAATGTACAGCCTATAATGGGTCAACTACCTAACTCAAGAACAAATCTTGAGTTTCCTTTTTTAAACAGCTATGTTGACTATGCTGGACCAGTAATGGTGGCCAATCGTAAAGGCCGAGGATGCAAACTTACAAAATCCTATATGTGCATCTTTTTTTGCTCGGCAGTGAAAGCCGTACATTTGGAGCTCGTCACCGACCTCACCACTGAGGCTTACATGGCCGCTCTAAATCGTTTCGTGGCGCGACGTGGCAAGCCTCGAAGCATCACGTCCGATAACGGGACTAACTTTGTAGGCTCATCAAACGAGATGTATAGGTTCTTGCAATCATCTAATGTTGCATCTGAAATGGCGCAGCAAGGTATTGAATTTATTTTCACGCCTACATACAGCCCTCATTTCAATTCATTGGCTGAAGCTGCTGTAAAATCATTTCACCTTCGAGGAGATGGCCACCTGTCTCACTCACATAGAGGCGGTTCTTAATTCACGCCCTCTCACTCCTCTTTCTTCAGACCCTAACGATTTTTCGGCACTCACTCCCTTCCACTTCCTAATTGGACGGCCATTCTTATCAGTACTACATCCTCAGATGACTGAAGCCAACATCACGCAGATGGATCGCTGGAAGAGAATCCAGTATATCAGACAGCATTTCTGGCGACGGTTTCATAACGAGTATACTTCTCTGCTGCAGGCAAAATCCAAGTGGTTTTATTCCAGAGGTGAAGTGCAGCCGGGGTCCTTAGTCCTGATAAAGGACAAAACAACGCCACCTCTGCTCTGGTCCCTGCGCCGGGTCACGAAGACCTATCCCGGCGTAGACGGGGTCACGAGAGTGGCCGAACTGAAGACAAAGCGGGGCACCATTCGTCGTGCCTTCAACTGCATCTGCCCCCTTCCAGTCGAAGATTGAAGACTTCCCTTCAACCCGGGGAATATGTCGGCGCATCACATACGCGCACGATTCGCTGCGGGGAAAGCGCGGGGTCTCGGGGTGCCGAACCCGCTACCAACGACCGCTGCGTGCCCGCCACACCACTCAGCTCACAGACGCGCTCCACTACGGGCATTTCTTTGTACCTATATTTCTATACGTTGCTTATGTGAATTACGGTATTACACCTATTTTAATACAGTCCACTAATCTTTCAATAAAAAGTCCCGATTGAGCCTATTCAGATGCAACTCTGCGCACCTTCCTGATGTCATGTATGGGGCAATGGAGAACGGTCCTTCGCTATCCAGGATGTCGACAGATCCGGGGGAATGATGAGCCTGTATGGATTAAACGGGGAATATTTCAGGGCGACAGTTGCGCACTGCTGGAGGATTCAGGTCTAGGCTATCGGTTGAGGAGAGGCGGTCAGGTCATATCTCACCTCCTCTACATGGATGACTTGAAACTTTTTGCCCCCAACAAATTGCGATTGATGGAGCTACTACTGAAGGTTACTGAAATATTCAATAGCGCCATCAGGATGGAGTTTGGTGTGGACAAATATGCAGTCATGCATGTAAAGCGAGGGGAGATTATGGAATCCGAGGGAACTCAATTCTCGGACTCCATACACCTTAGATCCCTCTCCTCATCCGAAAACTATAAGTATTTGGGTATATCGGAAGCGTTAGGCATCAACGTTGCTGACATGAAGCAATCGTTGAAGGAGTGCTTCTTTGGTCGCCTGAAGAAGGTATTAAGTTTATTAGTCTTCTTTCAGGCGGAAACAGGGTGCGCGCCTTCAACTATAAAAACTTGGAATATTATTAATCGACTTATATGATAGCTTGATCTCTGCGACATATGTCAAACTGACATTCCTAGGGTTGTCAGGATATAAAAAATTGTCGATAGAAATTATCGACGTTTCTTACTATTATCGATGCTAATGTAACATATAATTGGGTATAATTTGGTCTGGTAACACGGCCTGTGAGCCAAACGCGCCGTGTCTTCTCCCGAAACCCAAGGATGGGACGTTGACGGATGGAATGTTACATGAGTAGGTGAAAAATTAGATTTTATTTACTCACTATTATTTTAGATCAAGTATGTACAAATGTAAATAATGTTATGATATTAAAATTTACAATAAAATTAAAAGATACATTAATTTTAATAAGTTTCATTTAAAATATCGATAGTTTATAATCTGTGGTCATCGCCCATCACTAATTAGGTCAGTATGCCCATAAAGTATGACATTAACAGGTACTGTGTGTACTATTATGAAATTCAGTTCTTCATAGACGTGATTTTACTGACAGCTGTCACAGAGATCAAGCTATCTTTTATGAAGTACTAGCTGCGCTCATGAAGATATCTATATCTTCATGGCTGCGCCCCGCGGTTTCACCCGCATAAGTCTCGATCCCGTGGGAAAAAAAAAAGTATCCTATGTTCTTTTCCAGGGCATCATCTATATATGTGCCAAATTTCATCCAAATCCGTTCAGCCGTTTTAGCGTGAAGGCGTAACAAACAAACTTACTTTCGCATTTATAATATTAAGGATATAAGGATAATTCAGAAACGGGAAGAACGACAGTATGAAATCGTGACTTCCATCTAAAAATTAATGATGTAGACATTAAGAATGCGGCGACGTATGAATTGTCCATACAAACGTAGTACATCAATCATTTGCAATTTGAGCATATTTCCACCATATTATGTTGATATTCGGATTGAGACAGTATTTATCTAGGCTCCTACGTCTTTTGATTTTCAAAAACTTACCTTTAAATGAAATGTAAGCGAATTCCATTTCGTACATTTTTACAGCGTAAATGACATGTTTTCATATGGTTTTTTCTGTATTATAAACAACAATATTTGTAATATTGTTTCCGTAGAAGCATAGTTTATGTTATCAAGTTACAAATTATCGAAAATAAAATGGAAATACATTAAATTTTCATTCATCATTTTTTGTATTACGGAACACATCCAAATGTATCATAATTTTTCGATGCTAGTATTGCCATCGCGTCAAGGAATAATTTGTCAATGTGTGCGTGATCGTACTGCTCACTGTAGTTGTATATCGCTCCGACAGGCACTCACACTAGCGCAACGTGATCGGTTGGAATTCGTTCGGGGTATTTTTTGTCAGTATTATAAGATTAGGTATATTATATAGGTACTTTACTGTGCTTATTTGTTTACTAAATTAAAGCAGCTGCCGACTACTTCTGTTTTGTGCTCGTGATTATATTTAAATCTATTGTTTGATTGTTTTACTCGAGTTAATTATCTTTTTGTATACACGTGTTTCTGAAAAAAAAAAAAAATTTTATTCTATCTTTTCTTTCTTTCTATCTTCAGATAACATAAATGTGTTTACAAACATCCGTATCTGGACAAACGAGTACTTATGTTTCATCAGTAATATTAATCGGTAGGTACCTATTTATGCGTCTAAAGACCCTCAGCGAGTCGTAGAAACATATAAATTATACACACGGCCGAAACGCGGTAGTCCAGGTATAGGTGGCTTGTTGAGAATCAAACGTGCTGGGACGTACTCTCGTCCCAGCGCGTTGAAGAAACACTGTTGGATTTTCAACTCTCGGCGCTAAGCAGAGCGTTGAAAATCAAGTGCACGAAAAATTTCGCCGCGATTTTATTACGTCCGTGCGAACGAGGGCTATATTATAGGACCAGGTTTTTATACTAGGTATTTACTTGCAAGTACGCCGACCAAGTGCCGATCCGAAATACTCGCAAGACTATTTTATTTCTTATTTATATTTAGTTACGGATCAATGTTCTATGTAGGGCTTTCAATACCGGGATCCCGGTATTGGCTAATACCGGGATCCCGGACATTATTTGACATTTTTCAATACCGGTTTGGTTATATTATGTTGTGTGTAGGGTAGACTTACTGGGTCTGAAGAAAAGATGGTTATATATAAGATGTTTTGATCCAACACTTTAATATCACACACGAACACAATGCACTACAAAAGATCTGAAGGCACAGTAAATAGCAAGTGGTACGACAAGACAGTAAGCACAAATTGTTCAACAGCGGTTATTAGCGCGGGTATATGGTAGTCGCAGAAATAGCGTAAGCGAGCGTGCGTTAGTCGACACGACTAGATCGGGACTGGAGACCCGCAAATACCAAATGCGCGGTCAAGGTGGGTATGCGCGCGCGCATGTATCTTCGCGCGCCGCGGACCAAGGGACTCAGCAGGCGACGCGTGTGTCCAGTGTACTATTATATTAATGGTGGACGTACGGTACGGTAAACGTGATATTTAAGTTGCTAATATTGTTTAGTGTTTTGTTTATACATTAGTATAATGTATATTGTGTGTTTGTGTTCGTTAGTGTTGGGCGTATAAATATATTATGTACATATAGTAAATATAATGTGAGTCACCTACAGCACTCCCCTCCAGAGACCGTGCTACGGGCGATAGTAGTCGGGAAAGTGGACTCTTCTGCCGGAACGAGTGGTTTTAACTGCTGGTATGGAAGGTGGTGGCTCGGGAACAGGTTTATTTGGGATAGGGGTGTCATTGGTGTCGGACAGTATGTAGGCTGGTTTTAAACGGTCTAACGATACTGTGACGGATTTACCCTTATATTTAATTTTAAAAACTTTGGGACCTCTTTTTATCACCTCATAGGGACCAGTGTATGCTGGCTGAAGTGCACCCCTCAACGCATCGTCCCGAAGAAAGACATGAGAACAAGATGAGAGATCTTTGTGAACAAAGACTTTTCCGTTTTTTGAGTGATGAGACGTGGGAACTGGCTGTAATTTGTTGGCAAATGATCTGATACGAGCTGTGAAGTCCGTTATATCAGTCGTACATTTGTCAACCTTATGGCCAAAGAATTCACCCGGCAGCCTTAAAGGTTCGCCGTATACTAACTCGGCGGAAGACGATTGAAGGTCTTCTTTGAAGGAACTTCTTATGCCGAGCAGTACAAATGGTAAGGATTCGGTCCAGCTGCTATCGGCATGACACTTGATTGCTGCTTTAAGCTGCCGGTGGAATCTTTCGACCAAACCGTTGCACTGAGGGTGGTATGCAGTGGTTTTGCGATGCCTAAGCCCAATGGTCTTTGCGAGGTGTTGGAAAATGCCTGACTCAAACTGTCTACCACGATCAGTGACAATATCGGTTGGGCAACCAAATCGTGCTACCCATCCAGACAGAAACGCCTTGGCCACGGTTTCCGCTGTAATATCGGTAATAGGGACGACTTCAGCCCATCGCGTAAAGCGATCGACGAGTGTCAGACAATACCGATATTCATTGGATGGCGGTAATGGTCCGATGAGGTCTAGGTGGACATATTTGAATCGCGCTGAAGGCAGATCGAGGGTACCCAAAGGGGTGAAAACGTGTCGATTCACCTTCGTGCGCTGGCATGCCAAACATGCCTTAGACCAATCGCGACAGTCTTTCCGCATCTGTGGCCAAACGTAGCGTTGTGCTACAAGTTTAGCACTTGCGTTTGCGCCTGGATGGCTTAGCGAGTGCAACGTGTCAAAAATTTGTTTACGCAATGGTTTAGGAATGATAGGTCTAGGAGTTGCTGTGCTGACATCGCAGTACAATTCAATACAACTTCCAGGAATTATCATTTTCTTAATGTGCAGGGAAGAATCTCCTGTGCGTAATTGTGCAAGTTCTAAGTCGGCGTCTTGTTCTTTGGCTATTACTTCTAAGTCTACTGGGCTTTGCAATTCTTCGATACGGGAAAGTGTGTCGGCTACGACGTTATCTTTTCCGGCGATGTGTTGAATGTCGGTCGAGAATTGTGAAATATAGTCTAAATGTCTATACTGACGTGGCGAGCAGTTACTTTTCCGCTGATGGAAAGCGTAACATAGCGGCTTATGGTCAGTATAGATGGTAAAGGTGGTAGCGGCTAGCCAATGTTGGAAGTACTTAATATTTTCGTAGATAGCAAGGAGCTCTCTATCGTACGGTGAATATTTTTGTTGCGATGAGCTCAGCTTGCGGGTGAAAAATGCTAATGGTTGCCAATTACCGTCTTTGTACTGCTGCAAGACTCCTCCGATGGCAAAATCAGACGCATCCGTGACTAGGCCCAGTTTGGCATTTGAGTCAGGATGTGCTAACAAAGCCGCACTACAAAGGCCGTCCTTACACTCCTCGAAGGCCTGTAACGAGGTTCCGGTTACGTCGACAGGGTGCGAGGCTTTCACGTTACCGGTCAGTAGGGCATGTAAAGGCGCTTGGGTCTGGGCAGCCCGCGGTAGAAACCGCCGGTAAAAGTTAATCATGCCCAGAAACCTTCTCAGTTGCCTCGCGGTTTTAGGCACTGGGAACTCCCTAATCGCTTGCACCTTGCTTTCCAAAGGCTTCGTTCCGTGTTGCGAGATGTGGTAGCCTAAAAATGTTACCTCTGGTGCACCAAATACGCATTTGGCGATGTTGATGAGCATACCGTATTCCTTCATCCTTGTGAAGAGTTGGCGAAGGTGATCTTCATGCTCTGCCTCGTTCCTAGAGTACACCAGAAAATCGTCCAAATATGGATAACAGAACTCCAGGCCACGCGTCATTTCGTCAACAAACCTTTGGAAAGTCTGCCCGGCGTTCCTCAAACCGAACGTCATAAACGGAAACTCGAAAAGTCCGAAGGGTGTAGTGATGGCGGTCTTTGGAATGTCCTGCTTAAATACCGGAATCTGGTTATAAGCTTTAACAAGGTCGATAGTCGAAAAGATCTTACAAACAGATAGACTGTGGGCAAAGTCATGTATGTGCCTGATTGGGTACTTATCTGGTACTGTCCTTGCGTTGAGCAGCCTATAATCACCGCAGGGACGCCAGCTATTGTCTTTCTTTGGGGCGAGGTGGAGAGGCGACGACCAAGGACTCTCTGACGGTCGAGCTGTGCCATTTGCCAGCATTGCCTCGAACTCTGCCTTGGCGATTTTCATTTTATCCGGGGCTAGTCTACGTGGGGAACAAGATACTGGGGGGCCTGATGTGGTGCGAATGTGGTGTGCTGTGTTGTGTTTAGGTGTGAATGGTGCGCCTGCTGGCCGTGTTATTTCCTGAAATTCTAATAGGAGTTTTTGGTATTTGCATTCGCCAGTCACGACCTTTACACTAGAAATTAAGCTATCAGGAGAGGCGATAGATGCTACGGCTGACAAGCTAGTGGTGCCATCTATTATGCGTTTGTTGCGAATATCTACAATTAAATTAAAAAATGACAAGAAATCTACTCCGATAATGGCTTTAGTGACGTCAGCAACAATGAAGCGCCATGGAAAATCCCTACGAAGGCCTAAATTTAGCACAACCTGGAGGTAACCGTAGGTGTCGATTGTTGAACCGTTGGCCGCACACAGCTGGTAATCGGTCTTCGCACGACGATGTTGTGGGAGCGCAGATCGAGGGAAGACACATAAGTCGCTTCCAGTGTCCACTAGAAATTGGACTTTCGACCTGCGATCTGTCACGAACAGGCGACCAGTTGTGGAAGGGCAATCTTCAGCCGCCATTATTGACTGCCCGTTTCGTTTCCCGACTTGTAGTCACACGGGCGGATGCATTTCTTCGCTTGGCTACCGAATTTGTAGTGGTACCAACACCGTGGAAACTTCTTGAAGTTGGACTGTGACCTTTGCGATGAGCTGCGACTTCTATGGCTGGAGGTCTGCCTGGTGCGCGGGCGGGAGCGATCGTACCTTTCAGTGGTCAGCGCGTCGACCTTTCTCGAAAGCTCCATAATGAGCTTCATCATGTCCGTCTGTGGATTTGCTTGCGATGTAGATGCTGCTGCGACTTGTGGAGTAGGAGGTGCAATGTCGTGAACTCTATCAGCGAGGTCCGCAAGCTCGGTAAGAGACAAGGTCATCTGCGATGCGATGATCGTCTGCAGATTACCTGGTAAGCGACTCGTCCATATGGTGCGGAGGAAATCCTCTGGAATCGTTGGTCCGGCTAGGTGTTGCAGGTGCCGCAAGAACTGGGACGGTTTGCGGTCACCTAGTTCCTCTGACTGAAGAAGCTGTTTCACCTTCTTCTCTTTTGAGACTGACAGGCGCTTGATCAACTCACTCTTCAGCTTCTCGTACGCGCCAGTAGCAGGAGGCGAAGTTATAATGTCCTCGACTTCCACGGAGTACTGCCGATCCAAGTGAGCGATGACGTAGTGGAACTTGGTGTAGTCGTCTGTTATTCTGGCCAGCTTGAATTGGCCTTCTACTTGGCAAAACCATATGGTGGGCTTTTCAGGCCAAAATGGTGGCATACGAACGCCTACACGAAATAATTCCAATGACGGATGTTCGGGTTCAGGGTCAGTGGAAACGCGCGCACATTTACTCGGCCGGCGGCCGGGGTTTTGGATGCGCTGCGATGTTTCTGTATCGCTACCGTCGCTGCTCATGATGACTAGGTACTAACTCTCACTATTCTCAACTGTTCTGAACGGGGTCACCAGTTTGGTTATATTATGTTGTGTGTAGGGTAGACTTACTGGGTCTGAAGAAAAGATGGTTATATATTTTGATCCAACACTTTAATATCACACACGAACACAATGCACTACAAAAGATCTGAAGGCACAGTAAATAGCAAGTGGTACGACAAGACAGTAAGCACAAATTGTTCAACAGCGGTTATTAGCGCGGGTATATGGTAGTCGCAGAAATAGCGTAAGCGAGCGTGCGTTAGTCGACACGACTAGATCGGGACTGGAGACCCGCAAATACCAAATGCGCGGTCAAGGTGGGTATGCGCGCGCGCATGTATCTTCGCGCGCCGCGGACCAAGGGACTCAGCAGGCGACGCGTGTGTCCAGTGTACTATTATATTAATGGTGGACGTACGGTACGGTAAACGTGATATTTAAGTTGCTAATATTGTTTAGTGTTTTGTTTATACATTAGTATAATGTATATTGTGTGTTTGTGTTCGTTAGTGTTGGGCGTATAAATATATTATGTACATATAGTAAATATAATGTGAGTCACCTACACCGGTATTGAAATGTCCACTACCGGGATACCGGTATTGGTTATTTTATTTTATCAGTAGACACTACAGTGAAACAATTTCTTTTTATTACCTACACATTATATTTCCAACCAATTTTATAATTATCAGGGTAAGTTTTAAAAACTGCGTATTTTAATTCGACAGTTAGTTACATTTCATTACTACTTGTGCTACTAACTGGAGGCAGAAATAGAAGCTAAAACTCAAAGGGAAGTTAGGACCCATGCTTCTTCCAGCAGGCCTAACATGACACACGCGATAATTATCCACGCTCGCGCGACTAATTTTTGTCTATTTCGTAGTGTTATCGTTTTCTGATAACTACGCCATACAAAATACTTGACTCGTTCTGTCAAACTTGATGTTTTGTCAACAAACCCAAACATGACACGTTATTTATCTCGATTTTTGACAGTTCAACACGAGATAATCAGTTATTTTGTCGTATTTAGTCGTCCTCGATTTTGACGACAAGAAGAGTAGACAAAAAGACAAAATGATATTGTTTTTTTAATTGTGGGTGTACACCGGTGTACTGTAGTAGAGGGGTGCACTACCACGTAGATGACTATTACTTTCCAGTCACTTTGCCAATTATGGTGATTAAATAAATAAATTAACGAAATCTAGGGATTATAGCTGTATGGTAATATCAAATATTCGCAACATAATTACTAAAATCACCAGTTTATTTCCTAAGGGTGGTGATTAACAATTTTATGGTTATAATAGCGGAATCAACTCCACCTGCCAATTTATTTGAACGCCAGTCTTTTTGGTGACTGGTGATTAACATAATTTGCAACGTCATGGACTTTATGGTGACTGTTAAACTTCGATTTGTCAAATTGCAATCGTCGGCCCATTTGTCATTTGTGGTGATTATCTAATGAGTATAGGTGCCACTAATTTTAATTTCCGTCAATTTGTATTTTAATTTAGCATGCCAAAGAAATGATTTAATTTTAATCAAAAAGTCGGTTACACAAAAAACTAATCATAAATAATTAAAAGAGAGAATAATTAAGAGAGACGTTTATTCAATAAAGTACATAATTCCATGCATAAATTGAATGAATGAAACAGAACTTCAAGCCGATGCTGCTATCATAAAAATAATTTGTTTTTAATCACTTGCAACATCGGTATCTCGTCGCGCGATAAAGTAGTGTCAAAGTGCCTTTTTCGAGTTTACTCGCCGTTTGCGGTCATGTAAGGGATTAGAATGACGTCAAAACAACGGCGACAAATTCCGATTTAACGAGAAAAAGAGCGTTCTCGCACAAGTGCGAGAACGCTCTTTGCTCTTGACAAGTCATGTTAACCCTGCAGCACTGATTAGAGTCTATTGTAAGAGTTGAATTGGGCATTTATGATAGTTCTGAAGGCGGCCGAGAGATGTATATTGACATGGCGTATAATTATTTACTGAGCATTCTACCTACGAGCATAGAGGTAGAGAGAACGTTTTCCTTGGTTACATATTTGTGCAACCGTTTAAGGGGACGATAACCGACTTTTAATGATTTCATACTGAAGATGACGTCTAAATGAGTAGTGTTAGTAATTTGAAAATTAAAAAATGTTAAATAAGAGCATTTTCTTAATATTTTAATATAGGCATATTTTTGATTATGTTTATATTAAATAGTGAAATTAATTTGTAAAGTTATGTCTAACGCGGATAAAAAACTGAGAATGACGCAAAATCTATCAAGCGTTTTTTTCTGAAAACTTCACCATTTTGAAAACAATTAAATTATTGATCTTTTAGTATACGTGTTTTATTAAAATACTTTTTGTTTTACGTGTAATATTTATTACACGTAAAACAAACGCGTAATTGTTTAATTACGCGTTTGTTTTACGTGTAATAAATAAAAAAAAAAAAAAAATGTATAAAAATTACGTGTTTACGTGTTTACGTAAACACGTAATTTTAATAATGTGTCTAATTTGGGACAGCGTTCCTTGATGGACGAGTCCTTGATGGATGGCTGGACATCAAAGCGCTCAAGGCAAGCGCTCTGTTCAAGGCGCTTATTTTTAGCAACGGTACCGGTACTGCAAAAACGCTTGCATAGAACTCTATGCAAGCGTTTTTACTCTAAAGGATCTGGAAGTTTTTTTTTTTTGTAAACGCGATTGTGCTCTTTATTTATACTACATTACGGATTAAAGGTTTTGGAAGATTTTTTTTTAATGCGATTGTGCTCTTTATTTAGATAAGGTCCGTACCAATGTTCTATACAAGTATTTTTCTTCAAAGTATTTTTTTGAGTAATTCCACTTTGCCCCACCAAGCCCGCCACCCTGGTGTGGCAAAGTGGACTGCCTAAAATTTTGCAGTGGAATATGCCCCACTATTCTGATTTGATGGGGCGGATAACACTAGCATAAACACTTTGTGGATTCTGCCCCACTAGGGTTGGCACCTCAGGAAGTTTTTTACAAAAGTAGAACCTTAATACACTGTTTAAATAACCATTTTGATGTATTTAGATTTACGTTTGCTTGTCTCAGACTTGTCAAATCCTAACGTCAGTGGTTACATTTATTTTTTTTAAAAACAAATGTAAAAACAAATCCTGAGGTGCCAACCCTAGTGGGGCAGAATCCACAAAGTGTTTATGCTAGTGTTATCCGCCCCATCAAATCAGAATAGTGGGGCATATTCCACTGCAAAATTTTAGGCAGTCCACTTTGCCACACCAGGGTGGCGGGCTTGGTGGGGCAAAGTGGAATTACTCATTTTTTTCGGCTACTCGCTCCTTCGACGCTCGATGCAATTCTGCTCCTTATTTATATTTACTTTTGGTTCAAAGTTCTATGCAAGTATTTTTACTTTAAAGGTTTTGGAAGTTTTTCAGACTTCTTTAGGCGCGTTGAGCATTTTTGAGATGGGACTAAACCTTTGATTTCGCGACACTGTAACGCAATTTACCGAAACCGTGGAGTAAAAGGCATCAATGCGTTGATTACCGCGGTACCGATTTTTTTAATCTGACGTGTAAAAGTGATTCCGATACTTATCCTATTTACAGAATAAACAATTTCATTTCATATCTACTAGATTTTCTCTACAAGGCCTAGATCCAGAGATATTCTAAAACATTGAGATATTGGCATTGTAAAGAAATTTCCAAAAAACGCATTACTAGTCTGTACATATACTAACGATTCCCCAAAGTATTCAACAGAAATAAAGCAAGTAATGAACATACCTAATTCCTAATAATAAAATATAAATGCCGTCGACTCGTTATGAATGAATGGTAAGTAGCTATCTATCCAGTCACACACACACACGGATGCGCACCGCGTCCGCCGCCCGCCTGCTGTTGTCAAACAGAGATAGCAATATTCCGAACGAATTTTGCAAACGTCTCGATTTGTAGTTGCGAGCCGCGGGCGCAGCGCTCTTAAGGCAAACGTGGAGAGGTGGCAGCTGAGTTTGAAAATTTCTTCCCATTTTAACAACCAAAACTCTGTCCTCGTGCACAATCGCGTTTACAAAACCTTTAAAGTAAAAATACTTGCATAGAACATTGATCCGTAAGGTGATATAAATAAAGAGAACAATCGCGTTTACAAAAATGAGGTGTCGTTACAGTATCGCGAAATCAATGGTTTAGTCCCATCTCAAAAATGCCCAACGCGCATAAAGAAGTTTTCACTTCAAAATTTTTCTTCTAGATGAAAGAAAATAAACGACAAAAAAAAATCGTCATAGTAAGAGTCCGCAGTCCGCACCCAAACAATATCTATCCGTAGTCTACTACCATAATCATGACCTCGTGGCTGGGCTAGGTAGTCGTAGTTTTAGGTCGGGCATCTCGTAGTTGACCTCTGAGATCATGACTACTTAACCGGGCTACTACACTTAAAACAGTGGCGGATAAGCCCGTCAGAGGCCCGGGGCGGCAAAGCTGAATGAGGCCCGGGGCGGCAAAGCTGAATGAGGCCCACAAACTTTAAAAAAAAAATTGTTATACAAGCTTTTTAAGGGTAGGTACTAATTATTTGTATACTTAGAATAGCTGCAACACGCCCCCTTTTTCGGCGCTCATGGTGGTCCTGCTGAAGGGAGCGTGACTACCGCCGGATCACCTTCAGTGGTTTTTCTTGAAAACTACTAAGGTATCAATTTTCTCGTTCGAGCACTAATTCGTACCAATTGGGTACTAATTATTTACTAAATATGGAAGCGATTGGCGTTGGTGGTCCTGCGGTAGTCACGGACATAAAGAGCCGGGCTCCAACGAAGCATACTGATACTATAGCTCAAAAGGGGCAGCACACGTGGCCTCTAAAAGCCTGATTTTTTACGTTGGATATTAATTAAAATAAAACTAATGTATTAGTTCTATGTTTATTTATGATTTGTCACATAATTATATAATACATTTCATCAATATAGCAGTGTAAAATAATAAGAATACATGTAATAAATAATTTTATCACATTCAGTGTTTGACTTAAATCTTACAATAATAACTAAATAAAAAATGAGAATAATAATAAAACCAGGAATAAATTTTAACACAATTTCACTCGTCATTTATGATAATATTTACTCGACATTGCTAACTTACTTTTAAAACAAATAGTAGTCAAAAGGAAACTGAGCTACAGTATTTGCAAGAGATCTCTAAAGTGTCAATATTTTATCGTAAAAACTACATTATGAAATTCTAAACCACATTTCTATATTATTGTTATCTATTTCGGAAGTGATTGCTAACGCCGTATATTTTACTTTGTTCCAATTACATTAGAATCCTTCATATCTAATACAATAATGTAGGTAATGTCGAAGAAATTTTAGTATAACTGTGGTGTGTATGTGGAATAACCAGTCTTCTGTTATTATACAAGTTATAAATAAGAACATTATTCTTATAACTAGTCTAATTTATTAATTCATAATGTAGAAACAGCTGGAATCCAAAAAAATGGAAAATAGATTAATCTATCCGAAACAAATGATTGAAGTAAGTAATATAAAACTTCATAGATATATAATATTTGTTAAGAAACAGCTACTGGCGGTTACATTCTTACGGGCCTTTTTCCTGTCCTGCGGGTTTGCGCCGGGCGTGCGAGCCTCGCCCGCAAGCGTAAGCTTAGCGCGTGTGATGCACCCATGCATAGCAGGACACGGTATGCACGAAACGATAGGTTGCGGGCAGCACGCATACGGGCCAGATACGCACGCGGACACAAATCCGCAACATGGGAAAGAGGCCCTAACAAACACAGTTATACTTTAATACATTTTGAATCACGGTGACTGCTATTAACATCATTCGAGCCATATTACATTTTAATGGTTTGTATTAATTGACTCCGTCGATTGGCGTCCAGAGCTGGATCTTAATTCACGTCGCGGGCATGTCGATGACATTTCTTCTGATGACTTTCGGCTTTTCTTTTTATTGCATCTGCGTCCCCCATCATGAGAAGACAAATCTCCAATATTAGCATCATCCTCATTGGAGCAGTTGTCTTTTATTTCATTTTCTATTTTTGCATTGCAGTCTTCACCCAATGCAATGTCTTGATTTAGAATGGTAGAATCATCTGGATAAGAACTTGGTAGCTTTGTTTGTGATTTTTCATCCTTACCTAAACCAGATGTCGAAGTTGTCATTTCTGTCGGAGTCAGTTTAGGAACAGTAGTATCGAAATCAGGTTTCATACCAGTTTTAATTACAGTTGAAGGAGCTATTAAGTCTTCAAGGTCCATTTCGCCTGTGTGCGTCGAGTGATCAGGTTGCTTTTCCATGGATGTTTTTTTCTCCAAAGCAGAATTCTCTTTTACTTTTTTAGTGGGATTTAATTCTGTGGATGATAGTGCTAAGTTTTCTGGTTCATTCATAACTTCTTCATGGGATCGTTTGTGAGCCAAAGAAGTACCTAATGCTCCGTCTTCAGACATTAATGTCCTAGAAATATATTCTGAAGAATTTTTGATTAATTTTTCGCTAACGTCCTTGTCATCTTTACCCTTTTTAGACTCTGCAGAACTCACAAGGCTAGCACTAAGAGCACCAGAAGCCATTTGCTCTAATAACATTTTACTTATATCAATATCTTTTTTATCACCCTTTAATAGCTTTTCCTGTACGGCCGCAAATTCCGGAGGAACTTGGGACCTCATTGCATCAAATGGCAGTTTCTTTTTATCGGTCTTAGAGAGATCGGTTGCTATGGTTTCATGGTTATCATTATCCCGCGGTCTCTTTTCTGATCTCATAATTGATTCGTAATTTAAAGATTGTTTTGATAAAGATTCTAAAAGATAGGGATCAGGTGGTAAATGTATTTGTGGGAGTTGACTTGATTGCTGTCGATCAGACACTTTTTGTTGTCGGGAGGTGGATGAATTAGTAACAATAGTTGACGACCGTGGTGTAGTAGTTTTCGCAGTACTACGTGAAGCGCTATGGCTTGAACCTTGTAATGTAGAAGCACCCGAACTTGCCACTATATTGTTACTCAATAACCCTAATGTATCATATGCTGACGGCATACCAGAATGCATACCGAATGGATTTAGACCACTTAGTCCTAATTGAGGATACAACATATTTGGATTAGGAAAAACAAATGGAAACTGTGAGTTGGATGATTTAGAACTAGAGGGATTTACACTTTCTGTCGTTTTTCGAGATTTTGATTTACTTTCACTTGAAACGGTGGACGACCCAGTAAGATTATTTAAGTCTAAAGAAGAGAATCCAGGAAGTCCCAATCCAGCTAAATTCGCAAATATATTTCCGCCGGCTATATTACCTAACAAATTTGGCATACTGTTGAATGAGTTTAACAGAGGATTATTTTTAGGATCAAAACTTCCCAAGCTTGAAAGTAGCTTTGGGTCAAAGGTGTTCAACAATTTTGGATCAAATCCTGTTAAATTAGAAAGTGTTGCAGCTAATGTTTTAGGATCGAATGCACTAAGGCTAGACAGACTTGCCAAAATAGCGGGATTTAAACCAGCTAAACTTTGATTCATATGAGAATTCGATGACATTACATTGGAAGATGGAGAATCAAGTGTGGGTGGTCGTCCTTTTTTGCGTTCATTCATTCCACCGCTGGATTGCATTGGGGAATGTCTTTGACTGCGAACATCCTGAGGCAACTTAATGTGCTCTTTTATACCTTCAGTCCATTTGGAATCTATGTCATACATAGGATTTTCAGCAATCCATTGGGCTAGATGCTTAAGTTGAGGTGCTTTCGGGCCAACTATTCGCTTTCCAGTTACCCGATGTACTACTGGTACGTGCTCTTCCGGAGCAAGCCGAGGTGCTACACCTCGGCGACGCGTATCTACGCTAGCTTGTTCAGCTAACCACTTGTTTACCTTTGCTTCATGAGAATACGATTTCATCGGAGGTACAACCGGAGCTTTAGGGATCTTCGCTTGTTCCAAAGATTGTTGCAAAAACGAAGACAACTCCTTGGAAGAAGCCTGTGGAGACGGCACATTTGTCACCGTAACTGAAAATGGTTTCTGGATTGAAGAAGCCGCGGATGAAGTAGGAGGTGCTGCTGGAGTCACCGTCACGTCGGGCAACACGTTGGCACTACGTCCACGCAGGCTCTCTGACGAAGTAGTAGGGCTCTTACATTTAGCCGCTGATAAGCCTAGTACTATTTCGTCTAGCTTCTTTCTTTTCTTTTCTTTTCCAACAATTTGTTCGGGTGCAGGCTGTAAAATTAAAATAAAAGCTAGTTTGTTATATATTCCTCAATATTGTTCTCTAATGGGAACAGAGACGTTGTATAAAAAATACTGGACAAGTGTAATAACGTCACGGCCAATTCTCTAACTGCAAATGTTAGTGTGTAATTACAAAAAATAATATACATTTTTTTTTTGTGATAAAACTACAAAATAACGATTTTCGGAGTTTTTCCTTTACTTGTGCTGTGAAACCAGGGCTTGGAACCGGTACCAAAAGTACAGGTTTTGTATTGGTACTTGGCGGGTCTTGCCATTCGGTACCGTTTTCAGACGGTTACCGATACTACACCTAACAAATACCGGTACCAAATTCAGGTGATCAACCCGGCGCGCACCACATATCTCGTATTTGTACGGGACGGTTGGCAACCTTGAAGTTATTTTTCTAATGAATAATAACTATCCTTTTTACTTACTATATCTGTTTTCTCACTCTAACTTACGGAAATATTTGTTTGGTACCGGGTACAGTACCGATACTGATTAGATATACCAACAGTACAGGTACTACTGTGGTATCACAACCAAGGCCAATGGTACCGGTTCCCAAAAATACCGGCATTTCAATCTCTATATGAGACCCTTCTTGCCTAATTTCAGGTCAACGGGAAGTACTCTTTTGGTTTATGGTTTTGATTTATTTACGAGTATCAAAATATATCGCTTAAATGGCCGCATTTGTATTTTGCGTTAACTTAGAAGCTTGATTTCTTGGAGCTTCAAGCGCCCATAGATCTCTATAATTTGATATTAATTTCAATTTTATATCTGCCTCCACCCTTTTTCTCAGGTACGCGTCCTGAGAAAAAGAGTTTTGACAGACAGACGGACGGACAACAAAGTGACCCATAAGATTCCGTTTTTTTTCCTTTTGAGGTACCGAACCCTAAAAATCTGTCTGAACTGAGTTATTTCAGTTTATACAGACTGATTTTTGCGATGGCACATCAGAGCTACATCTGAAACTATGAGTAGTAGATCCATAGTGGTCAAAGGAACCTATAGTTAAGTGGAAGATAAAACTGCATTTTTAGTTTTTTGTGATTTTTTTAAATAAATCAGTTTTTCCAGAAATGGGATATTTTCGGTTACAGCCACAGCTGTAAAATGTTCAAGAAATACATATTAATTTTTGCGGCCGATAAAATCAATACTGTTGCATGCGTAATATTCATCCCAAGTACGGAGCTCTTTAGTGTCCGTGCTTCGACACGCACTTGGCCGGTTCTCAAGCTTTACGGATACAAAATTTCGTTTATGTTGAGTTTCTACTGCCTCGTTGGTCCAGTGGTCCCAAGCGCTACTACTGAGCATGAGGTCCAGGGTAGTCAATTGCAGGCGTAACTTTTAATCACATCATAACAATCGAATTTTACTCACCACATTCTTTCTTTTCATGAGCCTGGAAAGAGTATCGTCGAGTCGGCTGCGCGAAGGCAGGGAGGAGGGCGCCGCGTCCGGGCTCTGCGTGCGGCGAGCCACCGAGAAGTCGTGCACGTCGCTGAGGTCCAGCGGCGCGGACAGGTCCACGGGCGCGGCCGAGGGCGCCGGCGCCGCCTGCGCGCGTTGGTGCGCCGGCGGCGGCGCGCCGCTGTCGCCCGGCGCCGCGCTGGCGCCGCCGCCCGAGTGCGCGGCCTGCGGCACGGACAGCAGCGCGTGCAGCTTAGCGCGGTCGGTCTCGACGTCGATGGCGATGTGACGCTTAGGCCCCAGCTTGCGCTCGTCGAGCGCGTCGGGCGCGCCGCGCGCGTCCTGTTTGGCGGCGGCGGGCCACTCGCGGTTCTGTACGGCGTGTGCAATGTGGTGCAGGCGCGTCTCCAGCGCCCGCTCTGAGAACCAGCGCTCCGGAGGGAGTGTCTCCTCGATCCGCCCGAGCTTGGCTAGCGTCTCTAGTTCAGAGAGAGCGTCTGTGTCGTCCTCGGTGGTCCGATCGCAATTATTGGAGGTTCTCTTGCTTCGCCTCAGCGACATGCGCGTTTCGCCGGCAGCCTCTTCAGAGCCGGCCGCGTCTTCCTCGTCGGAAGATATCTTCTGTGCTTCACTCCTAGTCGCGCTCTTGTGACTTGCATACCACTTGCTAGCGCAATCAGCGAATGGCATTTTGGGATCACAGAACAGCTTACTATATGTATCACCCAATCCGTGCCTGAAAAATGTATCGTCAATTAAAAAAAAAAGAATCTTGTAAAATGTTGCAGTTGTATAATTCAATGGCAAAAAAGAGGCACCAAATTTTGGTCATTGGCTTTTAATGATGCTAAGTCAACCTGATGTATCCTACCGTTTTTCTTTTGACATGGTTACCGACCGAATCAGTTTTTGTTAAAAGCACAAAATTTACAACTTAGTCTGGTACAAAGTTTTCGACTTTGTATTAAGAACGACGTTTTACGTTCATAAGTGCCATACATGGGCCTATTTTAAATAAATGATTTGACTTTGACTTTTGACTTTGAACTCCGTAGTCTCATTTTGAACTTTTTAGTTACGGAACCGATTGCTCTCAAAATCAGATTTCAATCAGATTTATAGATTCGAGTTTGGGATACGCGCATCCGCGCGCATACAAGAATCAGTGTTCAAAAAAAAAACGAAACCCGTAAAATTTTTTTTTTTGCTGGTATTCCTGCGGTGTAATTGCGTAACACACAATAACATTGCCTTACACTTTTAAAATTTAACAACAACCACATTTATTGCGTGATTTACGTTGTCGAAGAGACGAAGTTTTCAAACCTAAGAACCATGTTGTGGATTAGAAATTTTCTTCAAAATAACACATCTCCAAATGCCAATGCCTTTGATTTTTCATTTTTATAATTCAGCAGTATTATTATTAATTCACGCTGTCGCGCAGGCGAATTTTTGAAGCAATGAATTACTAATATCCTTCAGATTGTTATTTTAAGTGTGTAACGCAATCGGGGTATCGATCAGTGAATCTTTTGTTAATGAAGTTAAATCTAATGTTAGTTATAATTGAATGCTAGAAAACTAATAATTAACATTTTTATAAAAGATTTACGCCCGATTTCAAGAACGAAAAACAACACAATAATTAGCTAACAAATGGTGAAGCGCGCGTAACTTGCTGTGATTGGTTGAATTAAATATCAACAGCCAGACGCATCACTTGACTTGCGTTTAATCTTGACACGTCGATAATTTTCGTTGCAGTAACCGGGCGTTAGTGGTTAATATGACACGTTCTTCTAATCAATATTTGAGAAGTAGGTCGTTCTTTGTTTACATAAACCGCCTAATTAATAAACCCAGAATAAAGGTATTCCAATCTTAAACCCAAAAAGGGTATAAGTTAAACTGAACTTAATACTAGTTGCAACTTCAGTTTATTGGTTAGTTTCAAAAATTTAAAATATCGAACAGTATGTCGCACGTTACTGGTAACAAAACCAGAATAAACGGGAAAGCGGTATACGACGATTTTATAACTATACCTAACAAATTTGTATATACAATATCCCACGAATAAATGACTTCGCCTTTGTCAAGCACGTTGCAAAAAACACAGCAAAACTACATTGAATTAAAAGCAATGCAAATAAAACTTACTTGCAGACACCTAAAACCAACAGTTTGTCGTGTCGAGCCGGTTGCCACCACGGTGGAGTGTCCGGTGACCGCTCACATAAAGCCAATCGAGTATCTAGTGCAGGATGTGGAGCGACTTCTTCACGTAATACTCGTAGAAGATCAATCCTGTTAAAAGGTAATTAGATTAGAAACTAAATAGGGTCTTGTCGCAGAACGTCTGATTCGCAAAACGTCCGGTTGAAATAAAAGTTCGATTCGAAAAACCTCCGGATTTCGGCGGTCATTAACGAAACAAAATAAAAAGATTTTGTAAAAAAAGAAACATAAAATAAGTTTCAGTTAAGTTTAATCAATGTATACAGAATGATTTTTTAAATGAAACTATGGTTAGTAGAGCAATGTGGAACAAAATACTTTTTGCTTTTTTCTGCCTTACCCAGGAATCGAACCCGATCGCCTTTGAAAAAACACATCAACACTAGGTGTGCTGTTCTCAACCATTCGATTCGGTGGCGGATTCTATTATAAGGTTTGTTTAGAGCGGCCAACCCGTCATACTTTTCATACAAACGCTCGTACGTGATTATGGCGTCGTAACACATCTTTCTTTGAAATTTTTAAACTAATAGGTATCTTGTGCACCATTTCTAGGTTTCTATGGAACCAAAAAAATTAAATTTCGAGAAATAAATTCAGTACAAGCCTCCGAAAAGCTGCATTTTTGCACAAATTTGACCTGGACTTTGGCCGTTCATAATGTACTCATCAGTTGTAAAAGTAAAGAAAACATCTGCATAGAAACCTTGCACATATAATGGAGATTCTAAATGATAAACATTTATTTCACAAACTAGTAAAGCTTGCTCAAAAACACGTATTTCCTGAAACAAGTTTTATGAAATTTCCGCACACTATTTTTCGTACAATGTTTTCGCGTTCTCACTTGCTTGTTAGCAGTTCTCACTTGCGCTAGATGAAACAACATCCTTTTCGACCATGCTTGCGTTGATGATAGACGGATCGGGAAGGGCCCTCTTAACATGAAAGCTACAAAATCTTTTATTGTAGAAAAAAAATTTGCGCCAACAAAATTTGAAATGCTGTTCTCCCAGCGAAGAAGAAGATTGAAAAACAATATTGTTTTATTTCGGTTGTTAGTTGACTACGATTTCGTTAGTTAGTTTACGAAAAACGTGACTTTGACAAACCACTAAAAAATTTGCAAACATACTTGTAAATATGTAAGGTTTTTATAATGTGCCGTCAAAACATTATAAAACCTTACATATTTACTTCAACAACGCTTAAATTTGCTAACAGTATTTTTGAAATAATATTAATGCTATATTTAGGTTGTTTTTAGAAGTCAAAGTACAAGTTTCAGACTTAACGTCTTCATATTGGTCGAATAGACCTGTCAAAACTTTCCTGTTTTCGATTTGTGGATAAGGTTTAGAGGACTCCTTTGATAAAGTTTACAAAGCAAGTTTATTCGAAATAAGTATTATGAAACAATTACCTTTCAAGAGTAGCAATCGCTCTCTCTTCACCAATAGGCTCTGCTTTTAAATCTGCTCTTGTCGGTAGCTCAGCTTCTCCCACAGAAAGTCCACACTGACGTTTGCACATGGCCATAAACGCCTTTAAATAATCAGTTAAAGCGTCATCACTTTTAGTGTCCAATCGTGCAAGTGTTCTAAAACGACTCCAGCGAAGACTTTTAGTGGTTGGGTCGAACTCCACTCCATAGGAAGCAACGGTACGACGGAATGCTTCTTCGTCTGCGCGCGTCCACCGCCATTGTGACACCTCATCTCTGGCCAATTGATCCATCCGCTCTCGTCGCTCCATCTTCTGAATGAAATTCTTACTTAATAATCTTATACATGTGCATTTATAAATGTTGCTTAGAGTTAAATTATGATTAAACGTCAATGTGACCGTACATGTTTTCCCTCCGTATCAAAAAGTCCTAAAAGCAAATAGCAAAACGACCTATAATCAAAACGACACTTTAGTCAAATATCCTATTAAACTACAATAATACTGAAAAATCACTATCGGTTTTTATCGTCATGGGTCAGTTTAGCATTTATTTGAAAGGTACTATTGAAATGAATGAAAAATAAAGAAGAACTAAAACACTTAAGAAAAAATATTGTGGTCCTCAATTGTATTGATATGTCAATGTGAATTAATATTACAATTTTGTAAGTGTACTGAATTGTTGTAATAAATAATTTATTATCATTTGAAGTTCCGTTTTGATTATTTTTAAAGAAAAAGAACGGACAAGCGCACATCACCCCCAAAAAAATAGAGTTTAAAAGTACGGGTTTTTTAATAACACATTTATTCAAAGTCCTTTTTATAACTTCGTCGCAGTAACTAAGCTAGGTCGCCCCTAACAAATGGGTTAGTTTAGGTTAGAACTGTGACAAGCATCGAAGTTGATCGCAGTTATTTGATCTTTCGAGATAGACAAACGTACAATGCGTAACAAATTAGCAACGATTGCTGTATTTACTTGTCAATAGGTATGTTGTTTAGTCTATGCCTTACAAATTATATTGTGAGTGTATGTAAGTATCGTACCTATTTTCTGAACTGAATAGCGGAAAAAAACATATTCTTAAGTCCGTTTTTACTTTTTATAGTTTATTTTTATTAAACTTCCGTAATCTCTTAGAAAGCCGCCACTAAGCTTAAGTGGACCTGAATCCAACATGTCTGCCGCATATCAGATGAGCAATGGACTAAAAGAACCACCGAGTGGGTCCCATTACACGCAAGATGACATCGCGGCAGGCCAAGACGAAGGTGGCGGGACGAGCTTAACTCCTACCGAAAAGACTGGCTGGCACTAGCAAAAGACAGAATTGTGTGGAAAACGGAGAGGGAGGCCTTTGTCCTGCAGTGGGACAATAAAGGCCAAGTTTATAGTCTCGAGCTAGTACTCCTTTAAAAACAAACTTATGTGTGGTATGACTGTACCAATTCTGTTATTTTGTCTTATAGACCATTTTCTCGTAGGACGATTTGCTAATAGGACATTTAGCTAAAAATGTATTTTTGTTTATAGGTCGTTTTGCTATTAGGACCATTTGCTTTTAGGAATTTTTGATACGGAGGACATTTTTTGACGTTTAAGCTGTCTTGAATATAAGCAAAATTAAAAAATAAAGGCGGTTTTGTACAAGGTGGCGGCGCAAAAGATATGAATGTATCATACTGGGGTAAAGTGTCCATATAAGCCGATTCCTACCAGCTTCCCATCGGAAATTCGGAACACAACCACTCTATCGTCATTGAAAAATCAAACGAGTATTTGATACACCATAAAATTAAAATGCCTATTACAAAACGCCTACATACATTAAAAATTGTCTTAATAACCCAACAACAAAACACTGCGCTAAAATAAATCGTAGGCGCGTCTGGCTTATGCTAAATTCAATTTCCTTACAAAATAAAGTCTATCATGACGTCACTTCAGTCACGTGACACCGCGGTTTCTATGAGCCGGGTAAACCGATCTGTAACGAGTTACTGTAGGCACAGAGTAGCAGAAACGTGCGCGCGGGAGTGAGAAGGAATTATTGCTATTGCACCACCTCTTTCTGGCACACGCATTTGATTCGGTAGTTTTCGTTGAATTTCGTAATGCGTTCAGCTAGGAGTTCGTAAAAATGTCATCATTCGTTTGATAAATATGTGGTTGTTTTTTGACGTAATCGCATTAGAACCTTATTAATTTGCATTTTGTTCGCTCAGTATTAATTGAATGCGTATGTTTATCATTACTAGTAGTATAAATATTTGTTTGTAGTTATAGGACTATGATTAACATAGTGTTTTGAGAATGATTAACATGGTGTTTTGTGTGTTGTGAATGTAAAGTACGTTGTAATCAGGTATTTGGGGTAGTTTAATAAGCTGAAATTACTTATTTGGAGTAGATTTGAAAACTAATTAGTACGATCTTATTAGGATGGCGGCATTCATAGTTTTAGAATCTCGTTTGTCAGATTACCTATTTACTTTGTGAAGAAACTTGCTTTTCAAGGTTAAGTTTTGAAAATACGTGCTCGTCCAGATGTGACTATAAAGTACAAACGCCGCGATGGTTTTTTCAAACATTTTAATGTTGCCCTTTACGATAAATATCAATGACTGACTGGCAGTCGTAAATTTAATAAAATGTATTGTTCCCGTGTTAATTTTTCTCAGATTGTAGTTGTTTATAGAATATAGGGTTTTTTTACATTTTAATCTGGCGAATTCATCAAAAAAGATGTGCAGACTGAAAAACATATTCGTAGCTGTTTTATGAGTAGTATTATATCGGAATTTTATGAAATTTATTTTTTATTCATTGATTGATTTACGGTAAACAAGAAGTTTTTTTTTGCTGCTCCGTCTTACCTTCTCCATAAAATCAGCCTTCGCTACTGTCATATTTTTTTTCAAATGGCGTCATAATGTGATTGTGATTTCAAACAATGTTGTAGACAGATATAGAATGAGTTGACAATGCAATGAAGCGATACACACAGCTCAGGCAAGGACGGAGATTTTGAACACTAATTTCCGGGCCGTGTATTCTCCCGTTTTGGCGATTTGAACTGGCCAGCCAGATCGCCAGATCTGACAGCGCCAGACTTCTTCTTTTGGGGCTCATTGAAATCTCGCGTTTACCAACACAAACCACAGACCTTGCCAGTCTTGAGAGTTAACACTGAATAAGAAATCACCAAATTGGAGCCAGATTAAATCAAAATACCGTAAAACGAGCACAAATGTGCATCAACTCAGTTCAGGTGATCAGTTTAACCGTTATAATTTTTTGGACTTAATGTCATCAAATTTACACCTTTAAATCATCTTTCCGTAAAAAAAGGGCCCATTTATTTTAATTTTCAACAAAATGGCAGCCAATTCACAGTATGACATTACTTTTGCGCCACCTTGTATTAGCATTTAATAACTGAATTTAAAAAAAAGAACAGCCAAGTTCGTATCGGATAACGCACAGTGAAGGGTTCCGTAGTCGGGGTATATATTTACGTCTACACATTTCCATTATAAGCTGACCTCGCATTGTACGGAAATCCTATGCAATACGAGATCAGTAGAAACTGGAAATATATAGCTTGATATGTAGCCGTGTGTACACAATATTGATTTTTTCGAAAGCAAATATAAGTTTTTATTTGAGAGTAATTCTTAAAAAAACTGAAAAACAAAGTTATTTCTGTCGGTGTAACCGAAAACATCCCATATCTCACAAACTATGTTATTTTTAACCGACTTCCAAAAGGAGGAGGAAAATTTACATGCAGCGAAAACAAAAGTTTATCAAAACGTCGATCTAGCAGAAAAAACGCATGATTTTATCAAAAGTAGTTTGATCCAGTTCGAAATTAATTCCTAAAAAACTATTATCTGAAATTCTGAAATTTTTTAAGCAGTTTACTTTGCTCTACTACCCAGTTTCGGATTTAGCACTATGTGCCATCGCTAAAAACCACTTTCTATAAACTAAAATAACTCAGTTCCGACTGACTTTTATGATTTACCGTCCAACATAATTAGTGAGTGATGTAATAATGTGCCAAATTTTTAAGTTTCATTAATGGCCGCCAAGAAAAAACAAAGCAGCATTGCTTTATACATTTGGTCATTGTCTTTTTTCAGTAGCTGCCCAGTTTGGATGTAAGCCAGGTTGATGGCCAGTCTCGCCCCCTACTACATGGTAATTAATAAGAAACATAATTGGAGAAATTTGGTAAACCTCAACGCAACCCCCCTTCGCGGTCGTGATGTTACGTGATAAAACGAAATTATAATAAAAAATGCTTTTGTATTACGCACCTTAGCTCTTTGTTGCATTTTAAGCTCCTCTCTTTTGTAGTTTCTTTGATATGCAGTGATTAGTCTCCGGAGTCTCGTATTCAAATCTTGCATTGAAGGCCATAAATGTCCACCACTACTACTTTGAGTACTTTCATCATCAGGCCGAGGAGAAGCTGCGGGGGATGTTGCTCCAGCTCCACTAGATACATCGTCTGTGCAATCTTCGTCGCCTACTACACTACCTCTCACCTTCCTTTCTTCACTCCTGTTACACATCATACATGTCAGTCACAGTCAGACCCGCGGATACACATCCCCGCTGCACCCGCACGTCGCCCTTCTCACATTTACAATAGTATACGCGGGAATCATAGTATTCAACGTTTAACTTCGTAGCCAAGCTGAATTGATAATACTTTCGCAAAATAGTACATTACTGCAGCGGCAGGCAAAGGAGTCATTGATGGACTCACGTATGTGTGCCTCGGCTTCGCCTCGGATTTTTAGGTTCGTCCTTCAATGGCTGGTTGCGGCCAGGCCTTGGATAGTACTTTTCTCAAATAATTCGCGGAAATTCAAACTAAGTAAATTAATTATATAGTCCAGAATCAATGACGAACAAAAATAATGATTCACAAGCCAACATCTATTTGTTTCTTTTTACTTAAAACAGCTCTATTTGCAAGCCAGTTCAAAATTTAAATAAAATCTTTGATAAGTTACCTCCTTGGCTGCTATGTTTCGAAATTAGACGATAGATGTTAGTTTTAATAGTATTTATACACGATAGATATGGATTTTCATACTAACACTGCCGGCCGCTGCTCGCATGTATTTTACCAGCACAGCATTTTAGATATTATTTCGAAAAAGGTTGTCAAAATAATGCTCGAATTTCAAAGCATTATTGAGGAAAAAAAATCGTTAAAATTTGACCTATGTACCTATTGCCTAGATAAAATTTGGATGGTGATTAAAAAATTACAAACAATGCATTCATTTGAATTTAGAAAATTATTATATGTAGCTTTATTTTGAGTGTCGAGTAGTTAGGGTGTGCGATTGCCATAGTGGTCGATAACGAGTTCTGCACGCAAATTGCGAAACACACTGTTATTAGTTACGAATCCATTGTTTATTTGCGTCTGCTTATTTTCATTCCATTTCATTTATTTATTGTTTGTCACAGGTGAAACGACAGTTCTTACAATTAGCATTATTGTATCACTGTAACATACCCAAAGAGTGTACCATATTTATATGTATGTCCTACTACGCTTTGGAATGGGCAACTAGCTTCATGCCTATTTCTGACTGACCGATTCCTTGACAATTCAAAAGTGCCTGTAAATGGTTTAATTGAAATAAATGATTTGAGTTTGTCAAAATGTGTGTTACGCAATCACCCTGCTGCATGATATTACAATAAATGAATGCAGAAAGTATTATTTTGCCGAATGATTAATTAATTATATTGCTACTTTTGTTTTATTTAATCTCACATAACTCGGGTTGGGTGAAAAATCCTCATTAAAATAAAAAATATTTGAATGTACTCACTTGATATCAGTACATTCAGCATCATCTGGTGGCCCCAGTTTGTCTACAAAGCAAAGTTGTGGATCTGAACGCATTGCCAAATAATTTTCGTAACCATGGACGTATGTTCCTACAAGCAAGGACACGTCACACTCACTATCCCACCACAGGCGTGGAGGTGTGCTGTCCACACCACGAGGTACGCGCATTCCCAAGGAACTGCAAAAAATAAAAAATCTCTTAGCGCTTTAGTGCTTTACTATAGAATATAGATGGCCCTAACCAGTTTTAAGTTTTCACTTCTGTCAGCAGTCCCCATGACTACCAATATTTTTAATTTATATAATTCAAGTAACGACGCAAAAAGCGATCGTTGACCACGTAATTAGTTGTAGTTACTTGAAATTATGTGTCTAAACAATCTTTTTTTGTTTTATCGATTTTATTATCATGACGTATCGATATCTTGTCTTTGACCAGTTAATTTTATTTGACGTTGTTTAGAAACTACAGGGTTTCATAGTAAATCCTTGTAGTTTCGCCATACCCATCCAACCGTCTGTCATACCCTCGTAAAATCTAGTTTTTATCGATCTTCTTTCTTTCTACGTGCGATAATTGCCGATCAATTATTGCAATCATAGCACGCGGCTTGTTTACACTAAGGCAATTATTGCAAGGCGATTATTGCATTTGAGATTTCTTGCTTCAGAAGAGCAGCAACGATCAACACACCCTGACTCACCATCACCGCCACTCATGTTTGAAAATAATATAAGGTACGCTGCTCGTCACTGGTAACAAACCTGGTACATAAGCTGGCTTCTTATTCTATTGGCACTCCGTACTACGCCAGGCCAGCTCAAGGTCAAGTGTTACCACTGAGCTACGAGCTGTTTGAACCAATACCAGTTCGAATGGTAACTTGCCCGTATTGCGCAAGCATTATAAGTGTTGTTTACACGGTGCTAGTCGATTACTGCTTCAATTTTATGGCATGCAACAGGCAATAAACTTGCAATGGGTAAATGGCAAAGTTTCTAGTTTAAAATTATAGAACATTAATGATTTTACCTGGCATGAACTCCACTCTCGATTTGTGTCGCGTAGTCACCTATGACCTCATGTTTGATGTAATACATCATTCGTACTCGTAGTAACACCCTGAAAATATAGCCATGTTCAATTTCGATTTCAAAGTTATATATATATTAGAAGTGTATATCATTTAAATATATGAAAAACCGTCCATTCACTGAGTACATTATGCTTCTATTTTTATGCTATGCTCGTCATGCTTATATCCATGTCAAGAAAAAATATTTAATAAGGTCGGTTTAACAAAAATCTCAACAAAAAATTATTGAGATGGACGTAAAATCAAATAATGACATGCAACTTTATTACCGATGTTGCTATGATAAAAATTATTTGTTTTGAATGATTTGCTATATCGGTCTTACGTCGCGAGAAAACAAAGTGTCAAAGTCCTTTTTTAACCGACTTAAAAAAAAAGGAGGAGGTTCTCAATTCGTCGGGATATTTTTTTTTTTATGTGTGTTCCCCGATTACTCGAAGACGGCTGGACCAATTTGGAAAATTCTTTTTTTGTTTGAAAGGGTATACTTTCAAGTTGGTCCCGTTGTCATTTGGTCACGATCTGATCATGGGATCTTGGAGAAATCGAGGGAACTCTTCAAATATTAAAGGCACATCTATAGCGATTTGGGTATTTTTGATGAGCAGTTGACATAAGGCTATTGTAACTTAGATAAATTACAAACCAACCCACAAGAAAATGAAAAAAAAAAACTTTTTTACAAAAAACACAACCGACTTCCAAACTACAAAGTGAAAAATAATTTCGGAAGTCGGTGTCAAAAAACTAAAATACTGATCTGATCCAAAGACATCGACTTCCGAAATTAAAGTTATTTTTCACTTTGTAGTTTGGAAGTCGGTTGTGTTTTTTGTAAAAAAGTTTTTTTTTAATAGGATAACATCAGACTTGTAGACACATCTCGTTGAAACGTCAGAGAGCATTGTCGTACCGCGCATGTAAGCTCGTTGGGCGAACACGCTAAATCTAACGCCATTTCATTAAATAAAATTCATCCAGTTGTTTATTTGGATGCTACGAGCGAATAAAGAATCATACATTTATGGTATACAAAGATATCATTCTTGGCAGTTGGGTAAAAAATATGTACTTACTTATTGGCATGTCTAAATAAATGCTTTTTGTAACTGTTTTCCAGATACAATTCACAGTCATATTTTTCTGTCGAACTCCAATGAATCGGATCTTCCCATTTTTGAAGATCATTGGATTTAGGCAAATCCTTTGGTCTGTTTTTCTTTTTTGCGTTTCTTCCTCGAGGCACAGGATTATGTAACCCACTATGATTTCTAGAGATGGTAACTTCCCCGTTTTCACAAGGTTCTATTAGATCCCATATAAAATTTCTTATTTTCTCATCACCTTTATAATGGCGTAAACAATATAAAACCTGAAATTGAAACGACATAATTAACCAAACCAGCCAGTGTATTGATGGTGTTGCAAATATTATGTAAAATTATCAGGATAAATTTCAACTCAGTCAAAGTCTTAAACTTTCTCGGTATTAGCATGGCAAATCATCATAAGAAAACGAAATTATAAGAACTAATCAGAAAATCCTCATAAAATATACATTATACGTGTGCTGTTTTTAATACTGACGCATCAGCATTCTACACTGCTGGGAGACCTCACCTGGCCTAGTTTAGTCAGAAAGTCTGACTAAAGAAGGTCAGGTGAGGTCAGGATTTGGATATAACTTGGCACACAGCCGACGAATTATCGGGTTAGCAATTATTTTTTGGAAGGCTTTCTTCCAGTTTTCGTCTTTTAAAATTTTTGGAAAATACATGGGTCCCCATATTTTTGCAGTTACACAGCTGCGTATGAGCGAATTAATTAAATATGCGTAAAAGAAATATATTGTTTATAAAAAATGTATGGATAGTGACAGCTAACTGTCCAATTCTTAGACGCTGAGTAGTAGCGACATCTGAAGTGGGCAAGTGGCAGTTTTTATCCCCATTCTTAAAACTTCGGTGCCCAAGTAATCACCTATTAAGGTCATTAACTCTGAACTGACTAACAATATTGGCAAAAGTCGTGTTAGTGGCAAAGGTTCTCCTTGAAAGCTCTTTCTGTTGGTAAATATCTTATGGCTATTGGGCTTTAGGGCAGATACCCATAGTTCGTTACCCATTCTCCTTTTAACGTTTCTGTTTCTTAGATAAATAATTTAAAACAGTGCAGTGAATATACATAAAAATTACACGCGTTTTTTAAACTCGGTTGTTAATTGTTTTTATTTCCGAAGTTTTATTGTTTCTTAAAGCTTAACCACACTAGGTATAATATTATTATTACAGCAACTAGAAACGAATTCCCGAATCAACGTACTCACAAAGACACGCACTGCTACACGAAACATAGGACTGATTGCTTACAACATCGACATCTGAGAATCCGTGTGTCGAATAAATAAACAAATTAAAAACCGAAGTAGGATTCGCGCCCTGGTGGTTCCGTCCGAAAGTTGTGCCCGGCTGCCCGCGGCTTCACTCAAGTGACACGGCCTATTTAATTTGCTTAACTACTATTGCAGTTCACAAAACACTTTTGAGTGGACCGATTTGAATGAAATAAGACTAAATGCTACTTCAAGCTAAGGTCAATGAATTTTCGATTCCGGATTGAAGGACAAACTGAATGGTTGAAAATAAATGTTCTCCCATACATCTTTTCACATTACGGCGATGCTCCAACTGCAAATGTAAGTTTGTAATTGCAATAATTAATATTTTATGTGATATAATCTATCCTATACTTGTACTGTGAGACCTTACTTCTAGTAAAAATCTAATGACCAAAATTGTTCGTTTAATAGGTATATTTAAAAAATAAAACTCACTATTATTCGCGCACAGTCTTCTATAACAGGAATTGTCCAACCTTTTCTAAACTGATTTTTCTCTACGATTTCTTCCCAGCGCGCCCACCTGCAAAAACATTTCAAAGAATCAATATGTGAAGCAGAAGTTTACCTTTTAACATAAAATATGACGATTTTTTTTATTTTATTGTTTACTTCACTTCAGAAGGCTAATTATTTACTGTAATTAAAAGGACCTCGCTCACTACGCGGTCACGTCGCAACTTTGGCCGCATAAGCTCTGACATTCATAGTAAAGATCACAAAGTTTGGTCTCAAACTAGTCAGACGGCACGTCGTACGTAAAGTACGCGATGCGTATTGGGTTAAGATACATTGCTTGAACGCTGCAACCACTGGCCATGTTCGAGGCCGCGCAGTGCGCGAGGCATTGAGGTATACATAATATAGAGTAACAAACTTCATCACGCGTCACAAAAAAACGTGCCACTTCAGTTATGAGGACGTAGCGACATTAAAACCATTAAGCATTTTGAACAAAAAACACATCTATCTCTTTCACACTAGTTTGCAAGCAACTGGCAAGCGTTACGTAGAAGGAGAAAGTGTTAGGACTTCCACTGCAAGCTCGGTGTTGTGCACGTTTTTTTGTTCAGGTAGCACTTCATTCATCCTATGTATTGGAAATATTGATAACATTCAATTTTATATTTCAACTGCCACGCGACATGTACAGGGTGTAAAAACACACTTTACCATGCCGAAATTTACGCATTCTGTACATCTACTACCTAATTAATCTGCATTAATTATATATATCTCATCATCTGTTACGACGCCTCATTGAGGTGGATAACAATTAAAATTCTATTGTGTCTCGTTAATGACAGTTGAAAGGTTAAATGACAAAAATAACGACGAAATAAACTATTGTGACAATGTATTTGTTTTTCGAATTAAAAGACTTCGAAAAAGTTAAGCCTGCAGATATTCGATATTTCCATACACAGTCGGTTCACAGATAGAGTCTAGTACAAAAAATTATATTGCAATGACGAGAAGAAAAATGAACAACATCGTCTGAAAAACATCGTTAA
Organism: Agrochola lychnidis; assembly: GCA_963680765.1. Lineage (NCBI taxonomy): Eukaryota > Metazoa > Arthropoda > Insecta > Lepidoptera > Noctuidae > Agrochola > Agrochola lychnidis. The sequence continues at coordinate 14,096,023 of OY796858.1, forward strand.
TAAGGTCAGTTTAGGAAGTTTCAAGAAGTACCTATCCAACAGTCAAGCAGTGATGTTTAGTAATATTATTCCTTAAAGGGCTCCTTGAGTACAGCATGTTATGCTATGGAAGCTTAGAGCAATCTTGTCTCAGGTCTCTGTTCACACGATTATGATTGCCACAAAAAGATAGATATTTTATAATTAAGGACGCTTATTTAAAACTAGTTGTGTCTGCAACTCCCATCTGCGTGGATGTCTATAATATTTATAAACGCGTCGATACAACCACAATCAAACACCTTTCGCTGTCTCTTTGCGACATAATCGATGTAAGCGTGGAGCCAACTCGCCATTTGGATACGTGTTGAAGCGAGAAACAGCACATCGTGTCGTCCTCAAAACTGACAGCAACCTACAATTTTACCAATACTTTAACTAAAAGTCCGAACTCACCCAAATGTAAGTAGACCTCTTTCTATTTTAAAACATTCTGATCTTGTCCATGACCCATACACAACCTCTTCATCCACAGGAACACCTTCATGACGGGGTATATAATCATCGCTTGCGTATCTGCGTCCCTTTTTACCAAGTTTTTCTTTCTTTCTTTTACTCCTTAAACTTATTCCTGAAAAAAATATTTATTTGCATTAATTTGTCTACATACTAGCTGACCCGGTTGTTTTGCCATATAAATTATTTATGTTTGGGATGGACCACCCTTATCACTTAGGGGTACGAAAAATATATTACGACCGATTCTCAAACCTACCGAATATAAAAATCGATCAAGACGTTTCGGAGGAGTATGGCAACTAACATTGTGTCATCGTACTTTCAGTACCATCTGACGATCATAAACAGAAAAGTATACTATTTAGACATCTCTAAAAGAAAATATGAAAACCAACAAATCCAATCACTATTATCAAAATGAATTTTAATTTATCTGTTACTGTAAAAGCCCGAACTGCGGTAAATCTTAGGATTTACCGGTAAATACTAAGATTTACTAAGTCTCATCGGTAAAAGTCTGAATTGTTCTATAATAATCATCAATTTCTGACTTTTACTGCGGTAAAACCTAGGATTTACCGACTGAATTAAAAGCCCGAAATTAAAGATTATTATAGAACAATTCGGACCTTTACCGGTGAGACTTGCTAAATCTTAGGATTTACCCGTAAAACATTTAAAGAATCTAACCTGGATCGTTTATGTGTACCATGTGTAATAAATTTATATACAGGGAGTAAAAAGACCCATTACATAGACGCTATATACGCATTCTGTACATAAAACTAAGTAACATTGAGCAATAGTTATTGCTGGAAAACGACGATTTTTGCACGCAAAAGATTGTGCTTATGGGTGCATTGAATGCAACGGCACAGGAATTGTGGGGTTATTTAAAGTTAAATTGTAACATTTTAAACTTTATTTCGTAAACAAAAAGGTAAAAAAAAGTTACATCTTCTGGTTTCCAGGTATGGTTCTGTACAAAAAAAATACCACAGTGAGAAGTGACTCTCGGCTTCGTGAAGCATCTATTTACACCCATTATAGTAAGAAATCGATGGTTTGTCAAGTCGTAAAAACCGTGCGCAGCAGGGGCGGGACGCTAGTATGATATAATTACAAATACTGTATTTGAAAGATATAGGTAACAACCGAATCAATAATTTTATTTGGTACTAGCTGCGCCCCGCGGTTTCACCCGCATAAGTCTCGATCCCGTGGGAAAAAAAAAAACGTATCCTATGTTCTTTTCCAGGGCATCATCTATATATGTGCGAAATTTCATCCAAATCCGTTCAGCCGTTTTAGCGTGAAGGCGTAACAAACAAACTTACTTTCGCATTTATAATATTAAGGATATATAGTTAAGATAACGATCAGTAAATATTCTCACCTTCCTCATCCTCGTCAGAATCTGGGGTGACCTCCATATCAGACATTTCCATGGGACCGTCATCATGGCCGTATCTCTTAATGACTGTCCGTTTCCTGGGTTCTGTAACTATCAAATCTTCGTCTTCTTTCTTCTCAGTAGTATCAATTTCTGCTTTTTTGGCCCACTTATTCCAGAAATCAGGATCTCTAATGTCAATATCTGAACGTTGGTCTGCAGCAGAAAAACTAGCTTTAGAAAATGTTGATCCTTTTTCTGACTCCATCTGAATAACTTGAGTTCTGCGCGCTAGTATCATTTCAATATCTTCCTCACAAAACTTGTCACCAGCATTATCTTCGTCCATCACAGCGCCATATGCACCTTTTTTAAGCAAATCTTCAATTTCTTTTTTAGAGAGTTGCTTTACGCCTGTTTCTTTTCCTTGGATTGTATTCATACTCTGTAATATTGCTTTATCTAGACCGAGCTTTAGTGACGCTTTATCAAACATCTCTCTTTCGTACGAATTACGACAAATTAATCGATATATTTTAACCATTTTTTGTTGACCTATACGATGGCATCGAGCTTGTGCTTGTAAGTCATTCTGTGGATTCCAATCGCTGTCATAAATTATAACCGTATCCGCAGCTGTTAGATTTATGCCCAAACCACCTGCTTTCGTACACAACAAGAATACAAACCTGTCAGAGTCTGGTTTAGAAAATCTATCGATTGCTTCTTGTCTCAAATTACCCCTTATACGTCCATCAATCCTTTCAAAGGGATATTTTTTAAATACAAGGTAATCTTCTAAAATGTCTAAGCATCTAACCATTTGGCTAAATATCAAAACTCGGTGACCACCTGCTTTCAATTTTGGAAGCAATTTATCAACCAGTACCATTTTACCAGATGAGTCAATGAGTGCTTTATAATAAGCTTGTTTATCTTCCCCATTGGCTTGTTTATAGTCAAATTGTATTTGGTCTTCTGCTCCGTTAAGCAGATATGGATGAATGCAACACTTCCTCAGTTCCATCATAGTATTCATCAAATTGGGAATATTAGCTGCCGAAGCAGTACCTTTTTGTAAAAAACTGAAATTTCGCTCAAGTATTGCTCTATAATACTTTTTTTGTATGTTGGTTAATTCAACTTCAATTATCGTTTCTTCCTTTGGAGCCAACGTTTTTTCGACATCTTCTTTTAATCTCCTTAACATCATTGGTTTTAAAAGTGCTTGCAACTTGACCACTTCCGATTCACTCTTAAGTTGACCAAATTCATTTAAGAATGCATCACTACTAGAAAATTGTGATGGTTCAAGAAAATTAAGCAGAGAGAACAGTTCATTGACATTGTTCTGCAGTGGAGTGCCAGATAATAAAACCCTATGCTCTAAATGAAGCTGACGTAATCCCTCCAATAACTTACAATTGCGATTTTTCAGTCTATGAGCCTCATCAATGACACATATTCGCCAGTTAAACGATTTTAATTCCTGAAAGTCTGTTACAATTATTTCAAATGTTGTTATGAGAACGTTGAATTTGGTTATTTCTTTGATTGGCTCGCCTTGTTCGTTCTTGTAATAATATTCATATTCCTGCAGCATACTCTTACTCTGTTGTGAACCATGATAAACGACAACGTTCATTTCGGTCCATCCTTCAAATTCTCTCTGCCAATTAGGTATAGTAGATAGAGGAGCTATAATTAGGAAAGGACCTCTTACACCATATTCCCAAACAGAATTTACAAATGTTAGACTCTGTATAGTTTTTCCTAATCCCATTTCATCCGCTAATATGCAGTTACGATTATTATGCCAAGAGAATAACAACCAGTTAAGCCCTTCGAGTTGATAAGGCCTTAATGTGTTTCCTCCTTTATACAAAGGTGATTCCTTTAACTGGACCCACTGATCTGCAGACGGTCGCTTCTTAAACTTCCACTTTTCTTTTGAGGGTATTTCACTAAATGTCTTATACTGCCTTATCTTATCGACATCAATGTCTTCTTCCAATTCCCATGTACTGTCTTCATATTGTAAGCTTTTCCATTTGACTAAATAATGTTTTACAACAGTATTATTTGCAGGATCTTGATTTTCTGACATATCTAGAATTCTTTCCACCTCAACATAGTCAGGATTGAAAGGTTCGTCATCTAACAACTCAAATATATTCAATTGTTGAGCCTGTTTCTGCTTAAATCGTTTTATCTTTGAAAATATTCGTTTATCACCTTTGTAAAGTTCTTCTTCAGTTTTCCATTCACAATGTAAATATGAAAAGTTCCTGTACTTCACAAAATATTCCTCTACATCAACCATAACCGGCTTAATGTTTTTAACTTCTTGATTTTCTTTATTGCTATCAGCAGTAATTTCTGCTTTAGTAATTGCTTGAGTGAGCTCGACTTTGTTACAAATGTTCTCTTCATTAATTTCCTTTTTAGCTTCATTACTCAGTATCGGTTCAATATCATCATTGGTATCCTTACAAGAAACAACCGTTTGCGTTTCGTTGTTAGAAGTATTAGTCGATGGCTCACTGTCACCAATTTCTAGTTTTGGTATAACTTCACTAGATGATGGTTCAATTTTAAATTCTCTTTTTCCCATACGACAAGCTAACACATGTTGGACAATCATGGCATCTTCTTCCGTTATATTTACGTAAATATAGTTAGGTTTAGGCACACCTTCAGATCTGCTGTTCTCTTTGGTATCTAAGTCTTCAGACTTACTTTCTTTTTCAACCTTGGGAGTGGCTATTGCAAATTCATCATCTGATAAACGTATCATGACATCATCTGTGTATTTTTTACGTTGCGTATTTCTAGCAGATCTTCTTTTTAAACTATCGTCACCTTCCGGTGGTGGTGACGGTGGAGGTGTGGACATCATATCATCGGGTTCACCATCAGAATCAGGAATTAGCCCACCACGTTTCTTTCTTCTTCCACCTAAAGATTTTCTTAGAGTGAGTTTCTTGCAACTTCCCCCAGCAGACGTTCGTTTTTTTGAAGACCGTCTTTTATGAGTTATTGAATCCATATCATCGTCTTGCTCCCGTTTAGCTTCAGCTTCTTCTAACAAATCTTTGATTGCTATTTTTGAAACAGGAATATCATCAAAATCCGTTACGTTGGATTCATCTAAGGAAAGTTCTGGCATAATTTTTGATACATTAGGAGTTTCAACGTTAGAAATATTTTGAGTCATTGATAATTCACTTGGGGTGGTATCCTTGTCAGTTTCCAATATTTCATAAGACGTTGTAGTGTCCGCCTGTATTTCCAAAGCATCCTTCTTTGAATTTCTTTTCTTTCTAGGTGCGCTGGGATCTTTCGGTTCACGTTTTTTGCGTTCTTTCACTGGTTTGTCACCCAATTCTTTAACTTTAGGTTCTTTAGGGGTGCGGGGCTTTCGTTCTTTGTTTTTTCGAGGTCCTCTTTGTTTTCTTACTTTACCACCATTTATATCATCTATAGAAATTGCACTGCTGTCTAAGTTAGTAATATCTTCATTCAATTCTAAGTCAAGTTCTGAAGTACTTTGTAATCCAGTCCCAGCTGTTACACAATCTTCAGAAACAGGTAACTGATCTAATGGCTGCGCAGTAGCAGCAAATTTCTCCTTTTTGGCTCTTGGCTTTCTGGGTTTAGCAGGTCCTTTTCCACGACCTCGTCCAGTTGTACTGGTAACTTGAGGACTTTCTACCATTTTCGTTCCATATACAGGATTTTGTAAAGTACAATTTGGGCCCCCATTACACTTATCACTAGATTCATGCTGCTGAATTAAGGCTAGTCGTTCTTGTAGACACCTCACTTTTTCTTGGTTTTCATTAGAAGGCGGCAAACAGTAGATATCTTGTATTTGTTGTTGTAATGACATCCTCTCTTGTTGATGAGACGCTGGGTATATGTTTGGGATATTAGGGTGAGGCATTGAATTTGGCCCTAACATTAACATAGTTGGATTAATGTTGTGAGACATATTTGAGATAATGGTTGGTTGGTTCGGTGGTATTGGTGCATGCAAATTTGGAACACTCATTGGTAAGCCCACTGGAACGTTAGGAATATTTGTTGCTACATTTGACTGAACAATTGGTGGCATATTACTGGGTATGTTAGGCATATTTGTGACAATATTACCTTGGATTGGAGGAATTAGTGGTATATTACTCTGCTGATTATGAACAGGTATACTAGATGTTACAGTATTAGGAAGGTTTCCATGTTGCATTGTATGATTGGATGGTAAATTTGCTTGTACGTTAGGTACTGCTTGCGTAACAGATGTGGGACCACTTTGGTAAGTAGAAGATACATTATGAGCAGCGCTGGTGTTAACAGAAGATGGATTACTAGTTGGTAGATTTGCTGATAAACCTTGTGTTACATTAGGCATATTTGCTGAAACATTTTGAAGGTTGCTTGCTGAATATCCTGGATTTCTACTTACATTAATGCTTGGCATACTTTCGTATTGGCTAGTTGTGTTAGCGTTTGTCATTGATGGTACTTGCATTTGTTGAGATGCTCTTATTTGTGAAATATCGCCAATTGAAGAATTTGTGTTTGTCATTGTAGTCAGAGATAATGCCGCTGCGTGAACAGTTTTGCTTTCTTGCGTATTAGTATTTTCCGTTGATTTCTGTTTAGGTTCTAACTTTTGGTCATTGTTATATGTTTTTTGAAAACTAATATCAACATTTTCATCTTCCTTCGCCAAAGCAGTATCCATTTTATTATCTACAGACTGACGAGATCCAGCTAATTTTTCATGATTATCGACAGTTTCTACATTAACAGACGAATCGTTACAGCTTACTAAAGAACTGTTACTTGTTGATGCAATGATAGGTACGGGTACGCTTTCTTGAGTACTGGTTCCATTAGGTTGGGGTAGAAAACTTCGAGGTGCATTGACATTTTCAGCTGAGCGGACACCTTCTGTTTCAATTTTATCGATTGGTTTCGTATCGATATTTGTGTTATTCAAAGGTATATTTTTTACCAAATCTGATTTCAGCGGTGGGACTAATGCCGTAGGCTCAGAAGCCTTGGGTGGTTGTTCGATGTTATCAATTTGTGTAATGCTACTTGCTGGAGTTATTTTGTTTTGGTTCCATTGAGATGGTGAAGAAACAACATGTGCCATAGCTGGAGACGATGGGTTGCGTTGGTATGGGTATTCTGTTCCAGAGGGTAACACCATTTGTTCTAACGCTTGTAGAGTATTCTGCGATGTAAAAGATCCTGGAGTAGGCGGTGCGCCTGTAGAAACTGGTGACTGCACCATATTGCGAGCGCCATGTGGTGATGCACTAGGACCCTTAACCGGCGACATTACAGGCCGGGGAGATAGTTGAGACTGTGATTGCTGTCTAGGTGATATTTGGGCCCTAGGCGACATTTGAGGAGAAAGCTGAGGAAACGGTGGGCGATATTGTGGACTACCAGTTTCTAACCCTGATGGTTTGACAGTACCGTACTGATTTGAAACATTGACGTCTAGGGGATGTTGTAATTGATGAGATTGATAATTCATTGATACAGAGTGATGAGGTGATGCGTAAGGCATTTGTACCGGTACTGAGGAATGCGACGGCGCTACTGAGGAGGGCGGCACCGGTGACTGACGAGGTACATGATGTAGAGGTGGCGCACCAGGGTGATGAAGATGCACATTGGGGTGGGTTTGAATTCCTGGTGTCATACCACCTGAATGACCACCCATACTTTGATGAGATTGATGTTGTGGAATTGGTGCATGGCTTTGTTGACCATGAGGTATACCATACTGATGTGGATTTACATCCATTTGCTGGTGATAAGTAGGATGTTGACTAATTCTTGATGCAGTTGGAGGATGCATCTGTGTGTAATTAGGATAGTTCTGAAAGAATAAAAAAAAAACATCACAATACACATATTTTCGCTCCTAAATAAAAAAATATAAAAGAGTTCTTTGATCTGACTTAACGATTGATTCGACATGCCACCCTATAAAAATCCGGTCAAGCGCAGACCACGCACAGCGAACCGTAGTTGGAATGAATAATTACGCATGAAAAATGAGTTTGTATTTTATGTATTTTTGTATTGCTAAAAAAAAAACTGAAAAAAATAGTTATATTTTTGGTTGCAACCAAAAATAGCATATCTCAAAAACTATTGACTAAATAAAAAAGTTAATTAGAATCATCATGTTTCGAATTATGGGATCCAACAATACCCCACACACTTCTGTGCACAATTTTTTTTATCCCTCTGTTACAGTACAACACGACTTAGATGTAGCATAAATTTTAAAATTTGCATTCATTCATTTCAATATTACGAATGTATATTATGACTTCACAAGTTACTATTGCGTTTGCGTAAAGATCATTTTCACCTAAAGCAGTAATACATATTGGTGATTTTGAAGGCGTACTCAGTTCTGATGGTGATCGGTTTTACGAATTTTGCCGATGCTACATATCATATCACTAAGTTGTGTCGTACTGGACATGGTGAAGAAAGATACAATTCTTTCTGTTTCTCACACCAAATCTCTCTTATACTTTTTTTTAGGAAACATATTTTTGTCATATTTTATTAAATTGTGAATATTCCACCTCTTCTCACTGATTTGAAAGATTGGTGCGGCTAAGTGGAATAAGCCGTTTTTGAGGCGTTATTCCTGAATCTATTCTTGATCGAAAGGCCAAACAATTCCTTTTTCCCTCTGGAATGAAGTGCGTAACTCAACTTCTATTTTTTGTGTTACCAGGTGTTAAACTTAAGCGACGACTGTATAACTGAATGAAATATATGATTATATTTACCTGCTGTTGTCCATATATTTGCTGTGATGTTGGTTGCGAAAAATGAGGTTGTCTTGGTAAGTAAGTTCCATTCTGTGCTTGTAGACTTCCTAAATTAGCGCCCTGTTTAAAAATAAACAAGAAATTGAAACCATGTCACAGGACCAGGTACATCGTTGACAATGAGTAGGTATGTGAAAAATAGGCATTAAATATAATATCTGTATTTATTTATTTTGTTAATCTCTCGAAATTGCTTTTCTCGTTAAAATCAATAAAAATGATTGATGACTAAAGCAATACGGTAAAAACATGCTTGAAAAATTCTAGATAATAATAACAAATCGTTTTGACTGTAACATTATATTATGCAGCTGCTGGTAAGTTTAATATTATGTTTAATAACGTGTATCATGTATCATCAAAAACTTTAAGACCTTAAAAAAAGACCAACATAACGAAACGTTAGAAATAACGTACAAAAGATATCGGAATTTCTGCAAAGATCTTTAAAAAAAAAAAATAAGAGCAGAATATGAGAGATCCGAAATCAGCAAAGCTGCCTCGCCTCTATTAGCAACAAAAAGCTCTGGGAAGCCATTAAGACAGTGATAAATACGAAAAAGGGTTGGTGATATGTGCAGTGATGATCTTGACATCACGTATGGGGTACTACAGGGCAGCATCTTTGGTCCCACATTATTTTTGACGTATATCGACGACCTTTGTAACCACGAATTGCGTGGTGGCAGGATCGTCATATTTGCGGAAGACACAGCTCTGCTTTTTCACACCGACTCATGGTAAGAAGTTTATTCAAATGCTCAGCTCAGGATCGACATGGTCGCAGTGATTAAAAAAATAATAAATGTGTATAAAACGATGTATATTCCTTTTTAACCGACAAAAAAAGGAGGAGGTTCTCAAGTCGACACGTATATTTGTTTTTTCTTATGTATGACCACGCATAACTTTTTACTGAGTAGTCCGATTTGAACGATTCTTGTTTTATTGGGGAGGTATACCTCGAAGATCCCTTGTAAAATTTAAAACTCAAATCCACCCCAAAGGGTAAAACCAAATAGGGTCGATTGATTTTTCATCTACCGAATTTTCAAATGTGAACCGATTCTGTTGTAATTTCGCACACATAAGTAGTTCTGATGACACAACCACATACTGGAGTTGATCTAATGATGGAGACGGAAGACAGTCGCGAGAGCTCCTCAGCAGTTTACAGCAGCTACATCGTGTTTGGCCTTATTTTATGCACCTTGATGCGAACCTTAGACCTAGCTGGGTATGACTGTCAACGAGGGTCTAACGATGGAGACGGAAGGCTATTGAGTTATTTCCTTAAATGAGAAAAACAATAAATGGTAACTCAAAAGTGAAAAATAAAAACCATTTTTACAAGAAATTAAACCTAAACTAAGCTTCTAAACGAATTTAAGTAACAAATTTTGAGGCGGCGCCAAACACACATTCAACGAAGATCCATCTAGCTACCATTTTACGCTTTATTAAAGAGTTGTTTGTTTGGCGCAAACTCAAAATTTGTTACTTAAATTCATTGACACCGTATACTATTTATGCACCAGTTCAATCAATCCTATCATATTGCATAACGGCATGGGGTGGAGCCCCGAAGACATCTTTGTTAAAGTTTGAGAGAACTCAGAGAGAGCTGTCTTTAAATTTAGTCGTAAGCTTCCCTTTCTTTTTCCAACGATAGAACTTTACCAGCAGTGCAAAGTACTGACAGTTCGCCAATTATTTATCTTAAGGTTCCACTAGTCGACGAATCGAACTCGTTGCTGGCGTGACTAATATGCATGCTAATTAGTAAAGTTATTTATATATTTAGTATTTATTTACCTCGTTTTTATTTATTAATTAAAACAGACGATGATTTATAACGAAAACGAGCGCGTAAAATTTCATGAACAAACCTTTGGGCGTAGGTATTTATATAGGAAAAACGACTGTTTATATCTACTCAAAATAAAATACTTAAGAAAAAAATAAAAATTATTCAATTTTATTTTACGTTTTTATTCTGCCATTTCATACTACATACTCGTAAGTTATTTATTTACGCCCAAAGATGAGTTAAAATTAGTGTTGAAATATGGAAGTTTCGACACTCATAACTTCCAAACCAATACTTTTTTCCCAATTCTGCTTCCATACAGGACTAGATAATGACGAGGCAAATCGATATAATTTTTTGTTTTGAACGTACACCGTCAAACAGACGAGTAATCACCATACTACGTTTGTATGGAAGAATGACCGACTAGTGTACCCTTGTCCCTTAAGTACTATCATTCGCAGGCATACTCAACTTCTATACAATGCTCTCGAAATCCTTAACAAGAGACGCAAACACACAGTCTGTAAATCAAGGTCCTTCAAAACCAGCTTTAGCCGTAAATTATTTTGTTTCCTAGGAGCTTTACAATAAAATCAATAGCCATTTCCATCTACTCCTTATCCAAATTCAATTGCAAAACTTAAGTTCAAAATTGGATTCAATCTCACGATTATGAAGCCACAGAAACTCTTAGAAGTCATTTCATAAATAGCAGGTCGAAAAGTCCTACCTATACAACAATAGAAGACCAGTTTGGAGTACTCACTGCACACCCACATTTTGCTGTCATTTATTTTTTTCTTAAATTGTTTTTATGTTCCATCCCAACATTATCAACTATTAATATTAGCTATGTTTGTAAAACTGTGACTTTTCCGAGTAGTTCGGAGGCCTGTAACACAGGTATTCCTAGTACAGGCTCCAGTCTCAACAACATCAATACATTTTTGTATACACATTTATGTATTGTACTGATTGTTCATTATGTGGTGAAGAAAATAGACGTTATTATTATTTCTTTGATATTATTATCTGTTTTTATATTCGAGTTAATTTATCTTTTATAAATGAACGTGTTTCTATGAAAAACTTATTTTCTTTCTTTCTTACTGTTATTAAACTCATCATTTGTTGGATGTTAGTGGCAGTGTAATAAATTCAGTATTAATAATAATTTTGATGAAATAAATCGGCGTTTCTCATGGCAGTTATGTGACATTAATATCGTTGACCATCTTAGGAACATCACCATTTTAGCTGGACACCCTGAATCAGTAACATACATTTCCTATAAAAGCCTGTTGTGTTTATCAAAATAATCATATGTGTCGCCACCCAGTGGTAGGTATCTGTACTGCACTTGACTTGTACTATTTTTGAATATATTTTACACTCCTTCTTTTGTCATTGCACGCGTTGTTTCATTTTAGGTTAGGGCTCCAGCAATTTTTTCAAAATTATAAAGTCGTATTTTTCTCTAGCTACTATCGTTTTATAGTAAGAAAAATAATAATTTTGACGGAATTAGGTGTTTGAGATAAGTTTTCGGGTTCAAGATGATTACGAACTACCAGCACGCGTAGCATGACCACCGTAGAAACGAGTTTTGTCGACGGAAGAATAGATAAAATTACAGATTGTGATTGTTTATCTGTCATTATGTCTATTCTTCCGTCGACAAAACTCGTTTCTACGGTGGTCATGCTACGCGTGCTGGTCAATGTGCCGAAATTGAAAGGCAGAGAAAAAAACAGCGAATGGACTTTTGCTGCTGAGAATTTCCTTGTGCTTGAGGGAATGCTTCATTGCATCAAGCCAGTTGAAGGAAAAGTTATCGCCCCTGATGATGATGAAAGAACAAAAGCAAAATTGATAATGACAATTGATTCAACGCTGTATGTGCATATCAAGAATGTGTCGACGTCTAAAAATTTGTGGGATAAACTAAAGAGTTTATTTGATGATTCGGGATTCTCAAGGAAGATAAGCCTATTGCATACCTTGACCTCGATTCGTCAAGAAAACAGTGATTCAATGGCGTCATACGTAACACATATGATTGAAACTGGACAGAAGTTGAGTGGGACTGGCTTTACAATAAGTGATGAGTGGATAGGATATAGGATGTCTTTTATTAGCTGGATTAACTGACAAATATATGCCGATGATTATGGCAATTGAACATAGCGGAATTTGTATCACAACGGACGCCATTAAAACCAAATTATTTGACATGGTGGAAACGGAAGTCGGCGAACATAGTTGTGGTGGTGCATTTGCGAGTTCGCAGAAATGGCAACACAGAAGCAAAAATAAGTCTATGGTAAAGAATATAAAGATGGCGGTTCGTCGAGCTCATCTGTGGGCTCATCCAACAAATCACATGTCAAATGTTACAAGTGTAAACAACCAGGTCATTACCGGAATCAATGTCAAAATAATGATTCTAATCAATCAAATGACAAGAAAATTGTGAGAAAACAAACTAATGCGTTTAATGTTGTGTTTTTAAACGGAAAGTTTAGTAAAGATGACTGGTATATTGATTCGGGCGCGAGCGCGCATTTGACGGCGAATGAAAATTGGGTTAGCAACCCGTGTTATACACAGAGCGATGAAATTGTTGCAAATAATAACAAGTTAAGAGTTTTGTGCACCGGGGATGTAAACATTGTCACGAAGACAGAAGAGTGTGAGTTTGAAGTTTCAATAAAGGGTGTACTTTACGTCCCAGATTTGACAACAAACCTGCTGTCCGTAAACCAACTGATGAGAAACGGCAATAAAGTTACTTTTACTAAGAGTGGCTGCAGTATCTACAACATTAATGGTGATTTGGTGGCTGAGGCTTGCGAATTCAATGGAGTGTATAAGTTGATAATGCCTGAATGTTTATTGGCGGCTTCTGCAGTGTCTGGTAATATGTGGCATCGGATATTGGGGCACATAAACAGCAATTATTTGAACAAAATGACATCAGCTGTAGAAAGTATTAAATTGGACAAGAAGGTTGAAATTACTAAGTCTTCATGCTCAACTTGCTGTGAAGGTAAGCAGTGCAGGTTACCCTTTAATCATGTTGGTTCCAGAAGTAGTGAAATACTAGAAGTAATCCATACAGACATTTGTGGACCCATGGAAGTTCCATCAATAGGAGGTTCTAGATATTTTTTATTGTATGTTGATGACTATTCACGAATGATATTTGTGTATTTTCTAAAATACAAAAGTGAAGCTTTGAATTGTTTCAAAGAGTTCAAAGCAAAAGTAGAAAATCAAACCAATAAAAGGATTAAAACTTTAAGAAGTGACAACGGCCTAGAGTTCTGTAACAAGGAGTTTAATTTGTACTTGCAGAAGGAAGGTGTTAACCATCAAAAGTCAAAAGTGAATGGTGTAACCGCACAGTAGTAGAAAAAGCTAGGTGCTTACTGTTTGATGCAGATTTAGGCAAAGAATTTTGGGCTGAAGCTACAAACACAACAAAGCCAATGACCAAAATGTAAGGAGTAATGGCAGGCCCCTCTTTTCCATTGAGCACTCTGGGCAAGTGTCCAAGGCCCCGCGATCGACGGGGGCCCCGGCCTGCCCTCAAAAAATCATTCTTTGCAGCCGCCGTTCCATTCTTACGTATTATTAGTACCCGATTCAATGGCAAAATAATTGATTTGCAGTGCGATTTACAATAAGTTATGAAATATTACTTTTATTGGTTTTATATAATTCAATTAAGTTCAATTGAACATTGGAAGAAATTCAATTTGCCAACTATCACAATACGTAAAATGGGACCAAATGCGGCAATGAAATTGTATAATTATCTAATTGGCATATTAAAAAACTTTTTACAAAAAAAAACCGACTTGGAAAGTTTTTATTTTTCAGTTTTTAGTTGTGGTACCTACCCCACACAAATTCAAATACCACTACCTGCTATGTAAATAACAGTGCCAGGAACTTAAGATATCATCCATATACTAAGTGGGAAAAAAATAGGTATTATTGAACCCAACTCAAAAACCATCCAAGCAAAATTTATATGGGACCACATGGGAAGCACCAGCTTTCAAATAAAAAAAATCATCAAAATAGGTTCACCCAGTCGAAAGTTCTGAGGTAACAAACATAAAAAAAAATACAGTCGGTTAAAAACTTATCCAGGGCAAACTAAATACTAATATTTTGTATTTCGTGATAGAAAAATTGGATAATTTTTAAGCACCGCCGAAAAATATAAAGGCACCAATTTTCGTCATTGGCTTTTGTACTTTAATTCAGTACTTTGCCATTTTGGACAGTTTGTACTGTCCAAAATGACAAAGCTCTGCCAAAGTTCAGGGTGCGGCGCGCCTTTCCAGCAGATATGTGGCAGAACAAGTAGTAGCTAGTAATGTAGATGTGAAACTAAACAATAATATTGCTTCATTTTCATAGCTTACCTTATATTTATGAAAAAGAAGTGATCCTTATTGGTAAGTTTCAAGCACATCCCTTACCACGAATCCTCGCACATACCTAGTCGAAAGGCAGGGTCCCCTTCCACCATGGATGTACTCTCTATTATGTACTGGTAAAATGAGATGACTCTCTGAAAACCTTGGGCGACTATGATAATTATTCGAAAAGGAAATGTGTTACTTAATTTTACCCGTAAAATTAACTCACGACGATTATTTGTTTCTTCTATTGGGATTTAAAGTTATCAGGCTTTATTTTGCCAACGTGTTAACGAGTTGAAGTGAGTTTTGAGTGGACAAAACAAAGTTTAACCTGAATTTTCTTGAAAATGCGTTCTAGATAGGGGTAACTTTAAATGGCAATTAAATAATTGGGTGTTATCAAAGCAATCTTCAGTATCAACAGGTTTCCTACAAGGGTATTTATTTCAAAATTAATCAATCTACCCCATTTTATGGTATTATTTATTAGTATATAGGTGCAAAACGAACTGACAGAATACGCAACACCACGCTACGCTCCAAAACGGGGATGTTAGACGTAGGCAAAAAGGCTGCCAAGCTAAAATGGGATTGGGCGGGTCATGTTAGCCGCATGCACCGTTGGGCAACAGACTTCACACGGTGGGTGCCTGAGAATGGACGGCGGCGCCGAAGTCGACCCAGGAAGAGGTGGCGAGACGACCTAGACACGTACCACAAGGGTTGGATGGAGGTGGCCCTGGAAAAGGATACATGGAAGGTTTTGGGGGAGGCCTTTGCTCAGCAGTGGGACAGTGTAGGCTAAAATAATAAAAAAAATATTGACATAAAAAACCACCAACCTGTTGAGGAGGGTATTGATGCATTTTTTGTTGGTGTTCATAGCTATGTCTGTAGCTTGGTGTTATAGGAGTATATCTATTCGCACCTGGGGGACCAGACCATACACCCATTTCTCCAATACCTAAAAATGATTTATTATAAAACAATAAATATCAGCACCAGCACATCATTTTATCTATTGAGATTTATTACAGTGAAGAAACTTAACGAGCCTTAAGACTATAATAATTATTAAGATTGGATCAGATTATTTAAAAAAATACAATTAATATATTAAAACAATATTTTTTTCAACACACAGCATACGCACAGCTTTTAGTTCACAATGCAGTGTATTGAACACGCGTGCCTTTTACTTTGTATTCCCGCTCTAGAGCTTGAAAGTACGCCACAGATAACAATAATACTAGTCAGAGATGTGCGATATTTTTAAATCTCAGCAAGTAGAAAAAAAAAAAAAAAAAATTATAAATTTAAAAACTGTAAAACAATTAAATATGATAAATAAACATTGTATTTCATTAAATTATTTACTTTTGTACACAATTTAATATTAATTTGTGTTCCAAATACAAAAATATTCAGTTTTAAAATTTTCTATATTAGGTTGTATGGCTGGCGGTTTCATACCTTTGCCTCTGCTTTAACTTGCGAAGGCACGTCACCCAAAACAAGCAGCAAGTAAAACCATAGATTCAGAAATATTTAACTAATTAGATTATTTTCGAAAATTTTCGACTAAGTAATGAAGAATATTTATTTAAATTCGTCGCCACCGGATATTATTAATTAGGCTTAAGTTAGGCTCAGTAGGTACTGAGGCACAAAATGCAAGCGAAAGTCTTTTGCCATCAAAATCGAAGGAAAAAAAATACATGGCAACCTTTGAAAATTTAATCCAGTGGAATTGAACAGCAAAAGTACAATAGTTATAGTTCCAAAGTGCGGAAAGATGATTTCCGACGAGTGGCATTCTTATACACGAGCGAGCGAAGCGAGAGAGTTTATAAGTTGATACGAGTCGGAAATCACCTTTCGCACGTGTATCAGTGGGCGTTACGTAAGCGGAATGTTGTCGCTTTTCAGGATTTCGGCTTGACAGATAATTAGTACCCCATCTCGTGTAAATGTGCCCGAAATTTAGAATTTGTGCGTCCAGCCGATCCAAAGATATTCACGAAAAACAAATTCCGCTGGAGTAACGTTACCCCAGCGGCATGTTTTTTTAACCGGTGGTCGTAGCTGAGTACAAACTAGCTACTTAGGTAGATCACATTTGTGCCTAATTGTGCCCAAAACATTAAATTTGTGCGTCTTAAGGTTTCAGAGTTATTCAAGATGCCGCTGGGGTAACGTTTAGCAAATCGCTGTACCTCTCAAACGGCATGACATACAACTACGATTTTTTCTACTACGGTGGGTCTTAATGTGTGCTTATGCTGTGCAATTTTATTTTTTCTAAAATCACCGACACCGACACCGTTCGACACCGTTGGAAAATAAGAAATTGATTTTCAAAAACCCTAAAATCGATCCTTGCGCTTCAATGAGAAACCCTAGAAACTAACCAATTATGGTGATTTGTACCTTTTATGAACTCAAAGCATCATGCGAAATTAGATGTTTTTATTCCAACTCCTCAGAGAGCTATTCCATTTTAATTAAAATATGGCTACGCGAAAATTTAACACTCCAATACATGAGTTATTATTAAGTGACGGTAATTATGATTCGACAAATAATTAGTACCTTTATTCAATTGCTTATCCTTAAAGTTTCAGCTGAAAAATCCTTGTAACTACACAGATATAAGAAGAAAACCATAGAAAAGAAATTTCACGATTAACCGAACAAATTCGAATGACTGTATAAAAGCGGCCGCGCAGTACATTACGCCAACCTTCATAAATTTGTAGTACAAGATTTCGTTTTTTGAAACAGTCTCACACAAAAGTCTACACACACACCTACACCCACACCTACACACGCACATGCACTCACATCTACACACACACACACATACACTCACACCTACACACACACACACACCACTCACATACACTAACACACAACATACAATTTTACTCTATTATTACCATACAGTAGAATGACACAGTCCACTTGAGATATAAGTTTTTGCTGATTATTGACCGTAAACTACCTCTTATAATACAGGTATACCCTAGCTTAAGAGGTAGTGAATATTATTCTTGTACAGATTTTGCAACAAACTATAAATGTATTTTTTAAACCAAATATCACACTGTATTTTCAAACTCTGTATGTTTTTGGATAAATAAAGATTTTATTTATTTATTTTATTAAAGTGTTGCATAAAATTATTTAATGGATTTTAAAACACGTACGTACACACGCACAGTATGTAAGCCATATGTGATATATCTAAGTAGCTAGTTTGTACTCAGC
The DNA here is from genome assembly GCA_963680765.1 of Agrochola lychnidis. NCBI lineage: Eukaryota > Metazoa > Arthropoda > Insecta > Lepidoptera > Noctuidae > Agrochola > Agrochola lychnidis. Next base: position 14,114,314 of record OY796858.1, read on the forward strand.
TACGACCACCGGTTAAAAAACATGCCGCTGGGGTAACGTTACTCCAGCGGAATCTGTTTTTCGTGAATATCTTTGGATCGGCTGGACGCACAAATTCTAAATTTCGGGCACATTCACACGAGATGGGGTACTAATTATCTGTCAAGCCGAAATCCTGAAAAGCGACAACATTCCGTTGACGTAACGCACACCGTGTATCATACAGCGAAACTAAGCAACTGAACATTGTGCGAGGTAATAAAAAAAAAACGAGCGAGCCTTACAGTAGTCGCTTATGATGTGTAACATCTCTGACATCTTGGCTGACGTACATTAATAATATAAAACAATATTCTTCATCATCGCCATCGCCATCGTCATGACTTCGACTTTGGCTTTGACTTCGATTTCAACTTTGACTTTGACTTCGACTTCGATTTCGACTTGTGACTTTGGCTTTGGCTTCCGAGTTCGAGCATTGTCATTGCCATCGCCATCGTCATCGCTACTGACGCCATCGTCATCATCATCTAATTAGTAAAACTTTTCTCAAATAATAAAAACTCTTTGCATCGCGTCGGGCTGACGACGGAATTAAAAATTAAAAAAAACAAAAGTAAAAAGCACTAGTCAAAAAATGACAAATTTCCGCCCAGTTTGGCTGCTTGGAAAACGCTCTTTTCGAGCACATGCATTGTAAAGTAATTTTCTGGGAATGTATTTTAGGCTTACTTCAATAAACTGGCAAATAAATACAAGCCTAGCACACTGTGGAGTATTTATTCCATGTTAAAAAGCATGACCAAAAGTTGTGTTGACATCAAAAAACTAATTGTTCCATTAATTAAATATTTTAGTAACAAAATTACGTTTTTTATTTAATTAAAACTATTATGTATTGTCCTATGATCATTTGAAAATGTACTTTATATTGTGGTGAGAAATAAATCTTATCTTAATTTAAGTGTGTTTGAAAAACGTCGTTTTATACTCGTGTGCATTTGTCATTGCACTCTCGGCCCCATCGAGCCGCCGCACTATGTGGAGATTGAGCCGGTTTCGGGTCATAAATTCATAACTTCCATGTTTTTATAGACATACAGCAGATTTTTTTTTTTTAGATAATCTAGAATAAATATACTTTAAAATAATATACAATTTATGGATATAAATATATATTTGGTAGTCATAAAAATATAGAAAATATGAAATATTGAAAAATGATCAGAAATTTAAGACTATCTTTAAATAATGTGACCTAAAATATTATAACTAATACAAAATAAACTCTTAAAATTACTGTTATTAATTATAAATAATATAACAAAAAAAAAAAAACGTTTAAGTGTATTATTCTACTAGCTCCAAAGCTTAATCTATAATTTCCATAGACTTTTTATTGGAAGGTTTTCTTAAACTACTATAACTATGTAAGGGTCCGAAGATATGGATTCAATATAAAATCAAGGACACATGTTTCAAGCAACTTCTTGTTTTTTCGTCTTTGTGTTCTATCGGAACTGTCTTGGTAGGTTTTAAAAGGGCGCCCTCACTTCCCCGTCGATTTCGAAGGTTCAGATTCACAATTAAGATCTTCCAGATTTACAGTGAATATGACGTTCAACCATATTCAGATTTTTTTTAAATCCTTATTTCTGCCAGATTTAGTGTAGCGTTGACAAAAGCTAGTATTTTTTTTTTGTACACTTGCGACAATCTTAGCGATATTTGTCTCGGAAGATGATAAATTATCCTGTATGTAACGTGTTAAAGCAACGACATAATTCCCGTCACTTTGAATTAAAACAAGACATAGGTCGCGTCTGGTGCAGTTGAATTCACTCATTGCAAGAAGGTAAGTGGATATGTATACTTTTAGTACCGATAATGACATTCGAAAAACAATAAGTAATTATTGAGTAAGCAGATAAAATATTTTATATAAAATAATTTATTTAAAACGTGTGCAAAATGTGGTAGAAAGAACTAATTCTCATAATGTGTTTATGCGGTTTCCGATATGTTTTATTGATAATTTATTGTGTATGTGAACTAAAAAATGGTGAGAAAAACTCGATACATTATCTAAACATAAACTGCAATTAATAAAATATCACAAGTATAAGTTGATATACAACTAATACAGTGCCGGATTAAGGAAGCGCGGGGCCCGTAACAATTTTTTATCGAGGGGCCCTTGATTGATAAGGGTTCTTAAGTATAAAGTGGTAAAAAATATATTCAGTACTCAATACGTTTATTAATTGCCATAATATTTTTGAAATATGTTAAAAAAATTATTACTTACCTACCTATTGATTGTCTGACGTGGATTGTCTTAGTTGGAAAAGGTGTTACGTATCACGTTTTTGTGACATTAAGTATATTCTTAATAATTTTACTCCAAAAACTACAATAGGTGGAGATGAGCGGTTTTGGATACGCGGGGCCCCCCTTTTTGCGCGGGGCCCGTAGTAATTGCTAGTCTTGCTACGTGGTTAATCCGGCACTAAACTAATAAAACAAATAGCATCACCTACGTATTTGTAAGAAATTTTTACCATTTCATGTTATAATAGATTAACATAATGTTGTGCAATGAAGTTGCAACTTTTTATCTTCCTGTTTAATAATATTAAATTTCCTATCAAATAACATAATTTACAGACCTTCGGCAAATTTCAGCAACTGTCAAAACTCAAATTGAAAGTTTCAGATAGGCAAAAATGATATGTCATGAGATAAATATTTCTAGTAAATATATTAACAAATATATAGCATATGTATGCATACCAAACGAAAGTATATATTATACGCTTTCTGGAATGGTATAATACTTGTATGGTTTTCATTGCTACTTCACCAGAAAATAATCCTGAAAAAAATATAAATTAAGATGTTTTTGTGATAATTTTTTAATCATCGTATTTAGATGCTCTTTGCTATAAACCAGTACTAGCCACATATGTAATGTATGTATAATATAGTAGATTAACTTCTTAGCTACAGTTTGAGGTATAATACAAGTACCTGCGTCGAATTTTACAAAACGTATTTATGGCCAGGCTCTCTTAGGCACCTCCACATAGTGCTCCGGCTCGGACTCTTATCCCGCCTTAAGCGCAATGACTACTTTCCACACATGCATCAAATTTAAATTCTTATATAAAGCAATTAATAAATTTACTAGTCGCCACATTTCTAAACAAACAGTAAATTTAACTGTGCAATAACTTGGATTTATGCATGCATCGTTCGTTTTGAGAAAAATGAAGAAAAAAATAAATTATAGCTAGTTTTAAGTTTCTTAGTAAATTAGATAGACAGAAACAAACAAAAAAAATCGAATCGGTATCTCAATAGCTGTCAACTAACCTATTGAAACTTTAAAAATATTTGGACTTGAATTATGAACATCAAACAAACGGTGTACTATTTACCTGGTTGTTCAGGCATGGCATACATAGGCTCTGGACCAGGATGATATCCTGGATATGCGTGAGAAGGATGCACATGATGTCCAGGATGTAGCGGGCCATGAGGCGGCTGAGGCAAGCGAGGACGCGGCGGGTAGTTTCCGTAGTCATGGTAATCGGGTGCAGGAGGACCTGTACCTGGATTAGGCACTGGTTGAGCACTGCCAGCTGGAGGCCCTCCAAACGAAGCCAGTTTCTGAATTGATCCTTCTTGTGGTACAGTATTTTGACTATAAGGCTGCCTGTAACTAAATGAGAATGTTTGGTAAATATTTAAGCAGAATTGAAAATTTAGTTAATTGTGCTGTTCGTAGTCACCTATTATCAGGAGTATCTTTGTTATCTCCAGCTACTCCACCCGACGCGCCACCAGCAAAGCTGTCTGATCCACCAAGATCAGTAAGTCCTTCCAACATACCGCTTCCATCATCAAATAAATTATATGAGTCCATCACTCTATTAAGAGTGAATTATGGTTCCTTTACTTTCAAGAAGTATCCAATGAATATTGGGTACGTCCATTTTATCCTGCAAAATGAAAAAAAAAAAACAAAGAATTTTACTAACTTGCGTTATTTCCCGACCGATTCTGTTCTCAAAAATGACCCACGTTGTACTGGAAACGGTCATCATTATTGACAAGACCCATCACTATCTGCATAGCCTTTTCCCAGCTATGTTTTAACCCGATTGCTCAGATTTTTGTTTTTTCACGAAGCAACGCATTCTTTACTTGTAGTTACCAAGTATACAAAAACGCTTTATGTTTTCTTTTCGCTTTGCGCTTTTTTTTTTTGTATGTAAGCGCAGGAGCTCTCGGTACCGTCACAGATTAATACAGATGGTTCACTCCACAAAATCATTTAAAAATAAAAAATAAACCGGCCAAGTGCGTGTCGGACCACGCACAATGCAGAGTTCCGTAGTTGGGATGAATTTATCCCAAGGACAAACTTAACATTGTAGTTGAGACACACATGTTCTCCCATACATTCCAACTGCAAACGTAAATTTGTACGCACAATATTGAAAGATTTGCCATGTTATTTTAAAACCATAGAATTCTTATAGGTTTTCCTGTAATTTATAAATATGGAACTATTTTCTGGTATTTTTCAAAATTTTATGCTCAGTAGTTTCGGAGAAAGGGTAAATTTTCATTTACCTAAAAAAAATTTTCATTTATTTAAATCATTGATGTAAATCGATGATACAATAACTATAAAACTATTTATTAATTTAAAAAATATATATTTGAGACACTCACATTGAGCCTTTCATTTGATACGCCACACGGTACAGTTGCCCAAACTTTTTTTTAAATTTTCTTATTTGCTTCCTAAAAGATGTGACTCAGGCTGGTTGGACAAATCTTCAAAATAGCTCGCATTTAACTAGGTCAAAGGTAATTAGCAAAGGTGTCAAATGTCATAATTTCATGAAATCATGAAATTTGACACCTTTGTTAACTTATGAAGATTGCTGATTGTAATGATTATAATTGAGTAAAGCCATATTTGTTACGGCCGCGAATCATATTTAGATCAACATGATACTAACCTGCAAATTGCAAAAAACGTAAGAAAATTTGAATTTCGCGGGCTACCCTGACGCTTCGCCTTAATCGATTCATTCGATTCGGGACAAATTTGCTGTGACACACGGAAAGATAGACAGACACACGAGTGATCCTATAAGAGTTCCGTTTTTTTCATATGGACGTACGAAACCCTAACAAGCGACTTGCTTCGACACAATTAAATGCAATTCAGGTCGCACAGCGTTAATTACCTACAGTCATATTCCCCTAGAAGTTGCTTCTCTTGCTATCGCGTAACTCTCATATCTTTTGACTACGTTACGCTCACTGAATTGGCACGACAAGACGAGCCCGCCGCGTACTTGTAGCTTCATACTTAAAATTCGGAGTGCGACTTCTGTACTATTCTGTGGTGCCGTCCGAGACAAATGTGTGTGTGTGTTGTGCTGAAGCTACTCATCTTCACGCACACATTCACAGCGTGTTGGTACACTTAGTTATCACAACTAAGCGCGCGTCGCTTCGTGAGATAAAAGTACTATACATGGTGTCAGGCTCAATTCAGACCGAGATGATAGCGGCCGCGGCCGGCAGCTAAGTCCCGAGCAGTTTCAGAGGCAAATAATTTTAAACTTTATCTTTATTACTAAAATACATATCACCATAACACTACATTTTAGCATTGCAAAAGTTGCCGACTCGCGTAGTACACGTGAATTACGCACACATACACATCCAAACACTGCCTATTTGTTTCGTTTTATTCAGACCACCAAATATCACTGCGACCTTGTTCTGTTAAAGCATATTAAAAAGTCAATCAAAATCTCATCGTGTTAAAGAAATGGTGGAAAAAATAATTATACAACTCTTAAAACTTTTGTGAATTAAGAATACTAATCATAATTTTATTTAAACTAAATTGAGCTACCCATAGATATAAGAAAGAAGGAGATATGCCCGGTAGTTGAAAATGTAGCGAAACCCAATGTCTCCAATTTGTCCCCACCACGTCGCCACAACTACACATGCAAATCAGTAAACCTAAAATACGAAGTCGCGCTCACACTTGCAAATCATAAATTAGAACGTACTACACAATCAATTTTAAACCTTATGCATTTATCCCAAAAATTTTAATACAATAATTAATGGGAGAATCGATAAGTTTCCGATTTAGTCAAACACAGCGTGCATTTACAATGCAACATACAACTCACACAAAAAACATCGTTGTGCTGTGCAGAAGCCGTTTATTTTACATTTCGCTAGTGATTGACTAAATCGGAAACATCGATTCTCCCATTAATTATTGTATTCAAAATTTTGGGAGTTCCTGAAAAAATTTCAAATAAAAAACGATTTACATATAATAAGATGATATAAATAAAGAAAACGACACAAAAAAAATGTATTAAGTAAATCAATTAATTTCAACATTATGAGAAAATCTAAATGAGTATAAAACAAGATTTCACATCGGTCTAACAAAATTTCCAATGGATCCTGGTATTGGACTCAATTTTTTTTATTTAATATCGTTTTTTTTATGCAACAACTAATAAGTTTCACTACAAAATAATAAAACACTTTTTTAAATATAAAATCCCTTTTTTAATATAACTCCAACAAGTTGCAACAGAACCTCCTAACAAAATTTACCTGACACATGGTATGAGAAAAGTACCTAGATAAAATAAAACATTTAAATTTGAATCAGTATCTAAGTAATAATAACAATTTAGCGATCTATTTATTTTTATGTTTTTAAAAAATAAATCTCTTTAAAATCAACATACAACATTTTTTTACTACAATCACATAAAAATCAGTCAAAATTGGTCATGGTGCTTTAGCTCTTTCTTCCTGACTTACTATAGTTACTACTGAGTGGATCATAGTATCTTGAGCTATAAAGTAATATCCTGCATATAATCTCTATAAAATCAACAATTAAACAATAATACATAATTTTTTTTTAACTTAAATTAATCAGTTACAAATTCATAATTGTTTAGGAGAGCCTAAACAATTATGAATTTGAAAATGAGTTCGTAGGAAGGAGCATCTAAACTTTTAACTGAGAGCAAGCTTTTTAAACGGTTGCACAAATATGTAACCGAGAAAAATGTTCTCTCTGCCTCTACGCTCGTATGTGGGATGCTAAGTAAATAAAGATACGCCATGTCAATATACATCTCTCGGCCCCCTCCAATACTATCATAAATACCCATTTCAACTCCTACAATAGACTCTATATCAGTGCTGGAAGAAGGATGGGTTTTAACTTCCCTTTGAGTTTTAGCTTCTATTTCCTCCAGTTAGTAGCACAAGTAGCAATAGCATTAAGTAGAAGTCGATTAAAAAGAGTAGTCGCCGTGATCTATAAAAACAAAAATAACGTAGTAAAGGCAAGAAGTATTTTACGATATGTTGTTTTTCATGATTTTTCAAGAAAAATATAGTAAAATACTTGTCCTGTTAAATGATAAATGGTTCCATGATTTATAAAGATTTTAGTTTCGCTTCAATTTTTACAAGAAACCACTGAACAACACGGTATTCTTAAATGTTGTCACGATTGCGGTCGAAAGCGCACTAGGTTCGCGCAGACGGCCATTTGCCTATACTATGAGCAATTTGATCATGGCGCACGGACACAGACACGCCCCCATGCCACTTCTCCTGTTTTTTTATATTTCTATGGTCAAAAAGTTCTAAATTATTTGAGATAGGTTTTGCCACAGACTATCAGAAATTACAAGCAACAAACTATCTAGATTTTATTTCAAAGAAAAAAAAAAGGAAAACCATCAGTGTCTGCCCTAGTCGAAAAAGTTAACTGAACAGTTTATGCAAGTGTAAATTTGCCCACCAAAGTAAATTAGGGAGACACAGCGGACGACAAAATTGAGAACATTCCACTTGTCCCACCACAGGTGGAGCAGAGTGGAACATTTCATAAAAAAATCTCTTACAACTATGTTACTAATTACATTAAATAATAAGACCTTTACCGAAGTTGACTGCAGTAAGCATGCAAAAAGGTATCTTCCAATTTTCAATTCTTCCATATCTTCCTGGCGACGTTTCCGGCTTGCATAACCAAGGGGAAAAGCTATACGCTTATGACATTACTATTAACATATAGCAGTACAACTTATCCCGTCCAGTTACACAGCAATCTCCAGTTACACAGGATGATAAAGATTTTTCGCTAAACTAACAAATAGCTCTATAACTAAACATTACAAAAACTTTAAATGAAAAGTAACAAATAGTTGCTATATTCTTAAGTAACATTATTTAAGAGTGATTTATTTAAACAACAAATAGTTCAAATAATTCTCAGTAACTGTGGTCATCAATGACGACAATGACTAATCAATCAAAATTGATATTATTGAACTGCTAGAGGCGCTACTCGCATGTTCGGGTCGGCACAGCCGGGCGGCATCATCGATGTAGATTCTTCGGGAATAAGCCGCTCTCCTTAGCTTGAATAATGCGGAGCCGACCCGACACCGAATATGTGTATATGTCGCAGTAAGATGGTTATAGCCGTGATATAGTTATATCCCCATGGATATAGCTATATACCGTAATATGTAAAGTTATAAGAAAACTGTTCATAACTGTCGGGGTGCCCTAATTTTGTTACTGTGACCAATTTCGACGTAGCGCTCTCCGGCTGCAGCCGTGACTCCGCTCGCGCGTAGTTGGTCACAGTTCTAACCTAACCTGTTTGGTAGACTACTAGCCCTAATAGTTACATTGCAAGATCGTGTTCGTATCATAGTTATATTTACAGCAAATATGTGTCATCGTGACCTAACAAATATTGCAATGTTCAAATGTTGCATAGGTCTAAAAAAAAAAACCTGTGTGACAGACAGAAACAAATAGAAATCTTATAAAGGTGCTGTTCCCCTGAAAGTCTGAACCATAGAAATATAAAAAACAAGAGAAGTGGCATTGGGGCGTGTCTGTGTCCGCGAGCCATGATCAAAATGCTCATGTTATGGGCAAATGGCCGTCTCCGCGAACTAGTTCGCTTTCGACCGCGATCGTGATAACATTTAAGAATACCGTGTTTTTCAGTGGTTTCTTGTAAAAATCGAAGACAAACTAAAATCTTTATAAATCATGGAACCATTTATCATTTAAAAGGACAAGTATTTTACTATATTTGTCTTGAAAAACAACAAATCGTAAAATATTTCTTGCCTTTACCAAGTTATTTTTGTTTTCATATATCGCAGCGATTGTACTATTTTTGCAGCAAATACATTGCTTCTTAGGCCGTCCGTTGCGTTAAGCGGGTGCATAGAGCGGGCGCCCGCGCGGCGTGCTGTTTTCTATCGCGCCGCATGCATGCACGCCGCGCGGGCGCGGGCGCCCGCTTAGCATAGCGGAACGGCCTTAACCACTACATAAGTATGCCGCTTACGGACAAGCAATGTAAAATCACAAAACGATACTTTAGTTACGCGATTGCATCACGTAATACGGCCGCTGTATCTTGCGACGAGCTAACGGAACTAGTGATGTGCTTGTGCAGATCCACTAACGTAGGATATCGATAAGGTATGAATTTATATTACTTTGAAGTTTATTCTTAAATTTGTCAACAGTTATAGCCTGGTTGGAAGACCGATGTGAAAAATCTTGTTTTATACTCATTAAGATTTTTTCATAATGTTGAAATTAATTGATTTACATAATATTTTTTTTACATATAAATGATCTTCCTTACATATTGTAGACGTAGATTCAATTTTCATTTTATAAAAGAGAGCAATCCGCGCGATCTATAAAATGGGCCCTCGCGAGTACCTTAGAGACAAATTTAAAGAAATTGATATACTGACTTTGCCTTCACTTTATATCTTAGAAAGTATTATGTATGTTCGCAAAAACTTAAGACTTTTCAAAATAAGAAGCGATTTCCATAATATAAATACGACATGAAATTGTGATACCCAAATTTAGATTAACTAAAACAAGCAAGTCATTTCTTATAAACAGTATTCGCTGTTATAACAAGTTGCCAAAGTCTGTGACAGAATTTAGCGATGGGAAGTTCAAAACCCACATCAAACGTGTCATTATCAAGAAAGCATATTATAAAATTAAAGACTATGTTGAAGACAAGGAAGTTTGGCAATAATTCCTTCTGCACATGTGGCTTCCCTGGTACCTCATTAACGGCATAAATAAGTAAGAGTCTATTATCTGCTCCCAAATTACCATGTTTATTTAAATCTTTATTTTTATTTATTTTTACATTTGTCCTTGACATATTTACTATTCTATTATTTGACATTATATACCTACGATTTAATTTAAACTTTTTTTAAGTGACTTTTGTGCACATGATAATTATTCCGATTGATTACAGTTGTAATAGCAATCATATAATTGCGTTTTATTGAAATAGGTTTTTTACTTTTATTCATTTATTTATTTTTTGTATAGATTCTTTTCTACATATTTTGTGAATGTGAGAACGCTGTAGGCTTAGTGGATTGTAGACCTGTAGACCATTTTCTATTTTGTTAAGTACTTGGTACTTATTGAAAGACCTACACTGTCCTCCCATACCTAGAAACACTGTTATATGAAAGTATTGTAAAAGCCAATTATTTTTAAAAGAGTAACCGTAGAGTTTCTTGCCGGCTCTTCTCCATAGGAAATGACCAACCGTGAAATGGAACCGTGCACCTAGCTTCTAACGTTTCATAAGTACCCATGTAGGTTTATGTGAAATAAAATATTTTGATTTTGTTTTTTTTTTGTCTTTTTCGTAATGATATCATCTTATCCTTTCAACTGTCATTAACGAGACACAATAGAATTTTAAATGTTATCCACCTTAATGAGGCGTCGTAACAGATGATGGGTTATTATATATAAATTGGTTTTTTATTTGAAATTTTTTCAGGAACTCCCAAATTTTTTAATACAATAATTAATGGGAGAATTGATAAGTTCCCGATTTAGTCAATTACTGGCGTATATGTCAAATAAATGTTTTCGTGTGAGTGAGTTGTATGGTGCATTGTAAATGCACGCTATGTTTGATGGGATAAGGTTTATAATTGATCGTGTAGTACGTTCTGATTTATGAATTCCAAGTGTGAGCGCGACTTCATATCTATTAGGTTTACTGATTTGCATGTGTAGTTGTGGCAACGTGGTGGGGACAAATTGGAGACATTGGGTTTCGCTACATTTTCAACTACCGGGTATATCTCCTTCTTTCTTATATCTATGGTCGGAAACCTAATTATTATAAAAGCGACGAAAATATTTACTTTGAAGTGTTGGGTTGGGTGAAATACTAATAATAACTTGTCTATCAGCATAATCAGCCTATTATGTTCCCACTGCTAGAACATGGGTCTCTGTAGGTATTATGTAGCCACCAGACGCCCCCAGTGCGGCATGGTGAATGTCACATGTCTTCAAATACTCAGTTATAGGACATGCCAGTTTCCTCAAAATGCTTTTCTTCACTATTTTACTTATGAATGAATTTACACAAAAATGAGCCTGTTTGAACGTGAAAGTCCTGGGTTCGAACCTACGACCTACAAAGTTGAGGCAGATTTCCACTGGGTCACCATTGCTTTAATATTGGCCAGTTGGCAAGGTTGTAGCATGCAGGAAGACATATTGGTTTAAGAGCTTCAAAGTTCCTAAGAAGTTCTGACTTATCCCTGTTATCATTAATACTAGGTGACACCTAAATTAATGCATAGTTAAGTGAAAGTTCGCATTACCCAGCTTTGTTGCAGGATATCAGTGTTTTTAAATTACAAGTACCTACGGTCGGCCCCTAAGATCACCCTTCGGAACCTATGAACAATTCAGTTTATTAATCAAAATTCCATAAACTATCTGAACTCATAAAGAAGTAAAATAGTTTGTTTATTTTTTTAAAGAAATATTGATGATACTTAACAAAATTTTTTTTCACTTATATAAAGCTACACAATAACCGAGTGTCTTATGATATATTTGATGATAAAACATTAGATTTTACGCGGACGAAGACTCGGGTAGGAACTAAGTATTAATATGTTACATGAAATAGGTATTGAAAAAAAGTGCATCAAATCAATTTATAAGATAAGCTACCAAGTTAATGGACTTTCGTTGTTGACCGACAAAATTAGATATGTACAGGTTTTCTCCAATTATCCAGAATCCAAATTAATAGCAGTGTGAGAACGTCGTTGATTTCCAACGCAAAAAGGAAAGCCATACAAACTCTATACCTCTTGAAGACTAATGCTATAACATAAAAATGTGCACCGTAACTAAATTAGGTACAAATAACATCAGACTAAATGCTTAGTATCTGCGCGAAGATACCCAGTAGAAACACCAATAGTAGGTATGTATACAATACATGAGAAAAATGCTTTTAGAGATAGTGGAGATAAAATATGATAGTCAATCAATATAATTCACATTTTAAAAGGAAGAATGAAATAGGACACGTAAATTACTAGCAAATAAATCACACAATAAATAATGTAGACAATACTTACTATAAACGCCACACAACAAGTTGTTCACAAAATGGATACCATACTCCAAAAATCTAGGTCCATAAAATGATCAATGAAAGACGATCACAGTTTTGAGAATAATATAACGGTGGAGATGATTTTTACCGTATATCTTCCGAATTACTGAGATTAAATGCCCAATTCAGCATAATATCTCACATCACTAACAAATACGAGAAACGCCATTTAGGCACCGTCCATTTTGTTTCCAAAATGAGTTTTTTTTACATGTGCGCTTTCAATAAATGTTGCTATAACAATAAATCAATCAAGATTTATGAACCATCAACCTAAAGGCCGCTCCACATTCTCTGTAAAACTACAAGAGACTTGCCGAATACGAGAGTGCAGAGGGAATTTTCATCTAAATTCTTGTTGTTCTCTTTTCTTGTTCTTCTCGGCAAATGTTCTCATCGAGACGTCCCGGTCCCGCCGAGAATGTGGTGCGGACTTTAAGGAACTGCTACACGGCTGCCAACCGCGTCCCCGACAAAGGTGACTTTGGTTGGCGACAGGCAGAGCTGTTTGAAATTTTGTGGTAATCCATCAACTACACGGTTGTAAACCACCAAGGTCACCTCTGTTGGGACGCGGTTGGCAGCCGTGTAGCAAGCCCTTATGCTTGTTTTAAGAGCCTGCTAAACGGTCGCCAACCAGGCTCAGCGCCGAGCGCGGGCTTGCTCTAGTAGGGGTTAGGGCGGAAAACAATGTGCTCCATTTTAGATGTGCTGTTTCTTGATGGCTTATAAGCAGGCATTACATTATCCAATTTGCAGAGCGTTAGGTGAGCTAGCGTGCTAAAATTAGATGGTGTAAGGGCAGATAAGCACTAAGTGATCCAATCTAGCGCGATCGAATGGGCTCTGCCACGCTTGCTCATCTAGTGCATTAGCTAGCGCACCAGTTTAGCGCTCTGCAAATTGGATAATGTAATGCCTGCTTATAAGCCATCAAGAAACAGCACATCTAAAATGGAGCACATTGTTTCCCGCCCTAACCCCTGCTAGAGCAAGCCCGCGCCCGGCGCTGAGCCTGTAGCTTTAAATTCCCCTAATAATAATTCTGATCCAGCCTGTCCCTTGCTGTCCTCCCCCAGCGATGCCCTAAGCCGAGGTTCGTACCCCACAAGGGGTGCCCTTAGCGTGTAGTCCCTTAGTTTTTAAGTTTTATGCCTTTTTTTTTGGGTGGGAAACTATCAAATAACTTCTACCGCTCTGGGTGGAGTGGAAGGGCATGTCAGACTCTTACTGACTAAAACCCACCCATGTTCCTTCAGTTGCCATGTTGCCGGGGGGCCACGATTTCCTTTTTGACCCGTACTCGCAGCCCCGGCAGGCATTGGCCCTAGCGGACCCCGTCAATTCTGCTGACATCTCTTTGAGGCGCGCGTGGAAGACAACGCGCCGTCGACCCAGGCTTGGTCCTTATCGAATGGCGAGCTACCCATTGCTCACCGTCCGCAAGCTCGCCCCTACGGTGGCCGGAAATCTGCCTGTGATTCCCGACGCCCAGGGCGTCTCCTCCTACGGTGGTTATGGGCGCGAGGGCGCGAAATTTGCCTCTCCCTCACGCGTTCTGCCTCCTCCTTCGCGAGCATTATTGCTTCGCAGAAAGAGGTGACGGTTTCCCATTTCCTCTCGCTCCGTACCATGGCCCGAATTAGGGCCGGATGCGAGAGATCACCGCTGCCGATCGCCTCCACGAGGACACGGCGATGCCCCGCCCAAGCCGGGCAGACCTCCACCGTGTCCTCCGGGCGATCCACACAGTGGTGACACCCGGGCGTTTCCTCCCAAGTTTTAAGCCCTGGCTGAAGGTCTTAATTTATTGAGAAACCCACTGAAAAGTCCGGTTAAGAAGCCGACAACCTCCTAAGTTGAGGTAGTCTGCGAAATGCCATTAAAAAAAATGGTTGTGAAGGTGGCTGGGACAGACTGGATGCGGAGAACGGAGGGCAGGGTGTTGTGGCACGGCCTGGGAGAAGCCCATGTCCAGCAGTGCACTGCGATGGGCTGAGTTGATTGATTGAGTATCTATCTAAATCGACCTTAACAAAAATTGTGTTCGGCAACAAAGTTTCATGTTTCAATGATATTCATTAAAAATCTAAAAAAATACCGGCCAAATGCAAGTCGAAGTCGCTCCGATTGTTGGTATGATGTTCACACGTAATCACGTACAGTGGCGTATTTTAAGATTCAGCGCTCTGTGCCTGTAAGGTTTGCCGCCCCATTAATTAACGAAAAAAAGGAAAAACTTTGACATGGGATAGTTTTCAACTTCCACGCGAGCGAAGCCGCAGGAAAAAGCTAGTTTTACATGAGAATAAAGACTTTTTCGTTTTTGTGGGCTCGTTAGTTACAGAAAAAACAAAACATTTTCCCCTAGAGCAAGATATGCTATTTTTTCCCCGCTCTGGTACAATGACGGACTTTTTGAGTAAAAGGAATGAAAAAACTATTTTTCCAAAAAGCAGTGGGCGCTGAAGCAGTTGGAACGGAAGCTCCTCCTGGAAGCCTCGATCGTGGAGGCCTGGGTGTCATCACCGGACAGGCCTGCTGACATTAACGACGAGGCGGAGTGGCCCAAGCTTGTAGGGGAAGTGGTGAGCGAGTGGTGAGCTTTCAAGAGGGGAACATACCCCCCGCCAATGGCTCCGCCTACTGCGGTGCCCGATGCTGACCACATCGCTAACGACGACGACGATGCTCCGGAGATGAATGAAGTAGAGATAAGAGTGGCGGTACGGGGGGTCATGACCCCCCCCAAAATCATTCAAGCTGTTGAGAGCCTTAATAATTTTTAGAGTATCAATTAAATACTTCCCTAAAAATGTTCTTCAGCACCCATGGTGACCCCTCCCAAAATCTTGGGCTGCGACCGCGCCTGCCTAGGACCCGACGGCTCGCCTGGAAAAGCCTGGGTCCTGGCCTTGTAGGCTCTCGGGCCTCGACTAAGGGGGCTCCTAAGCGCATGCTTGGAGAGGGGCCAATTCCCACTTCGTTGGAAGACGGGGAAACTGCTCCTCATCAGGAAGCCGTGTTAGCTCTGTGGACTCTCCGTCCGCTTATCGGCCCATCGTGTTGCTCGACGAGGAGGGAAAGCTCTTTGAAAGAGTCATTGCAGACCGCTTCGTTGGGCAGCGGGTGGGGCCGGATATGGCGGAGAGCCAATTTGGTTTCCGCAGGGGGCACTCTACGGCGGACGCCATCATGCGCGTGTGGGCCCTCACGACGGGGGATGCTATGGCCTGGGGTAGGGTCGTCTTGGCGGTTTCTCTAGACTTGGCTCCCAGACTGGAGCAGGCCGGGGCTGCCTTGAAGCGGCTCCTGCCCAATCTAGCGGGTCCAAACGCCTCCTGCCGGAGGCTCTACGCGGGGGTCGTGCGGTCCATGGCTCTTTACGGGGCACCGGTGTGGGTGCGTTCCGTGAGGTGGCGGCCGGCCCGCCGGTTGAACGCGTCCCAAAAAGTCATGGCAATCCGGCTAGCCCGAGGATACCGCACGGTCTCCTGTGAGGCGGCGAGCCTCCTTGCCAGATTACCGCCATGGGATCTGGAGGCACAAGTCCTCGTGCACATTTGGAAGTGGCGCGAGGAGGCGAAACGGCGGGACGTAACTCCGCTACTGCGAGAAATCACGGCACAGCGGACAGAGCTCCGGCGGGATCTCATGGCGTCATGAAGAGTGTGGATCGCCCGGAGGACACGGTGGAGGTCTGCTCGGCTTGGGCGGAGCATCGTAGCGTCCTCGTGAAGAGACAGATTTCGCGCCCTCACGCCCCTAACCGCCGCAGGAGACGCCCTAGGCGTCGGGAATCGCAGGCCGATTCCCGGCCACTGTAGGCGCGGGCTTGCAGACGGTGAGTAATGGGTAGCTCACCGTCCTATAAGGATCAGGCCCGGATCGACGGCGCATTGTGTTCCACGCGCGCCTCAAAGAGATGTCAGCAGAACTGAACGGGTCCACTAGGGCCGATGCCTGCCGGAGTTGCGGGAAAGTCCGAAAGAGACACCGTGGCCCCTGGCAACATACAGGCAACTGAAGGAACACGGGTGGATTTTAGTCAGTAAGAGTCTGACACGCCCGTCCGCTCCGCCCAAAGCGGGAAAAGTAATTTGATAACTTCCTACCCAAAAAAAACCACAAATATGCGTCAAATCCTTTTGTTAAATTAAAATAAGTTTGTTTAGTTGCTTAAGTACTCAGGGCGACGACACCGTCGCCACGCCTCGAAAATGCAATGAAACTTCAGGAAATCATCACATTCCGTCTTACTTTTGCTTCATAGCGTGAGGTACAGCTTGCGCCGCCCCTCGCAGCCTGCCACCCCGGGCCATGGCCCTTTCGGCCCTAGGGTAAATACGCCACTGACCACGTAACAATGTAACATTACAGTTTTCGTCATATTTTTCACAGCTTTGGTGTTCTGGCGACTTTAGCCGCCACACACACCAATGACGCTGCAGGGCTGCCAGTAGACCCAGTAATAAACCACCGAGTCCCACAAATAATACAAAATCAAATCTGATGATACAAAATAAAACTCATATTAAAATATATACGTATTATAAATTAAAAGTCGCTTTTCAAGTCTGTGTGACCTAGTTGTTCTTCTAAACCATTAGTTAGAGAATTTATTCCGCAAGGTTTTGTGTGTATACTTACCTACATAAAAAGTAATCTTGAAGTTCTCTGGACAAAAACATTAAGTTTGTAATGTAAAAAAATAATCAGTGGCACACCGGGACTGCCGACAGAAGTGAAAACTTGAAATTTTTTTATTGTGCGAGAAATCTTGTATAGAACATTGGTCCGTAATCTTATATAAATAAAGAGCACAACCGGGTTTGCAAAAATAAAAACTTCCAAAACCTATAAAGTGAAAATACTTGCATAGAACATTGATCCGTAACTATATAAATAAAGAGCGCAATTGCGTTTACAAAAATGAGGTGTAGGTAACGGTGTCACGAGTTCAATTGTTTTTTCCCATCTCAAAAATGCCCAACGCGCCTAAAAAAGTTTTCAGTTAAAAAAAACTACGTTTCGAGCTAGCGCGCGCGGGTGACTTTTGTCACCGTGACTGTTTTGTCACTCTTGTCCGGTCCGTGGATTTGTATGGAGATGCGCGCACGTTACGACGACGTGCCAACCTCGTGACACTTTCGGAACCTCCAAGCATAACCACTTCAAAGACGACTTCACGACACTAACTAGACGAAAACAATCATTACTAACTATATACTTCTTTATCGTTGCTTGACGATATAAAAATATAAAAGCTGTTATTCAACTATATTGAATTTGAACTTGGTCGCATCCTTTTAATGCTGGGGTACATACCTAGTTGATGAAGCTGTGTGTAAGTACCTGGCATTAAATGGCGCCTGTGAAAGGACTGTATCTATCTATCTGGCAGCCCTGCACCCTGATTGCGTAACACAAGATCAATCACAATCT
Source organism: Agrochola lychnidis (assembly GCA_963680765.1). Lineage (NCBI taxonomy): Eukaryota > Metazoa > Arthropoda > Insecta > Lepidoptera > Noctuidae > Agrochola > Agrochola lychnidis. The sequence continues at coordinate 14,132,351 of OY796858.1, forward strand.
GAATCACTTTGAAGGATATTGCTAATCCATTTGTAGTGACACAGTACCTGTCACACAGTCACCAGAGAACAGTTACCACATACCACCGAACCAGCTACCATATACCACTGAACCAGCTACCATATACCACATACCACTGCACCATTACCACGTTTTTGACAGTCCGCAAGAAACAGAGAAGCAATCATCTTGATAAAGACGAGTAACCAGTATCTTAATAAAGAAATAAGATAATCGACGCAGCACGAGCGTTATCACAACGCCGCACTCGTTCGCCGGTTCGCTTCGAAAGAAGCGGTTTGTAAGCGCAAGCAAAATAAGCAGAAGCACCAGCACACTCCGTATCTTCACGCTTCGAGACCACGCAGTTGAACATCTTCACTCGACGACGGCTCACGGCGAAAAGGACCGAGCTCTGCGCGCGACTTCTATTTATGCCTTCGCAGCGAATAATGCCGCGTGCAACGCAGCGCCCCGCGCCCCTCGCGCGGCGCGCCCTACGGCGCATCGCTATTGGTCGATTTATTGTTAAGTAACATGCTAGTGCCTAAGAGTATCAATGTATGAATAGTATAAAATAAGGTGTTTTAGGAAATAAAATATTTGTCACTAAAGTGCAAATTGCGTATCTACACAGCGTGTGTCCGTCCCATAATGACCTATGCGGGAGCAGTCTTCGCCCACGCCAAACCCCGTCATATCCATAGGATGCAGACCCTCCAAAACAGATTCCTTCACAAGGCCACGGGAGCCCCGTGGTACGTCAGAAACGAGACCCTCCATCTCGACTGTAAGATCCCTACGATCCACCAGTTCCTCAAACGCATGGCAAAGCGCCACTTTGAGTCCGCTCCTCGACATCGGAACCCTCTGATAGTCGAGGCAGCCAATTATGTCCCGTCCCAAATCAGTCAGATCCGCCGTCCGAGGCATGTACTCTCCGACCCAGATGACCCCATTACACTCCTCCAGGAGCAGAATAGGGCCACCAGTACAGTGCACAAACACAGACGCCTCCCGTCATTCCGACCTCGCCGCCGAGGTCCTTTACGTACGCGATCTACTCCCCGAGTAAACGAATCCCCCCCCCGACCCTTGCTCGATAACGAGGTGCCAGCAGTTGTTGCAGCTGAGCACGTAGCTTTAAATACCCCGAATAATAATCATGATATAAATATAAATTTGATCCAGCCTGTCCCCTCTTGCTGTCCTCCCGTCAGCGATGCCCTAAGCCGAGGTCCGTACCCCACAGGGGGTGCCCTTAGCGAGCATTCGCTTAATTTTAATTTAGAATAGTTGAAAAAGCTCCTGGCTGGAGGCTCTAAGTGTAGAAGCTTATGGCACCCACAGGAAAGTCCGGTTAAGCAGCCAAGACCTTAGTGGTCAAAACTGCGAGAAGCCATTATTAAAAAAAAAAAAAAAAAAAAAAAAAAAAAAAAAAAAAAATATAGTCTATCTGATTTCGTTCTTCTGTACAGTCTAGTTTTATTTACGACAGTAAGAGTACCCTAATACACTCTACCTAATTAGCGACCCCAAACGCTTAAACATTGCTTCATAAGTTCGAAAATTTTGTCTGCTCAAAAACTTAAATGAATGTTGTAGAACTGTCAAAATGAAACAGCGCGCGTTTTTACACAAAAACATGGCAATAAAGAGGCGCGGCCATACACATTTGTCTAGAAGCATTACGATGATTTGTATGAAAATAAATGTTTTAGTGTTATGTGTTACTTATGTGTAAACTTATTTGTTTAATGTTTTGAAAAAACACAAGCAGGAGACCCGGCTTTATTGTGCGTTTGCACTGGCGAAACATGCACAACAAAACATATTGAAATCTTTACTTTGTCAAGGTTCCATAAAATGTTTGACAGGAACTAAAGATTTCAACATATTTAGTTGTGAATGTTTCGCCAGTTCAAACTCACAGCTATGGACTAGTGATTGTTTTAACAAGCGCCCGAGGTGCGTGCACAATACACAACGTTACTGTGCGTTTGCACTGGTGAAACATTCACAACGAAACATGTTGGAATCTCTATTTTCTGTCAATTTTCCATACAAAGTTTGACAGGCACTAGAGGTTTCAACATGTTTTGTTGTGATGTTTCGCCAATGCAAACGCATAGTTACAGGAACGTGCTTAGATGAATGATTGGTCTTGCTGCGCTCGACGCGAGACCAATCATGCATCTAAGTGCACGTGTTTGACGCTCGTCAAACGCAACAAGATTTCCACATTTTGTTGTAACTTTTAAGTTTATTACTGTTACATAGAAAACAACAAGGAAAAAAATAGTAAACAAGGAACTTGCGTCAACGCGTCAACGGCACGCTAAGGGCGCCGGAGGGGCGATTTGTGAGGGATTTATTCATTAAAATATACTCATGAACAAAGTGAATGCTTTTATTTGACACAATTGTTATATCGTATCCAAGGAAAAAGACAAACGACTTGCGGTGTCAGATGGTTCTGTATGGCCAGTACTCACACGCGTGTAATACGCGCATTCGACGCGCGTATGACGCGCGCCCTTTGACGACAGCGTGATAATTCGTTACATAGAAATTCATAAAAACAAATTGAGCATCCAAAACGCATCGTACAAGACGCGCGCCTCGGGCGCTTGTTATCCACTATAGCTTAACGTATCGGTACTGTGCCACTGTCACTGCAAGCATAGTATAAAGAGAGGAAGTACGCTATCTTCATACAAACGCACCGCGCGCGGTTTGTATGTGTGCGCGGCTTGTATCTATGCGTCACCGCACGCACACTTAACAAAATCTCGGCTGTTTTAGAGTGCGCCAGTCGGGGCTAACGCCGCACAAGGTTTGCGCGTCGCGGTTTTTCGGCACTGCTAAATGTATGAAAAATGAGTGATAATTGCAGGAGAAATTATTGCTGTGCGTTTGGGTGTCTAAATAATTCATCGATTCCAGAGTTGTCTCTGTTCAGATTACTTACTGAACAGAAAAGGTAACCAAGTCACATTCTAGCATATAATTTTTACTTGATGATGAGATACCAACTTATTTTTTGTTGTATTAGATAACTATCAGACAGACGAAGTAGGCAGGCCTACTTCCCACTAAAATGTATTGGATACCTACTTTTGATCTGTCAATTGATATGCCGCTAATGCTTTGTTTACGTTTAGTCATGCCGATTTCTCAGTATTGTAGGTATAGTAAAGTAACTAAGTACTTACAGTTATACCAGTTAGTTTTTATAACATCTTTTATGCCATGTTTTTAAGCAAATAAATATTATTCTATTCTATTCTAAAATCGTAATTTCAAATATTTGACGAACTGTGAATCAGATAAATAGAGCAAAGTTCGAATCGTAACCATTCGTAACAGAAAATATAAACCGCAAATATAACTATATCATTCATACAAATACTATGAACATCATCGTTTAGGTAAAACCGACCTCACAAACCCTGAACCCAGATAACACATAAGTAAAAACCGGCCAAGTGCGTGTCGGACCATGCACAATGAAGGGAGTAGTTCCGTAGTTGGGATGAATTTATCCCAAGAACAAACTTACCTTTGTAGTTGAGAAACATGTTCATACATTCTGTATGGGAGAACATGTTTTTGCAACCGCAAATGTAAGTTGGTCGATTCATCATCATCATCATCAGCCTATAATGTTCCCACTGCTGGGACACAGGCCTCCTCTCTGTGAGAGGGAGTGGGCCGTAATCCACCACGCGGGCCCAGTGCGGGTTGGTAGATGTCACAGGTCATCGAATTTTCGGTTCTAGGACATGCCGGTTTCCTCACGATGTTTTCCTTCACCGTTTTGAGAGCAGTGGTGATGAAATAATTTACACAAAGTAAAGCGCCTGTCTGGGTTCGAACCCACGACCTACAACTCGTGAGTCGCGGCCGTTACCACTGGGCCACCACTGCTCTCAGTCGCGGCCGTTACCACTGGGCCACCACTGCTCTCAGTTGGTCGATTATTACTCGTTAACTTGTAAAGCCTACTTAGCTGTGATAGTTTTCCTTTTAATTTCGTTATGTATGCTACTGCCGTGAATTTTTTCACATATCCAAAACCAACCATTTAGCTGGCAGGGGGGGGGCACACTTGACTCTAACAAAAATTAGCACTTTAAAGCTTAATATTTCGAAAACGGATTCCTTAATCCAAAAATGGTCTTCGTAAACTCACAATATTTTTACCTTTCCAACGACACCCCACACTATGGGATTATTGAGAGAAAAAAAAATCATCCTAACTTTACGTCTAGGGGAGGTACATACCTGAAAAAAAAAATATTTTTCATGATTTTATTTGTTGGCTGAGCTTGCTTTCAATGAAAATAAAATATCATTGTATAGCACAGTGGTTTAATAAAGTCATTTACATTTTATTAAATATAAAATATAACTTCATCTGAAAAAACACAAGGATGACAGAACAGAACATAACAGTTGCTAGGCAACAACTAAAGAAAACTCTACTCCTAGAACATAGTGCATTATAACCTTCATGGTACAACACCCCCACTTAATCCACTATGCTGTGTGCAGAACACATGTTTCTGCTTACCAACTCCCTTAGTCATCATATCAGCAGGCATAAGGGCAGTCTCACAATATTCAACACAAATAATCCTTTGCTCTGCTAACTCCCTAACGAAATGATATCTTATATTTATATGTTTGGAACGTTTTCCAATCGCAGGAGTATAAACTAGCTTACTGGCACTTTGACTATCACTAAAAATAGTAACAGCAGTGTTACGCCGGCCAGTCAGTTCAGAATATAAACCGTTTACTGATATCACTTCCTTAGCGACCTCACAGATTGCGATGTACTCAGCTTCAGCAGTACTTAACGCAACACAACGCTGTTTTATAGACTGCCAAGACACCGCAGCACCACCGAAAACTAGGGTATAACCAGAGAAAGATTTCCCATCAGGCCCATTTCCCCAATCTGCATCTGCATAGGCAACCAAAGGCTTATTACATTTTTTGTAACACAGTGACAGTTCCGCTGTCCCCTTTAGATACCTAAGCACTCGTTTCAGTGCCGCCATGTGAGTGGAATCATTGCAGTTATTAAATTGACTTAACATCGTAACTGCATACGATATATCAGGTCTTGTACAACATGCCAGGTACATTAGTGACCCGATAATTTCCTGATACCGCGTGTTGTCATTCTTTTCACCAGATTTCAGGCGAAGATTCACTTCAACCGGTGTACTAACTGGCTTGCAGTCCAACATTCCATATTTCTCCAAGATTTTTGAAATGTATTTCTTTTGAGACAAGTGGATTTCACTTTCACTCTTCCTCTCAATCCGGACTCCAAGGCATTCTCTGGCCTCACCCAAATCCTTTATTTTGAAGGATCTTCCAATCTGATGTATCACCGTCCTGGCTTCACCAGCTTTATTTGTGAATATATAAAAATCATCCACGTACAGAGCTATGACAGTGAAAATTTCTTTAGTATTCTTTGTGTAGACACACTGGTCATATTTGGACCGAGAAAATCCCATCTTTATTATATGCTCATGAATCTTTTGGTTCCAACACCTGGCAGCTTGCTTAAGGCCATATATGGCTTTCTTCAATTTGCAAACCTTGCCTTCACTCCCCTCTTGAACAAAAGATTGCGGCTGTTCCATATAAATCTCTTCATGCAGATCTCCATTGAGAAAAGCGGTGGTTACATCAATATGATGAACGCTCAAGTTTTTCTCAACTGCCAGAGCTAGTAGAAGACGAATCGACGATATCTTGACTACCGGTGCAAACGTTTCAAAATAGTCTTCGCCAGGTTTTTGCGAATAACCCTTAGCAACCAGCCTGGCCTTATAGCGCTGGGTGCTGCCATCAGCTCCAATCTTCAACTTGAAAACCCATTTCGTTTTGATAACATTAGCGTCTAATGGTCGATTAACCAATTCCCAGGTTCCATTCACCTTCAAGGAATTGAACTCATCCTTCATCGCTTCTACCCAAAACTTCTTATCAGAACGCTCCATGGCATCTTTAACTGAAATAGGATCAGGATCATCTGACACATGGAAATTGTATACCATGTCTTTCTCCCGCTTCGGAACCCTATTTCGAGCAGGGTAACGTCTCGAACTTTGCAAATCTTCTGCCACAGGACGCTCTAAGTCAACAGAAGCTGAACTTTGCAAATCCTCTGTCGTAGGATTCTCTACGTCGACAGAGTCGTAAAAATTCTCTCCAGAATCCGATCTCGTCAGTGAACTAGCCCTCGTTGTACTAGATACACTTCCAGATTCTTCTTCATTCACATTCGAACTAGCCACCGGAACCCCCACTGCAACAGGATCAGCAATCCTTGGAACCTCTGGTTGAGTAGTGGAACGACTAACTCCCGGAATGTCATACTGTAGATCTATGCCCACAGCATCCTTCTTAGAAACAGGAACAGCGGCTGTTTGTTTCTCTTTAGAAGTCACGGAAACATTTTCCATAAATGCAGCATCTCGAGCGATGATAATCCTCGTTGGATCATCCTCCAAATTGATAAATCGGTACGCCTTCGAATTAGTCGAATACCCAGTCATTATCATTTGAACCGTCTTCGGATCAAACTTCTTGCGACTATGATCCTTTACCAGAACCTGAGCTCTACATCCGAATATTCTCAGATTCGATAGATCGACTCTCTCTCCTGTAAAAACCTCCTCTGGAACTTTATCCTTGAGGGCCATTGTTGGAGATCGGTTCTTCAGGTACACGGCACAACCAACAGCTTCTCCCCAGAATCTCTTGTCCAAACCAGCCTCATGCACCATACATCTAGCCTTCTCAGTTATTGTGCGTATTGTTCGTTCCGCCACTCCATTCTGTTGAGGAGTATAAGGTACTGATCTCTGGTGTTGGATCCCATGTTTCTTCAGAAAACCTTGAAATTCTTTGTTGGTATACTCAGTGCCATTATCGCTACGAAATTTCTTTATTTTCTTTCCCGTCTGATTTTCAACTAGTGCCTTGAATTCCATGAATTTAGCGAAAACTTCGGTCTTGGATTTTAACAAATAGCCAAATGTTTTTCGGCTGAAATCATCCACAAAAATCAGGTAGTACCTATTACCACCCCAAGATTCTACCTCCATAGGGCCCGCTAAATCCGAATGCACGAGTTCAAGAAAGTCTTTTGCTCTCTTGCTTTTACCTTTTGGAAACATTTTGACGCACTCCTTCCCTTTACAGCACCCTTCACATGGTTCCGTGCTCACCTCTTTAAAAGTCAGACCATCTGCCAAACTTTTTAGCTTCACCATCAGAGCTCCACTCAGGTGACCTAGTCTTCTGTGCCACAAATCAAAAGAGGCGCGAGAAGAATCTTCTGGAGGACACGTCAGAACCATCGCTGCTTCTTTATCTAAAACATATAACCCCTGTTTCAGTGGTGCTGTTAATACTGGTTTTCCAATTACTTTTACTTTGTAATCCTTTTGGTAAACCTTACAAGAAGTCTCATCGAAAACAACAGTGCAACCCTTAGTACACATTTTACTTACCGACAGCAAGTTTGTCGTCAAACCTGGAAGCATAAGTACATCCTCAAACCTCACAGAGCGCCCCATGACATATACATCCCCTTGTTCACTAGACACAATTTTATCATTGTTCGCAGTCGTAACTAGCTTAGAACTAATGTACTGTCTATCTTCAAGAATGTGCACGTCAGACGTCATGTGTGATGTAGCTCCGGAATCTACGACCCAATGGCCCTCACCAACCGACATAGATAGAGCGGCCATTAGACCCGAGGTCTCCTTACTGCCTTTCTTCTTATATAAAGATGTGTCTTTGTTGTCTTCAAACTTGTCTCCCGCCTTACGACGTTGACACTGCCACTTATAATGCCCTTTCTTTTTACACAAATGGCATATAACAACCTTCTTGGACTTTGACATCAATGCCGTTGCAGCGTCATCTTCAATTGTGTTCGATGTGCTGCTTTTCCTCAAGCTTTCTTTGAGCAACGCTGCCTGCACAGACTCTGTCGTAATCTTCATACCTGAATGTTCCAATGTCATCACCAGAGGATTGTACACATCGGTTAAACCGGCCAACATAATAATCCCAATAAATTCATCATCTAGACCTGCCTTTATGTTAAGTAATGACTGACTGGTTGACTGGATGTCATTGAGATATTCCTCCATTGATGAAAACATTGTCAATTTGACGTTGAATAACTTTCGCAACAGATAAAGCCGTCGCAGTAATCCACCATCAGCATATGATTTTTGCAACGCTTGCCAAGTATCTCTCGCTGTCTTGAGATTCATGATCATAGGATAAATATTTTCCATACACATAAGGCAGATCTTACTTCTAGCTTTGGCATCCTTCCTTTTAGCCTCCGCCGAGTCTGCCACGAACTTCTCGCTCACACACTCCCACAGATCGAGGTCGATTAGGAACATTTCCATAGCAAAAGCCCACGTACCATAATTAGCTTGGCCTGCCAATCTCTCAATACTTTTTGTAACAGCTTGTTCCATATTTGAAATTGAGATCAGATACTTCTCTCCGCTCAGATATCACACCAGATCACGGCTGGGCCCATAACCTGTTGGCTGAGCTTGCTTTCAATGAAAATAAAATATCATTGTATAGCACAGTGGTTTAATAAAGTCATTTACATTTTATTAAATATAAAATATAACTTCATCTGAAAAAACACAAGGATGACAGAACAGAACATATCAGTTGCTAGGCAACAACTAAAGAAAACTCTACTCCTAGAACATAGTGCATTATAACCTTCATGGTACAACATTATTTTACCACTTTATATTAATCACGTCGACAACGACGTGATTAATATGTATACCCATGCCAAATTACAGCTTTCTAGTACTAAGCGTCTCTGAGCTAAGCCGCGGACAGACAGACAGACGGACATGACGAAACTATAAGGGTTCCTTGTTTACGGAACCCTAAAAATAGAGAACTTCCCGGCCCTTGCCAATTTCTAGGTACTGAATTAAAATTTAGCTAAAAGTGACAACCCTGAGACAGGCAAATATGGTAGGCAATTATATCGCGAATTGAGCCGGAGATAGCCTACTAGAACTCTTTATACTATGCTGCAAGACTTGCCAACTTTCAGCTGCAGCCAAGCTAACTAATGTTGGATACACACCGTACATCCGCTTGCAAAATCACACACGCGTCCACACACAGATTTTGACATCCAATCCTGTCGCCAACGATGGCATTAGTTTTTTAGCTGTAGCCGAAAGTTGGCAACTCTTTCGGTGACAGCGGTGTGCGCTGAGCTTCGTTTTGGAATTTATTGTGATTAAAATTTACATTTTGTTTTGTATGTTTTTACAAGAAGAATACATTTAAACTTTGAGGCAAACGTTTAAAAAAATATTACAAATGATGAAATTGGTGGACCCAGTTGTTCGAAGTTTCAAAGTGGCAAAAGTGTTTCGAGAAAACACGGACAAAATAAACAGTATAGACTTTTCTCCTAGCGGGGAAACGTTAATATCTTGCAGTGAAGATGATCAAATCGTCATTTATGATTGTGAAAAAGGCACACAGATGATCACAGTGAACAGTAAAAAATATGGTGTTGATCTTATACATTTCACACATGCCAAGAACACTGCTATCCACAGTTCAACCAAAGTTGATGATACCATAAGATATTTGTCACTTCATGACAACAAATACATAAGATACTTTCCTGGACATACAAAGAAAGTTGTGACTCTTTGTTTGTCACCTGTTGAAGACACATTTCTTTCTGGATCTTTAGACAAAACATTGCGTTTATGGGACTTGCGTTCACCTAATTGTCAAGGTTTAATGCACTTGTCAGGAAGACCAGTAGCAGCTTATGATCCTGAAGGTCTGATATTCGCAGCAGGGGTTAACTCAGAAAGTATCAAACTGTATGATTTAAGATCATTTGACAAGGGTCCCTTCGTCACATTCAAGTTGAATCAAGAAAAGGAATGTGACTGGACTGGATTAAAATTTTCTCGTGATGGCAAAACAATGTTGATTAGTACAAATGGATCCATTATTAGATTAGTAGATGCGTACCATGGCACTCCGTTGCAGACCTTTACTGGTCATCTTAATAATAAAGGTATACCTATAGAAGCATCATTTAGTCCTGACTCCCAATATATCTTTAGTGGCTCAACAGATGGAAGAGTTCATGTCTGGAATGCTGATACGGGTTATAAAGTGTGTGTCTTGAATGGTGATCATCCTGCCCCAATACAATGTGTACAATTCAACCCTAAGTTTATGATGCTGGCCTCTGCTTGCACCAACATGGCATTTTGGTTACCTACATTAGATGATGTTTAATATTATGTTTGCTAGTATCAACAATTCTAAAATAACTGTTATCATCAATGATAAAGTACTAGCAAAGTTTAAAACTGAAAGAGCTAATAGAAGAATCTTATTATACTCTGTTAATTTTATGATGATTGACATGACACAATAGTATATTGATAGTAAAATTGTTATTATTTACACTTTTTAACAAAAAAGAAACACAATAAACAGTAAAGTAACATAATAATAAGCATCTGAATCATTATCAATCACTATGAAATGAACAGAACAGCCAAATATGATTACAAAGAAAACATTAGAAGTGGTTCATGTATTAGTAGTCGGTCTAAGTGCATAACACACCAACAATCGCCATCCCCTTGTTTTTTAATTTTACAGTATTCATTGCATTGTTTACATTTGCTTGTTTACATTTGCTTGCTCTTCGCAAACAACTTTTCAAATTAAGCAATTGGTAACGAATCCCTTCAAGATGAAGGGGATTGTGAGTGAGTTATGCATTTGGAGTGCATTTCAATCCTTGGTAAGAATACTGTTGAAAAAAATAGCATGAAGATTAGTAAGAGTTCATGTTTTATTTTTATTTAAGTATGTGAATGTAACTATTAATAGTTTTATTGTATAAATAATAATTGTGACTGAATACTTATTCAGGTTTTTGATCAATTGGTTTAAGTACCTATCTATTTAGTATAAATGATAGTTGTATCATAAGTAATACATCAGTACATTATGTGTATTAGAACCCTAATATAATGCATTTAAATAGTTTTCATTCCAATTTAATATTCGCCTATAAATTGTAGGTAAAATCTAAATCCTACTTTGTCACCTATACCAACTCTACAATACATACTACTAAATGTCTTGCTATCATTTTAACAAAAGATTTCTGTAATGTTAATGTCAATTTTTGAACAGTAACATTCCTAACTAAAACAAGTTAGAAGTGTTAGAACACTATTAAAAACTGATTATAATACCTACCTAAAAATGACTTTCTTTAAAAAATGGGGTCCTGCTATTTACTATGTATTTAAAGTCCGCATTAAGATTTGTGCAGACCAGCGCGACACGCGACGCGACACAAAGGCACACAGAGTACTTTTTAATATAAAGCACCGCTCGTCGCGCGACGAGCGGTGCTTTTGTGTCGCGTCGCGTGTCGCGCCTGTTTGAAAGAGCCTTTAAAAGACGACTAAAGGCATGCGTCCACTACCCTCGCAGAGTCGAGCCGAATCGAAGTACAGAAATTCGACTTATACAAGGTCGCGAAATAAAATCATAAATGCGAACATAAATGTAGGGAACAGCTGATTTTTTTTCGTGATTTCAGGTTTGGACCCATAGTAAAAGTTGTTCATAATGATGAGTAAAGTCACGTGTTAAAGTTTGCGCACTGGATAAAAACTTATTCTGTATTTACTATGAAACTGCGTTCACTAAGGGTTCAAATGCATTATGCGGGTAGCTGCAATGCGGCTAGCCGTGCGGCTGACTGCAGGATGCGGTTGTGAATGCGGCCAGCCGGATCAAGGGCAGCCGCATTCGCAACCGCAACATGCGGCTGAACAACCGTTGCGATTTGTGGTTATATCGAGCCATTTCAAAGATGGACGCGGAAGAAGTTGCAACTATTTATTACATTTACACACGTTACGTAAAGAAGAAAAAACAAGAAAGAAGTACTGGGTTCATCCTTATTTGCAAACACGTGATGAAAGCAAGCATTTAGTAATATTTTTCGAAGAACTCAATGGCGGGCAGCCGCAGACTGAGCCGCACAGTGCGTATAGCAACCGTCCGGCTGGCCGTCACCCGAGCCGCAGCCTAGAGTAAGGGCTGAAACCTGAAATGCACTAGCGGCTGGCCGTGACGCAGCGTGCCGTTTATACGGTTTCTTACTTGAATGTATCAAAAAATATAAAAATATGTATATAAAAATTGAAGTGCAGCCAACCGCAACGCAAGGGCGGATCCAGCCTTCCAGTCAGGGGGGGAGTCACATAGTCGGGGGCCCAGGGGAGCAAAACAAAATAAGGCCGGCGGCGGTCTTCTCAGTTTATGTAGGTATTTCTAGTAACACTTCGCAAAAAAATTGTAATGACAGCAAAAAAAACAAGTATAACGTGTCTAATTATAATCTAACTACACCATGGACCTCGCAACAGGCAGGAGATTTTTTTTCAGGGAGGTGCATTTTCGTCTTCTCATAAATAGGATACGAAAAGCAAAAATGTAGGGGAGGGAGAGCAAGGCGAGCTCGAATTTTTTTTGCACCTCGTTTCGGAAGTCTCGGTTAGGTTTCTATTAAACATCCTTACGGAAATAGGAGTTGCTTTGTCGACTTATGCAGAAAAGTTTGAAAGTTAGAAAAATATTGAATTTAAGAGCGAGCGCAGCGAGCTCGAAAATTTTAGCACACCGCCTTATGTAGGAGATAAGGTTCTTTTTAAGTAAGTAAGGTAATTAATAGGAGTTCCTTTGTCGACTTATGCAGAAAGTTTTAAAATGTAGATTGTAGCGAGCGGAGCGAGGTCGAAAATTTTCATCCTCAGCCTCCAACTTTAAACTGCTTCTTACTGAATATTTACGTTGACCGTGTTTGGGATATCATTAAAAAGTACTTCTTAAGATTTAGGGGGCCGCCAGGATCGGGTTGCTAGCTTCAGATAAACCTACATGGTCACTTATGAAACGTCAGAAGCTAGGAATCGTTTCACTTGGTCGTTTTCTATGGAAAAGAGCCGGCAGAAAACTCGGTCTATCATCATAATTATAATAACAGCAGATAGTCTTATTTTGCAGGTCGTTCGCATGTGTGGCAATGGCAAACACCCTACGTGGCAATATCATACAAAGTATTTATTTGATTAAATTTATCAATGAGATTAGAAAAAATACCAGTGGTCGACCTAAACGCAGCCCAGCGGGGGGTCATGACCCCCCTGGATCCGCGCTTGCCGCAACGGCACGCCGCGTCACGGCCTGCCGCTAAACTTGCGTTTCAGCTCTAAGTATGTTCCTTGGCCGCAGCCCTCCGAGCGACTGAAGCGGTCTGCGGGTAGTTGCATCGCAGTGCGCATAGTAACAACGAGCCGCTGAGGCGCGCCGAATCGAATCACCCGCGCGCATTGCTCAACAGGCGTATTTCTTCGCCGACGCGTTTCTTCGATTTTATTCGGTGGTGATTAGTGATGTTCATGTTATTATCGACTTCAATGATTCGATAATATCGAACTGATTTGATGTATCAAATGAATGTATCGATATTTTATCACATATCGATACATATCGAGCACTCCTAGTGGTGATTCGGCGTTCGACTTCGGCGCGCCTCAGTCGACGACGGGATGCGGATGCGTGTCGACCACAGAACATATACACACTACGGTGTCGACGCGCAATCGTGCGAAAATACTGAAAAAATAATTGTAAGATTCTTTTTTTAATCTAATCTCTAATCTTTAATAAATAGTAAAACTAGCTGTATTAGATATTTCGTTTCGTGTTTATATCGTGTAGGTGCCTACACAGTATTTGGGAGCACCCTCTCCACCCAGAGCGGGAGAAGTTATTTGATAATTTCGCACCAAAAAAAAACCCTGCACACCGTTTCTTTTTAGGGTTCCGTTAGCCAAATGGCAAAAAACGGAACCCTTATGGATTCGTCATGTCTGTCCGTCCGTATGTCATAGCCACTTTTTTCCAATACTATAAGAACTATGCTGTTGAAACTTGGTAAGTAGATGTATTCTGTGAACCGCATTAAGATTTTCACACAAAAATAGAAAAAGAACAATAAATTTTGGGGTTCCCCATACTTAGAACTGAAACTCAAAAATTTTTTTTTTCATCAAACCCCTTCGAGTGGGGTATCTATGGATAGGTCTTCAAAAATTATATTGAGGTTTCTAATATCAATTTTTTCTAAACTGAATAGTTTGCGCGAGAGACACTTCCAAAGTGGTAAAATGTGTGTCCCTGTAACTTCTAAAATAAGAGAACGATAAAACTAAAAAAATATATGATGTACATTACCATGTAAACTTCCACCGAAAATTGGTTTGAATAAAATCTAGTAAGTAGTTTTTTTTTTTATGGTACGTCATAAATCGTAAACCGCAATTTACCTTTAATTCAATGTTACTTGCTACTACTACGGAACCCTTCATGGGCGAGTCCAATTCGCACTTGGCCGCTTTTTTCTCTTATTGTCCTCTTCTTAATCCGAGCTGTCCATCACGCACACACTACTTTGATAACGAGTTGCGATGAATGAACGTTTTGATTCGATTCTGCTGAGATGGCCGCACAAGGAATAAATGCGACTCGACTCGTCTCTCTTCGATTCGAAACGTTTCGTCTCTAGTATTAGACGCCAGGCTCTTGTTCAGGCGTCAGGCCATAAGAGAACCATGTAGGTAGATTAGTGTCTGAAATAGTCTTTTGAGGAAAGAACCACAAAGATTTGAGTGGATCTGTCCAGTCAGTGCAAGCATTTGTCAGTAATCGTGGAGCTCAACTCACGGGAGCGTACCTACTACCCTTTGTATTAATCCAGATATAACTGAGTATCTGTGTGCCAAATTTCTTCCAAATCCGTTCAGCCGTTTTTGCGCCAATCCGGAACATTGAAATTAAATCGTTAGTTAAGCTGAAACAAATGAAAATTTGAAATTTAGAAAATTGTTAAAGTATTACCTCCTTGTTAATAAAATTCTCTAACTTTTAAACTATTAAGAATATCCCAGTGATTTACCTCCAAAGAATATTTATGACTTGGGCAAGTTTTTCTAACACGTGGTAAATTTTCACTAGTATATCTTTTTCCATGAAAATCGTTCGAAAATTTTGTACAATTTTTGCTAGACCGAAGCCTTTGCAGTAATATTTTTTTCTTATTGATCATAATATATGTTTTCTAACTGTGTAAAAGTATTACCACAGGAAAGACCCACTCTTCTACAACGTCCTGAAGTCAACCTCCTAGCTTTTTTTAATGATTTTTTTCTTTGAGCATTATAAGAAATGACTGAAAAAAAAATTGGTCACATCTTTTGAACCGTAATAAATTCCTCCGATATTCCCAGCGTTAAAAAGTTTGGAAATGACCTTGCCCACGCCCCTATTTGATTTGATCCATACTTCCAGGAACACCCTGTAAATAAATTATTGTTTGACATTTCTTATTTCACAATATTAGGTAGGTATGTACCTATGTTTTTGTGGAAAGGTGATCCTAATTTAGCATATAGTAGTAATATTATTAATACATTTTGTAAACCAAATAAGATATGAGTACGTGATTACTTCTTGTCAACAACCATTTATTCATAAAGAGCTCACGCTGGCCGTGCCCATTAAAAAATCCTCTCACAAACAAGTGAGCATAGCACGCGCCTGTGTGTGTATCACTCTTCTATACATAATATTAAATAGAAGATAGCTTGATTGTACGAACACAACTAAAATACGCTTCTTGCATCTTACGGCCAAAACGCATGCATTGGGCGATCAATGCGATTATCGCCATAAATGTGAGCATGCGGAAGATAAAATAGCTTGATTGTAGACGCCAGCACATCAGGCTACTACAATCTGTCAAATTTATTTAATAGATTTTCAACTTTATTGCTGAACATTGAGGTTCAAAGTTGATTGGGAAATTTTATAGTTTCGGGTAGCTTGATGTGCTGGCGTCTGTACGATAATTTTGCCCAAAATACGATAATTTTGACGTGGGAACTCAAAGTCAAAGTCAAATAATTTATTTCAATTAGGCACAAAAAGGCACTTTTGAACGTCAAAAACGAAAAATAGAATTGATTCTAGTCGCCCCTTCCAAAAGGTAGTTTTCGTATGGAGAAGAATGGGCAAGAAACTCCACCGTTACTCTTTTAAAATGTTTTACAATATTTTGTATACATTGATTATATAATTATATATGAAGACGATGCACCTGGAATAATATTACTATACCACAATAGGTAAAAATAATTAAAAATGAAGCAATGACAGAAAAAATAATAATTATGTAATGGATACATGGTGTTCACATATTTACAAGCATTGTAAAAGTAGGTACCTATACGATATTCCTAAAAAAATTACAAGTGATACTAATTAGTCAGTGTGTGAGTAATCACAGAATGTAAAAAAGATAATAATAATGTTATAATATTTAATTACACAATTAAATTAGCAACCAGTTTGATTTTGTCTAGACTCTAAATTGTCCAATGGAGCTAGACCAGCATGCTTCCAAGCATTCTTATCTAGAATATAATCCTCTAATTTGTAATATGCTTGTTTACAAAGAGTACTTTTAATGTGAGTTTTAAATTTTCTGTCAGTTAACTGTAATATATCACAAGGTATTTTGTTGTAACATTTAACACAGTACCCCATAAAAGATGTTTGTACTTTGGATAATCTGAAAAATGGTTGATCTATTTTATCTTTATTTCTAGTATTAAAATTATGTCTTTCACTTATTTTCTTAAAAAGATGCAGATTTTTCCTTACATACATAATATTTTCATAGATGAATGGGGATAAAAACTGCCATTTGCTCACTTCAGATGTCGCTATCATTGTCCGTCCGTAAATATGACAGCTAGCTGTCAATATCCATACATTTTTTGTAAACAATCAACTTCTTTTACGCCTAATTAATTAATATGCCCCTTTGCGCAGCTGTTGACTGCACAAATCCGGGGACCCATGTATTCCCCAAAGATCTTAAAAGAAGAAAAGTGTGGGAGAGAGCTCTCCGAAGAAAAAATTGGAAACCAAATAATTCGTCGAGGTTATGTGCTATATATTATTTTAAACCTGAAGACTTCTATTAGACAAATGCGTATACAGGTGATGCTCTTTTTCATAATACAGAGAACTTAAGTGTGTTTTCATAATAGGCATTTGTGGATATTTATTTATATACATTATACTAAGGTTGTGTTGTTAAGATTATCTTTTAATCGACCAAAGTAAATACTCATATGTCTAAGTAGCAAGTATCGATGCAGCATTCGCTTTATTGCATTGTATTTAATACCTTCATACCAAACTACCTACTGCCTAATATTAACACATATCCTGCACTGAATCCTACCGAAAGGACTGGCCCGCAGTGGCAGTGGACAAACGTGTGTGGAAAAGGGAATGGAAGGCCTTTGCCTAGCTGTGGGACATTACGGGCTAAATAGATAAATATATCTTCCACTCATCATATTTGTATTTTATGTTTCGCACATAGATAAGTAGATCATAGATCCTTTTTGTATGTTCTAGGTGATGAAAATATTTACAAAAGGCTCAGGAAGACTGCTGTACCCTCTATTTTTTCTTTTACTAAAGTCAAACCAGTCAACCCCTTAGCTGAAGACAGAGCAAATAGACTTACAGAGAAATGAGAAAAAAACAATGTTTTGATACATATAGTAATCAAATTGCTGGACCTAGCCATGTTCAAACCCGTGATAGTTATGAAGAGCAATATAAAGACGAGGAACTTATAATGTTTAACGAAATATAAATTTTTCCTAGCACACCATTGGAGCCAGATGATGGGCCAGAGCGGGACCAACATACTGTATCATCAAGACATACTCAAGTGAATTTTGTGTACATTTATGAATCTATAAAGAACTATAACAACAATGACAGTATCATTGCTTTCTACACAGGTTTTGAAACCTATCAAAAGTTATATTTTGTGTGTTCGACATTAAGTGTAATGGCTCACAAAATAAAGTATTATGGAAGTCATGTGAAGAATATTACTATTGAAAATGTTATTTATTTCAATGTAATTTAATTTATTATTTGTAAACCAAATATTTGATCCTAGTTTATTGCATTATTGCTTTGTTTTTACATAATTCTAAATCAGCCATTATTAGAAATTAATTGCAGTCATAAAAATGTAAAATTCTAATATACAGTGCATGTGGTGTTAGCTTTTAAGTAATTGTTGCACTTATAAATATATATCGTGTAGTTTTAAGAGAAATGTAATGTGTAACAATTGTAGGCTGACCTATTAATAAATAAATAAGTCAACACATTCATATTGAACGTTTGTTAGGTTTGACAAAAACATCACAATTTTGTGCCTCTCGCATCAAAGATATTTTTTGTTTGTCTTATGTGCTGTAACTTTAGAGAATGTATTATGTAATATGCGTTGTGTATAAGGAGATAAATAAAACATTTTTTTTAATATTAGTTTGGTTTTATTACAGTATCATAGTATTTATACAAGTATTTACCGTAAATTGTTGGTTGGAGATACTCAGTTTAAAATGATGTTGTTTTTGGTTGTTTGAACATCATTAATTTTTCTGTACATACTTTATGCATAGGTAATTCTAATCTTTGTACATACTATATATTATCCTCTATACCATGAAGGACTGTGAAGATATGTTTAGTGTGCTTCCAAGCCACTTCCAGCTGCACATTCACAATGACTTTCACATATCATACCAGTTTTATTCATCTTGAGTATAACATTATACATTAATCTTTTCATTTGTGCCTTGCATTGTGCATGAAAATAAGCATGGTTACGATCTTTAGCTTGACCAAGCTCCTATTTTCATAGAGGATTTTCCCTTTAGGAGGTATTTGAAACCTGGAATAATATTAACATTAAATTAAGTATATTACACGCTTTTTTATAGTTGAACTCACAAAGGAAGATGAATGCATCATCAGTTGATCACTGTATGAAAACTTACCTTTCACAAAATTCTTGAATGTGGGTTTTAGAGAGCGCTGAAAGATCAGTGCTAGAATTGACATCCCTGAACTTTTCCAGAGCAATAATGTTATGGTTATCATCGTCAAGCTCTTCTTCAACTCCGATCAAGTTATTCCTGTCGTATGCCTCCAGTCTTCAACAAAAAAAGGACTTTTAAATAATGTAAACAAAACCAATCTATCAAATATAAAATGGTCATTATTTATTTACCTTTCCACTAAAGCTACTTTTTTACCAGTGGTAGACGCATCTCTTTTCCTTAACTCCGCTTTTAGTTGTACTACACTCCAAATCGCATACATTTTTGTCTAGTTTTCGTATAAACAATATCGACACAACAGTGAAAACATAAACAACAATGGCGGACTAAAGACGCACAACTGTGCTGCCATCTGCTATGAGCTTTCAGTTTTTAACCCCATTGGCAAGGTACCGTCATAATATTCTTTTTAAATAGTTCCCTGAGAGATTCGCGACGACATAGATTATAAATGGCTCTGCCAGCCCTCTTTTGTAAAATAAAGATGGATTCAATGTCAGCAGCCCGACCCCACAGTAAAATGCCATATGACATAATGCTGTGAAAGTAGCTAAAATATACCAAACGCGCGGTTTCTATATCTGTTAACTGTCTTATCTTTCTAACAGCATAAGCGGCCGAGCTTAGCCGCCCCGCAAGAGATCTTATATGAGGTCCGCATTGTAATTTCTCGTCTAGCGTGATTCCTAGGAATCACGCTAGCTAGACGAGACTCGATAATTAGAACTTTTGGAGTTGGAAACACTCCATCCTAAAAGTGAAATTCGCACATTATCTGTGGTAAAATGTAAAACTGGTGATACTTTGCAAATACTGCCCCCTATGACTCTATTTTAAAATTATTCATCGTCTTTTGATAGCAATTTGCTATTGCTATTTGATTAGAATTTAGGGTTTATTTTTTGTACGATAATTTTGCCAAAATACGATAATTTTGACGTCGATAATTAGAACTTTTGGAGTTGGCAACACTGGAACAACTTAAGGCCGCATTCCGAGTTACGCTAAAAGTGATAATTTCGCGAATCCGACCAAAGTCCAAAGTCACAATTATTACTCAATAACCCTTATATTTTGTGACTATTAAATTTGGTCGGATTCGTGATATTATCACTTTTAGCGTAACTCGGAATGCGGCCTAAAAGTGAAATTCGTACATAATCTGTGGTAAAATGTCAATTTGAAAATGTTGAATTTTCTGAAACTTTGGGATTTTTCTCTCAAAAACTAGACGTTTGCGCTGTGTAAAATTTTACAAAAGTGTTTTAAATGACGACATCTATACGCTTTAAAATTGTGAAGCTTCGCATGCGCGGGTTCTAAACTGCAATGGAGTCCGTTTTGATATACTCTGAAGTCTTTGACCACGGAACAGAAAAAACAATCTACTACAGTGGCTCAAGTATTTATGTTCTGTGCAGTGGCTACCCGATAGTATATATGTTCTGTGCTACCCGGTTGACAGAACAGAACACAACACCAACAACTTTCAGTACAAAGTACTCTGTGTGCCAAGTTGCCAACAACACAGACAGAGTAAATTACGTACTTACTGTGTGTGACTGTGGAACCTGAATACTAGTAATAGCTTTCTTCGTATACATACTGTGACTTAATATCGATGTTAGATAAACAGATGTCGAGCAGTGTCAAAGTACAGGAGATTCAATATCAAGATTGTGAAGTAAGTTTATTGATAAGTTCCTAAGTACCTACTAGTCTAAGCCTACTTGTTGAACTTTGAATTTAATAAATGGTAAAATAAAACTATAAGGAAGTAGATTGCATGATAAAGTGGATTTCAAATAAAATTATTGTCGTAGGTAGGTATTTAAAATTTCTATTAAGTAATCTGAGTTTGGTATTATTTAATTTACTTTAATGTAAATTAAATTCTCATTGTCTATCCATAACTAATTGTTAGATTTACACTAATATTATAAAGCGAAAAGATTTGTATTTTTGTTTGCAATGAAGGGATTTATAAACTGATAAAAAAAAATCTTGTACCAGTGGAATGCTTTGCTATATTAACACTGAATACAGCTTGATTCAAACCTAATTGCGGCTTGGAAGTGCGCTACTCACTGCGCAGTACCGCACCTCTCACCCCCGCTGACCCATAAATTTGTTAACTGCACAGTGACTTGCCTCATGTTCAGAGCCGCCATTAAGTTTGAACCGGGGTGTAACATAGGCTATCCATATTTATAATATTATAAATTTGAAAGTAACTCTGTCTGTTACCTTTTCAAAGCTAAACCACCAAATAGATTTCGAAAAAAAAAAATTCAAGGAGATATATAGCATTCTGGAGAAGGACTTAGGGTACTTTTTGTCTCAAAAATAATGATATAGAAGATGAAAGTTTGTGTGGGAAACCCAGCATTTTTAAGTTAGGGATATGAAAATTCAAATTTATGCTTGGGTAAGAAATAAAGAATTACGTGATTTAGCATTTTTATAAAATTATCCCCTCAAGCATTTAGTAAAATAGGGGATGATTTTAAAATTCACATGTAATATTGATTTTTTTGTGTACTTCTTTTCAAGAGATCATGTATTGGAAATATAATCATAGTCCGTATCTTGAATTAACATTAAGTTTTGTATTTCATTAAAATAGGCCCACTTGGTCAAAAGTTATTACAATTTAAAGTCATAAACCAACCTTTCTAACATGTATGTTTGATGTGGTCAATGGTGGCACTAGAGTAGGGAAAATGAATCATTGTTAGTATTATATGTAAGACATTTTAGAATCACAAAAACCTGTTTTTTTATGCTGGACAACTGTGAGTAGGACTTGCGCCCTGAGGGTTCTGCCTCAAAGCTCCCTTGACAAATTTCCAATTCTGGAGTTAAGGGCAAACTTAACTTTTTAGTTGAAATAGGTATAACGAGCGGTGTAAGGGGGCACACTTACCACCTCAAACCTCAGTGGCCCAAGTCTACCTCACCTGCTCGTGGTGCACCTGCTGAATAACAAACGATTCTCTGACAACCGACAAATGGGGGTACAACCATTCAAAATAAAAACTTCGCAGCTAAATGGCGCAAACTAGTGACGGGCAGCATCGTCACTAGCGCGAGAAGTTGCGATCATCAACCCGCATGTCCAGCGTGGTGATTATGGGCAAACCATCCTAATGGCAAGTCAATTTCAACCACGGCCTCTAGATCCCAGCCGCCTTGCTATTCCTGATTTTGGCGGCGATCACGGTAACGGCAAGGTAGGGGTTCGAAGAATCCCCGGGTTATGAATGGCCACCAAACCCAACTGACCTTGGCAACGTACAACGGACGCACGTTACGGTTTGATGAACATCTAGTGCAGCTAGAAGAGCTCGGGAAAACAAAGTGGCATATTCTTGGGTTAAGTGAAGTCCGAAGAGAGGGGGAGGACACAATAATCCTTGAAACACCTTAGGCCACCTTCTGTATTTTCGAGAGGGAGACCAACTATCCCAAGGCTGAGTCGGGTTCCTGATAAACAAATCGCTTTGTGACAATATAGTAGAAGTCTCTAGTGTCTCGAACAGGGTAGCGTACTTTGTAGTGAAGCTAACCGAGAGGTATAGCCTTAAAGTTATTCAGAATTACCCACCGACCTCGGTACACTCAAATAACGAAGTGGAGGAAGTGTTTGAGGACATCTCCAAGGCCTTGCATTCCACTACTAAGGCCCACTACAATGTTCTCATGGGGGATTTTAATACTAAAGTGGGAGTACAGAATTGCAGCGAATCGGTAGTAGGATCCTATGGGTTTAGCAGCAGAAATCATAGGCAAATGCTTGTCAACTTCCTTGAGAAGGCCGGGCTTTTCATGATGAACTCCTTTAATGAACAGCCCCAAAGGAAGTGAACGTGGCGAAGCCCCAATACCATGACGAAAAATAAGATAGACTTCATCACAGCGGATAAAAAGCATGTTTCGGTGATCAACAGGTTCAACACCGGCAGTGATCACAGACTTGTCCGAGGCTCTCTGAATATCAACTTTAAGCTCGAGCGAAGTCGTTTGATGAGGTCTAGGCTCCGTCCAAACATGCTCCAAACTATGCTAGGATCTGAAGCGTTCCAGTCAGACCTGGAGCACCGATTTGCTGCCGTGGAAACCAAAAATATTCGTCGACCAGGCGCTCGATCAAGTGGCGGAAATCCTTAGGGAGGGAGGAAGGTACGCGTTTTTTTGTAAAATGCGGCGTACGGGCAAGAGGTCCAAACTTTCAGAAGAGACTCTGGAGCTTATGACGAAACGACATGAAAACCCATCTATCACTTCGTCAGAACAACGTGTACTCAACAAAAATATAAGAACACTATAGAATGATAACGCGCTCTCTCGAGCAAAATCGGGGGTCGAAAGTGTTCGTCCAGTCACTTGGGAGGAGACACCTGACGAAATTGATCAAATCCAGTGGGAATATCGTCGTTTCGAAGCCGGAGATCCCTTTGGAAGTAGAATACTTCTACGGCCAATTGTACGCATCGAACGCATCTCGACCTAATCCCGAAAATGAGAATTCCAGAGCCACCTTAAGGTGCCTTTTCACGAAAGACCTGCCAGAAGTCAGCCAACACGGAATCGAGGCGGCTCTTGAAAAGCTTAAAAATGGAAAAGCCCCTGGTGAGGACGGGATTACGACCGAGCTCCTGAAAGGGGGAGGAAGTCCTGTACTGAAAGAGCTTCGGGAGCTCTTCAACTCTGTCCTGTTCTCTGGGAGAACTCCAGAAGCGTAGCGAGAGAGTGTGGTCGTTCTCTTCTTTAAAAAGGTGTGATAAGACCCTTTAAAGAACAGATCCATTTCGCTCCTCAGCCACGTATATAAGTTGTTTTCAAAAGTCGTTACGAATCGTTTAGCGAGAAGACTCGACGAGTTTCAGCCTCCGGAGCAGGCTGGGTTTCGAGGAGGATACAGCACCATAGACCACATCCACAAAGCGCGACAAATTATACTGAAGTCCGATGAGTCGGCCCCTGTGCCTTGCGTTTGTGGACTAAAAAAAGGCTTTTGACTCTATCGGGACCTGTACCCTAATTGAGTAATGCAACACAATCACAATTTGTTTCGATTTGAAACAGATTGCTAATCCATTGCTTCATAAGTTGGAAAAAAAAATCTGCTCAGCAATGTAATTAACACAATGACATTCATTGCGTTATTTACGTTGCTGTTGAACTGTCAAAATGAAACAAATTAGGCAAAATTGTTTACGAAAATAAGTTACGCAATTAGGGTACTGGTCTGTTTTGGAGTCTCTGCAGTGATGACAAGTCGACTGGCGATACATCCAAGTGCTGTGATGTATATATGAAAACACGACAACAACCGTCCAAATTCAGGATCAGCTAACTGAACATATCCCCCTGCGTCGTGGGGTGAGACAAGGAGACGTAATTTCGCCGAAATTGATCTTTAACGCATTGGAGGATGTGTTTAAGACGCCGAACTGGGAAGGGCGTGGCATTAACATCAACGGCGAGTACATTTCAAACTTGAGATTTGCCGATGACATCGTCATACTGGCCGAATCGCTGCATGATTTGCAGCAGATGCTGGACGGCCTAGTTGATTCTTCTTTACGCATTGGTCTCTGGATGAATTTGGACAAAACCCAGGTTATGTTCAACGAATACGTCTCTCCGGGACCGACTGCTGTCAATGGCGGTGCTCTCGAGGTTATTCGAGAATACGTTTACCTCGGGCAAACTGCAGTTTGGTAAGAACAACTTTGAGAGGGAGGCTAACAGAAGAATTCAGCTAAGCTGGGCAGCGTTTGGGAAGCTTCGTCGAGTCTTCTCGTCGAGTCTTCTCGTCGCATATTAGGCTTAAAGACGAAGGTCTTCAATCAGTCCATCCAGCCTGTTATGACTTACGGAGCCGAGACGTGGACACTCACGGTACGGCTATAAATTATAATTATACGGCCATAAATTCAAGGTTGCTCAGCGAGCTATGGAGCGGGCTATGCTTAGAGTTTCTCTGTGGGATCGAATCCGGAACTAGGTGATCCAGCAGAGAACCAAAGTTGTCGACATAGCTTACAGAACAAGCAAGCTGAAGTGGCAGTGGGCCGGCCATATTAGCCGTAGAACTGTTGACCGTTGGGGTACATGTGTTCTTGAGTGGAGACCGCGAATCAGCAAACGTTAGGTAGATGTCCTCAGGCTAGGTGGAGCGACGATCTTCGCAGGGTGGCAGGTAGCAGCTGGATGAGAGTTGCCGAGAATCGAGCTGAATGGCGTGCAATTGGACAGGCCTATGTCCAGCAGTGGACTGCTATAGGCTGATGATGATAGGTATAACTTTATCCTTTCAACTGTCATTAACGAGACACAATAGAATTTTAATTGTTATCCACCTTAATGAGGCGTCGTAACAGATGATGGGATATATTAACAATTTTCGGATTTGTACAATTTTATTCAGGGTTGTAACGGATGTCGTATAACGGATGAGGATGCGGATGAGGATATCGAGATAATCGGGTTTGAGGATGCGGATGAGGATACGGATATTGGAAAATTCCTTATTGAGGATGAGGGTGCGGATGCAGATGTCGTATGAAAAATAGTCCTTGTTTTGACACCTGACACCACAATCATTCCACCACTGCAACGTGCGACCGATCGCCTGTCATAAGACAGGGACACTGCGAATTCAGGCAATAGAAACGCGTCACTCACACTCCGGCCCGCACATTTAGCTCAGAACGAGTTTAAAAAATTCACTATTTTAGCGAACAACGTAGGTAGGGTCACATCCCCATAGAAATTATGAGGATACGGATGAGGATGCGGAGCTTTTAAAATCAAAACTTGAGGAAGCGGATGTTTTGCGGATATCAAAATTTATGCGGATGCTCCGCAGTTGCGGATGCGGATACGGATATCCGTTACATCCCTGATTTTATTGCGTCGCTTTGAAAGTTTGATTTTCTTTACAGCTCTAGGGGACCGTAGGTCTAAGTTTTTGATATCTATTTCAACTTTATAATACCTGCACACGTTCTGGAGAAAAAGGGTCTTGACAGATAACAAGTCGTCTCATAAGGGTTCAAATTTTTCATTTTGAGGTACGGAACCCTAAAAAAGATCATTTGAATTTATTATCTGCCTGTCTGTCTGTTACCTTTTCATGCGTAACGGCTGAATATATTAAGATGAAAGGTATGCCTTGAATAGGCCATGAACTGGTTTAGGACATAGGATACTATGAATCCCGGTAGTACACACGGCTATACATCAAGCTATACATTTCCAGTTTATGCTAATCTCGCATTGCATAGGATTTCCGTACAATGCGAGGTCAGCTTATACTGGAAATGTATAGCTTGATGTGTAGCCGTGTGTACGTTCCTGTGGAATAATTTACGATCTTTACGCGGGCGAAGCCGCGGGAAAAGCTAGTAATAAAATAAAAGGAAGCTAGTACATAATATAGGTGAAAATTATATCATTTGATAAATGGATTACTTTTCAGGAAAATAATAAAATGTTACGTGGGATTCATAAAATTGTAAGTACCTACCGTTTATTTTTGTTTTTGCTAGTAATAGTGGACGGTGTATAGTGAGTGCAAATTATACAAAATTATTCATAGTCCAATAATCCTTAATTTGTTTACTAGAATTTAATCATGGATCTTTGACATGACCATGAATAACTAATTCTAAAGACTAGTTGGAAAATAGCTGATTTGGGTTGGATCGGAATCAAAGTTTAAGCAAAGTCTGAAACCTTTGGTGGTGGTTTTAGCCTCCTCCGTGATAGAGGATTATCGCTATCTCCACCTTTTTTTTTACAGACTTTTATTTGTAGAATTAAGCACGTTGCTAGTCCATAGGTTAAATGGTCTAAGGCGTTTCCCGTTTTATGCAGTCCAACCCCGTCATCCCCATTGACCCAAGCTTGTCCTTATGGGGGTAAACATATTATACAGGGTTATTTTTTAACCAGTGCGTTCCAATAAGGTCCGCTGTTCGAGCAAGTGCAGTGTCGAAACCATCATGTATTTATATTTTCATCAGCTTAACTTTAAAAACATGAGTTTATAATTTCAAGAGTTTTTTATCTGCTTAATTAAAAAGATCTTAATTAAAAATGTATATTTTAAAATTTCAGTTTGGACACAAGGGGTATTTCATAGAACCCTACGTAACGTCCATGCACGTATCCTGCAATTATACCACTGCACATCCGCAAAGAAATGTCCAGCAGCTGCCAAGATTACCGGTACCAAAACTAAACGATACTTTGACGAGGTACCTTCTCACTGTCCGACCAGTTCTAAATGATGAAGAGTTCGCGACGACCACAGCCCTCGTAAAAGACTTCGAGAGAGGATCAGGACAACAACTACAAGTAAGGAATGTGTTACTATAATAATGTTTGTGTTGCAAGGAGCTAGGCTCAGTGTTAGCAGAAGTGTTGTTGTTAGTCATTTGTATTGATATATGATAAACTTTTGCGTCTCATCGTCAAAAAGCTTCGCACTATGACGCGGTCACACGATACACACTGAAGCGAAAGTTGGACTACGTTCTAATTATCGCATGGATGGCGGTACATCAAAAAATTAAGCCGTAAACGGCTAATGTGACCACCGCATAAGCTCGATAAACGGGTTTGAACATTTTTCTATGGAAGCTGGCATAGGCACCCGTAACCATGCGGCGCACGATGAAACGGATGGAATAGTTGGGTATTAAGCCTAATGTTGTCCCACTGCAGGACAAAGGCCTTTTTTTCCCTCTTTATACTTCCCCGGTCTATTGCGATCGTGGGCCCATTCTTTAAGATAGAGTCCAGTTCATCCCTTCATCTCTTTCTGGGCCTGCCGAATAGTCTTCTCCTGCTATTTGGGATTCACTGAGTAGTGGTTTTTGCCCATTGCTCCTCCGAAATACGATAGATGTGGCCAGCCCAGTTCCGCTTTAGTTCAGCAGCTCCACTCCGTAGCAGCTTAGCCAGCGTCCGCTATTTGCGTTCTAGAACGAAGTAAGTATAGAGTTCTTATGCGGCCTTTGAGTTTTCAAATATACGATCCATAGCTCGTTGGAAGACTCCAAGTGCAGATTTGACGATTTGTAAACGACCATGTACTCCTTAGGTGAGGGTGACGACAATGCACTTGTCCATGAGCTACTTAAACGAAGAAAAAATGACAAGTAATGGTCAAGTCAGGGATTAACCTAGGAAATGCCAGTGCAGTCTACATAGTTTTTTAAAATATTGACCGTAAGTGTCTTAGAAGTAGATCTTCCAAAACACTTTTACGATAAATCGAAAATGCTGTGTCTTAGAAGTAGATCTTCCAAAACACTTTTACGATAAATCGAAAATGCTGTGCTGATCAAATACATGCGAGCAGGCAACCGGTAATGTTAGTATGAAAATCCATAACTGTCGTGTTTAGCGGCCAAATAAATTACTATGAAAACTCATAATACTACTAAGGCTGGGAAAACACGTCCGATTTTTTCATCTCTTTATCGCATCCGATAGTCTGATCTGGCTATCAGAACAAGGCAAACTATCTGACTATAGGATCGAACGTGTGTTGAATGTTCAAACAAAATAATGGCTCCAATGCCTTCCGATAGCCGGATCAGACTATCTGATGATGATGAAAAAATCTGAAAAAAAAAAAACAAAATAATGATTTTGTTAGCCTTAAACTCATGTAATTTAAAAATGGAACCAGTTTTTACTCTGACGCAATATGACAACCAAGTAGGTAACGTATCAAAGATTTTATTAAAATTTCGATTTATTTGGCTTGCAAATAGAGCTGTAGGTATAAAGTAAAAAGAAACAAATTAACATTTTTTCCAGATTTTGTTAGAAAAGAGGGCACAGGAACATCTGAACTGGCTTGAGGATTGGTGGTTAAATACAGCTTATCTGGAATACCGTAATCCAGTTGTTGTGTATTCCAGCCCTGGCCTGGTCTTTCCTTTCAGAAAGTTTAAAAGCCAAAACGATCAATTAAAGTATGCTGCTAAGACTTTACTGGCTGCAATGGAATACAAGAGCTTAATAGATAAGTAAGTTTATACAATTTTAATACTTTTCACACCACCTGCTCGAACCACCTGCCTGAACCTAAAGTAAGTAATTTATGCGGGTAGCACTGACCTCCGCCGCGAAACCATAGCGGCGAAACCACAGTAGTTCAATTCAACAGAATCCGATTCGAGTAGTTAAACATAACGCAAGTCTGTTGAATTGAATTACTGCGGTTTCGCGACGGAAGTGTGCTAAAGCCCTTAAATCCTGGGGTCATTAAGTTCTCAGAATGCATAAATGTCGAAAATGTTTTGCGTTATAAATATCTGCCTCTGCCTACCTAGTTAAGAAGAATGTGATACCTTGTTGTGATCAAAAATATCTGACATCACTGGCAGCATAAAAATCTGACCGTATGTATCGAGCTGTTTTCTTCTATATCGCAATCAGCGCCGCTCATATTGCAAATAAATGCAGCAGCATCAGCCGACGAATACCATTAGAGATCACATCTGTCCATCCCAAAAATTAAAGGCTCCTACAAACAGGCGCGACACAAAGACACCGCTCGTCGCGCGACGAGGGGTGCCTTTGTGTCGCGTCATAAATTGGTTTTGACACAAGTTTAAAAATATTTGGGCAGAGAACCAACCCTGAAACTAATCCTGAATTCCATGGTTTGGATATCAGCATAACGTACACTCAAATATACAGAAAACCTGTTGGTCCGTTGACGTCCTAAATCGACATCTATCGTGAACTGTTTTTTACTAATCTAAGTCGGTTAAAAACAATACCAATTCAAAACAGATTCATAGTTTATTGTACAGGTTCCTACGAAAACCTATTTGGGAAAGGGCGATGAGTATAAGCAGGCCATACACGCTAGGGTGTACCTGACAGGTTTTCATGTACAGTACCGACCAAAAGTCCATAGGCAATCTCACAAAGCAATAGCTTGACGTTTAGTTTTACTTACGACCTTTTATTTTCGAGAGATACATGCATCATTGTCGTCAACAAGTGGTCGTCAACAAGTAATTGTAGTCCATAATTTCAACGTTAAAATATGAGTCAAGATGACCTAGCGGTTAAGCGCGTGCAGATAGATGCGTGAATCGGTGAGCCGTGAGTTCAAATCTCATGCAGTACTATTATAGGTTTTTGTAAGTTTTTACTCAATTGGAAGTAATGGGACAGAAATATAATTGTTAACGCCATAACCTACTCATTTTAGATTTCATGCCAACAATATAAGTAATATTAAAACTCTGCATTTATAAATGCAATAATAAACACTAATTATTTATCTTTTAGACCTCATGATGGATTTAAAAAACAACAATAAAAAGAACCAATCCATATGTCACCAAATAGTCTAGGTAAATTTCAAATAAAAGTTTAAGTTACAATTCGTAAATATAATACTCACATTCAGTCTGGTTTCATCTGATATTTGTGTTCTATAAAGACCACTTTTATGCAGCGCAATAATAGTCGCCCTCGCCTCAATATTAATATTTGCCTGCATTTTGAGATCACACGTTGCTAACCAAGATCTACAACAAATCGACAACGTTCATTCCGATCAAGTCCAATATTCATTAAACTCATGTTCTACCTCACAAGTCTAAATTACCTATTTAGTTTTTTTATGATCTACCTGTCTAACTTTACGAAATGTGTGAACAAAGCGAACATAAAGAATATTATTGGTGCGGCGGCCTAAGCCTTAGGGTGAAATCGAAATTTCTTTAGTGGACTGTATCAGGGGCGGTTCTGTGACACAAGTAGGTGTTTTGGTGATATGGGAAAAACGAAATGGTACCTACTTGGTTACCTATGGCGGAGACACGGTGAGAAGAGTTTCCTTAGCCACGTGGTGGGCGCCCGTCCAGGATATCACGTACGGACGAGGATCTGCACTTTCCTCAACACACAGACACACACTTGCACGGTTTAATGAAAATCTTCGTTATTCGCGGTGAAATTTATGTCCCATTACTTCCAACTGAATAAAAACTTACAAAAAGCCTATAATAAGTACTGCATGAGATTTGAACTCACGGGTCACCGATTCACGCATCTATCTGAACGCGCTTAACCGTTAGGTCATCCTGACTCATATTTTAACGTTGAAATTATGAACTACAATCACTTGTTGACGACAATGATGCATGTGTCTCTTGAAAATAAAAGGTCGTAAGTAAAACTAAACGTCAAGCTATTGCTTTGTGAGATTGCCTATGGACTTTTGGTCGGTACTGTACATGTTAACCTGTCAGGTACACCCTAGCGTGTATGGCCTGCTTATACTCATCGCCCTTTCCCAAATAGATTTTCGTAGGAACCTGTACAATAAACTATGAATCTGTTTTGAATTGGTATTGTTTTTAACCGACTTAGATTAGTAAAAAAAAAGTTGATTTTGTGGTTCAAGTTGATTTTGTGGTTGCCGGCATGAGATGTTGGCCGATTGACTTAATGCGACTGGTCCTGCACCCTGCGTAACACACTTTCAATCTCAATCCGACAGTTTTGAAGGATATTGCTAATCCATTGCTTCTTATGTTGAGTAATTCGTCTGCTTACTAACGCAAATAACGCAATGAACGTGGGTGAACTGTCAAAGTGAAACCCATTGCAATCGATTGTCAGTTTATATTATTATGTTACGCAATTACCCCGACTGATGTTAAATTGAAAGGCATTGCGATCGATTGCTATTTTATGTGTGTTACGTAGATACCCCGCTGAGTGGCCTAACAGTTTTATGCCAAAATATTCAGTTTATGGTTTAGAAATGATGTAAGCTTTTATATTTTTACCACAGTGGCCCTAATTTTTTCAATATGGCAGTACCAACTTTCTTTTGCTCTTAATACGTAAACTGCTTTACAGGCGGGACTAAGTTGTGGAATTTTACTGCAGTCTGAATAAAATTCTAATAAATACAGTCTGGCTCGAACGGCTCGAAGATTTAAGCTTGGACTAGTGTAAAAACTCGTCTTGTTATGAAACGGACAGTATTTGCAATAACCCGGCGACATAGTACTCTTACTTTGTACTTGTCCACAAGTGAAGTGGTGGTACCTACGCGCAATTTTAAATAGGGGGTGCCTCCGCTGCCGGCGCCGTTTCACAAAAATAACGCCATTGGGAACCGGCATGACATTACTGCCATCAGCCAAGATTAAAAACATCGGCTGCCGGCACCGCTAGCTCCCATAATAATAATAATTTATTTAGCAACATTAAGGTTTTGTAGTACATGAGGGACTTACAAAGTATACATTATTAATTACATGGTGTAGGTACAATTAATTGTTGGGTGAATCGCTGCTCTCCTAGCTAGATCACTGAGTAATCTGTATTTAGGAGAGATAGTTTCGACTCCCAATTTGAGTATCACAAAAAATTATGTTTAATGGACACCGGCGGCGCGGCGTTTATGGAAAGCTTTCCAGTATTCAGAACTCCAAATAACTAACCCTAACTGAAGTATTTTTTTCTAAATATTCTAGCTGTTTTTGTAGGTAGGGGGTCACAGTTCTAACTTAACCTAACCTTTTTTTGCGAGTAAAAATATTTAACCTAATTTAACTAGTTCGGTTCCGGGTACTTAGTACTTGATTACTAGAATATGGAAATCATTGAATAAGGAAATTATTCATGGAAAAAATAATGCTTTATTACATATTTTTTTGAATTATGCCTAGCCCGCCTATCTACTCCAATATGCCAAATTGCTAACCCCGTTTTCCGCTTTTACCGGCAGCCAATTCAGCGACTGGCGCCAGCAGCCAATTCGGGAACTGGCGCCGGCAGCAGAGGCACTTCCTTTTAAATAAGATGATCTATTCTATAGGTACTTGATAGAAGATTTTGTTTTGGTAGTTTCGGCATAACTGGGCCCTTTAAATTTACAGCTATTGTTGTATCAACTTGATATCAATCTTATATACCTATCTTCGAATATTCTAAGTTGACCTATGTCAAACATTCATTAATTATTATCCATGGCATTATAAAAAATAACTTTACCATTGTCAAACATCCAATACCATCCATTATAACAAATAATTTTATCTTTTGTTTTTGTTTACTAACGATTTCTTTTTTATTCTAGCAACAAAATCCCGGTTGAAATGATGGGTAAGAATCCACTGGATATGGTACAATACAAAAAGGTATTTGGAACATGTAGAATACCACACGAGAAACGAGACAAGTTATCATTTAATAATAGTAAGCACGTCACCGTCATCCATAACAACCATGTAAGAGGTTTTTCAATCCTTTATAATCATTTAAAATAAATTTTCAATCTTCATTTATAGGTGGATCGCCACTTAAATTGATAAACTTCGATTCTTGATTAAGTTACTTACTCAATATGGACACAACATGCATGTTATGTGCTACAAATGAAGTAAAAGCATTTATGAATAACTAGCTTTTGCTCGCGGTTTCGCCCGCCTGGATGTCAAAAAATATCCCACGGGAACGTACTACTTACCGGGATTACATACCTAATAGCCGAGGAAATGTCATTGACTAATACCGCTGCGCCCGAGTTATCGTCAACCATAATTATGTAGCTAAGCGTAATTTTTAAAACTGTGATATCTTTTAAACTATTCATTTAAATGATATGTTGTAGAGGCATATTTTAACCTAAATTAAATGCTCAATTTAAATAGCATATTTTATTGGATAAGGATTAATATAATACTGGTCAAAAAAGCTTCGGAAATAACAATGAAGTTTTCATCAAATTCTGAAAGATAATAATGGTTACTGTGGATCATCCTTAGAAGATAGATTTACGGGCATGTGGAACAGGGTGTAAAGTTCACTCATCCACCATAGAAAAGGGAGGATCCTCCGACCAGACGGGTGTTGTGTCTGGCGGGCAACTGCCCATCGGTTTGAAGTTGAAATCTTGTATGTATGTCGATCGCTCGGTAAACTCTAACTGCGCGATGCAGGATTTGTGTGACGTCATGTCTATGTTGCGTAGTTCGTATGTGGCGGTGTAACCGCTACAATAGACATATGCCATCGCGGACTTTTTTGTTGAACTTCTTAAGATAAACAATACTGTAGAACATGAATTTTATGTAACTTTTACGATTTCCACCGCGCACGCCAATAAAGCTCCCAGTTGGCATGATTTTTCCGACATCTTCAACAATAATCGTCAAGTTTCAGCCAATTTACACAAAACCTTAATGAATTATTATAGACTAAAACCTTCCGCATGAATCACTCCGTCCATTGGTGTTTGAAAATCCGTTGGGTAGTTTTTGAGTTTATCGCATTCAGGGCGACCCGCCCCTGCTTCGCACGGGTATAAACCGGGTTATTATACATATAAACCGCATCAAAATCCGTTGCGTAGTTTTAAAGATTTAAGCATACATAGGGATATAGGGACAGAAAAAGCGACTTTGTTTTATACTATGTAGTGTTAAGTAAGGATAAAAATGACCAGTGTTTGAATAAAAGGCACCCATTCTGTCCACTTTCAATCCATTTGTGGAATAAGTACCTACTTACTCATTTCTTGTTAAATTAATCGGTAACGGCAACATCATACTCGTGATTGCATTATCTCTATTTTAAAGAGCTTCTGTATTTTAAAACCTTTAAAAAAAAATTTTTACAAAAATACAACCGACTTCCAAACTACAAAGTGAAAAATAACTTTAATTTCGGAAGTCGGTGTCAAAAAACTAAAATACTGATCTAAAGACACCGACTTCCGAAATTAAAGTTATTTTTCACTTTGTAGTTTGGAAGTCGGTTGTATTTTTTGTATAAAAAAAACCCTTTTTAATGGGTGAGTTTGCAATTTATCTAAGTTACAATAGCCTAATGTCAACTTCTCATCAAAAATAACCAAATTGCTATAGATGTGCCTATAATACGTGAAGAGTTCCCTCGATTTCTCCAAGATCCCACCATCAGATCGTGACCAAATGACAATGGGACCAACTTGGAAGTATACCCTTTCAAACAAAAAAATAATTTTTCAAATCGGTTCAGCCGTCTTCGAGTAATCGGGGAACATACATAAAAAAAAAAATATCCCGACGAACTGAGAACCTCCTCCTTTTTTTGAAGTCGGTTAATAACTTATTTCAGACTAGGTGCGCCCTGCGGTTTCACCCTTATAAGTCTCGATCCCATGGGAATATCGGGATAAAAAGTATTCTATGTCCTAATCCAGATCATGATCTACCCATGTTCCAAATTTCATCCAAATCCGTTAAGCCGTTTTAGCGTGAAAGCGTAACAAATAAACTCATTTTCGCATTTATAATATTAGTTAGGATGTTCAAACAGAAGACTATCAATTACAAAAATGTTTCAAACTTTGTTTCTAAAGTTAGTTATCTTCAAAACGCACTTCAATTTCAAACTAAAAAAAAAACGAGAAACTAAGTTTCACAACCCAATTTTCGTGACTAGTTAATTTATTAAAATAATTACATGGACACATTGAATTGGCAGACAATATTTCCGTCATCCGTGATAGTTGTTGACCTTTTTGTCCCAAGTGATGTTGGCCTTGTCGAAAAGTTCACTGGCATCCTAACTAATTATAAATGCTTAAGTGAGTTTGTTTGTTACGCTTTCACGGTAAAACGGCTGCACGGATTTGGATGAAATTTGGCACATGGGTAGACCATGACATGGGTTAGGACATAGGATATTTTTATCTCGGTAGTACGTTTCCGTGAGATAATTTCCGACCTCGTCTAAATATAATAAAATTCATCAGATTTAAGTAATTTTTCTTCACCTCGATTTTCTGATCATGCGTTTGTTAGCATTGCATTACAGTGTAGGTATACTTATTTGTTTTTTTCTGTTAGATATTTCATATTGACCTCTGGGGCGAAGACAATGTATTGTTGAATGAAGACCAAATTGCTCAACAATTGAAAACAATTATTGATCTTTCTAACACGCCAAATAATGAGGGCATTGGAATTCTTACTTCTGAAAATCGTGACTCTTGGGCAAAAGCTTATCAACTCCTCGCTAAAGGTACGCACATATAGGTATACGGAATGTGTTTTTTTAACTGGGATATAATGGAGAAATCCGAATTTATAAGAGAAAGGATACTGGGGAACTCCCAATTCTGTTTCAATCAAGGACCATTTCACACCTTTCTAGGTGTGAAATGTATTTCAATGTATTTCTAGCAAATAAACGTTAAATTTGATTTGATTGTACCAGAAGAAAAAGTCTGGACAGCAGAAGTGGTTCAATATAATATATTATTTACTCATACAATTGGTAAACTTTTTATCTTTATCACTAATCTATACCGTTTTTTTAATGGTGGGAATTAAAAATATAAAATATCTTTATCATTATTTCAGACAAAACAAACAGAGAATCTTTAGCAGACGTAGAGACAAGTCTAGTTGTTCTTTGTTTGGATGAGGCTGTTGACTTGTGGAAGTGTAAGGATTCAAACGCCCGTAGAAACCTAGCCGGAGCACAGACAATACATGGTGGTGGCTCGCGCAGTAACGGCGCCAACCGTTGGTTTGACAAAACAGTACAAGTAAGTATGAACTAAGTGTGTATAAAATCATCGTTTTGAAGAGGGCAATGTGTTTCATATGGGCGATCTATGCATGTTCCCTCGAAACGCATCGAACAATTTTAGAATACGTAAGTACCCGGACGTTAACACGGCACATCAAGTTTTATAGAAAGACTATCACACAAGTAGGTATACGTACTGTAAGGTTTTATGCGAAAAGCAACCTTATATTGTACAGGCTGTTAAGAAAACAGCTATGGCTACATTCGAACATTCTAGCAATTTGTATTTAAATAAAAAAGGAATGTGATTTGTGTTTATTGAGACGACAGAAGAAAAACTAGCTACCGGCAGTGTTCGCGGTTCTATTAAATATTGTGATGAGCATAGAATAAATTATATAAAAATATCATATGTTATTGCTACGCCCTCCTGCCGCACACACATCACACACACACGTTGAGTAACGTTTCTCCAACGTTGCAGTACCTACGTATGATCGGCAGACAGGACGCTCTTCAACAGCGGTAAACAAAAATGTATCGTTGTTGATACTGAATGTATGGAGATTGTACTCGAATTGGAATGAAAGATTTTCCTTTCAACTTCGAGAACTTACAAAAAGAAAACTCATCGATTTAAAATCATCCGCAATATGCAATTTTCAGACGCACGTTGATGTTGGGTAGCAAAACTTAATCAAATAAACGTAAACAAAAGTTACACAACATTGTTTCCGCAACATGCGATTTAACTCGTTTCCCTAATTCCCTTGCAAACAGCGCCATATTCTTCAGCAACATGTATTGCGGGAAAAAATGTTGCTGGCCAAATGGAATGTTGCAGGTTACTGGCAACATGTTAATGTGTCGTATTACAAAAGAACTCGCTACATTACATGTTGCGGGAAACAATGTTGCGCGCGATAAGGCTCCGTGCACGAAAAAAACAATTTTTCGTCAATAACTTATCTAATTATAAGAAAGCTTGAAGTAATTGAAAAATTAAGTCTGTGTAACTATAAAACTACAGTTTTAGTGGTGCTAAACCATTCGTGTCAATCACAGCACCTATTAATAGTTGCATCACTTTTGCGCTCTCGAAAATATGGTTTATTTCGCCTTTGATTTACTTATTGAAGATATTTTATAAAAATAAAATAAAATTTTGATTTTATCTCAAGGGTAGCTGAAGACTAATGTGTGATTTTTTATTTTCTTGATATGGTTTGCTTAATAATAGAAAAAAAATACATTACTGACAGGGTTTTAAAAAAAAAATGGTTTTTCAACATTATTTTTCAGCTATATTTTGTATGGAAGTGAAAAAAGTTGTTCCCCTATGTACAAGTAGACCATATTACATATAAAGTTTCTTCTAACGTAACGATCAAACGTCAGTCTCGTGTGAATTTTTGGAAAACTTGTTGCGAATTTTAGTGATTTTCCACGAATCTTTAATTTATTTGAAAAATCCCTTTCAGCTATGTACAAGACAAAGAATTCGACTTTTCAAATCACAAATAATTTTGTTTAAATTCTCTGTCCCTTTCTCACAACACACTTTTTCCCTACTGAACAAAATTGATCAAAATCAGTCAATTTCGTGCACGGCCTCATAAGCTCAATTTTCTAATTGCTTATTTCAGTTTATTGTTGGTGCTGACGGAGTCACGGGCCTAACTTATGAACATTCACCAGCAGAAGGGCAGCCTATAGCTGTTTTAACGGATTTCATAATTAAATATCTGTAAGTTCTTAAATTTATATGATAATTATCTAATTGGGAATATGCTTGTATTTTTTAAATTAAAATGTTAGAATTTTATAGTCATTAATATTTGATTGGAAAATGTTGAGGCTTACTGAAGGTTTAAAAAACCGGCCAAATGCGTGTCGGACCACGCACAACGAAGGGTTCCGTAGTTAGGATGGATTTATCCCAAGAACAAACTTAACTTTGTGTATGGGAGAACATGTTTTTGTAACCGCAAATGTAAGTTGGTCGATTATTACTCGTTAACTTGTAAAGCCTACTTAGGTGCAATAGTTTTCCTTTTAATTTCGTTATACAGGGTGTCCGGTAAATAATGGGTAACCTTGAAATAGCATTTATTAGAGGTGATGGCCGTTCTAAAAAAAACACAAAATTATATAAATCCCAAGTAGATTCAGATCCAAAAATGCTTTTCACAAACTCACAATACTTTTGAACGACCTTTCCAACCCCACCTCACCCACACCATAGGA
This sequence comes from Agrochola lychnidis, assembly GCA_963680765.1. Classification (NCBI taxonomy): domain Eukaryota; kingdom Metazoa; phylum Arthropoda; class Insecta; order Lepidoptera; family Noctuidae; genus Agrochola; species Agrochola lychnidis. Next base: position 14,171,362 of record OY796858.1, read on the forward strand.
TAGATGATAAAAAAAACATCCACGCTTTACGAGTAGAGGAGGTAACCTAAAAAATACTTTTTTTCATGATTTTATTTTATCACTTTGTCGGCGTGATTAAATGTATACCCAATGAATGATTTCCGCAAGGTCACGCCTGAATCAATTAATTATGTATACCCATGCCAAATTACAGCTTTCTAGCACTAAGAGTCTCTGAGCTAAGCCACAGACAGACAGACAGACGGACATGGCGAAACTAATAAGGCAACCCTAAAAACCCAAGAAAAGTAAAAAGATAAATTCGATTTCTGCTTGTTGCTCAAAACAATGATTATGATTAAGTCCTACAATTGACATGTCCAGGGTTTTCGGTATGACTTAAAATTTAAGATCTAAATTACTAATGATTTGTGAATCCTTTTAAAAATTGCGGGTCAAAATAAAAAATAAATAATACCTAGCGATAGCTGTAATAATGAAGTGCTAAAATGTTTGTAATTACCTTTAAAGTGTGTAAAACAAGCCAAATATCAAAGGAACAGTTTACGTGATTCCCCGTCCTATTCGTGCAGGAGTCCCTCAGGGCTCCGTGCTAGCTCCCCTATTATTCACGCTGTTTACCAGCGATATCTCTAAGAGTGTGAAGGCGCAGTTGGCTCTGTTCGCAGACGATACGGCCATCTACCTTAGGGGTACTTCTCTCGATAACATAGCTCGCATTCTCCAACGAATCGTCAATAAACTTGGCGATTGGTTTCGAAAATGGCGGATCGAAGTTAATCCCGATAAAAGTCAAGCGGTTCTCTTTACGAAACCGCGCACGACTCTTAGAAATCCCCTCACCCGACCACTCACCATGTTCGGCAAGCCGATCCCTTGGAAGAAGCGAGCCAAATATCTAGGTGTCGTTCTAGACCACCATCTCTCTTTCGCAGAACACATAAAGCAGGCCCGTTCGCGAGCCGCTTTCGTTCTCGGTAGGCTCCATTCCGTCCTAAATGCAAGTAGCAAATTGTCACTAAAGTGCAAATTGCGGATCTATACGGCTTGCATTCGCCCAAATCATGACCTATGCGGGTTCCGTCTTTGCTCATGCAAAACCCCATCATATCCATAGATTGCAAACCCTACAAAATAGATTCCTCCGTAGAGCTACCGGCTCCCCTTGGTTTGTGAGAAACTAGAGCCTCCATATCGATTTTAAAATCCCTACTATCCATCAGTTCCTCAAACGCGCTTCGAAGCGTTTCTTTGAGTCCGCGGCCAAACATCGCAACCCTCTGGTTGTCGAGGCCGTCAATTATGTCCTCAGTAGAATCAGTCATGTTCGCCGACCAAGGCATATTCTTACCGACCCAGACGACACGACTACCATCCATCAGGAGTCTAGTAGGGAAACGAGTACGTTAGGACACAATTACAGACGCTTCCCGTCATTCCGACCTCGCTGTTGAGGTCCTTTGCAATCGCGACTGCCGCGCTCTCGAGAAAATGTTACTCCCCCGATCCTTGCTCGAAAACGAGGTGCCAGCAGTTGTTGCCGCTGAGCACGTAGCTTTAAATTCCCTGATTAATAATCATGATCAAAACTTTGATCCAGCCCGTTCCATCTTTGATGTCCTCCCTCCGGTAAGCGCCCTAAGCCGAGGTTCGTACCCCACAGGGGGTGCCCTTAGCGAGCGTTCTCCTAGTTTATAAGTTTAGTTTGTAAGTCCCTGGCTGGAGGCTTTGAGTGTAGCAGCTTAAGGCACCCACAGGTTTGCTCGGTTAAATAGTCATGGCCTCAGAGGCCAGCTATGAGATGCCATACAGAAAAAAAAAAAAACGTAATTCGTGTAAAATACGCCAAGATTAGATCTAACATTTGTGTGTATGTATCAGGGATGTTTCGGAAGTCGTTTTTTATCGAAATCGGAGGTTTTAAATTTAATTGGTCGGAATCGGAACCGTAGTCGGAGGTGGAAACAGAAGAAAGATGTGTTAAGATATGGGAAGGCTTAATGAAACAATAGAAATATAGTTCAGTTTCTTTAATCAGTCAAATATGTACGAAAAAAGAATTTGATACTTTGTCTTTTTTGTTTTTGATAGGTTATTTCGTTTATATTCTGATTCTTTCCTGGTAGTATAGGAATACATTGTCACTTCAGCAAGATGCAGTGTGGATTTGATATAGTTTTGTCATCGTATGGAAGTAGAGCATAGGTACGACATAATCTATTATGCAAAAATCAAAAGGCATTAGATTTACTTACACGTAAAATTTTCGATATCTTGTAAATATTGGCGTTTTTGGCTAAGGACGACATCGTGCTGTTCCTTCGCATCTTGGAATTTACGTATCATAATTAATAATAACTCCCACACTTTTAATGGGTTTAACCAGTTTTCTACTTTATTTTGTGAAAACAACTGATAGCGTAAGCAATCTGACAACTCAAATACCACGAAAGTTACTGATGTAAAAGTATACCATAATTAAAACTTTCTGGGGTTTGCCCATTTATTCCATTGCAGAGTTAGCGTGATCTCATTGCCAATTTTTATCGAAATCGTTTCAGTGGTTTAGGCGTGAAATTAAGGTAGGTAAGAGTAACTTTGTCGACTTGTGCAGAAAAGCTTAAAAAAATAAGATGTTTTTCTATCTCGCCTCTATGGGGATAGGTTTTATTTTGTCCATTAATATAGAAAGAGGACTAACTGTAAGAGATAGAGTAGGATGCAAGAGCGAGCGGAGCAAGCTCGATAATATTAGCACCACCAATTGTTAATGAATAAATAAATTGAACTAACCTAACGTAAAAACAGTAAAAAAATACCGAATTGTATCTTACTCTATAGAGGTATGAAGAACGTAGAGTTCACTCATCCTCCATAAAAAAGGAAGAATCCTTCGACCAGCACGCTTAGCATGATCACGATAGAAACGGGTTTTGTCGATGGAAGAATAGACAAAATGACAGATAAACAAATCACAATCTGTCATTTTGTCTGTTCTTCCGTCGACTAAACCTGTAGAAAACCCGTTTCTATGGTTGGCATGCTACACGTGCAGACGGGTGTTGTATCTGGTGGGCAACTTCCCGACGATTAATGTCGGGACGTTTTATATATGCTGGTCCCGCGGTAAACCCTGCTTGCGCTATACAGGATTTTGCGTGACGTCAGTGAGATGCGTAGTTCGCATGTGGCGATGTAGATGCCGCCACAAATCCATAAGGCATATTATTATTTAAAAAGATTTAAATAATTAACAATTTTGAATTACTTGCATATTCCCTGTTGTGTACTGTTGTCGACCTCGTAATTGCTTTATCACCCTAAAGTTGAATGTCACTTACACGTCATAAAATGACAAGATACATGTTACCGTTAGTGCTCTTATAAACCAGTGGCATGATACCAACGGCAGAGGCAACTGCAGACGTCGACACTCGTCGGCGGCAGCCGTAGACGCGTCGACGGCTGCAATTGCCTCTGCTGTTGGCAACGTGCCACTCGTGTATATTGTGTACTAAGATAATTTCAACGTAAGTGAAGTTTCAATTTTATGGGAATTGTAGTTAAAAGTGGTAAAGCAATTAAGAAGTCGACTGTACTTACATTTTGAATCACTATTATTGTTGTGTTGTGCCATATTTTATTTTTTTAGTGAACAAAGTAAAGCTCCCGAAACGCTGTCATCGAGTCCTAAACAACCGAAACAGTTGAAATTTAATGTGACCGCAGATGTTAGTCGCATGATTGAAGATGCCAAAAAGAATTTAGACGGGTAAGTTTATTTTTTTAGCCTACGTTCGTACGTATCATCTGAACGTAAAGGTGCTCCCTAATCGGGAGCATTCGCCTGTAATGTAACGTTCAGAGTCGAGCATTACATCAGTGAGGCAGGAGAATCTAGCATTACAGTGCGTAATGTCTGTAATATTTTATCTGAAATGTTACCATTACAAACGTCGTCAGTCAGGAAGGCAGTATTGTATTGTAACGTAATGCTCATAATCGAATCTGTAACGTTACATTACAGACGAATGCTCTCGGTGAGGGAGCACCTTTAGCCTATTATCATACATATAATATTACCCGAGTTTCGTTTCCTTGTAGCACGGGAAGTGTCGTTGTATTCTATTTGACATCAAGGCGAGTCATTTCGTTCGTCTATCGACTAGATACTGATGATAGGCACGTTTTTTTTGTTCAGGTAAATGTGTGTTTCTTCGTCAGAGACCATCGTGAAACCGAATGAACAACACTATCGACTTGAACGAAGCGGCAGCATCGTTATTTTATAAAATATCAGCCGGTATATTATTGTTATTAACTCTTCTTATTACATATAATTATTTTCTGTGATTTGATTATGCATGTAGGATGTAGGAAAAAATTGTAATGCATTTATACTTATTAGTAGTCCAGTTCCCAGGGGTTATGACTCAATGAACTGTGTAAAACCATATGGATTGTGTTTGTTACGTGAAATAGGTACTAAAAAATTTACTAATTTTATTTTTTTAGTAACAATAGGAGTCAGAAAACATCTCGAGAAGATGATAATGATATCCAATTATTACATCAACAACGTAACATTCTGGTAATAGTCTCATCTCGGTGACAAACTCTGTTTTTTAGGGTTCCGTAGGAAAAAAATGGAACGCTTATAGGATCACTTTGTTGTCCGTCTGTCTGTCAGTCTGTAAAGTAAAGATCCTTTTTCTCACGAACGCGTGGAGGTATCAAGTTGAAGTTAATATCAAATACGTAGGTCTATGGTCCTTTGAAGCTCTAAAACAATCAAGCTTGTAAGTCAACGCAATATAAAAATACGGCCGCTGAAATTTTCACAAAATATGTGTACTGTGAGCAACTCGCTTGGCTGCGATACTTGGGATCGTGTATTGTGTTTAAATTAAAGGACTTTTGAGAACACTAGATTATATTTAAATCAATAATACAAAGCAAAAGACAATATTACACGACCGACGCCATGGGCTCAACTCCTTTTTCTTACATTGACAAATGCACACCATATAAAAATCCTAATTTAAATATATAACGTTCGAATGTTCGGCTACCATAGCGTTCTTGCCAGCCTGCATAATGTGTGAGGTTGAATTCCAATAAGTCCTCACATGAGCTACGCCCCACTTGAATAAAGGGATCAGGTAGAGACCTTTATTCAAAGTATCCGAACAATCGTACCCTTCCTGCCTATACCTAACAGAAACGTTACCTAACGATGGCAATTAAAATACAAGGTGAGGTCTTTCTCTTGCAGGAGAAGGCTTAAGTCAGAACGTACGAATCGCAAAGTCCTGATACCAGGTTAGGTATCAGCCAAGTTAAATGACAATATGTGCTAACAGTGCACAAAAAATTAACATACTTCTGTTTAAACCTCACTGTACCAAAACCACCGCAAAAGATACAGCAAGCCTCTGACAACAAACAAACAGATGTGACAGTTCACACCTACCCAGAGGGGGTTTATGAAAATGAACTCTAACATCCTAAGCCTTAACTCCATCGGACATAATTGAGCCAGAGGGAACGAAGGATCAAGAAGTAAGCGCTCAACAACATTAAAAACTCACGACCATACTCCAGAGGGAAAATCTCAAAACCTCATATTATCCTCACAAGATTCAATCTTTATCGAATGTCAGTAAGTCCTGACTAAACTGTGAGACCTCAGTCATAAGTTGAACCAATTGTGTCAACTAGACACACCTTGCAAGGGCTATGCCCCCGTTAGCGAGGCTGGTGTCAACCTAGACAGAGTACTTCCCCTCCCTCCATAAGGGATCACAGTTTCCAAAAATATTTGCCTCTTCTAACTCGCATTAATAAATTCTGGAGTACGTTCATGCTAATTTAGACGAAACGACACAACATTGAAGACGCAGACAGTGGCTCATTCCCTCCGACTTCTCAGCGATGTGAGGAGTGACAATACCTCACTCGCTCCCGGCAGCGTCCGATGATTGCTCCCCATAATATGAAACGAGAAACAAGTTATAATGCATTAGAATAATATTATATAATCTTCACTAAAATAATGTGCTAAAATAATGAAGTCTACATCTAAGTGTCATAATATAACAATAGAATAAGTGACATAAAAACTAATAATTAAATTCTACTATGAAAAGGTTTTAATCTATTGATATGTACAATATCTCTAAGTCTTCTGTTATTTAATCTCCTAATAACATAATTTACATCAGATAACCGTCTTATTATTTGATAAGGCCCTTTATATAATCTACATAATTTAATGCTTTTGTCGGTTGTACGCCTGGGCGTATACACCATAACTAATTGATTTGGAGCAAAAGTTCTTACTTTTGCTTTTCTATCGTAAATGGTTTTCTGTTTTAATTGTGCTTTTTTTAAATTGTTTAGTGCACAATTAATTAGGGCATTATGATGCATCTGTCGCTCTGTATAATTAATTACGCGATCATGACCATCATTGTTAACAATCATGTCGGTACGAAATAGGGGTTCCCTAGCATACATCAACATATAAGGTGAAATTCTAGTGCTTGATTGCTTACTGGAATTATAGGCATAACATACTAATGGTATGTAACTACACCAATTCTGTTGGTCAGCAGAGACATACATGGAGAGCATCTGCGTTAACGTCCTATTAAATCTTTCAACTAGCCCGTTTGACGCAGGGTGAAATGCGGTGGTAAAACATGATTTGGCACCGAAATAACTTATTGTTTCTTTAACCAACCGTGATGTAAAGACTGAACCTCTGTCCGACACAACTTCCTTAACACCCCCTAAACGACAGAAAACGTCTTCGATCAAAAACTCGCTGATTTTTTCAGCTGTGGCCCTCGGCACTGCTTTACAAATTGCATACTTTGTAGCATATTCGAGACATACAATTACATATCTATTACCATTCAGTGACTTTCTAAAAGGACCTAACAAGTCGATTCCTACTTTTTCCATTAAATGGGTAACTGCTACTGGTTGCAATTGGGCCACTTGTTGAGATTTCTTCCGCTCCTGGCACAACACGCAGCTCCTTACATACCGATCTATTTCATTCTCTGCATTTTTAATAAAGTATCCTGCTCTAAACTTTGCTAATGTTTTGGCTAGCCCTAAGTGTCCGCCGGACCAGGGATCGTCATGTAGTTCATGCAAGATGTCCTGTAATAATCTTTTAGGGACCACTACTAATTCTCGAATGCTATTCGACCTCTTAGCTTTTCTACACAAAATACCATTTATAATGCTGAAACCTCTATAGACATTAGAATTATTTGCTGCCATCCTATCTAACAATTGTCTGCAGAATTCATCTTCTAATTGTTCATCCTTCATCTTCACTACTTCGATCTTATAAATCTGCATACCATCTTCTTGACACGTTTCTGGTTTCTGATCCTCTTCTTCTTGACATAGAGGGTTCCTACTCAAAAAATCTGCTACAACATTATCTCTCCCTGCGCAGTGAATGATATCAAACTCGTAAGACTGGATGCACAGCGACCACCTAGCTAACCTTCCATTCATATCCTTTCTATCTCTCAACCAACACAACGCCTTGTGATCTGTAACAACTTGAAACTTCAGGCCCCAAAGAAAATGTTTAAAATAATTTAATGCCCACACCAATGCTAGGCATTCCTTTTCTGTCGTCGAATATTTTTTTTCACTGTCACTAAGTTTCCTCGATGCATAGGATATTGGATGCATGATATCTAAACCCTGCATAAGACAAGCTCCGAGGGCTTCTCCGCTAGCATCGACGTAAAGGCGGGTCAGCATATGTTTATCATTTGAATAAAAATGTAATATAGGTGGGTTATTCATATAATTAATTATCGTGTCAAATGCCTCCTGATGCTTCTGTGACCAACAAAATTTTGTACCTTTTTTTAATAATTTTGTTAAAGGTAATGCTATTTCAGCGAAGTTGTGGATAAATTTGCGATAGTAAGAAAACAAACCCAATATTGATTTGACTTGTTTTGTATTGGTGGGAGGTTTCAATAATTTTAATGACTGTATTTTTTTTTCATCGGGTTTAACACCTTCCCCTGAGATTCGGTGCCCTAACACGGATATTTCATAATAACCGAAACTGCATTTATTCGGTTTTAAAGTAAGGTTTGCTTTCTTAAGTCGCAGTAACACGTCTTCCAAAGCTTCTCGGAATTCAGAGAAAGTCTTACCCCAAATTAAAATGTTGTCCACATAGCAGATGGCATTCTTGTATTTAATACCTGCTAGGACCTTGTCCATCGTTCTTTGAAAAACAGCCTGACTCGTCTTAAGGCCGAATGGTAGAACATTAAATTCATATAAGCCTGCTGGGGTGGCGAATGCCGTTTTGTGTTTATCTTTCTCGCATAAACGGTATTGCCAGTAACCTGAATTTAAATCTAAGTCCGCAAAATAATGTGCCCCCGATAAATAAATCATAATATCTTCAATGATTGGTAAGGGATAACTATCTGTAATAACTTTTTTATTTAATTTACAATAGTCAATGCAAAATCGCCAAGTTTGGTCAGGCTTTTGCACCAATACTACGGGCGATGCATACGCGCTTTTAGATTCACGAATGACCCCGTTATTTAACATCTCTTCCACTTGGGAATTGATAATGTTGAGTTGTTTTGGTGAAACTCTATAAGGCGGTCGATGAACTGGAGTTTCATCAATCGTATTAATTTCTACTTCTACTAAATTACAGCTACCTAAATCTGAGGCCTTAAATGCAAAGTTTTCTCTATATGAACAAAGAAGTTCTTTTAGTGCTAACTTCTCGGTGTTTTCCAATTTTGGGTTGATGTTCAATTCGTCCATTGGATCCGTACTTAATGATGAAATCATCCTCTCATCATTTTCTTGAATCAATTTTGAAAAATAAAGATAGTCGATTTTTGAAATTGTTTTAGAACTTCTTTTTTCTATAGGTACATGGCCACTTATGACAGTATTATTTTTTATTAATTTGTCATTGTGGTTTTGATATACCAGGGTATTTGACATTGTCGTATCATTTTGATCAGAAAATTTACAAAAATCTGCACGGACACGACCTTTTAATATTAAACAATTATTATGAAAATCTATGACTGCACCGTATTTGTGAAAGAAATCCTGTCCGAGGATCAGTTTCTGGTTTATGTTTTGAATTACCACAAAACTGTTAACAAATACACATGAGTCCACTATAAAGCTAATCTTCGTTTCTCCAACAACTTTTAAGCATGCACCTGAAATTGACTTCACAAAATGTTTCGCATTGTCACTGGTATATTTGAGGTTCAGCTCGAACATTAAATGCTCTGATATGCACGAAATTGATGCTCCGGTGTCTATCAGCGCAGTATAGGCCTGTTTAGCTATAATCACATTAATAAAAGGGTTATAATTACTTTGCACGTCGTTTTCTTCTGGGAGACGATCGTTTCTGGACACAGCCTGCAGCTCCCAGTCATCCTCTAGCGTCTGTGTCCTTGGTAGTTTGGGTTATTAGGATTTTGTGGGTTTCTTGTACTGGGGGCAATTGGAGAATGATTATTTCTATTCGTAAATTGGTATCTCGGCCGTAAGTTATATCTCGGAGTGTGGAAAGTTTCCGCATCTCTACGGTCGCCTGACGAGCGTGGAGTGGTCGCCGCAGAGGGTGATGGCGCGGGGCTTGATGGTCTTGTAGCCATCGATGGTCTTTGGTAATCTACGAATGACGGGTGTTCTATTCTTACTTTGGTCAAAATACCTTTCGGAGGTTGTAAAGGTATATTTACCACCTCATGGTGAGCTTCCTCAAAAATTTCTTTTATTTGTTCGAGGGTGGCTCTGAGCTCAGCTTTTGACGCATAAATTTTTGTCCCCAGTTTTAATTTATAATCTGGTGTAACCCCTTTTAAAAAAATCTTTATAAAATGTTTCTCATCTTTGATGTCTGCTTTAAGAGCAAGTTCTGCCAATTTATAGAAGAATGCAATTACGTCTTCATTGGCTTCTTGGCGTGCGTTATAAAATTTTTCCACGTAGTCTATGCTAGTTGGAAATTCAGCTTTTAATAGGTCGCAAATTGTTTTAAACTCTAAATTTTCATTGTATATCAATTTAAAATACGCGAGAGCAGGACCTTGTAAGTATGCTCCTAATATGAGCGCTAAATCATTCTCTGGCCACTTATTTATGGCCGCCACAATACGAAATTGGATAAGAAATTCTTCGAAGCAAACTGCACCAGTGCCTGTGAAATGTACGTGTGACATGGTGCAATTCTTTCGTAAACCACTTAGCTTCTATCTCCGGCGTGGATCTCGTGTCTTCTTCAGCTCTCCGGAATTAGCTTTCGAAAGGCGCCTCCACCAATTGTGAGCAACTCGCTTGGCTGCGATACTTGGGATCGTGTATTGTGTTTAAATTAAAGAACTTTTGAGAACACTAGATTATATTTAAATCAATAATACAAAGCAAAAGACAATATTACACGACCGACGCCATGGGCTCAACTCCTTTTTCTTACATTGACAAATGCACACCATATAAAAATCCTAATTTAAATATATAACGTTCGAATGTTCGGCTACCATAGCGTTCTTGCCAGCCTGCATAATGTGTGAGGTTGAATTCCAATAAGTCCTCACAGTACCTAGCTATAGCCGCTGAATCTATTTTAAGGGCGAACCAAAATAAAATACATGTATGGCGTTCGGTGCAGTTGCTATACCTACTCGAATCCGTTGTATTTTCATTTCTCGTTTTTCTGTTTAATTTAACTTTTTTTCATCATACCAAATGGGTCATTGTCATTGTTCTTCCTGTACCTATGTGTACTGTAGTTACCAAGAAACAGCAAGTTTCAGATACTATAGCGTTGCGCTACAAGACGCGGGTGCCTGTGTTCTTTAGTAGACTTTAATAGGTTGAGTTTATCGATTAATGTGTATTTTAATGTTTCAGCTTAGTTCAAAACTTAGAATTGAACTGCTTCCAGTACGACAAGTATGGAAAGAACTTCATCAAGTCGCAGAAGTTAAGCCCAGATAGCTATCTACAGATGGCTATGCAACTAGCATTCTACAGGTATGAAATATCCATGCTAAATTTACTACTTTCAATATTTAGAGTTACGGTAAAAACACTTACACGCAAGGATCAGAATTTTTCTGTCACTTAGATAAATGCGTTATTCGCTAAAGCGGGAAGTTCGCTCGCAAGTATCCGCGCACATTCGCATCAAAAGCACTTTTACGTGCGCCTGAGGCCTTCTCGCCAGTGAATTGCACTTGAGCGATAGAAAACTATAGAGAAAGGAGAAGCTTGTGGCTAAATAACAACAGCCGCACGGCTCGATCGAAGGTTATGCTACAGATCCTAAGTAAAATGTAACAGTTCCTGTACTTCATGCCACTCAATATATGTCCGTTTCGTACATAAAGGACGAGAATATTTCCAATAAAGGTTGAAAGCGAATTATAGACCAGTACCCTAATTGCGTAACTTATTTTCGTAAACAATTTTGCCTAATTTGTTTTATTTTGACAGTTCAACAACATTCATTGCGTTGTTTACGTTGTTGAGCAGATTTTTTTTCCAACTAATGAAGGAATGGATTAGCAATCTGTTTCAAATCGAAACAAATTGTGATTGTGTTGTATTACGCAATTAGGGTACTGGTACGCCATTAAGGCTTGTGCAGACCAGCGCGACACGCGACGCGACACAAAGGCACCGCTCGTCGCGCAACGAGCGGTGCCTTTGTGTCGCGCCTGTTTGAAAGAGCCTTTAAGTTTTTGGTCCATCATTAGTCTTTTTTTTTTAGGTTACACAAAGTACCTGGAGCTCATTATGAATCTGCAGCAACAAGGATGTATGTCGGAGGGCGAACAGAAACCATACGATCATGCTCAATCGAATCCATAGAATTTGCAAAAACTATGTTGAATTCTCAAAGCAGCCCAAAAGAGAAAATTTCTTCATTAAAAAGCGCTATCAATTCTCATAAAAACTACACAGTCCAGGTAAACGTAATAATATTAAGTTTAGTACTTTTTAATATGAAAGCGATAGCCAAGGAACCCCGCGAAATTAATATATTTAAAGTTTTTGCAAAGAAAAAGGCCACTTTCTTAACATGCTTGGACTAGGATCTTATAAATAGAACGTAACTTGATACATAATATGTTCATTTGCCTATTTATATATTAAACTTGGTACCTACGGCATGAAATAAATTTAAAAAATACGGAGAAAAACTATCACGCAAAATGATTTTTGGGGTAACGTGGTATATTATTTTAAATCTTGAAATTAATTGAGAAGCATTTTATTTTAAATTATGTAGATTACAGATAAACATAAAATAATAAAATGTGCGAAATAACACAAGACCGTGCAGAACACAGCGTCGACCACGAAATTACTTACAAAAGAAAAATTACAATCTTTTGTTTACTTTTACTTGTCAAAAATATGTTATCGATCTATTTACGTCAGTACCGGTTTTTTAAAGTAAAATCATGTATTATATTTATAAGTTGGCTTTAATGAAACTTTAAGACGATAACAAGACCTTAAGCGCGGTTGTATGTATGTACGTTGAGTAGTAATACAGAATAGATATTTAGATTGAAGCAAGGTAAGAAATTAGTTTATTGTGCAATTGTGTTGAGATTTTTCTTTAAACACGTGTCATGTAACCAACTAAATTTTCAGAAATATGTTAAATTAACATGCATTTTTTCCGCTGCCACAAACTCAATAGATTTGGCGGTAAAAATAAAATAAGCCTATTTGGAGAATGTGGCTCTTGTTAGCTTAAATCTTCAATAAGCACAACTTGCAAAGTTATGTAGGAAATGTCCAACTAAAGTAGGTACCTATGTCAATTACTAAAGTACCCACGAAAACATAAAGTTTGCGACCAATTTGATCTTAGAGAATTGTATTGATGATTTTAATAATTTTACAGAATATTTACTTGATTTGTGCCCGGTTGATGGCAATAGGCTTGCCCCCTATTACGTGGGACTTAAGCATAACTGGCGAAATGTGGGTGTACCTGCTACAGGGACACCTCTGCCCAACCCTTCGAGTAAACAAGGCGTGATGTTATGTTTGTTATTTACTTGTTGAATTTTTATTACAGGCACTTCAAGGATTCGGTGTTGACAGACATTTACTAGGGTTAAAATTAACTGCAATCGAAAATGGCGTTGAGATACCAAAATTATATTCTGATCCTGGATTTACAAAAAGCGCCCATATGAGGATTTCTACTAGTCAGGTAAATACGTACACACACTTTGGTCGAGACTTCGAACAATCATGGTCCGCTACTTTTTTTTGTACGGTGACTCTTATGACCTTTAGCCATTTCCCCGTAATCGTCGGATACGTTATTATATAGTCGCATTATCGGTCAGCGCACATTGAGCAGCTAAATCCTAAAGCATACTCTATGCAGTCAAGTTTTGAGTAAACAAAAACAAACTACTTAAAAAAAACCGGACAATAGGCTATTTGATCGTTTTTGGGAAACCGATTAATAATGTTCTTGTGGTCTATTTCCCTCAAAATATGAATATTTCAGCAAAATAGCAACATCAAAAACTAACTTTTCATTTTTATAACGCAATTTAATTTTTTTTCTTGTCAAAACGGGGCAATCTATTAAATGTTGGCTTGAGTGACTTCGTTTCTGCGATCTGTGAAATCTATAACTTTTAGGGTTCCGTATCTCAAAAGGAAAAAACGGAACTCTTAAAGGATGACTTGTGTCTGTCTGTCTGTCCGTTTGTCACAGCCAATTTGCTCCGAATCTAATTAATCGATTAAGTTGAAATTTGGTACACACACATATTAATTTCTGTGACCCAAACACAGACGTGTAACGAAACTATATGAATTTTGAATATGGGGTCACTTTTCGGGGGTAAATTAATAAAAAGTTTTGCAAACTGTACCGCGTAACATATTAAATGAAAGGGCTTGTTGTGAGGACCTCAAATATGTATATTTAAAAAAAGATATTTAAGAAAATTGATGAAAATTGACCATTCCCCCTATCTCCAAAACTACTGAGCCTAACATTTTGAAAAAAATACAATAAGTAGTTTTATACTTATAGATTACAGGAAAATCTATAAAAAGTCTGTGGTCTTAAAATAACATGGTAAATTTCCCAATATTGTGCGTACAAGCTTACATTTGTAGTTAGGATGTATGTTTTTCAACTACAATGCTAAGTTTGTCCTTGGGATAAATTCATCCCAACTACGGAAACCTTCATTTTGCCTGGTCCGACACGTTATTGGCCGGTTTTTTTTTTGTTTCCCGCACAAACGCCAGTGTTTAGCGGTGCACAGAATACACCTTCTTTCCAATTTTGATCGATATAGTGCAAGTAGTCCCCGAGTAAAATGGCTGTGAGACTTCCCGACGGACATGATGAAATTATATGTGTTCCGTTTTTGCCATTTGGCTACGGATCTCTAAAAAATTCTTCTTACAAGTATCCATTTCCGAGTTCAGACTAATTTCTATTACTGTCTGTATTTCAGGTCGCTTGCAAGTGTGATGGGTTTATGTGTTACGGACCATTAGTGCCTGATGGGTATGCAACATGTTACAATCCCAGAGATAACGATATAAATTTCGCCACCTCCGCATTCGTCGAACATCCAGACACCGATTGTAACAAATACAGAAATGCTTTGGAACAATCCCTTCAAGACATGCATGATGTTCTTTTAAAGAATGTTACTTCGAAACTTTAAAACTTTTTATACCTTACTTATGTGTATCGATCGAAAATCGGATTGCTCAACTATAATAATATGGCGATACTCTATGGTAGTGTGGAAGGAACCACGTTTACTGGTTTTGGTTTTTATTTTCCCATGCGATTAAACAGTATGGCAGGTAAAGAAGGGACACACTTTTACGGAGTGTAGGTAGAACGACTTTTGCTGTTAAGACCAACTATGAAATATAAAATTAGCTGTTCCATACATTTTTATCGTTTTAGTATAGCACTTTTGTATGCAACGGCTGATTATTTTTATATTTCTGAGTTGTTCCAATTAGCCTAAAGCTTTAAAAGTATAGCCGACCTCGTAATTGCTTTATCTAACTTCTAGCTGCGCCTCGCGATTTCACCCGCATAAGTCTTGATCCCGTAAGAATATCGAGATAAAAGTATCATATGTCCTAACCCAGGTTATGGTCTACCCATGTGCCAAATTTTATCCAAATCCGTTCAGCCGTTTAGCGTGAAAGCGTAACAAACAAACAAACTTTCGCATTTATAATATTAGCTAGGATCTAACTAATGTCATATTGGTGTTACGTTCCAACCAAATAGCCCAGCAACTGTTACTCAATGGTAAACCCCCACACATACTACCAAGAGCCCAGAGAACTGCAAATCCACATGGAAACTCCACCGAAATCAGCAAGCCGTTCACACTCACGGATATTATCATGGCCATAAAGTCACTAAAAAGAGTAAAGCGGCTGGTGTCGACGACCTTACGGTGGAACAGATCACACCTAGGACCTGGGGCTGTATGGTGGCTCCTAGAACTCTTTAACACATGTATGGCTACTGTTAAAATTCCGAAACTTTGGAGGAAGACCAAAGTCGTAGCGCTGCCGAAACCTGGTAAACACCCCGGTGACCCAAAAAGCTACTGGCCTAAATCTGTTATGTCACACATATAAGCTGTTTTTAAAAGACTGCTTCTAAATCGCCTCACAACAGCAATTGAGCGAGCACTAATTCCTGAGTAAGCTGGCTTCAGATCTGGCAAGTCTTGCTTCAGTCAGGTCCTGCGACTAACGTAATATTTAGAGTATTGCTACGAGGCTGAGTCACTGTTGTCATATTTGTTGACCGGTCAGCAGCTTACGATACCATAAACATCAAAAGGCTATTTGAGAAAGTAAATAATCTTACCAATGTTCAAAGTTTTGTGCACATACTAAGCGAACTCCTACACAACTGCCGCTTCCAGGTATGCTCTCAGTCAGCTAAGAGCAGATGGCGACGACAATAAAACGGTCTTCCTCCAGGCAGTGTGTTGGCGCCAATACTTTTTAACATCTATAAAAACGACTAGCATATCACCCAACACACTGAGCGCTTCCTGTACGCGGATGACCTGGCTTTGGCAACTCAGTCAGCAACTTTCGACAATGTTGAACATAAACTGTCACTGGTACTAGATTCGCTGGGAAAATACTATGACAGTAATGCCCTCCAACCAAACATAAGCAAGAAGCCGATTCCCGGCACCCCCACTACGAACACACAACAACGCCGGGTAGACTTAAGAGCCAGAAGAGCTTTCTCCGCTGTACACAGGCTATCCAAGACCAACCGCCTGAGGTGAGAAGATACCAATGCGAAAAAAGCACCCGCCACCACCGGACTTCGTTCAGCCCCAGGAGCATCTGCCACCCGGACGTGAGTACGTGACTTGCAGTGGCCTATCTATATAAAAAGCAATCAATCGACTGTGGAACCAAGTAGGCCGCTGCAAGCACATTCTAGCAAAATGGGGGATTATAGATCCCACCGATATCCAGTGCGAATGCGGTGCTGCTGACCAAACCATGTCCCATATGTTTGGACTGGAGTGTACAAAGTGTCCACACACCTGCACTTCGGTGGACCTAAATGCCACTGTTACCGCGATTGTTGTGGCCACCTACTGGGTCCAACTCTTTTAACATAATACATGTATTACCATCGACTCGAAAAGAAGATAGACACCTATCTTCTTTTTAAAGCAAAGGAGACCCTGACGTTTTACAACGTGCATGTGACATTCAATCTTAAGGTGGTAAAGCAATTACGAGGTGGACTATGCAAAAACTTCTGAATTAAATGACTGAATAATAATAATAATTATTTGTGTGAAAAAACCCAAGATCATATTTTTTTGTCAAATAACTAAAAAGTCAGTGCGACACAACTGCTCGTTTCAGGAACTACTGTTGCTATCGACTTGAAAGGAACAGTTTAAATAATGCTTGCCCAACTATATTGCAAGTGTGAAAGGTTATTGTAAAAATATTGAATGGGTCCAGCTTGAGAAATTATCACGGAAATTATATTAACAAACAAGATGGCGGCGTTAGTTCCGATTTTGCCCACGCGCCAAAATAACCTTGTAGCGTTGTGTATACTTTATCTTGCACAAAGAACATATTTTATACCTACTACAAAGAATAAGTGTCTATGGTTGTGGGACTAAAATAATTTTTATAACTTTAATACTAACGGTGGCGGATTGAAATATTTATCAGATATATACTTTGGGAACATGTACCTACCTACTTATTATCAATAGAATGATTTTTATTGTTCCCGTTTTTGTAAGTTATTATAAGGCTAAATGTATTCTGCTTTTTAATAAAAAAGTTTTATGTAATTTGTTACACATTCATTGCATCACATTGATACAACCCCGAAAATCAGAACGCGCCCTGCGCGACTACGCGTTCGGTTTTGCCGAATAAATATACCTTTATAAAAATAACGCGAGTCGCGAATGTCTCGCGAGGATGGCGGAATCACGGACTAGGGCACTGTCTAATTCATAACAATTACACACGTTGTGTATAGCCAGAACTCCAGGTGTCTGACCTGGAACTAACTAATTAAGTCGACAAGCGCCAAAAGAATAGACGTGCCTAAAATTGTGTGCGTTACCCCAGCAAAATACTGTCGAAAATAGTAATTTAAATCTTATAGATAACTAGCGGACCTGACAGACGTTGTCCTGTCCGAACAGCGCCATCTACCGGGTCTAATTGTATTTACAAACCACAGGGGCCCATTCAAATATGCACATAAAATTTCATCGAAATCGGACTAGCCGTTTAAGAGGAGTCAGGTGACAAACACACGTACAGAAGAATTATAATTATACTAGCTTCTGCCCGCGACTTCGTCCGCTTGGAATAGTTACTTTGGGCTAACGCCAACTTTAACCCGCGACTTCGTTTACGTAGGAGGCGAAATTTAAAAAAAAAAAAAAACGTACAGATGCCAGCACTTCAAGCTACTACAATCTGTCAAATTTATTTAATAGATTTTCAACTTTATCGCTGAAGTATAAGGTTCAAAGTTAATTGGGAAAATTTGATAATTTCGGGTAGCTTGATGTGCTGGCGTCTGTACGTTATGGAGCTATTTTAGGTACCTACATCTTGCTTTTATCAGTAAGAGTTGAACTTTAAAACGTTAGGTAAAAGTATTGGGTCTTATAATCTTATATCACGATTCACGTCCTTCCCCCACATGACTGCCTTGCACATCATTATTTTGCTGCGATGTTATTTTAAAACTGCGATATCTCCTAAGATATTCATTGAAATAGAATGATGTAAAAGGGCAATTTTGTTTTAAATTAAATACTTGTGATGAATAACGTATTTATTTAGATAAGGATTAATATCCTGTTTATAAAAACACCTTCGCAAATAATGCATTATTTTAGAACAAATTTGGCTAGCATAAAAAAAGGTTATAGAGAGCCAACCTTAAAAGATAGACATATTATTATGCTGTCGCGGACTTTTTTTTAGAACTTTTAAAGGGGAACAATTCTGTCATACATGATTTTTACGAAACTTTAACCGTTTACACAGCGCACGCAGAGGAAGCTCTCAAAAGGAAAAAAAAACCCCGATTTAGAAACATTCTTCATTGGTGCTCCGCTCCTATTGGTCTTAGCGTGATAATATATAACAAACAAACAAACTCTTCAGCTTTATATATTAATAGTATAGATATACCGGGTGATTTTTTTTACCGTCTCGAAATTTTTACAGGCTGTTCTACCCATGAATATAAACAACTTTCACTATGGGAGCAACTCTGAAATCACGAAAAAAATCAGCTGTTTCATATATTTTGGTCAAGTAGGTATTGAACTTTTGTATAAACAGCAGATTTTTTTTCGTGATTTCAGAGTTGCTCCCATAGTGAAAGTTGTTTATATTCATGGGTAGAACAGCCTGTAAAAATTTCAAGACTGTAAAAAAAATCATCCGGTATAAAGATTAGTTGCCCAGCTTCTGTAATTGTTGCGCACATTTTTAAAGGACGATGGGCAATCTACTATGGACCCCGTTCACAATTTTTTTATCCAACATACATCATTTTTGTCTCATATTTTTCGTTAAGGCCTACGGGAACTAACCGTTTGTTTCAAGTCTTAAATATGCGGGGTTTCCTGGAAAAAGTCATCTATCAATTTCATTTATCTATTGAAAATTTCAATAAAAGAGATATAATGATAAAATCATTACCGACTTATATAATATGGAACATAAACAACAAAACATCACGCCTATAATCCGAAGGAATAGGCAGAAGCGTGTGGAACAACCACATTTGACAACTTATGTTATATTTCGCGATGTTAATCTAGTAATATAACGTTAAACTTAAAACATATCATATCATTACGCCTGTAATTTTCTAACGGATGGGCAAAGATGTAAAAGTCACCCAGACTTTTCGCAAGTTAGGTATTTAATGATTCCCCACATAGACATACATCACAGCAGTATTGCCCGGCCGGGCAGGCCAAGGTACACTTTATAGACTATAATTATAGGTATACTATAATTATACGATCTTGCTTGTATTTTCCATCACAATGGAAGAGATCAAAGATATCCAAAAAGGCTCGACGTATATTTATTAGTGATATTAGCTTTAATCATAACATAACGCCTGTATTCCACTCCTTAGTGAAATACAGGTATTGTTATGTTTAAAGCATAACTCCAGCATTACCTCTTGGTAGACAGAGGTATGGCTCTATTTTATAGGATAACAAACTTATTCTGCTACTCAAAAAGAACATCCACATTAAAATTTCACGCCTGTTTTTTCCAAGCGATAGGCAAAGGTGAACCTATTTATTACACCTACATATCGCCAGTTATGTTCAAGTCCCATGTAATGTAGAAGATATATTTATAAATAGGTATACTAATCAATTGCCGTGCGTTAGTCTCGCAAAAGTACTAAAATGGCTCGACCGATTGTGATGAAACTTTGCTAAGTAGTAGTGTGCGCGCCGGAGTAGGTTGAAAATAACAGTTTCTAGGCGCTTATGTTTTCTTTTGTACCTATTTAACGCTTTTTACAAGACACAATATTCAAGGCAATGGCACGTAAAATTTTATCGGAGAGACAACGAGGATGGCGAGTTGTAATCTGGGTTTTGAAGTGATACCGAACCCCCCCTCCGTACCATCCGAATGGACCCTAAATGGACAGGGCGTTTTTTTTTTTGGCATGGCATTCAATATTTAAGCACTATTATGTGCAAGGAATTTGTGTGTATCCCAATACCCAGATTACCAATCGCCATCCGGTTGCCTCTCCGACAAAATTTTACGTGCCATTGCTGGGAACCGATCACTTTTCCGATTTTTACGGAATATTATTTAGTCACAAATATATAGCCGGTTACTTGGTAGCATTTCCAATATTTAAATTAAAATAGTGTCATAAAAAGCAGCTAAATTTTGTGACAGCAACGAATCGCTGCAAAACTGACTTCACGCAGGCTTGTCTGCCCTACCCCTAGAGTGTAATTTAAACCTCCTGAGGGATGGAGCGGCCCGCGAGCTGAGGAGCAGGTGGTTTGAAGGCCCGCCGCCGTGGCTGAGGCTGGCCGGAGAGGCCGGTCAGCAAGCCGAAGCTGCGGTGGTGAGCGTTAAAACCGTCTGCGACGATAAGCTCGCGTGCCGCCCAAACCCCGCAGCGCCGGAGCCGTGACAAAAAAAATGCTTGTTGCATGCTTGTTTGCTCGCTGCATGCTGCATGCCTGCTTGCACGCTGCATGCTTGAAGCAAGCATCCTTGTTTGCATGCTTCTTACTGGAACCACATAAAACCACTTTTGCAATCAACCGTTTTATTAAATGCCATTACATTTAAATAATTAATTAAACAAAATAGTAGTAGGTCGTATGAATGTTCGGCAAAATAATACTTCGAACAAATGTTATTTCGGCTAAGTGTAACTTCGGTAAAAAGTTTTTCGACCAAATGAAACGTCGGAGTAACGAAAAAAATCGAACTGATAGTAGGTCAACTGATACAGTGGCAGACGTGACTTCGATGAAGTAAATAAAAAAAAAACGAATCGATAATAGTTGAAAAGTTTTAGGTGAAATGAAATTTGGTCAAATATTTTTCGAACTTATGATAGGTAACCGCCATTGCTTTAACTACAAGGAACTTTCGCAATGTGGATTTCAACAGAGTACTCCCCGCAAATATAGGCAGAGATGTTATGTTATATCATGTTAAATATAGAAAGAAGTATACTTCATATGAAATAAAGTAAAATAACTTCGATTTTTAATTTATCAAACTTAATGGTGCTGATTCCCTTGTTCACAAACTAAACTAAATTTAAGTTCAGTGCATCTTTTTCTTTCTATTTCATTAAGAAAAGGACAGAAGATAAATTTTAGTTTAGTCCTGTCAAATTAATCAGCGCTTGACGTAAATTGACATAATTTTAGTTGGCAAGTTTTTAATCACGTCTAAACTTGTATGGAGACTGACAGGCGCTGATTAATTTGACAGGACTAAACTAAAATTTATCTTCTGTCCTTTTCTTAATGAAATAGAAAGAAAAAGATGCACTGAACTTAAATTTCGTTTAGTTTGTGAACAAGGGAATCGGCACCATTGTCTTCTACAAATATGACATTTCCTTCTGCTATAGCTAATATTTATTTCAATATTCCCATTAAAAAAAAAAAAAAAAACTGATTGCGGTAACGTTACCCTAGCAGGAAACGTTTTTGTGAAATAACAAAAAAAAATCAAGTACAACAAATTTACAAGTGTGCGCAACAATTACAGAAGCTGGACAACTATGTAATAATGACTATTTTCGACATTGTTTTGCTGGGGTAACGTACACCCTAAAATAAGATACCGGTACCCTAATTGCGTAACTCATTTTCGTAAACAATTTCGCGAAATTTGTTTCATTTTCACATTTCAACAACATTCATTGCGTTATTTACGTTGTTGAACAGATTTTTTTTCCAACTTATGAAGCAATGGATTAGAAATCTATTTCAAATCGAAACAAATTGTGATTGTGTTGTATTACGCAGTTAGGGTGCTGGTCTAATAGTAGGGGAAGTACAGCTCTATTTTTGCAGTAAATTTTATACCTAATAAATTTCATTGCTAGTAGTTGTATTTCGATGATTATTGAATCTTTATGAGAGTCGGTCACCATCCATGGGGGAATTCAAAGTTACAGCATGGTCAAAGTTGTAAAAAAAACTAATTTCATACCGCTCCTAAACCTGAGGGGATGATATTTGGGATCATTATCATCCTAAGTTCCTGGTGGAAGTCAAGTGTCGCCCAGCACTGTCCGACGTGGCGGTGAACCTGTTAAGTTTTTTTTTTACAACTTCGACATGCTTTTGGACTTCCCCACTACTGGAGCTGCTGACGCCCAGATTTCTAATGCACAAAGGGTAAACAATTATTGACATGATTTTCGGCCGGTAGGTACTTAAATAACTTGTTGAATTGAAACTAACGCCCGTACTATATACACAAAAGTATCGTAGGGACCAAGAACAAAATGTCTTTCTTTATCAGATTTATCTCGATATTGCTTGGAGAGCAGTACTTTTTGCTTCAAGAAATAATTTCGAAGAATTCCACAATAGCTGGCCTAGCTAGTATTTCGGCAATAAAATTTTCAGTTATATCATTATAAAATATAACTGTTTTCGTTTTCTGCGTCTACCAGTCGAAACCGTGGCATAAATTTATTGCGGTTGAGGCGTTATTGAGGCAAATAAATGTTTTGGTTTGAGTACTCTGACAAAGAGAGGGACCATGAAGAGCTTCCTCATGACACCACTCATTCAGAGATGGCGTTGTTCCTTTCAACATTATTTAGGTGGACCTTTGCTGCAGGGGCCGTCTTACCTTCCTTTTTTAGCAGTGAATGGAGTCCAGGGTCAGATAGTGGAGTTGGAAGGTTTAGTTCAATACAGCTCATATTTAAAAGCTTGTTTAAAAATGTTTGTTTATGTATAATTTTATTTGAAAAGCACACTTCATAAATCTTATTCAAGAATAGCATAGCGATTTTATTGTACGTGCTGATTACACCAATATCAGTTTTGAACGGTAAACTTGCCCGTATAGCTGATGGCACCGTCTAAACAACACGCTCAAACAATTTTCCGTGTTGTTTAGCCGGTGCCATCAGCCAATTGTTGCTTCAATTTTATGGTATGCCATAGGTGTAAATGGGGCTTAACAGTGTTATAAATATTGTCGGTGAAATAAAACTATGGATCTTAAGGTGAACGCGCTAAGGTACCTAGCCCACGAAATCCAAATTTCACGTTTTTGTAATTTGCAGCCTAGTATTATCACAAACACCTCTCTTAGCTACAATTGGTATAAAACGATGTTTTCATGAAATACTTTGTCATATTTTCAACCAATTACAACTAGAGAGTTAATATTATATTGATAATTAATTCTTATGATTATTATTCTATGAATTCATATTCGTTACTTTACCAGAAGATCTATTCTCTAAAATCTTACCGTGAAAGCTTAGGTGAATTGTTGTGATTGACACCTTACATTATGTATGTTAAAAGTTATAGATACACAATAAACCGTTTCTAACCAAAAATGAACATTTAAATATCTGTATCTCTCTCTATCCCTTTCCGTCAAACAGAGTCGCAATTTGCAACACACTGAAGCGAGAAGTCCATTCGCACATTAAAGCAAAATCGATGCGAATAAGGTGCGGACTTCTCACTCTAGCAAATGACGCTTCTAAGTGACAGAAGGGCATAGAGACAGAGTACAGGAAAATGCTGGTCCGTGCTTTTATAATGGATTATGATTACACCCTAGGGCTTCCTGTACACGATGCCGGAGCTGTACCGGCGCAGCGCCGGACCGCATGTTTGTGTATACGAATGAATATAGCCCATGCGCCGCACCGCAGCTGCGCCCGGGCGCCGCGTACATTTTGAGACATGAAATTTTTTCATCTTGCTGTCGAGCGTCCGGTGCGGCTCCGGTGTTATGTAAATGAAGCCTAAGTCTAGAGAGAAGTATTTCGGTGCGTGTCTACCTACCTAAGGGTGCCTTGTCATTGGACATTGGTCTGTTGTACAGACGCCAGCACATCAGGCTACTACAATCTGTCAAATTTATTTAATAGATTTTCAACTTTATCGCTGGACCATAAGGTTCAAAGTTGATTGGGAAAATTTGACAGTTTCAGGTAGCTTGATGTGCTGGCGTCTGTACCATAAGCGTTATCGTCGCGTAGACGCCATCTATTTCGCCGACATGTAGGTACAGTCATGACGGAACCGACTATGGCCGCATTCCGAGTTACGCTAAAAGTTATAATATCGCGAATCCGACCATTATCACCATTGACCATTGTCACAAAATATAAGGGCTATTGAGTAATAATTGTGACTATAAAATTTTCTCGGATTCGCGATATTATCACTTTTAGCGTAACTCGGAATGCAGGGTAAGTTAGGTGGATAAGGTGATCTACATAACTTGGAGGCGAACGCTAGGGTTGACGCCGCTTTAAATTGGGATTTTAATAAATATTTTGTGATATGTATGATTAGGTTTTTTTATAACATATTTTCTGTTCGTGCCGCGAAGGTTTGCCAGATAGCATATGACTTAACACGATGTGTGCAAAATCACAAATTACACAAATATTTTTAGAAAAAAAGTTGTACTAGCTTTTGTTCGCGACTCAACCCGCGTGGAGGTCTAAAATTATCCCACGGGAACCAACTTTTTTCACTACCACCAACACGCACTGGAGCCGCGTGGTGGATTATGGCCCAGTCCTTCTCAGTGGAGGCCTGTGTCCCAGCAGTGGTAACGTTCTAGACTTATTATGCTATGCAAACCTACCTGCGCGTTCAGAAACAAGAAAAGCGTTTATGCAGTTTGAAAACCCTAGCGTCAGTCTACAGTGCCATAACGCTCATATATTAACAATGCAAATAACACTCAGCTCAAGTTCAATGATAATATCTTTAGAATAGAATAGAATAATATTTATTTGCTTTAAGAATCGTCACAAGATGAGACGACTGGTTACAACCGAAAATGTCAACAATTTATTACAGAGTGTAATAAATGGAATGAATATTTTTGATTGCCAGTCAAAAACAGGCTGGTCATAAAATTATGTGAGCAGTGAATGATGACCTTTTAAGGGCACGTTCATATGAAACAATCGCTTTCGAATGACTCGTGCACGTGTTGAGCCTCGTGCAGCCTAGAGCGACGCGACGGCGCGTCGCGACTCTAACAAAACAATTTCTAAGAAAACATCACGGTAGAACAATTACCGGTGTTGCGTCGCGCTAGTCTGCACGACGCTTTGTGCAGTCGCCTTTATGCCTCTTGTCATAACGTACCTAAATATTCTTAACAAGCACCAGGGCCGTAGCAGCCGTAGCAAGACCTGAATTTATGGTAGGGCAGCTGTTGTTACAGATAGGGCGGAAGTAAAAATGTTGATCTGTTCTGGTCAATCGATTTTTGGCTTTCTTGACTGATATTTTTAATGTGTGATTCAGTTAATTATTAATTGTCGAGAGTGATTAACATATAAAATTTAAAAAAAAATTATTCTGACATACATTATTATTTCTCCAATCATGTACAATCATACCTACTCAATATAAAGTCTTTCCTTAAAACAACGTAACTCGAATAAGATTCAGAATAAAGAATTACTTTATTGTGATTGTAAGGTGCCGTAGTTAATTCGGAATTGTTTAGATGTCATAACTTAGCTTCACAATACTTTTCTTATTATTAATTGATATTTAGAATAGTTGTTTTTTTTTGTATGTAACCGTGTTAGACACACGGTTACGTTACATTATGACAAGAGACATACAGAATTAATATTAAAGTCTCTGAGAAGAGAATGTGCGAACTACGCATGGTACCGCGCCGAGAGAATCTCGTTCGTGTGAACGCGCCCTAAAGGTGTAGCAGAAGTTATGTTAAGCCCAAATATGCACGACCGCTTTTTTAATGCGAAGGTTTGACCGTGGGTTTGTATTGAAAAAGTGCTGTTTGATTTTCAACTCACGCCGCTAAGACGAGCGTTGAAAATCCAGTGCGCGTCAAGATACGTTGCGTTAAAAAAGCGCCCGTGCTCACGTAGGCTTATGGTAATGTGAACTTGCCGTAGTGATACTAACTAAAAACAAAACCAGATTTCACATAGTATATTGCACGCAGGAATGACAATAAAGCAAAAGCTTAAAAATGCATAGGTAAGTACATTCTTTTTTACTGAGTTACTTAATTCTTTTAATTGTCGATGTGATCCCTTGAGTAGAAAGTACGATTGTACACATTGTTAATTAACTCGTAACATAATTGCCTCCGGCAGAAAACAGGTTATAAATGAAATCTGTAGGTATACCTTATTCAAGGGAGAAAAACACTAAGCCCCGTATTAATAAACGGGGAGAAAAACACTAAGCCCCGTATTAATAAACGGGGAGTAAAGTTAAAACCAGTAAGTTTAGTTTAACCGTACAGTTTTATCGGTTTAAGGCTCTTTCAAAAAGGCGCGACACGCGACGCGACATAAAGGCACCGCTCGTCGCGCGACGAGAGGTATCTTTGTGTCGCGTTGGTATGCACGAGCCTTTAAGATTGGCATAGGTAACTTTATTTCGGGTTTATTAGGTAATAAGGGGGTATTATGTAAACAAACAACTACCTACTTTTCAAATATTGCCTTTGATAAGAACCTGTCACATTAACCACTATACCCAAGTCTTCGTAATTCAGAAACATTGGTTAGCTTATATTTATATTTTTAATGTTTTATGGCAACCAATAACAACAGCTAACATGAGATTTAACCTCATTTTCAGATCGGCTCCCCAATTGCGTAACATAGTTACAATCACAATCCGAAGGATTTTGAAGGATATTCATAATTCATTACTTCGTTTGAATAATTCATTCGAAAACTTAAATAACGCAATGAATATTGTTAAATTATCAAACTACAAGGCTTTGCCACTGTAGATGTGTTATGCTTACCTACGCAATTAGGCTGCTGATAAAAAAGTGAAATTGATACAAAATAATATATTTTAATTTGGGTAGGTACTTGTTATAATCTGGCCCCAAAACTCTAGATGAATCATTTTATTTTGACAAAAAAGTTTCACACCAGGTTTTTGAAAAGCTGATCAACACAAACATTAACTAACATGCTGTTAAATCTCATGGCAAAAGGGAATATGGAAGTAGGTAATTCAAAACTTTTTCAAGGAAGAAATTGCTATTTTTTTTATTTTACAATTCATTTCATGTTACCTATGTTTATCATAGGCCTATGTTAAACATATATGCATAGCATATATGCATTGTTGGAAAGGAATGCAAACTTGAAACGAGTGGTCTTCGACAATGTTGGAAGTTGGGTACGTAAAAAGCTATATAAATAAACATTTATTCTTAACAAACTGCTTGAAATCTCACTAAAGTCCCATACCTGTGCGATTTGTGCTTGAATAAAAAAGCAGTTGGTATTGTGAGAGTAAAAAAGCATTATTGTGGATAATGACGTCACATCATGGCCTCCTGGCGGACAGTAACAGAAGTTTGAACTGTTGTAGAAAATTGTTAGAGTACTTTTAGTACTTTTCTTGGGTTTATATAATACTGTCATAAATTGATTAAATAAAAAAAATACATGCATATTCCCTGTTGCGGTAATAGGTTAACCGAAATAACAATAGCTATCAGTTTCGATACATCGCGATCGTTGCCGATGTATTACAAAAACTGAAAAAACGTTAAAAGTATTGTAGTATTTTGTTAACAATGTAACTTCCTTTTACTTCTTTGAATAAAGTCTATCTTTTGTTTTTCTTATAATAATTGTTTTCTCATGTGATTAATAAAATTCTTTTAATTCATATGCAGTGTTCAAAAATATATCTACTTAAAAAACTTTACTAACAGTATATAGATCATAAATAATAATACATTTACAATATGGACAAGCCCAACTTTTGTAATAAGTTTGCAGCAAATACATTTGTCAAACCGACCTAGTCATTGCCAAATGACATACATTTAACGCCTTAGCGCTTGTAAGGGTGTTCCATTAGGAGCGCACGTTAGAAGCTGCTACATATTTTAATAATTGGCGGGAGTCAAACCTTTTATCTTAAATCTACTATTTGTTGCTATTTATCTATATCTGTACGTGTGACTCCCGGGAGTAACAACAGTAGATAATTTACTGTGGTGTCTCATTAGTGAATACTTGATAGCTACCTATATACACCAGTTCCTCTATGCAGGGGAAAATATTATCGCTATCATCATCGGCAAAAAAAATAAAAAAATCAGACAAATGCAAGGACTCGCGCCCTGAATTTCCGAGTCCGAATTGAAGAACAAACTTAACTTTTAGTCTAAAAAAACTTTTGATATAGTGGGCCGATTTAAAAAAAAATGTAGACTAAATGTTACTTCAAGATAAAGCCTATGTATTTCCGATTCTGGATTGAAGGACGAAAAATTTTCTCCAAAACATCGTTGTACATCACGGGCGATGCTTTAACTGCAGGTATAAGTTTGTAATCGCAAAAAAATCGGATTTGTCCCTTTACGGACTATAAGACCTTGCTTTTTGACAAATTTAATACTGCTAGCTCAACGGGAAGTACCCTATAAGTTTTAAAAAGAGAGATAATCATCAAAGTAATCTTATTTTGTATTTTAAATAGATAAGTTACGTGTCATTATCATTATTGACCTTATCTCTTGATTGCATTGACTTAGAAGTTTAAATTTTTCATCCGTCCAAGGGACCGCAGACTTTAGGATTTGTATTTACTCATTAATTTAGATCTGAATAACCTCTACAGTCTACCCGGAGAAAAAGGGTCATGCTCAAGAAAGACGGACAGATGGACAACAAAGGGATCATTAGGTGATCGTTACCTCAAAACATCTTATATTTTTAATTGGCAAAGGGTAACAAATCGGTCGTGATCTCTAAGATTTTCTCATGTATAGAGGAACTGGAGTTAATGTGGTCCACCTATGGAAAATGCAGAAATTTGAAAATACTTAACATAAATGAATGGGATTTTTCAAATATCTAGCGACATTGATAAATCGAAAGAGTTAATCGATACCACAAAATGTGAAATAGGTAACAAACAAACTGAAAGTAACACAAGCTCAAGAAACAATCGTAGAGGATATATTAACGGATATACTGTTTGAAAACAACGGTTGATATATCCATTGCCTTGAAATAAAAGTACTATCACTTCCATAAATTAAAGAAAAGTTTTATTTAAAAGTCTTATCGTGCGCTCCCCATGGGACACCCATAACATTCTAAACACAAATATAACGTGGAATGTACACTAATATAAATTATGTCAAAACAAAACAAAATTTATGACAATTAAATTTATTACTAGGATAATAATTCTTAACCAATAAGTATGATTTCTGTTTAACTCTATTTATCGCGAGATCGGTTAGCAAGCGCAATTATCCCGCGCGGCCGGAGGCGCGGCGAGCGGGCGGCCCGGCGACGCCGGCTTGTGCTGCACGCCGGACTCCGCAGCGTTCAGGTCCAGTCGCCCATCTTGAATGCTCTGATATATTTTCTTAGCTGTCTCAAGAAAGGCTTCCTCCACATTTTGACCACTGGAATTAAAAACCGTGGCGATAACTAAGTACCATCAGTGTGGACCATCATCATTACAAAATTATTGTACGAAAAAATATCATCCTTGTATTTTTAAGCCACTCCGAATCCGAGACATGTCCGTCAAAAGTAGCCGTAGTATTATTTTATTCAAGACAATGGCACGTAAAGTTTGAATCGCAGAGGCAACCGGATGGCGACTGGTAATCTGGGTCCAGTGAAGGTGAAGTGATACCGAACCCCGTCGTACCGTCCGAATGGACCCCAAATGGGTGGGAGCGGAGATATGGGGGGAAACATATTTTTTTGACAAGGCAACCAGATGAAAATGCGGTTGCTTTGAAGTTAATATCCTATTTTTTTTTATGTCATCCGATTCTGCTGGACAGTTTCTAGGAAACAACCCTTCAAAGTCGCCAAAAAACCCTTTTTTCGATTTTTTTTATACAAAACTCGAAATAATTATTTAATAATAGTTTAAATCGGATGGCATTCCAAATTTAAGCTCTAATAAGTGCAAGGAATTGTGTAATCGGTTTTGTTAAAATTCAACCCCATTCTACTTCGGCGTCGTCATCTCGTTCTCGTTGACGTCCCGTTCACGGTGCGGTGGACATACGATTCGCCTAGTCTGTCTGTCACAGTTTTCAGCAACTACGAATGCCATTAACTTGAAATTTTGAATAGTTTTAAATCATGCTTGCCCACACGATCTTTGGGGATAGAGGATGGAACTTATCAATCGATAATAGCAATTTTACTTTTGTTTTCATCTAGATTTTCTTACGGAGATCTAATTCAGTGGTTCTATTATAACACTAAAGTCAAAATATGCTGTACATACGTCACGTCGCCGTCGTATTATCACAAAAAATATCGTTCAGTAAAGTCTAAAAAACTTACGTCTTGGCGCTAGCTTCAACAAACATAAGTCCATTTTCATCAGCAAACTGTTTTGCTTCTTCATATGTAACATCTCTTTGGCCATCTAAATCTGATTTGTTGCCAATTAAGAATATCACAGTGCTGGGGTTAGTCAAGTTTCGAGTGTCTGTGAGCCAGCTACTTAGATGATTGTAAGTGGATCTGAAACAGCAAAACATGAACATAACTTAACCTCATGCCTTAGTTCCCCCAAAGGGTTGGGCAGAAGTGTATTTATAGTACACCCAAATTTCGCCAGTTATGTTTAAGTCCCATGTAATAGAGGCGAGTCTATTGCCATCATGTACAAGCTTAAATGTCTATAAATCTATCATTACATTGACGTTCAATGATAACTTTAAGCAACGTTTATAAAAATAAATAAGGGGGATAATGTACAATCAAAACCGAAATGCTTTTGGTGATGTACACGGCTGCTATAAATACTTACCTAAAAGAACAGAATATTTGTTATTGGTATAGTATTTATGGTTTTTACAATAAGATGGCGACATAGTATACAGGGTCGACAGTTGAAACGGGTCCAGTATGGAAAGTACCCTAAATATTCCAACCAATTCTTTCTCAAATAAAAAATTAGATTTTATGCGAAGTTAGTCAAACAGATTTCAATACCAGATTTTTAATTTGTCTGTCTGTGGTATCTTGTTTATACCTTTTTAGTTCGCGTTTTTGTTGTATTTTGGGTTTAAGTTTTAAAATTTTAGTTGTATTTCAATTATTTAGAGGTTTCTTTTAAACTTTATTTTATTTTAAGGGTTTAGGATCATTGAGGTATTTGGTTTAGGAAAAACAACAGTTAAATTTGGGATTAATTTATAAATAACTTGTGTTATTATTTTGTGTTTACCTATCCATACTCTAAATAATTTAAAATGCAAAGGCTTCTTATTTTAAAATACCACAGATAAAAATATACCACATGGCCCAAAATTTCGCGTAATTACTTTAATCTCCGTTGTTTTAAAAATATATTGAAAACCAACTAAGTTTAATATAAACAGGCAAATGAAACCACATTATTATGTATCATCAAGTTACGTTTTATAAGATTTTTCTAGTCCAAACATGTTAGGAGAGTGGCCATTTTGGTTTCGATAACTACATACATGGGCGTACCCAGCATTATTTTATGGGTGGGGCA
This sequence comes from Agrochola lychnidis, assembly GCA_963680765.1. NCBI lineage: Eukaryota > Metazoa > Arthropoda > Insecta > Lepidoptera > Noctuidae > Agrochola > Agrochola lychnidis. The sequence goes on from OY796858.1 coordinate 14,203,245, forward strand.
GAAGTAAATCAACTCGATAAGTAGTAGGAAATTCTCTCGATAAAACTCTATATCTACGCATGCGCGCTTGATTCATCGATACTGCATTGTTCCGCGCGGTAATTTTGATTTTTAATAAATTAATTATTAATTTTGTTACTTAATAAACCAAATTTTTTGCTTTGAGTCAGTGACCAGGGTGGGGCAGATGCCCCACTGTGGGTACGCCCATGTACATAAGTAATTATAATGATTGTTGTCAGAAAATACATTCACGCATTTCAATTTCACAAGTGCGCGGTCCGCAGTTCTACCTCCCCACCCCCCCACATTGTCCTATGAGGCCCTTGACCAGAATAGTGTGAGGACCGCTTAGATATTATGTTGTATGTCCATTATGTGTCTTCTGTGAAAACGAATAATGGAATAATCACCTTCTAGTTATGTCGTATACCATAAGAGCTCCAGCAGCACCTCTATAGTAAGACCGAGTAACGGCTCTAAATCTCTCTTGTCCTGCTGTGTCCCATATCTGCAGTTTGATTTTTTGCCCCGCAACTTCGATAATGCGGGTCCCGAATTCTACACCAATTGTGTGTGGACAATCAGCCATGACTGAAAACAACAAGTTACCGTTTTAAAGCAAATGAAAATATACAGATCTATATCCTAGTAGTAGGTGTCCAAATATAGTTGAATTCCCTCTTTCCTCGCTCTCATAGTCCGATTGGATTGGAATCAGATAAGACATGGATTCGATAAATTATAGCTGTAGCAATTACCTACGTCACTATTGACAATAAAGTACGGCAATTTAGTCATTTTCCTTCAGCAATACTGTTATTTACGGTTTTTGGTTTATGGGTAATATCGGGCTGCCCCGCAACTCGTCGTCTGAGTGTATATTTTGCTCCTCAAGAAAAGCCAGCAACGCCTTGGTGTTCGATCAGGCGATCACGGATCAGGCAATCTCATGAAACTCTTCTACCAACCATGGAACGTTTTTACCACAATGTATTTGGTAACCCAGGTACAGTCAGCCCCAAAAAATACATATACGATGGATACAATGTTATGGAACAATGGTTGTAGACAATAAAATGGTTCCTTGTCCGTCGTTTATACATATTTTTGGGGCTGACTGTACTCACTTGGTTTACCGAAGTACTTTGCGGTACTACTGCTACTTATGGCTACAATAGCAGCACACATTGCATATTATAACATAACAAAGGAAGCCTCACCTATCACATATACTTATTTTATCGGATTACTACTTAAATTCATCCTATTAAATTTTAATAGAATAGGATAAAGGTTTATTAATGACAAAACTTTAAAAGTTTTGTCATTAATTATCTATCTTTCTAGCTTGTATTGGCCCGCTGCAGTGAGGCCTTTGTCCTATTATATTAAAAGATAGAATGAATTGAAGTTGCACAGATGACGCAACATGCTTATGATATGCAAATGATAGAGGTACCTAATTATATAATAAAAAAAACTTTTTTACAAAAAACACAACCGACTTCCAAACTACAAAGTGAAAAATAACTTTAATTTCGGAAGTCGGTGTCTTTGGATCAGATCAGTATTTTAGTTTTTTTTACACCGACTTCCGAAATTAAAGTTATTTTTAACCGACTTCCAAAAAGGAGGAGGTTATATGTTCGTCGAGTATGTTTGTTTTTTTTTTTTTTATGTGTGTCCACCGATTTCTCCGTCAATTGTGGACCGATTTTGAAAATTCTTTTTTTGTTTGAAAGGGTGTGCTCCCGAATTGGTCCCATATAAATTTTATTAATTTTGCTTGGATAGTTTTTGAGTTAGCTACAAAATACGTATTTTTTTCCCACTTAGTATGTAGATGATATGATAAGTTTCTGTCACTGGTAGCAGGTAGTGGTATTCGAATATGTGTGGAGTAGGTACCACAACTAAAAAGTGAAAAATAAAAACTTTTTACAAAAAAAAACAACCGACCTCCAAAAAAAACACTACAAAGTGAAAAATAACTTTAATTTCGGAAGTCGGTGGCAAAAAACGAAAATACAAAACCGCCACTGTCGGGTTCCCAGGTAATGGCGGGAGGGGTTCACATCGGTGTCGAGTCGACGATGAAGTATCTGGGACTCGTCCTCGACAGCCGGTGGAACTTCGTAGAACATTTCCGACGTTTGGCTCCCAGACTTGAGCGGGCCGGGGCTGCATTGAAGCGGCTCCTGCCCAATCTAGGGGATCCAAACGCCTCCTGCCGGAGGCTCTATGCGGGGATCGTGCGGTCCATGGCCCTATACGGGGCACCGGTGTGGGCGCGGTCATTGAGGCTGCGGCCAGCCCGCCGGTTGAACGCGTCCCAGAGGGTCATGGCCATCCGGCTGGCCCGAGGATACCGCACGGTCTCCTGCGAGGCGGCGAGCCTCCTTGCCGGATTACCGCCATGGGATCTGGAGGCAAAGGTCCTCGCGCACGTCTGGGAGTGGCGCGAGGAGGCGAAACGCCGGGGCTTAACCCCGATGCCGCAAGAAATTGCCAACCGACTTCCGAAATTAAAGTTATTTTTCACTTTGTAGTGTTTTTTTTGGAGGTCGGTTGTTTTTTTTGTAAAAAGTTTTTCACTTTGTAGTTTGGAAGTAGGTTGTGTTTTTTGTAAAAAAGTTTTTTTTTCACTTTTTAGTGGGTTGGTTTGTAATTTATCTAAGTTACAATAGCCTTATGTCAACTGCTCATCAAAAATACCCAAATCGCTATAGATGTGCCTTTAATATTTGAAGAGTTCCCTCGATTTCTCCAAGATCCCATCATCAGATCGTGACCAAATGACAATGGGACCAACTTGAAAGTATACCCTTTCAAACAAAAAAGAATTTTTCAAATCAGTCCAGCCGTCTTCGAGTAATCGGGGAACATACATAAAAAAATTATCCCGACGAATTGAGAACCTCCTCCTTTTTTTTGAAGTCGGTTAGAAATAAGAATATACTAACATTTCTTGTCCGTAAACTGGTGCAATAGGCACGATTTGCCAACTCCCATATCTCCAATGATAATATATTTGAATATGTAGGAGTAGTTGTATGGTCCTGACGTCATTTTGATTCTGAAAGTAATAAAATACAGAAATTCAACGAATGACACGGATAATATGATAATCAACTTAACATATCACATCCATAACACAATCAACATGAAAAACAATGTTTTTCGCGTTTACAATATAAGTAGGTACCTATGGAGTATGGATTAGTATGGACATGTACCATCAGGGTAACGCATATCTAAGCATTTTGAAAACAAAATCGCTTGAACACGATCCTTTTTTTTTTCGTAGGTAAGCAATACTATAGCGGCCGAGCGCTGCAAGCAAGAATAGTCCTTACAGTGTACCTACAGATATGCGTTTTTTCGATATTACCTACTTAATTTATTTAGTAGTTTTTCAATTGAAAGAAAACTTTAATAAGTGGATTTGCTGTTAATTGTACAATAAGTCCAGGTTCGCACGGGCGATTTTTTCCCGCGACGATTTATTTCTCGCACTGGATTTTCAACGCTCTGTTTAGCGCGGAGGGTTGAAAATCCAACAGTGTGTCTTTTCGACGCGCTGGAATGCACTCTGTTGTATTCTCAACGCTAGACTCAACACCGAGAGTTGAAAATCCAGTGCGCTATAGAATCCCGCCGCGATATTTTTACGTCCGTACGAAAGTGGGCTAATCAGGGAGTGGTACAGTGTAACAAGACCTGTGTAAAAATAAGGAGCTACTAGCGTCTTTTCTTGATAAGTAATAGTAATAATACAATCGTGGCCAGAAAGTAATCTCCAGTCCTTCAGATTTGCATTTAAGTAACAAAACCCAATAACCAAAAGTGGGGCCAATTTAGTACAAAATAGTAAACAAAATTATGAAATTTTGTGTGGCGGTAACGGTAAAGCTAAAAAACCAGTTTAAACTGAGTTAAATCAAATAATACAGTCGACCGCACGTTCTGTAACTAAACCTGTTTATGCTGGCCTAGTATTCTATTGAAATTTCGATCTACGCAAGGTCAAAGTGTTACCACTCACGTGTGGTCAACAAGATATTGTAAAAAGACCGGCCAAGTGCGTGTCGGACCACGCACAATGAAGGGATCCGTAGTTTTTTTTTTTTAATCTTTATTTAAGGAGCTTGGTCAACAAGACTAAGTTGCTCCGTAAGCCATTCTTATAATTTACGGGGTTCCATAGTTGAGATGAATTTATTCCAAAAACAAACTTAACATCGTAGTTCAAAAAAATGTTCTCCTATACATCGATATACGTCATGGTCAATTCTCCAACTGCAAATGTAAGCCGACGTATGCACAGACGTAATAAAATCGCGGCGGGATTTTATCGCGCACTGGATTTTCAATTCTCGGTATTAAGTCCGAGCGTTGAGAATCCAACCCGCTGGGACGCACTCTCGTCCCAGCGCATTTAAAAAAAATACACTGTTGGATTTTCAACTCTCGGCGCTAAGCAGAGCGTTGACAATCCAGTGCACGAAAAAAAATCGCCGCGATTTTATTACGTCCGTGCGAACAAGGGCTTAGTATGTAACCGCAAAAAAAAAAATTGGATAAAACTACAAATGAACGATTTTCGGACTTTTTCTTTTACATGTGCTGTCAGATCTCGCTTATTGCCAAATTTCATGAATCTAGGTCAACGGGAAGTACCCTGTAGATTTTGATTTATTTGCGAGTATCAAAATATGTCGCATAAATGTCGCCTTTTTTTACTGCGTTGACTTAGAAATAGATTGTTTTAGAGCTCCAAGAGACCATAGACATACGTATTCGATATTAATTTCAACTTGATACCTCCACGCGTTCCTTATAAAAAGGGTCTCGACAGACTGACGGATGGACAACAAAGTGATCCTTTAAGAGTTCCGTTTTTTCCTTTCGAGGAATGGAACCCTTAAAAACAGTCCAAACTGAGTTACACATATAGATGTCATACAACTAGCATGACCTCAAAATTTTGAAGAACCATGGCATCCAACAGATTACCAAAAAACGATTGGTCCATGCCATCCATGCATTGGAAGGCTTTTGGAGGCAGGATATACCGAGCAGTAAGGGAATGACGAAGAAGAAAGAAAAATACATTCAGGGTTATTTTGACCGTCTGAAAATCATCTGTCAACTTCATGGCAAAATTCGATATTTCAAACAGTCAAGCAAACTGGTCAAAGGAACCATGTGCTCGATTTTGAAGAAAACTAAAAGTTCAGCTTTAGTTTTTTGAAAAAGCTCATGGTTTCGCCAAATATATATTTTTTTTTACAAACTGCACCTTTTTTATTGCAAAAATGATAGTGACGCTGGTAAGCATCAAATGCTGCAAAAAAACAAGCAAAAGATATTTTTTTCAATTTTCCGTAATTTACAAAAATAAATTATATTGTAAAAACTGGTACCAACTCCCTCTGATTGATTTTACACATAACATTCCTTCTAATTGGTCCTTACTTAGCACACAATCACTCAGTATAAAAAATAGGATCATTCTAGGCCAAAAAAATAGGCACCACTGCTTCACACATTTTGGTCATTGTCTTTTGCTTGCTCCATTTCTAACACCAGCAAGTTTCAGAGTTTTTAGCCGCCAAAGTAGAAGTTTTAGACATCAGACTTGCTTCTAACAAAAAATAACTGTTGGTAGAATTTACTTCTTCATATCAAATTGAACTACCTAAAAATAAACCAAACAACTATTGAATAAACCTATTTTTCTTTCTTTCTTTTTCTTTAATAAATTTTCTTGTGAATAGTGATTATAGGACTCCTCCGTGATAAGAAAAACATATTATTAAATAAAAATTACTGGTGGTTTTCTTTTCTAATTAATCACTCAAATGTATATTTTATAGATGCACATAAGTAAAGCAGCACTTATTTATAGTGCACGTAAACATTTTCTACCATAAAAGTTACCTTTTGTAGCATTCCCTCTAAACAAACCTTAACAATTTAATTCATTAGTGAATCAAACGGTAGTGAATAGCTGAGTAAATAAATAATTTCTTTAGGTCATCAGCATCTGCCTAGCCTTTTCCCCATTCTGTTGGGATTAGCTTCCAGTCTAATCATATGCAGCTGAATACCAGTATTTTACATAGAGTGACTGCATATTTGACCTCCACAACCCAGTTACTGAATATCATGATTGATGATACCACTTAGTAAGACTGGTTGTCAGGCTTTCAAGCTACTAACTAACTCTTAACAACTGACGAAGCTCTTAACATATTGCATTAAGTTATTAATTCATTATTCAGCAAAACTGCTCTCATAAAACATGCAGATGTAAATTGTGTCTCACATAGCAACAAATTAATCAATAAATGCTACTAAGCAGGCAATTGTAAGTAATTTAAAAAGCTAACTTATAAGAAAGTATTTTTGCCCTTTTTTCATAATTATATATAAATAGCAAATACGAAAAATAATTTCAAACCAGAAAATTATTTAGCCATTGTCACTAATTTATTATCTGTTTTCAGTAAACATCTTTATGTTACCAAGAGGTAACCTATCTTAACTACAGCAAAGCAATGTAATTGTAACAATCAAATCAGTGTTTAAGGATGTCCAAATATCTGCAACCTTGATGAGGTTTGCTGAAAGGATTTTAACTTTCCGTTTATTATTGATGTATGAGTCATCACACATTGAATTCAGCGAATCTATGTTACAAAACAAAATGGGATAAAATATTAATCTAATAGCACACAAATTCACACGAAATATCAAAGTCATTAGGTACGTACGTAGCAATGTTTTTATAAAAACCTGGGAAGTTTATTTGTAATTATGCACACAGTTATTTGCGTTCAATTACGCTTTAGCAGTATCAAAAACATGTAGATCAATTTAAAGACCGTCCAGTATAAAAAAAAATCAATGCACAATCGATATCTTACTTTGTTAAATACCACTGAATACCACAATGCAACAAAAAACTTAGGGAATCCTAATCTTTTTTCGCAATGCAAAACAAAGGCTTCCTTCCTCCTTCGTCAAATATGACGTATTTAAATCGGTTGTTGCCATATTAAATATACACCTTTTGCGAAAAAGAAATCCATGGCTACAAAGCCATCACTGTAAAGCCTATGCCTCACCATACACTGCTACAATGACATGATGGCGATGGCGGGGCGCTCGAATAACGTTTATAGGGGGACGCTGTTGGTAAACCAAATCAAATTAATGTAATGTAATGGTTAGTTCAAAAATAACCTTCTAGCGCTTTAAATTAGATTTATCGCCTACTGCAAACATATGGATCTACCGTTATCTAATCAAATAATAATAAAATTTAAAAGTCCTTATTCAAGGGGCTCAATACAAGAACCTCGCATTTTTGCTTATGGGGGAAGCGTCAGGGTAGCCCGCAAAATTAAAATTTCCTTATGTTTTTTACATTTTGCAGGTCAGTGTCAGGTTTTATGTTGATTAAAATATGATTCGCGGTCATAACAAATATGGCTTTACTTAATTATAATCATTACTTAATAAATACGGGCTGACAGGACACACAGGACACGCATTAAGTGTATTATCTATGATAAAGTGGCCCATCGTTTGTGGAATAGCACCACATACACACTCCAAGGCAGAGTCGTCTCTGTGGCCCTTTACGGGGCGCCGGTGTGGGCGCGTTCATTGAGGCTGCGGCCAGCCCGCGCGCCGCGTCGGTTGAACGCGTCCCAGAGGATCATGGCCATCCGGCTGGCCCGAGGATAAAGTACAGTCTCCTGCGAGGCTCCTTGCCGGATTACCGCCATAGGATCTGGAGGTAAAGGTCCTCGCGGACATCTGGAAGTGGCGCGATTATTATTATTAAATCCGCTGCCGCGAGAAATCACGGCACAGCGGACAGAGCTCCGGCGGGATCTCATGGCGTCATGGAGAGTGCGAATGTCGCAACCCAGCGGTGGACACGCCACAATTGCGGCGATAAGACCCCTCTTTGAGGAGTGGCTAGAGAAGCGCCACGGCATCCCCACCTTCCGCCTGATGCAGGTCCTCACCGGACACGGCTGTTTCGAGTGGTTCCTGTTCAAGATAAGGCGGGCGGAAACGCCCGGGTGTCACCATTGTGTGGATCGCTCGGAGGACACGGTGGAGCATACGGTGGAGGTCTGCTTGGCTTGGGTGGAGCATCGCCGTGTCCTCGTGGAGGCGATCGGTGGCGGTAATCTCTCGCGTCCAGCCTTGATTCAGGCCATGGTACGGAGCGAGAGGAAATGGGAGGCCGTCAACTCCTTCTGCGAAGCGGTGACGAGAAGTGCTTGCGAAGGAAGAGGCGGAACGCGTGAGGGAGAGACAAAATTCGCGCCCTCACGCCCCTAACCACCGCAGGAGGAGACGCCACCGTAGGCGCAGGTTTGCGGACGGTGAGCAATGGGTAGTTCGCCGTCCGATAAGGACCAACCCCGGGTCGACGGCGCGTTGTGTTTCACGCGCGCATCAAAGAGTTGTCAGCAGTATTGACGGGGTCCGCTAGGGCCAATGCCTGCCTGGGTTGCGAATAAAACCGAAAGGGAGATCATGGCACTCGGCAACAGGGCAACCGAAGGAACACGGGTGGGTTTTAGTCAGTAAGAGTCTGACACACCCTCCCGCTCCGCCCAGAGTGGGAGAAGTTAATTGACGAATCCGTCTATGAATCTGCACCTGAACAGATTTTCCTTACTTCGGCGAACCTGGGTCCGGAATCTGTTTTTAAGGGGGATGCGCTAAGGTAGCCCGCGAAATTTAAATTTTCTTAAGTTTTTTGCAATTTGCAGGTCAGTGTCATGTTGTATGTTGATCTAAATATGATTCGCGGCCGTAACAAATATGGCTTTACTCAGCAATACAACTCCATAAGTTAGCAAAGGTGTCAAATGTCATGAAATCCTGAAAAAAATCCCAAAAATCAATTAATATTATTTTAATTAAAAAACTTGCGGCAACATTTTGATAGGCACCACGACAAAAATGTATTCCCCCATTCATAAATATGTAGTACAGACGCCAGCACATCAAGCTACTACAATCTGTCAAATTTATTTAGTAGATTTTCAACTTTATCGCTGAGGAATAAGGTTCAAAGTTGATTGGGAAAATTTGACAGTTTCGGGTAGCTTGATGTGCTGGCGTCTGTACCTGGGCGACCGAGCTCTGTTCTGGGTGAAAATAGAGAATGCTCATTTAATAATCTAAGAAAGTTCATACTAATCCTTGTATAGTACATACACTACTTATTCCATGCTACCATGATAGTAGATAGTTAAAATTCCATGCTGTCATCATTATTCATCATCTTGTTCTAAACTTTGGGTGACCGAGCTCTGCTCGGATGAAAATACGAAGAAAATGTTTTTTTCCAAATATGAGATCTAGCTATACTCCATAGGTTTAGGTAGTTAAAAAAAGGTAAACAAAAAATACCACGTGACGAGACAGCTGTCAAGTAACCGACTAAACGTAATACCTGTCACTTCAGTTGTTATGCTACGTCACAGTTGAACTCTTCAATTTAGCAACGTTATATTTCGTTGACGTTTAGAAATTGGGCTCTTTACAATAGACAGATTACAAAATATTATAAATCAGACAAAAAAAATTGTGCTCAAGCAGTTACATCTACGAAAAGTAGTGAAGAATAAACGATAAAGTTTAACATACATTAATAAAAGAGGAAACTATAGATAAACACTAAAATAAATTTAATTTGGTTTTATTGTTTTTTTAACAAGAAAGTGTCATCTATAAAAACCCTTTTTACGATTTGTTTACCTTTTTTTAACTACCTAAACCTATGGAGTATAGATCGATTTTTCGCCCCCGTAAACCCCTCATTGCAACTTACATCGAAATCGTTAGAGCCGATTTCGAGAACGTGAGTACAAATATATATACAAATATTGCTTGTTTTAATAGGATAGAAAAAATCTAATGTTTACATATGTAAACATTAGATTTTGATTAAAAACTCCATGAACGTAGTAATCTCGCAGCTTTTTAGCTCGCAGCCTATTTAACGCTGAAATCACCGTCAAAATCAGTCGAACGTCGATCCTGTCGGGGAACTATACTCGGTCGACATTTAACAGTCTGATGGGGTACATTTGGAACTAAGGCCGCATTCCGACTTACGCCAAAAGTGATAATATCGCGAATCCGACCAAAGTCCAAAGTCACAATTAATACTCAAAAACCTTTATATTTTATGACTATTATATTTGGTTGGATTCGCGATATTATCACTTTTATCGTAACTCGGAATGCGGCCTAAATATTCTATGTACTTTTTTTTTTGTTGATCTGCAGTTATAGCCCGCGAAATTCAAATTTTCTTACGTTTTTTGCAAGTTGCTGGTCAGTGTCAGGTTGTATCTTGATTAAAATATGATTCGCGACTATAGTAGATATGTAGGTATTTACAGAATTATAATCATTGAAATCATTAATACATCTCCCAAAGATATTTGGTCTTTATGAACAAATCTCTTAGGAAAAGTTCTGCCAGCAAGCCAGACAGACAGATTCACGAGTAGTCACGAGTGGTCCTATAAGGGTTCGGTTTTTTCCTTTTGAGGTACGGAACCCTAAAAACAGGTTAATCAAGTTGACTGTGAGAACTTGGGAGACTATTGAGACAAATGATTATAGTGCATAAACTTCAGAATTAGATGACTGAATATATTTGTGTAAAAACTAACAAATCATGTTTTTGTAAATTAATAAGTTGACCTATTTTTTTCTGTTTTCCGCCTACCCTCCTTTTCACATAAAAGTTCATCTTGAAATTAATGACTGAAAACATTAATGAATGAAAACATTTATTTAGAGCAACGATAAGAACATTAAAAGCTACATGGAGAAAAGCTCTGACGCGCACGCGAGCTCGGCGTTTCGAGCGCTTCAAACTCGCGTTTTCTAAAACTCGATTTTCTCTCGATCTATTCAACATTTAATTTTTTTTTTTTAAATGTTGAATAGATCGAGAGAAAATCGCCGAGCTCGCGCGCGCGTCAGAGCTTTTCTCCATGTAGCTTTTAATGTTCTTATCGTTGCTCTAAATAAATGTTCACTTTGTATCTAAATAATAGAAGGTTGAAGCTTTGAGAAACTTTTTGAAAATTTTGTTTATAACGTTTGTAATTATTTATAAACTTTACACGTAAATAACTCAGCAACTAATAAAGCTATCATGAAATTTCAAAAACGAATAGCTTTGTTGACTCAAGCACTATCAACACCAACTTGCAGAAGTGGTTTAAATTCAGAGAGTTATTCAACTTTGTTAACATTAACAAATTGAAAGTATTTTTAAAACACTCCCATGACTCCCAAAAAATTAAAATGAATATTCTAGCACCTGGAATCGATGAATAGACCCCCCAGGAACCTCTCAATTTTTTTTTGGCAAATAAAAAAAATTCTTCAGGCGTCCAGCTATTTTGCAAATAAGAGTACTCATTCATGCACTGCCATCTTCTCATAACAATTAAACAAAAACCGCATGAGCGATCGCCCTGAAAATTTTATGGCTTACTTATGATATATTGAGGTAACTTGAGCTAAAGTTTTGTTAATCTAAAATGTTTAATAATAACTTTAAAAAATTCGAGAAATTTCTTGCATTTCTTCGATTTTTTAAAATAAAAAATAGCCATTTTAACATGGTTAATTGAAAAAACGGGATATTAAAACCCACATATCTTGTGTATTTTTTTATTGCGAACAACTTTAGTTAAAAGAGATTTTGGCCTAAAACCCTCAGATTCCAAGTTATTCGTGCAAACGTAAAAAAAAAAATAAGCATTTTTCATATCAAAATCATATTTTGTTGATTTGAACAATGAAGCGGGTAGGTTCGAGGGGGCGCAACCCACGGATCTATATTCTCTATCGTACAAAGAATCCAAAAAAAAATTTTTTTGCGTTACGTCACGTGCATCCAGTTTACACTGAGCTTTATTTACAGCATCCAACTGGTCTACGCACACCGCTCGACGTCTCGCTGAGCAACAGAGAGCGCACGAAGTAAAGTTCGCAAAAACGCGACAATGTAGCCATAGCATCAGGTTGGACTTTGGACCTACATCGTCGCGTTATCGCGAACTTTACTTCGTGCGCTCTCTGTCGTGCTGGGGCTACATTGGTGCCGATTCCCTTGTTCACAAACTAAACTAAATTTAAGTTCAGTGCATCTTTTTCTTTCTATTTCATTAAGAAAAGGACAGAGGATAAATTTTAGTTTAGTCCTGTCAAATTAATCAGCGCTTAACGTAAATTGACGTAATTTTAGTCGGCAAGTTTTTAATCACGTCTAAACTTGTATGAAGAGTGACAGGCGCTGATTAATTTGACAGGACTAAACTAAAATTTATCCTCTGTCCTTTTCTTAATGAAATAGAAAGAAAAAGATGCACTGAACTTAAATTTAGTTTAGTTTGTGAACAAGGGAATCAGCACCATAGTCGCGTTATCGCGAACTAAACTTCGCGTGCTCTCTCTCGCGCAAAAATAACTATATATTAATTTAAAAAAAACTTTCGCCTTCTACGTAAACGAAGTCGCGGGTTAAAGTTAGCGTTAGCCCAAAGTAACTATTCTACGCGGACGAAGTCGCGGGCAGAAGCTAGTACTTAATATATAAAGCTGAAGAGTTTGTTTGTTTGTTTGCTTGAACGCGCTAATATATAGCTAAAAAAAATGGACTATCAATAAATGGGCTATCTAACACTGAAATAATTTTTCAAATCAGACCAGTAGTTCCTGAGATTAGCGTGTTCAAGTAAACAAACAAACTATACTACAAAAAAAAATGATTTTCACCTTTTACGTAAACGAAGCCGAGGGTTAAAGTTAGCGTTAGCCCAAAGTAACTATTACACGCGGATGAAGTCGCGGGCAGAAGCTAGTAAATTCATAAGATTTAACCTGGGAGAAAATGAGATAAGAAGCATTATACAGTGTTTCTTATGTTTGTGGTTCTCTTTGTGCTCTGCTTCGTAATACACTACACTCATTCTCATTATCTTGAAGCCAACATTTTTGAAGGTTTCACTTCTACCACGTGTGAATTGCACACATGTTTTTTTTATTTTTATTATTTGGTTTCCGTACCTGAAGTGTGCCAAACGGAACCCTATTACTAATCCTCCACTATCTGTCCGTCCGACCGACAGACAGACGGATGGCCGTCCGTACGTCTGTCTATCATGTACCATATACTGTATGTAATCAATAAATATTAAAAACGCCGATTCATAAGGTATTTTATTTAAATATGAGCGATTTTCTACAACTGCAAAAAATAACTTTGTAATTCACAGTATAATTATGAAAATACAAATTTAACTTTGCGATTTTACATAAAATTTGAGATGAAACATATACTTCATTTAGTATTTTCATATACCTGAAGTAAAAACCGGTCAAGTGCGAGTCGGACTCGCACATGAAGTGTCAAACTCAAACTCAAAGCATTTATTTCAATTAAACCAATTACAGGTACTTTTGAATTGTCAAAGAATCGGTCAGTTAGTCAGAAAGTTGAAGCTAGTTGCCCATTCCAAAACGTAGATCTCTATGGAGAAGAACGGGCAAGAAACTCCAAAGCCACTCTTTAAAATATAGATATTACAAAATTCTGGGTACATTATTCTTGTTGCTTCTATATGTGAGAACAATGTACAAAAAATAATCAAAGCAATTGAAAATAAAAGATTAAAAGTAAGCCCTGGCAGATAAGAGATGAACAGTCTCAACTGACGGCGCCCGTTCACGAACACGACGCGTGGATCAGCACCATTCAGCTCAACTATTTTGTAGGGAACCGAATGATCTAACACACTCGCCACCATCAGCGAGACATTTTAGTGAGCTTGACATTCTCTCAACTGCCATGCTCTTTCAAGTCAACATACGTCTTAATAACATAATAAACGGCTCCATGGTACTCACATTTACAAAAAATCAAAAAATGCTTCTAATTTATACAAAACTATAGTTTGCAATGTATTTAAGAAATTAATAGAATTTTTCTACCAAAAAGTAAGAAAATCATTATTATCTAATTGGAGCATTAAACAATTTACTTGGTAAAATAAAAAAAATTAACATTAAGTTCGTAATGTCAAAAACAAAATTTAAAAAAAAGGGAAAGCAACTCTTCCAAATATTAAAATTTGAACTAGTGAGCCCAAGTGGCTGTGGAGCAGGACCAGCATTAAGCCAAGCATTTTTATCTACGATATAATCATCCAACTTATAATATGCTTGTCTACATAGTGTGCGTGTTTGCATGTTTTAAATTTCTTCTCATTTAGTTGAAGAATATCGAGTGGTATTTTATTATAACATTTTACACAGTACCCCATAAAAGAAGTGTGAACTTTAGACAATCTAAAACGTGGTTGATCTAATTTGTTCCTATTTCTAGTGTTAAAATTATGCCTGTCACTTATCTTACTAATTGTGTTCCGTACAATATTTGACACTACGTATTTTTAGGGTTCCCAATATAAAATAAAGTTAAAAATTAAAGGAACACGAATCAACACGAGGAAACTATGTTTTTTTCGGCGTTTTTTTGTTTCCTTCGTGTGCGAGTCCGACTCGCACTTGAGCGGTTTTTTAGGGTTCGGTAGTAAACAAGGAACCCTTATAGTTTCATCATGTCCGTCTGTCTGTCTGTCTGTCCGCGGTCTAGCTCCGAGACCCTTAGAGTAGCTGTAATTTGGCATAGGTATACATATTAATTACGCCGACAAAGTGGTAAAACAAAATTATGAACAACTTTTTTTTAGGGTACCTCTCCTAGGTACACGTAAAGTGGTGATGCTTTTTTTTTAACCCATGGTGCGGGGTATCACTGGAAAGGTCCTTTAAAAACATTGCGAGTTTGTGAAAACCATTTTTGGATTCAGGGATTCGTTTGCGAAATATTAAGCTTTAAAGTGCTAATTTTTGTTAGAGTCAAGTGTCCCCCCCCCCTGCCAGCTAAATGGTTGATTTTGGATGTGTGAAAAGAATCACAGCAGTAGTTTATATAACGAAATTAAAAAGAAAACTATCACAGCTAAGTAGGCTCTACAAGTTATCGAGTAATAATCGACCAACTTAACATTGCAGTTGCAAAAACATCTTTTCCCATACATTCCGTATGGGAGAACATATTTTTCAATTCCAAAGTTAAGTTTGTTTTTGGGATAAATAAATTCATCCCAACTACGGAACCCTTCATTGTGCGTGGTCCGACACACACTTGGCCGGTTTTTAATTCTTCGATAGAGCAATATACTGACAATTTACTATTTATCCTGATCCAGGGCGATAAGACCCCTCTTTGAGGAGTGGCTAGAGAGGCGCCACGGCGTCCTCACCTTCCGCCTGACACAGGTGCTCACCGGACACGGCTGTTTCGGGAGGTACCTGTTCAGGATAAAGCGGGAGGAAACGCCCGGGTGTCATCACTGTGTGGATCGCCCGGAGGACACGGTGGAGCATACGGTGGAGGTCTGCCCGGCTTGGGCAGAGCATCGCCGTGTCCTCGTGGAAGCGATCGGCGGCGGTGATCTCTCGCGTCCGGCCCTGATTCGGGCCATGCTACGGAGCGAGAGGAAATGGGAGGCCGTCACCTCGTTCTGCGAAGCAGTAATGCTCGCGAAGGAGGAGACGGAGCGCGTGAGGGAGAGGCAAATTTCGCGCCCTCGCGCCCCTAACCGCCGCAGCAGGAGACGCCCTGGGCGTCGGGAATCACGTGAAGATTTCCGGCCACCGTAGGCGCGGGCTTGCGGACGGTGAGCAATGGGTAGCTCGCCGTCCGATAAGGACCAAGCCCGGGTCGACGGCGCGTTGTGTTCCACGCGCGCCTCAAAGAGATGTCAGCAGAATTGACGGGGTCCGCTAGGGCCAATGCCTGCCGGGGGTTCGAAGAAAACCGATAGGGACATCGTGGCCCCCTGGCAACACGGCAACTGAAGGAACACGGGTGGGTTTTAGTCAGTAAGAGTCTGACACGCCCTCCCGCTCCGCCCAGAGCGGGAGAAGTTATTTGATGATTTACCACCCAAAAAAAAAAAAAAAAAGGCGTCTTGACCCTATTTTTACCCGACTACGGCGAAGCAAAAAGGAGTGTTATGATTCTGACCGTTAAGTATGTATGTTCATCTGTTCTGTCATAACTTCTTAATCATCATAATTTGACAAATGAGGTATCGTTGGAGGGCTCTTGACGTCCGCTATAGGCTATATGACGTCCCATTAAATTGAATATGGCGCCCTCTAGAGGACATAAAGTAATGATATAAAATAAAATGATGCCGTGTTGGGTATCAAATGAAAGGGCTAAGTAGCACATTTCAAATATATATATTTTAACCCCAAAATAATTTAATAAAAATTATAAAAACTAGTCAACTATAAAGGTATAAACAATTAAGACAGACAGACATATTAAAATCCGAGTCCGGATTTTTAATGTCTGTCTGTGATGTCTTGTTTATTTATACCTTTTTAGCTGGCTTTTTTGGCGTAGTTGGGTTTCAGTTTTTACAACTTTTATTTTTTATGATGTTTAATTTTAGGGTTCCTTAAACATGGTTCTCCTTCAAGCAACTCAATAAATTCCAGGACACTTTCGTTGCTCCAGTCCATCTTGCGACTGAACAAAGCGACCGTACCGCTCAGTGATCTTTGATCAAATACCCAAACACCCCTGCCAGACATGTGATCAAACAAGTGTTCAAACAAGTGATCAATTATTGTTGCTGTCTTTTTTTTTGTGTGGGAAATTATCAAATAACTTTTCCCGCTCTGGGTGGAGCGGGAGGGCGTGTCAGACTCTTACTGACTAAAACCCACCCGTGTTCCTTCGGTTGCCCTGTTGCCGGGGGCCACGATGTCCCTATCGGTTTTCTTCGAACCCCCGGCAGGCATTGGCCCTAGCGGACCCCGTCAATTCTGCTGACAACTCTTTGAGGCGCGCGTGGAACACAACGCGCCGTCGACCCGGGCTTGGTCCTTATCGGACGGCGAGCTACCCATTGCTCACCGTCCGCAAGCCCGCGCCTACGGTGGCCGGAAATCGGCTCGCGATTCCCGCCCCAGGCGTCTCCTCCTGCAGCGGTTAGGGGCGTGAGGGCGCGAAGTTTGCTTCTCCCTCACGCGTTCCGCCTCCTCCTTCGCGAGCATTACCGCTTCGCAGAAGGAGGTGACGGCCTCTCGCTCCGTACCATGGCCTGAACCAGGGCCGGACGCGAGAGATCACCGCCGCCGATCGCCTCTACGAGGACACGGCGTTGCTCTGCCCAAGCCGGGCAGACCTCTACCGTATGCTCCACCATGTCCTCAGGCCGATCCACACAATGGTGACAACCGGGTGTTTCCTCCCGCCTTATCCTGAACAGGAACCTCCCAAAGCAGCCGTGTCTGGTGAGGACCTGCGTCAGGCGGAAGGTGAGGACGCCGTGGCGTCTCTCTAGCCACTCCTCAAAGAGGGGTCTTATCGCCACAATTATGGCGTGCCCAGCGCGGGGTTGCGACAATCGCACTCTCCATGACGCCATGAGATCCCGCCGGAGCTCTGTCCGCTGTGCCGCGATTTCTTGCGGCATCGGAGTTAAGCCCCGGCGTTTCGCCTCCTCGCGCCACTCCCAGATGTTCGCGAGGACCTTTGCCTCCAGATCCCATGGCGGTAATCCGGCAAGGAGGCTCGCCGCCTCGCAGGAGACCGTGCGGTATCCTCGGGCCAGCCGGATGGCCATGACCCTCTGGGACGCGTTCAACCGGCGGGCTGGCCGCAGCCTCAATGAACGCGCCCACACCGGTGCCCCGTAAAGGGCCATAGACCGCACGATCCTCGCATAGAGCCTCCGGCAGGAGGCGTTTGGATCCCCTTGATTGGGTAGGAGCCGCTTCAATGCAGCCCCGGCCCGCTCCAGTCTGGGAGCCAAACGTTGGAAGTGTTCTACGAAAGTCCACCGGCTGTCGAGGACGAGTCCCAGATACTTCATCGTCGACTCGACACCGATGTGAACCCCTCCCGCCATTACCTGGGAACCCGACAGTGGCGCATTCCGAGGACCATGAAAACCCATGGCCTCAGACTTATGCAGGGCCACCTCGAGTCCCAGCTGCCGGATCCTGTCGACGATTGTCGCAACCCCGCGTGTCGCTAAATCGGCTGCCGCCTGGTACGACCTCCCCTGCGCCAGGACCAACGTGTCGTCAGCGTAACAAACGACGCTGACGCCGCCGCTAGGGACATCATTGCTGCTATGTCTGGCGCCGGCTTTACACAAATGTCGAAATAAAAAGGAGCTCGCGACTCGCGGCGATGACAGACGAAACTGTGTTGCCAGATTGGGCGATTTAGTCAATCTCCTAATTTAAAGCTGATTCGATAATTCGATAAAACCCGGCCAAGTACGTGTCGGACCACCACAATAAAGAGTTCCGTAGTTGGGATGAATCTATCCCAAATACAACTTAACATTGTAGTTGAAAAACAAGTCCTCCCATACATTCCAACTGCAAATGTAAGTTTGTACGCACAATATTGCGAGATTTACCATGTTATTTTAAGATCATAGACTTTTTTTATAGGTTTTCCTGTAATCTACGAGAGAACCATTCTCAGTATTTTTCCAAAATTGTAGGCTTAGCAGTTTCGGAAATAAAGGCTTGTATGTTACACTACGGTACAGTTTGCCCCTGAAAAGTGACTCCCTTATTCAAAATTCATTTATTTACGTTACACGTCCGTGTTTGGGTCACAGAAATTCATATTTGTACCAAATTTCAACTAAATTGCTCCAGTAGATTCGGAGCAAAGTGGCTGTGACAGACGAACAGCCAGCCAGCCAGCCAGACCGACAGACAGATATAATATGAGTGATCTTATAAGGGTTCCGTTTTTTCATTCTGATGTACGGAACCCTAAAAACAGTATAAGTCGTCTTTTTGCTTTCTCAGTAGCAAAATTTGCGTGGAATTGTTGGAGAAAACAATGGTTTACGGTACCTAGTCTTTCCTATGTACAGACGCCAGCACATCAAGCTTCCCGAAACTGTCAAATTTTCCCAATCAACTTTGAATCCTATACTTCAGCAATAAAGTTGAAAATTTATTAAATAAATTTGACAGATTGTAGTAGCCTGATGTGCTGGCGTCTGTACATCATAGCCATACTTGTCTTATTTGTGTAATATACGATCAATCACAATCTCTTTCATTATGACAGTTCAACAACATTCATTGCGTTATTTACGTTGTTGAGCAAACAAATTTTACGAACATATGAAGCAGTGGATTAGCAATTATCTTCAAAATTATTCAGATTATGATTGATCGTGTGTTACGCAATTAAGGTACTGGCTCCATTGACTTTGAGTACAAAGAAAATGTTCGCGTGCAAACTGTAGGCGCGCCATTCTGTGAGCTCGTGTCAGTTTGGGACCATTGTTTTTTTTTTTTGGATGGGAAATTATCAAATAACTTCTCCCGCTCTGGGCGGAGCGGGAGGGCGTGTCAGACTCTTACTGACTAAAACCCACCCGTGTTCCTTCGGTTGCCCTGTTGCCGGGGCCACGATTTTCCTATCGGTTTTCTTCGAACCCCCGGCAGGTGGGTCCATTGGTTGGCATGAGGTTTCCACAATCTATCACTTTCTGTACTGTCGTCGGCGGTAATTCACAAAAATGTGATAATTAATTTTCTTACTATTTTTTTCCATCACTAAACAATGGGAAAAGCGGAGAAAAGCTAGAAATGGTCGTAATGAATTTTGGGGCAACACTGTGTTAAGTCTTGTCACATGTCCTGTGAAGCCATAAATAATACCACAGCTAATACACTCTATTATTGTGAACAAGCTCAGTCGTCAAGTCAAGCGAGTCAAGCTCATTGAACAAGTGAAGCAGGAACGCAAAATAACAAGTTTCTTACACCAAAACACCTCATTACTTAAACATGGCTGGTCAAGATCAGAACAAGAGCAACCAAAATGGTATTATAGATAACAATGAGATTGAACCTACTGATCAGACTGATGAAAATGTCGTTGAAGGTAAGTTTTATTGGAGGTACCTTGTTTGTATGCTTGTGTGTAAAACACTGAACCGATTGTTATATCGTTATGCAATAAAACAGATCCATAGCTTGGAACCTGGAGAAAGCATCTTAGATATTTGTATAAAAAATTCTAAAATACTACATGCAGAAGTTGCCAACAGCTAGTCATCATTATCATCATCATTTCAGCCAAAAGGCGTCCACTACTGGACACAGGCTTCCCCCAAGCACCACCACTTCGACCGGTTCTGTGCTTCTCGCATCCAGCGAATGTAACAGTGTGTGTCAATGGCTAGTAGTGACATAAAATACCTATAAATAATTTTGAAGTTTTGTCAGAAGTTACTGAGCCAGGTTCACTATGGCAGTTGCTATGTGAACAGTTTCTTTAACAATTTAGAAAGGTCACAAAGTCCTGCATCAATCATGGTACATAATTATGTATTTCATTTTTAGGTTCCATACCCAAAGGGTGCCAAACGGAACCATATTGCTAAGCCTTCCCATCTGTCCATCCGTCCTGTCAGCGGGCTGTATCTCATGAACCATATAAGTATTTATTTATTTATTAAGCAAGGCACACCAACGACATATTTACAACGATAGTTATAACAGGTATCACGAGTCTTGAGTACTGTGTAAATACATCACTTATAGGCATGCACAACATTCTTATTATAAGTAGACATATAGAAGACATATATATATATTCTATTGCTGCTATAACAACAAATAATAAAATTAAGTTAAAAATTAAAGGTCCCCTTACAAGATACGTGTTTTTTACATTTGATACACATGTGCTTGGGGGAGGCCTATGTCCAGCAGTGGACGTCTTTCGGCTGAAATGATGATAGCGGATATATAAAAAGTAACAAGGAACATTTTGGCAAAAATTTGTTTTCTTGCTTTATCAATGGTATATTAAAAATGTCACTATCTGAAAAGAATATTTTCCATAGGCCTAGACAATTTTTAGGGTTCCATACCTCAAAAGCAAAAAACAGAACACTTTAGGATCACTTGTGTGTCTGTCCGTCTGGCTGGCTTTCTGTCTGTCTGTCCATCCATCCGTCCGTCTATCTGCCAGCCAGTTTGCTCCGAACCCAATGGACCAATTAGGTTGAAATTTGGTACACATAATTTATTTCTGTAACCCAAACATGGACATGTTTTTTTTTTTTTTTTCTATTTCAATCTGCGATCAGTTTTACTTTTATCAGATGAGGTGGAGGTAATTATTGGCGGGAAGAGCGTGACTCCAGCGAGCCATCTACTCCGTATTTATGCTTAGGTCCACACAGGTGTGGGTGGACAACACAATGTCTTTCCTTTTAAGTCTTTTCCTGTAACTTCTTGTTTTCAGTGCGGCAGCCAGATTGTTGGGGTGCCTTTCCAGTCTTTCCTGGTATCTTTTTGTGATGTTTTTGATCTCGTCCATGACGGTATTCATTGATAACTCCTTGTGTATTTCAGCGTTCGTGACAAGCCAAGGAACGCCACTGATTGACCTCAAAATAGCATTCTGCATTCTCTGTATGATGCTAATGCTTGAGTTACAGGCTCTGCCCCAGAGTTGAATTCCATAAAGCCACACCGGCTTCAAGATCATTTTATATATTAAGAGTTTGTTGTCGGTACTCAGTTTACTGTTTCGTCCCATGATCCATTGTAAGTTTTTGTAATGGATATTAAGTTCGTGTCTCTTAGTCTTAAGATGTTTCTTCCACGTTAGACGTCGGTCGAAATGTAACCCTAGGTATCTTACGCTGTCGTGGTGAGATAGTGTGACATTTTCGAGGTGTACAGGTGGACAGTCACCATTTCGCAGCGTAAATGTGGCGTGGACCGATTTGCTTGCGCTCGTCTTTATGCGCCACCTTTGTAGCCATGTGGTTATTTTGTCGAGACCCCCCTGTAGCATGTGTGAGGCCACAGCAGGATCTGTGTGGCTGGCAAGTATTGCGGTGTCATCAGCAAATGTTGCTGTAGTAACCTCATCAGCCTGTGGGAGATCTGCTATGTATACTGTGTACAACACCGGTCCCAGTACCGACCCTTGCGGTACTCCAGCAGATATATTATAGAATCCAGATGTCACATCTACTTCTTTTACTTGAAACATTCTTTCCGACAAATAGGATTTCATTAGGGAGTAGTACTGATGGGAAAGGTTGATTTTCAGCTTGTATAACAGATGCCAAACCTTATCGAAGGCCTGTTGGATGTCCAGAAACACTGAGGAGCAGTAGCTTTTCTTCTAGGCTTTTCCTTATTTTATCATAGACTCGATGGAGTTGTTCAATAGTAGAATGCTCCTGTCTGAAGCCAAATTGGTGGTCCGGAATAATTTTCTCATTATTTAGAATTGGTAATATTCTGTACATCAGTAGCTTCTCAAAGATCTTGGAGAGGATTGGCAGAAGGCTTATGGGTCTATAGGAAGATATGTCGTTAGGAGGTTTACCCATCTTGTGTATCATTATGATTTGGGACACCTTCCATGCATAAAATTTTGAATAATAAAATTGACTGTCCTCAATTGTTGAGCAGGATCAAAATCCGCGTACCCGCGAAAAGCCCACGAGCTCCTATAACCCCCTTATGTCCTCCTCTTCGCAGAACTGTTCTTGGGGCTAATTCTCCAATCCCCCGTCTATGTAAATTATTAAATAGCTGCAGTGATCTTATTGATGTGCACTCTGACTCACTTGGTAAGTTCCGAAGCATTATATGTAAAAATTTGTAAAATCATTTCAGTGTTATAATTTCGATTTTAATTTTAATTTTTGTTTTGATTTAGATTTTATTTTTAGTATTGATTTAAATTTTATGTGATTTTAATTAATTATGATTTAAATTTTTGTTTTAAATTCAATTATAGATTTTAAATTGGAATTTTGTTGAAATAAAAATTATGTTCGGTGAGTGTAAGAATTCATCTAATTTTATGTAGGCACTAAACAACAAATAAGTAATGCATGATGTGCTTACCTGTAAGAAATTGGTACACTAGTCTATAAGTTTATTGCATGTATCTCATATCTTTGTATCGGTGTATTCAATTGTTGGTGAGCCAAATAAATAAAATAAAAAATGCCAGTGGAAAGTACTGGATTCTTAAAATGGCATTAAAAAGTGATGTCAGAAACACAATTTCTTTTCTGGGTATCTGTTTTAGTATTTCTTTGGTGAGGAGATCGTACCCGGGAGCTTTCTTATCTTGAAGTTTTGTGATAAGCCGCCAGACTTCGCATACTGAAGTAGGGCGCGGGGGTGGTGACATTTGAAAGTCTTGTTGTAGAACGCTATCAACTAGTTCCTCATTTTCCAAGTCTATGGCTGGGTTTGGTGAAAAGACTTTTTCAAGGTGCTGCGCAAAAGCGTCTACCTTTTCCTGGGATGTTCGCGCCCATCCTGATGCGGTTTAAGAGGAGACCTAGCATTATGAGGCCTGTTGTAATTTTTTGTGAATTTCCACAATGAGTAGTTCGTTGAAGCAGTGGCTGTTAAAGACTCCAGTTGGTCTTCCAATGTCTTATTGTTCCAATCGTGTAGGATTTCTTTTAGGTTTCCGGAGGCTTTATTAAGTACAGTTTTATCTGCTGGTAGTCTACTTTGATGCCAAATTCGTCGCAAACGGCGTTTCTCGAGTAGAGTATTTTTAATATCTAGTGGATAGTTACTATGCCGATCTTTTATTTCTTTCTCCGCGGTGTTAATCCAACAAGCTTCCTGGATAAATGTTATGTATTTTGTTGCCTCTTCTATATCGTCCGGAGTTTTCAGTGGTATATTTATTTGTATGTTGTTGTCAATGTAATCTCTGAGGGATTCCCAGTCGGTGTGTTTGGACGTAAGCATTTTTACGGTTTCCGATTCTATCAACATAGTGCTTATTGTTAATATAACTGGGGTGTGGTCCGAGGAGCTGTCGTAGCAGGATTCAGGCTTGAGGTAGTGCCTCGGTAGTCCTTTCAGCACAAAAAAGTCAAGGAGGTCCGGGATTTTGTTAAAGCCTGTTGGCCAGTACGTGGGTTCACAAGTGGAGGTTACCAAAAGGTGGCTTTTGTCTATGCTTGTTTTAAGTTGTCTTCCTCGCGTTGTAATGAGTCTAGAGCCCCAGCTAATATGTTTAGCGTTCCAGCCACCACCTGCAATGAAACGATTTCCTAGCTGGTGGAAGTATTGTGTGAACATATTTTCATCAATTTTATATTTAGGCGGGCAATATAACGCTGACACGTTAATGTAGCCCGTGCTATCCTCCACGGCAATTGTTGTTGCCTAAAGGTGTTCAGTTCTGTATTCTGGCATTAAATGATGTTTCACTTTCTTGTTGACGATGATCGCTGTTCCGCCATGCCCAGTGCCATCTGGGTGGTTTGTTAAAGAGCATTGATGTTCTTTGAATTTAATATTTGTGTTGCAGGTACCATGAGCTTCGGCTACGAGAAGAATATCAATCTTATGTTCAGAGATTAGAAGCTCAACCTCTTGTTTGTTGGGGCCTAGTCCGTTAAGGTCCCAGGTAGCTATTCTTAGTGCATTCATTTTGTAAGGCGATCGACGAGCTTGGTGGATGAGACTTATAAGAATAGTCATTTGTTAGAAGATGCACTCAAACTTTTCGGTTTGTTTAAGAAGCAACTACTTCTTAAACAAACCGAAAAGTTTGAGTTTCTAGGGTTGGGCTAGGCCCAGTCTTTATCTCAAAGGTTTGTATTTGTTCTGCTGCAGAACTTCAGGAAAGGTAGTTTTAACGCTTTGAGTAGTGTTGCCATGAATATTGGTAGAAATTCCATCTTCACTGTTAAGAACTTTCCGCGTCATGTCTCCTTTGTGTGAAGGCATTTTCGTTCTTCGGGCCAGTATTTCTTTATAAACTTCACATCCTTTATAATTTGCTGGATGAGGTCCATTGCAAAGAGCACACATTGCAGGGGTAAGACGATCACGCTTTTGGCACTCCGAGGTCTTATGAGATGACCCACATTTTACACAACGGAATGGACGCATGCAATAATTCTTGGAATGTCCATACTGTTGGCATCGTTGGCATTGAACTATCGATTTCTTCTTTTTTGGATCCTCAATGACAATCGACTGGTGATAGATATACCTGAGGTCTTTTACCGCTTTGTTATTTGGCCCTGCAGCTAGGTTAACAAAGAATGTTGAGGTAGGTTTTTTCTCAGGGCCGAATTTGGCGTTGATTATTTCCCCAATAACTGTGTTCCCCGTTGCCTCTATTTCTTCCTTGATTATGCTAGTGTGTGTGGACGAATAGAGGTTTCGTATTATCACTCTGAAGGGTCTCATGTTCTTTGTGTTAAAAGTATGGCCTATGAGTCCATTTTCTCGAACAAGGGATATCAGCTTCTTGTAGACCAGAATATCTGCGCTACTTACTCGAAGTTGACTTCTGTTCACACATTTACATGTGAATTGGTCTTTTTCAGCAACTGATTCTAGCAGTTCAGTTAGTTTATTTAGGTCTTCTATTCCGTATAGTATGATAGGTGGCGGTTTGCTGGGTTTCTTCACTCTTCAAAATATAAAAAAAGTTTTGCAATCTGTACCATGTGACACATCAAGTGAAAGGGCTTATTGTGAAGGATTTCAATTTTTTTTTTTCATAATTTTAAAATAAATATTGAAAGATATTTAAGAAAGTAGATGAAAATTGACCAGCCAACAGTCGCAGCAGGCTAAAATCGCGCGCTGTACTTGGAATGGAACAAATTTCGCACCGCTGCGGTTTTTCTCCCGCCGTGATTTTTTATCGCGCGGTGTTCGATTTTCAACGCTTGGTGTTGAGCGTTGAATGAGCCCACGTTTGCACGGACGTAAAAATATTGCGGCCGGATATTTTTGCAAACTAGATTTTCAACGCTGCAACCCATCGTACGTCCACACTGCACGAAGAGTCAGTTGCAAGTGATTTATTAACGCTCGTTTATACACTTTGTTGAAGGCGGAAAAAAATCGCGCTAGGCGTTTTTATTCCGCCGTGATTTTATTACGTCCGTGCGTACATGGGCTAGGGGCCTAGGGCTAACAGTATCGACCTCCATGGTTTTGACTGTGATATAGGCATGTTAGAGGTACTAATTTTTTCATTTTTTTTTCATTTTTAGAATACGTCATGTTGGATTCTAAATTGGATGAGTTGAATTCTGCATTGGACTATTTGGAGCAAAAAAATGATAATATAAATGAAAGGTTGAAGGAGCTGCTGCAATCGAATATCGATATCAGACAAGAACTACGCAAAGAAAATGCAGAACCAACTGGAAATAATTAATTCAAATAAGTATTAAGGCAAGATTCCAAAACATACTTGTTTTGGGTATAAATTGTAATGTTAAGATGTTAAATTGATTTACAGATGTACCTAATAATCAAATGTACCTATTTAATTTATTTGTTTATGTATTTAATCTTTAGTATTATAAAATAAAACTTGATAGTTTGTCATTAACTTGTGTAAAATGATTGAAATTCCTAAAACACGATTTGTCAGATAAGGTAAGTGGGGGCAAGATGAAACACGGGGTAACACAAAAATTCGTCCATAGCGCCAGATTCAGTGCAGTTTTAGCAGTGGTGGCAACATTGTTAAGACCGCTATTTTGTTACGTCGCACACCTCAGTCACACACACACCTCAGTGAGTGGTTTGTGTGAAAAATGCAAATGTCTGCACATCGACTTTTACGCAAGTTAATCGAGTTTTTCAATCTTACCCCGGGTCCTGTAATTTTAATTACGTGGTAGGTCGAGTATTTTATTGCAATATCTACTTATTATTTGTAATTCTTAGTTGTGTTATTACATCTAAATATGGCTATTTTTCGTATTTTAGGATTTATTACAATTTTCTGTCTTTACCCATCAATATTTGATGGGGTAAAATGAATATTTAAGACTAAAATGAAAGAAAGATGCGAAATTTTGTTTTGTAATATCTCGATAGTAGGATAAAGGATTTAAGTACTTAATTGATAGTGATGTTTTATTGTCAGTATAACCTTATGCAATTAAAGTGGAAAGTTTGAGAACCTCTACTTTCAATGTTTTCCCAGTGGGGTAAGATTGATATACTAATTTTTTTTAAATCGTTTTATTTTTATTTTTTATTTAACAGTTTATGTACACACATATAAACAGATAAGAAGAAAGGAACAGAAAAATACGTACAAAGGTGATGCTTATTTCTATAGAAATCTCTTCCAGCATACCTGCTTATTTATCTTTGTTATCTAAAAGTATTCGGACACTACAGGCAGTTGAGAGTTTTAAGGGCACTTCAAACTTTAGCCTAGTGAACACCAACAACGTCTGATAATCATTTGAACGATTTTAAAATTATTTCGATCTTTCCCCATTACCCTTTCATTTTCCCCCATTTTATTCTCGTGGATAAAAACAGTTAAAAAAAATCTGCTTTGGAACAGATTTAACAGGATGTTATCAATGTGATAGAAAATACACTCTTTGCTCTTTACTCACTACAATTTGCATAAACTGGTATGTACTGTTCTACAAGACTTCAAATACAACACTGCTCATCTCATCGAAAAACCGTTCGACCTTGCGCCCCCCCCCCCCCCCCCAGTCACTCCAAATATTTTCGCAATTTTTATATGGGCTATCCTCTCTGGATATTACGAAATAATAAATGTAGGGCCAGGGGCCCAAGTCTGCTATTTTTATAAATTCGTCATTCTAACACGATCCCATTGTCATATTGCTAAAAGTTCGTAATCTGCTAAATTCATAATGGTCGATCATTGGTCGGTCAATGGTCTCTTAATCGAATTGTGTTATAATGGCATTGGTGCGGATTCCCTTGTTCACAAACTAAACTAAATTTAAGTTCAGTGTATCTTTTTCTTTCTATTTCATTAAGAAAAGGACAGAAGATAAATGTTAGTTAAGTCCTGTCAAATTAAGCAGCGCCTGTCAGTCTCCATACAAGTTTAGACGTGATTAAAAACTTGCCAACTAAAATTACGTCAATTTACGTCAAGCGTTGATTAATTTGACAGGACTAAACTAAAAATTATCTTTTGTCCTTTTCTTAATGAAATAGAAAGAAAAAGATGCATTGAACTTAAAGGAGACGTTTCATTTTTGTATGGGACTCCGGCCATAACATGTACACTTTAGAAAACCTGGGAAATTAACCCCTAAATACAATAAAGACTGTTTTTTTCCATAATATCTAATACTTTTTGGGCACAAAATAAAAACCGAAAATGTTTGACGTTTGTCAGGAGAAATACGACCATCGACAGGTAGCCATTTTCGTCCAGAAGTACCTACAAATCTACAATCCACAAAAGCAGTTTTTTATTTTTATGATGAATCATACTTTCTAATTAATCAAAAAAGTTGTATAAGATAGCTATCTTAATATAGTACAGAAATACATGCCTTTCATATTTATTTAAATGACGTCTACGTGATATTATTATGTTAAAATGTAACATGATTTCTGGACGAAAGCAGTATGCAAGTAAAACGACGCCATGATGAATAGAATATGGCAATAATTTGTTAAACTATTATTTTTTGTGCCGAAGTAATCAGGGGAATAAACAGAAAAGAATATTTTTCCTCAATTCGTGGAATGTTTTCCTTTTTTTACATTAACGTACACTTTATGGCCGAAAATGAAACATCTCCTTTAGTTTAGTTTGTGAACAAAGGAATCGGCACCATTGTCGTACAATACGACCAATGATACCGCCTAAGTCAGTCATTCATTTGTCATTATACTCATTATGTACGAGATTACCAATAAGAGCCATTTCTTTCAATGGAGTGTCAGTGGCTGACCATTGGAAAGTCATAATGACGCCATTATATTAGTAGACTAGCTTCTGCCCACGACTTCTTCCGCGTGGAATAATACTCTCTTGGCGTAAATCTATTCCTACGTGCTTAAATGTTTGCCCCTGGGCCTTATTAATTGTTATCGCAAACGATACCTTCACCGGAAATTTAATTCTTTTAAATGCGCGTGCAGTACTTGATCATTATTTTGCTGCGATGTTATTTTAAAACTGCGATATCTCCTAAGATATTCATTGAAATCGAATGATGTAAACGGCAATTTAGTTTTAAATTAAATACTTGTGATGAATAACGTATTTATTTGAATAAGGATTAATGTCATGTTTATAAAAACACCTTCGCAAATAACGCATTACTTTTGAACAAATTTGGTTAGCATAAAAAAGGTTAGAGTGAGCCAACCTTAAAAGATAGACATATGCTGTCGCGTCCTTTTTTTTAGATCTTTTAAAGGGGAACAATTCTGTCATACATGATTTTTGCGAAACTTTAACCGTTTACGCAGCGCACGCAGCCGAAGCTCTCAAAAGGAAAAAAAAAACCCGATTTTGAAACATTATTCATTGGTGCTCCGCTCCTATTGGTCTTAGCGTGATGATATATAACCTGTAGCCTTCCTCGATAAATGGGCTATCTAACACTGAAAGAATTTTTGAAATCGGATCTGTAGTTTCTGAGATTAGCACGTTCAAGCAAACAAACAAACTTTTCAGCTTTTATATTAGTATAGCTTCTGCCCGCGACTTCGTCCGCGTGGAATAGTTACTTTGAGCTAACGCTAACTTTCACCCTCGACTTCGTTAACGTAAAAGGTGTTTTTATTTTTATTTTATAATACGTGGTTTACCTAAAATAGCTCCATTTTAGGTACCTACATCACGCTTTTATCAGTAAGAGTGGAACTTTAAAACGTTAGGTAAAAGTACTGGTTCTTATAATCTTATACCTATCATGTAGATTGTAGGTTATTCTCAAAAAAACTCAAAACTAAAGTTATTTTAAAGTACTTCTGCGTACACTATATTTTTAGTTTTGTTTTCCTCCGGCAGAAGTAGATATTGATTTTCACCAGAGATCTCGATAGGGCAACATATAGTTGCCCGTGCGAAAAACACTCTTGGCGTAAATCTATTCCAACGTGCTTAAATGTTTGCCCCTGGGCCTTATCGCAAACGATACCTTCACCGGAAATTTTTTAATGCGCGCGCAGTACTTGATCATTATTTTGCTGCGATGTTATTTTAAAACTGCGATATCTCCTAAGATATTCATTGAAATCGAATGATGTAAACGGCAATTTTGTTTTAAATTAAATACTTGTGATGAATAACGTATTTATTTGGATAAGGATTAATGTCATGTTTATAAAAACACCTTCGCAAATAACGCATTACTTTTGAACAAATTTGGTTAGCATAAAAAAGGTTAGAGTGAGCCAACCTTAAAAGGTAGACATAATATGCTGTCGCGGACTTTTTTTTAGAACTTTTAAAGGGGAACAATTCTGTCATACATGATTTTTGCGAAACTTTAACCGTTTACGCAGCGCACGCAGCCGAAGCTCTCAAAAGGAAAAAAAAAACCCGATTTTGAAACATTATTCATTGGTGCTCCGCTCCTATTGGTCTTAGCGTGATGATATATAGCCTTCCTCGATAAATGGGCTATCTAACACTGAAAGAATTTTTCAAATCGGATCTGCAGTTTCTGAGATTAGCGCGTTCAAGCAAACAAACAAACAACTCTTCAGCTTTATACAGGGCGTCCCAAAATTATGGGACATGAAGGGAAAGTACCTTAAATATCGTAGATAGGGTATTTTGCTGAAAGAAGACTTTATGTTATTTTTAAAAGTTAGTCATTCTGCATTCAACGATTTTCAAAAAATTACTTGCCTCGTCTGGGAATCGAACCGACTTAAATGTAAAAAAAAAACACCCCTACTTTTATGATGCCAATCGAAAGAATGGCTAAAAAATAATAACTCTTCTTAAGTAACATAGTATTTTAAAAGAAAGGAACAGCGTGAAATTAATAATTTTAATCAAATTAAAAACATACATGAAACTGCCGTAGTCAATTAAGTGGGTATTTTTTTGTAAATTAATTAATAAAATGCTCAAAATGTGATTCCTCTTGTCTTACGCAAATCGCCAATGTTTTAATGAGTCCGCTGCCTGTTGATTTTCTTATCATTTTATGGTGAATACTCGATATGATATGGCACAATTCTGTTTGTAACTCGCCCACGTTCTCGTATTGCTTTTTGTATAGCATATCTTTCACGTATCCCCAAAAGAAGAAATCTAATGGTGTAAGGTCCGGGGATCTGGCCGGCCATCTAATCGGTCCATTTGTACCAATCCAAGTAGGAAAACATTCATTTAGAAAATCTGCTGCTCTCCGACTATTATGAGCCGGATCAATAATATTGTAATCAATAACTTTCTTGAAATTTGACTCAAACATTTTACGTTGTTCGTTTCTTTTAAAATACTATGTTACTTAAGAAGAGTTATTAGTTTTTGGTCATTCTTTCGATTGGCATCATAAAAGTAGGGGTGTTTTTTTTACATTTAAGTCGGTTCGATTCCCAGACGAGGCAAGTAATTTTTAGAAAATCTTTGAATGCAGAATTACTAACTTTTAAAAATAACATAAAGTCTTCTTTCAGCAAAATACCCTATCTACGATATTTAAGGTACTTCCCCTTCATGTCCCATAATTTTGGGACGACCTGTATATTACACAAGTATAGATATAGATTACCAAACTTGTCAAAATCAACAATTATGAAATCAATGATAGACCATTCTGACACTATTGTAATAGCAGACTTGAGGCCCTGCTCTCCAATTCCATACATAGGTGAATACGGATTTTAGTAACTCGCGTGGTACTTCCTACATTTAGGCCAGGGAGTACTACACAGTATCTCACTTCAGCGCTCCAGTCGCCTGCTTCGATGAGGACGTGATGGCATAAAAAGGAGGCATCTGAAATGAAAGAGGCTTTCTCCTCTCTCCTAAACCAGAGCAGACGCACGAGGTGCGTGATAGCGTATAGACCTGTCATATTGTGGCCTGTGGGCGGGGAGGAAACTGTAGTCCAAACATAAACGGGGCCCGCTTATATCGCCGGCCAATCCATGAATGTGCGAGCGAACACCACATTTTAGGCCGCGTCCTAACCTAAATGATCATTCGAGCGGGTCACTGCTCGGAAAATCGTAAGGCGCCCTCTGTTAGCGCGATCACGCGTTCCGGTTCATTGGTTTCGTCGTGGAGTTTGGCGTACCCAACGACGATCGCGTATTCGTGCGAATGAATATTTTGGTTAGGACGCGGGGTTAGAGTTTGGCAGATGACAGATCCCTTTGACCGTCCTTGGGTGCAGGATTCGCATGAAGATTTAGACACAAAAAACGGCCAGTAGTGTATCGGACCACGCACAATGAAGGGTTCCGTAGTTGGGATGAATTTATCCCAAGGACAAACAACATAGTAGTTTCTTCCATACATTCCAACTGCAAATGTAAGTGTGTAAGCACAGTATTGGGAGATTTACCATGTTATTTGAAGACCTTAAAAACTGCTTATCTATATAAGTATAGAACTATTTTTTTTTCTTCAATATATTAGGCTCATTTTAGTTACGGAGATAAAGAATGGGAATGGTCAATTTACATCTATTTTCTTAAATATCTTTAAAGCATTTATTTTAAAACTAGCTGCGCCCCGCGGTTTCACCCGCATAAGTCTCGATCACGTGGGGAAAAAAAAGTATCCTATGTTCTTTTCCAGGGCATCATCTATATATATGCCAAATTTCATCCAAATCCGTTCAGCCGTTTTAGCGTGAAGGCGTAACAAACAAACTTACTTTCGCATTTATAGTATTTAAAAAAAAAATCCTCACAACAAGCGCTTTCATTTGCTATGTCACACAATAAATGTTTTTTTTTTTCAATTTACCCCCGAAAAGTGACCCCCCATTTTTCAAACTTCATTTATTTTCGTAACACGTCCGTGTTTGGGTCATAGAAATTAATCATCATCATCATTTCAGCCGAAAGACGTCCACTGCTGGACATAGGCCTCCCCCAAGCACCGCCACTTCGACCGATTCTGTGCTTTCCGCATCCAGCGGATTCCTGCGGCCTTCACAAGGTCATCGGTCCATCTTGTGGGAGGCCTTCCAACGCTACGTCTTCCGGTACGTGGTCGCCACTCCAGAACCTTTCGACCCCATCGGCCATCCGTTCTGCGAGCAATGTGCCCTGCCCATTGCCACTTAAGTTTGGCAATTCTTCGGGCTATGTCGGTTACCTTGGTTCTCCTGCGGATCTCTTCATTTCTGATTCGATCACGTAGGGAAACTCCAAGCATAGCCCTCTCCATTGCCCTTTGGGTGACTTTTAGCCTTCTGATAAGGCCCATTGTGAGCGACCACGTTTCAGTACCATACCTAGGTCATCACTGGCAACACGCACTGGTCAAAGACTTTCGTCTTGAGACACTGTGGTATGTGGGACGAAAAGATATTGCGTAGCTTCCCGAACGCTGCCCAGCCGAGTCGGATTCGACGATTGACCTCTTTCTCGAAGTTGGACCTACCTAGCTGGACAATTTGTCCTAGGTAAACATACTCGTCCACAACTTCGAGCGTAGCGTCTCCGATCTTCATGGGAGTGGGTGTCACATGGGCATTTGACATGACTTTTGTCTTGTCCATGTTCATTTTAAGACCCACTCTTTCGGAGGCTCTACTGAGGTCATCAAGCATTGTACTGAGTTTCTCCATGGTCTCAGCCATGATAACTATGTCGTCGGCAAACCGAAGGTTAGTGATATACTCGCCATTGATGTTGATGCCTAGCCCTTTCCAATCCAGAACCTTGAAGACATCCTCCAGTGCAGCGGTGAACAGTTTCGGAGAGATAACGTCTCCCTGTCTCACACCTCGCTGCAGAAGGATAGGTTTCGAGGTCTGGTCCTGGAGTCGAACTGACATAGTGGCGTTCTTGTACAAACACTTTAGCACCTCGATGTACCGATAGTCGATCTGGCACCGTTGAAGAGACTGCAGCACAGCCCATGTCTCGATCGAATCGAAGGCTTTCTCGTAGTCCACAAACGCTAAGCAGAGAGGCTGGTTATACTCTTCGGTCTTCTGTATAACCTGCCGCAGCGTATGTATGTGGTCTACGGTGCTAAAGCCTTTACGGAATCCGGCTTGTTCGGGAGGCTGGAAGTCGTCAAACCTGCGCGCGAGACGGTTCGTGATAACTCTTGAAAACAGCTTGTAGACATGGCTCAGAAGTGTGATGGGCCTATAATTCTTAAGCAGGGCATTGTCGCCCTTTTTAAAGAAGAGTACCACCACACCTCTGTTCCATGCCTGTGGCGTTTGACCCTCGAGTATGACGGAATCGAAAAGCTTCTGGAGGGCCTTAAGAACAGGTTTTCCCCCGGCCTTCAGGAGTTCAGCCGTAATTCCGTCATCACCCGGCGCCTTGTTGTTTTTAAGTTGCTTCAGAGCCATCCTAATCTCGTACAAGCTGACGTCCGGGATGTCTTCGGTATAGTGTCGGGTCAATCTAGCTCTTGGGTCGTTTGCTAGATTCGTAACGGGGTTACTGGTTGACGTGTATAACTGTCCATAGAAACTCTCGATCTCTCTCAACAGCTCAGGTTTGGCGGATACGATTCTGCCATTATTGGTCTTCAGTTTCGCAAGCTGGCTCTGTCCAATAGACAGATCTCTAGCAAATACCTTGGAGCCCTTATTCTGCTCTATTGCGTCCTTAATACGGTTCGTATTATAAAGTCGAAGGTCGCTTTTCAAGGACTTAGAGATCTGTCTATTGAGCCGCCGGTATTTAAGCGCATCGTCTGAAGACTGCAGAATCATCTCGCGCCTCTCCTCCATGAGCTGTAAAGTAGCATCAGAGAGCCTCTTGTTTCGATTTGTACGACGGGTCTTGAAAAACTTGGACCCGACCGTATGGACAGTTTCCACGAACCCATCGTTATAATCGTCCACGGAGCTCCCTAGGCACTCGAAACGATTCTGAAGTTCGAGCTGAAAGCTCTCGGGGTTTTGGACTTGGATCGGTGCTGGGCGGAGCGTAGACTTCATCAGTCGAGATCTTTCCAGCTTGATATTCAAGTTCAATGTGCCTCTTACCATACGGTGATCACTTCCGGTTTTCACCGCGTTGATCACAGAGACATCATTGAATACTTGCCTCTTCGTCGACATAATGAAGTCAATCTCATTTTTTGTTGCACCATCAGGGCTCTGCCAGGTCCACTTTCTGTGCTCACGTTTTCTGAAGAAGGAATTCATCATAAAGAGGCCTTCCTTCTCCATAAAACTGGCCAGTAGGTGACCCCTGTGGTTTCGACGTCCAACTCCAAATTGCCCCACTCGCAGCTCATCATCGCTTCGTTTGCCCAGTTTCGCGTTGAAGTCCCCCATGACAACGGTGAAGTGAGTTTTAGAGCCATGCATGGCTCTGGAAATATCCTCATACATGGTCTCCACCTCATCGTCGGGGTGTGACGAGGTCGGGGCGTAAACCTGTACGACCTTCAGCGAATATCTTGCGGATATTCTGAGTATAAGGTACGCCACCCTGGTCGACACACTCTCGATCTTCACCACGTTGCTCACAAGGGACTTATGGACGATAAACCCGACACCACCTTGGGACTGCTGGTCGCCCTCCCGGAAATAGAGCAAGTTCCCGGATTTGAGGATTATCGAGTCCTCGCCCTCTCTTCGGACTTCAGATAGCCCTACTATACCCCATCGTAACTTGCTCAATTCTTCCTCGAGTTCGATGATCTTTTCGTCGGTCCGGAGTGTACGCGTGTTGTATGTTGCCAGGTCCAGTTTCCGGTGGTTATGGTAGCCGGATCTCTTCCGGGGATTCTTCGCACCCCTTGCCTCACCGTGGCCTTGACCGCTACCGTAGCCAAGGGCCGGTGGGCCGCCGGGCACTAGGGGCCGTTTCTTTTTGGTGCTTTTCATTTTTGGGGGGGGGGTATGCCATAATCGCCACGCTTGGCAGGCGGGTTGGCGATCGCAGTATGGTGTTAGAAATGCATAGAGAACGCTGCTGCCCATTCTCTAGTAAGTCCCTTAGTCGCCTTTTACGACACCCATGGGAAGAAATAGGGTAGTGCTATTCTTTAAGTCCGGCACCACACGGACGAGTCCGGCACCACACACATAGAAATTAATATGTGTACCAAATTTCAACTTAATCGGTCCATTCGATTCGGAGCAAATTATTTGTGACAGAAGGACCGACAGACAGACACACGAGTGATCCTATAAGGGTTCAGTTTTTCCTTTCGAGGTACCGAACCCTAAACAGCTCAAGCTCAGCTCGTGAATTTCATTAACGCTTAATGTGCATAAATACCAATGTTTTATCGTTATTTCTGGAATTTATTGTATTGCACACAAACCATCCGGAATAAATGCTCTAAATGATTGTAAAAACCGCATCAAAATCCGTTGTGTAGTTTAGAAGAACAACGTGGCCACACAGACGGACTCGAAAACTGACTTAAGATATTATACAGTGTAGATTTTTATTGAAACAGCTACATTACTTGCATTATTTCTTTATTTTCAACATTATCTACTTAACAAAACAATTCTTAGGAAAACAAATGGTTGTGAAAACTTCTAAAAGGTGTTTATATCAACATGTTCAGTGGCTATCCTTTTTGACAAATCGCAGCCCACAATATCCACAAGAATGATCACCAGGCTTGTCCTGTGAAATAAATGTTCACACTTAAAGAAATATGTTTAGGGCCAGTTTTTCGAACAAAAATTAAAACAAATTGTAAAGCGCGCGCAAACTGCTGCTATTGGCTGTTGAATAAATCATTAACACTGTGATTCCGCCACCCCACCCAATGGCATGGTCTATCTCGTAAACTACTGAAGAACTAATTATGAATTTTGAGCACTAATTTTATCTTGCAGGGTACTAATTTTCTATATAAATTTGAGGAAAGCGACAAGCTCCTCAAACTTGGAATCGACATTCAAAGTCGAGCTGCTGAACGAGCGCGCGAAAGTTATCATTGTTGATTTCTCCGTAAATATAAATGTTTCAGTTCTGTTTTTTTTACGCAGTGAATCGCATTTATGGGTACTAATTATTTGTATACTTAGAATAGCTGCAGCATGCCCCCTTTTTCGTCGCTCATGGTGGTCCTGCTGAAGGGAGCGTGACTACCGCCGGACCACCTTCAAAGTCGAGTTTCTCGAAAACTACTAAGGTACCAATTTTGTCGTTTGAGCACTAATTAGTACCAATTGGGTTCTAATTATTTACTAAATATGGAAGCGATTGGCGTTGGTGGTCCTGCGGTAGTCACGGACATTCATTTAGGGTCATGTTTACTGCTGCTGGGTGCATACATTTTAATAACTGAAATCATACCAAATTGATGAAAACACGTGGGTGTCCTTCAGGGCCACTGCCTCCATCACACCACACTACCCTTTCTGTAACTTGTTTTGGTGGCACTTCTGCTATCAAATTAACTGCCCAGTTTGGATTGACTTGCTTAGGGGCATTCGTGAATCGTGCCAACCGGTAGTCATTAGATTGCCATTTCTGTAAAAAAAAAAGATGTAGGCTTTCACTGGCAATATACATTTATTAGGAATTCAAAGCAGGAGGTGAAGAACACAAATACCTTTAATTAATTATAGGTCTTTGTGTATATAACCTATAACTAATATCAACTCAATTAATTAAGCGCTTTAGGAAAGATAATTATGGTGGTTACAATTATTGTTAAAAGATGTGCTACATTATAAACGATGCAAATAATCAACAATATTCATCATTCATCATTTCAGCCGTTAGACTTCCACTGCTGGACATAGGCCTTCCCCAAGCACCGCAACTTCGACCGATTCTGTGCTTTCCGCATCCAGCAGATTCCTGCAGCTTTCACAAGGTCATCGGTTCATCTTGTGGGAGGCCTTCCAACGCTACGTCTTCCGGTACGTGGTCGCCACTCCAGAACCTTTCGACCCCATTGGCCATCCGTTCTGCGAGCAATGTGCCCTGCCCATTGCCACTTAAGTTTGGGAATTCTTTGGGCTATGTCGGTTACCTTGGTTCTCCTGCGGATCTCTTCATTTCTGATTCGATCACGTAGGGAAACTCCAAGCATAGCCCTCTCCATTGCCCTTTGGGTGACTTTTAGCCTTCTGATAAGGCCCATTGCGAGCGACCACGTTTCAGTACCATAGGTCATCTCATCACTGGCAACATCAACAATATTGAATTCATTATAATAGTGACAATTTTTTTGTTACATTGAGACTTTTATTCCAGTGTTTACTATTATATAAGAACAGATTTTATTCGTTTACACCTCTATACAATAATAATATACTTCATATTAATCACGTTTTGTATACGATTAAGTGTTTTTGATTAATGCCATTAAGTGTTATGTTAATTAGAAATCTCGTTAGTAAGTTTATATTATTAAAGAAGTTAATAATTACTTGGCCAGTGTGGGTGGGAACATCTTGAATTTTAGACGCCATACAACGGCGAGTAACATGTGTTCTCATCATAATACATTGTTTCACAGGGAATCGTGATACCGTATTATTCATAATTGCACTAATTGAGGTTGAATTACTAATAACTTTCTATTGTGCACTTGCAGCTATCAGAAATTTTCAGTAGCCCACAAACAATTTTTAATTTACAGACTGACTGTCAGTGTCGCAAGTGTCAGTGCACAGACTAAGGGTGCGTTCCGACTTACGCCGTAATCGATTTGAGCGTGCTAACACCCGTACCGTGTTAGCATTATCGCGAAAACGATGTCCCGTGAATCGTTATAGATGACGTCATGACATGCGCCATCTTGCGATAACACTGACCATGCCTTAAATTAATATCACCGTGAGCGCTGTCAAAAATGACAGTTGTGCTGTTTTGTTTTGAGTTGCATCTTATTTAAAAACTAACGAGGCAATTTCGAAATTGTGCTTCTGGCTACAGTTGCCACCTAACCAAAGAAGAAGAAGAAATTTGTGGTGTATATTCAAAGAAATACTGTAATACAATACAACCATCTTGAGCAAATTTTGGGGTTATGTTATAAGTTTTGACAATGAGCGACCACTGTGAGCAGTGTGAGCACATTCACGAGCGTTCCGAGTTGTTGACAGCTCTGAGCTGTCATAATCGTGATATGTAACTAGGAACGCGAAGTATCGATGTGAGCGCTGTGAGCGATTAAGGCCTAACTCGGAATGCGGCCTAAGTAGGTAGTCAGTACTAGTCAGTCAGTGTTGCCAACTCCAAAAGTTCAAATTATCGAGTTCCCATTTCAAAATTATCGTATTTTGGACAAAATTATTGTACAGACGCCAGCACATCAAGCTACTACAATCTGTCAAATTTATTTATTTTGACAGGACTAAACTAAAATTTATCTTCTGTCCTTTTCTTAATGAAATAGAAAGAAGAAGATGCACTGAACTTAATTTAGTTTGTGAACAAGGGAATCGGCACCATTGTCAATTTGAGTAAAAATAAAACGAAAATCCCCGGATTATAGAAAACTAGCCTTTGCAATAACGAAACGCAGACATGAGATAGGTACAGACGCCAGCACATCGAGCTACTACAATCTGTAAAATTTATTTAATAGATTTTCAACTTTATAGCTAATATCTAAGATTCAAAGTTGATTGGGAAAATTTGACAGTTTCGGGTAGCTTGATGTGTTGGCATCTGTACTCTCCGCGAGGGCAGCACTAGTGGCAAAACTTTTATAATCTGTGGTGTCTATGGTCGGTGAGGTCGGTCACTCACTTGTTTTGTTGGTTTCGTTTTCAGTGCAATATACCTAACCTATAAAAGTTGACTGTTTCGAAATTTATATACCGTTAAAGCACAAGAATAAAAAACGAGCAGAAGGCAAGCTTCCTAACAGAGTTCAAAATTCTTACCTACTTTCATAGGGCTGTCACTCGGTTATTACAGATTAAAAAACCGGGTAAGTGCGAGTCGAGATTCGGCGATGAGCACAGACGGACGGACGGATGGATGGACGGATGGACAGCTGGACAGACGGACAGACGAACGGACACGCACTGTGACTGAGGTGATCCCGTGAGTTTTCCGTTTTCCAATTACGGTACCGAACCGGTAATTATTTTAACAGTTTGTTTAAAATTAAGTAATACCTATTTAATTAATCATACTGTGAAATAATTATACACACAATGCGTGCATCGTTGTTGAACTGAGACCCTCCCATTTTTGAAGTCGGGTAATAAAATGAGCAGTGGTGGCCCAGTGGTAATGGTCACGACTTACGAGTCTAGGGTTCGAACCCAAGCAGGCACTTTATATAAATTATTTCATTACCACTGCTCTCAAAACGGTAAAGAAAAATATCGTGAGGAAACCGGCATGTCCTAGAACCAATAATTCGAAAACATATGACATCCACCAACCCGCACTGAGCCCGCTTGGTGGATGAGACCCAGACACAGAAAGAGGAGGGCTATTTCCCAACAGTAGGAACATTATACCTAGGCTGATTAAGCTTATATGCTAATAAAACACGATAGTAAAGTAGGTAAGTAATTATTTATACTGTCAAATAGTTATACATACATAGATGCATACGTTGCTTGCTTTTTTTGAAGTTGGTTACTTATTAAAATACCGTGACTTATAGACGGACGGACAGACGGACATGGCGAAACTATAAAGTTTCCTTTCTGGTTTTACTATTTCACGAACGTAAGTGGTACCTACAAACCTACTAAAACAAAAATACGAAACAAATAGGAGACAAACAATAACTCGCTAATATAGGCGGTAAACCATAAGATTAATAAATAATAATTCTTATGGGAAAACTTTATGGCCATCTTTATTTAGGATACTACCTATCTCGTAACTAAATAATTCTGCAATAAGCATTAAAAATGAGTAGGTATGGGTAGATATAGATAATAACCTGACAAAATCCTTTGGATAAAAAAAAATAAACCTTGCTTTTCCTACTATTATTGATACACACAGTACTTCAACAATTTGCCATTTTTATTAACCTAAATGTCCGCGTCACTCGTACCGCTCTGGCACACTGCGCGCGGCGTACCCCTGAACGTTGGCTTGCGAATGAGCCGGCTCAAACCAGTTTGCCTCTAGCGGGCGCCGGTGCACCCCCCGCGCGCCTTGTCTGTGACACTGCACGCACACAAAGCTGTGCGTGTAGTAGTGATCTCGCGCAAAGCGTTAGTATGAAGCTTGCAGTCTGTTCCTTTTTTAGTCTTGTGGTTAAAGAGTGTATAACGATATATAATTCTTTACGCGCAGATGCTAAACATGGCTTTTGGGTCGTATGGCCTTGGATTCTTTTTCGTATGATTTATAAATAAAGTTGATTTGTTTCTTCTCTCTAAAGTGTTTTTACTCATAATTAACCTGATCACTATTTAATATTATAGACTAGTTAAATACAAGTAATTACTTACGATATTTTTAAAATATAGATATATTTGTTCGATATATCGCAAACTATCGATATAACACTACGATATATTACATCGAAAAAAATATCGATATTTTTTTACATGAACATCCCTAGTTCTAGGGCGTTTGTGCACTACAAGGAATTTTACTGTCCGGCAGTCTGATGTTTTACGGTTCGATGTGGCATGAAAAAACGTATGATTGACTTGTGCACTTTTCAGTCTTTACTTGGATCGGTGCGCGCGCAGTTTAGGGTAGCTCTCTTTGAAACTACACGCCACGCACGCGTAATTTACTCTAGGAACGAGGGGTTTCTTGGAACGTCGGCAGTTACTTGCTTTATAAGTACTCTACGTGCGAAGACGTAGATGACAAAAATAATTTTGGGTTCATCCCCTTATAAGGGAAAGGTACCTGACAGGGTCATTTTACATAAACCACAATAGAGGCAGGACGAAAGATTTTTTTTCAACTACTATAGAATGTCTACAATTACTTACCTATCCTCCTCCTAAACCTCCCCGCGCCCGCCCCCCCACTCGCTCATGATTAATACTGATAGCGGACGCAGTGCAGTCTAGTAGTGATGTGTCGTTGAAGGTTTTTCCGTTAACGAAACGTCAACGTTGAATTATGTTCGTCAACTATAACAACGAGTTAACGTGCACTAATGTCAACTTACAAAGTAAACCGTTAATTCATTCAACGGTTTTTATTCAACACCGGTCCGCGACGTTCAACGAGTTGAACTAGTCTCTGAGCTACATCTATTGACCATATACTTAATGCTAATTTTGAAACATTTTGATTCAATTACGAAATGTTTCATTGATTGTTCTATTTAGTTGACCTTCCCTTCATACTTTTTCTTCAGGCTTAGGACTGACTGAATACAATTCATCCTTACTTTCCCCGCTAGAATCATCTTTTTTTCACTGTTACTCTTAGTACCTAAAGTCCCCGTCACGAGAAGCTATAAATTTTGTAAACACACATTCAGGGGTTTGCAATCTTTGGGTACTTAAAATAAAATAAAAACAGTTTTGTACTATTTTTTTACAGGGATATAATTATATTAATACACACATCTAATTACAAACAAACAATATAACCTAATCCGCGAAAACACCACAAACAAACAGACGCATTCGAAACTCGAAAGACAGCAGAGACAACGTCAGCGTGAACTTACTTCAAAATCGTGGCTCAAATGTTTACTGTTCCATGAATCAGATATGTTCCAGTACCACAAAACCTTAGACGACAGCGCTTTATATCGCTAAAATATAACCCAATCAAGTGAAATTGCTCATTAGTTTCGTATAACACGTACGTTACTTTGACTTCATTGAATTTGGGATTATTCGTTGTTGATTAAATTGTCGCTACGTAACTTGGTAGAAGTTCTTTGTTTACAAAAATTATAGCTTCTCGTGACGGGGACTTTACGTCCCGACATTTTAAATGCAAATATAAAGAATGATGTTTTCAAAAACAACATACTAACACTGTTACTATAAACACTGTTGTCGATTCTCTTGTCACAAATGCCTCTAAACTAGACTAAAAATCACAAAAATTTCGTTTAATCCTGTCAAACGACGATTTCCCATTCTGAAATAGACTAAAATGACACAACTTGACTATATTTTAGTTTGACAGCACTAAGATGGTACAGAGATATTAGTTTAGTGAAAATGGCAATTTTCCTATTCTGAATGTTTGATATGATTGTATTGGTATGCAGGGAAAGTTATTGGTGAAGCAGATGGTCCTAGATCTTTCATTGTAAAAAATGAAAAAGGTAATTTGGTGAGGAGAAATGAAAGACATATTAGACCAAGTAAAAATAAAGTTTATTCTTAGACATGATATTGTACCTGATAAAATGCTTGAAAGTCAAGTGGAGAATAGCGGGCAAGTACATCAAAATAATGTATCAGATAGTATTAATGATAATGTAACAGATACTGCACACACAGAAGCTATTCCTGAGAGGAGAATGAGATCAGGTAGAGTCACTAAAATGCCATTGTATTTAAGAGAATATGAGTTAAGTTAAATGATAGAATATGTAAACTGTTTAGCTTTACGGG
This sequence comes from Agrochola lychnidis, assembly GCA_963680765.1. NCBI lineage: Eukaryota > Metazoa > Arthropoda > Insecta > Lepidoptera > Noctuidae > Agrochola > Agrochola lychnidis. The sequence goes on from OY796858.1 coordinate 14,246,858, forward strand.
GGATGTTTGATATGATTGTTATGATATTTCTGGCAACACTTGTGTTGTGGTAAAATGTGGGAACACTGCCCTCACACACAACATGGCGGGGAGGCCACAATAAAAGATCGTATTGTAATCGTAAATGCCTTCTATTATTTATTACATCATCCTGATTGAACCGCATCTTCATACAGAACACTGAATTTTACATTTTTCACCTAAAATTTAGATTTTCTAACTAAATCTAACTATTCTTAATCGCGACTAAAAACGTGTGGAATAAAATTGGTTGTCATGACCATACCTCGACTTCAGATGCAAAAACAGTACTCAATCTTTTTTTTTCTTTTGCTTATATCTCGAAAACGGTGTGTCCAATCGCAAAAATAATGAAAATTTCGACACCCTTTTTAAAACGCTTAAACCCCTAACACTCTACATTTAGGTAATATTTTTTCTTATTTTCCATGCAAAAAGTGAAAAATCCATATAAAACACGTCGAGGCTGCCCCCCTGCGTGCCTCCGGCTCTCGTGGTTAGGTACCACGTGTGGAGTTGCGATTGTCAAATTCGATTTAGATGTGTCAAAGTTATTTTTAAATTTAGAGAATTTAAAAAGTAGTCAAAAGTAAGGAATTTTAGTGATAGTTTAGTTCGGTGTACAAGAGAATCGGCACCATTGACTCATTACTAGCTTTTATTTGATACCAATAATGTAGTTTTTTTTAAACCTACCCCTCCCTTTTTTTTGTATTTGCAGATGCAATATATAAATATTATATAGCATATGACACTCTCACAATTAAGACGAATCTAACGACACCTCACATGTTAAAATCCATCAAGCTGTTTAGGCTACAGAGTGTGCCAAAAAAATAGACATACATACTCTCGAAAAACATTATCCTCCTTCTGGGGCAGTCGGGTAAAAAATACACCTAAGGTCCCATAGACATGTCAAAAGAAATTTGATAAAATCGACTTCAGGTAGGTACCTACTGAAAAAATACATACATTACCTATGTAATCCTTATATACTTACGTTATTAGCAAGATATTGTTATTGCAGTAAATTAGGTTTTTAATATTTAGGTATAATTAGTAGGAAAGAAATAAGAAATACTTATCGCTCTAATCATATTCACGTAACAATACAGAAGAAAGGTACTTACTTACAATACAGAAAAAATAATATTCGATTACCTACCTACCCACATCATAAACAATGGTATCACAGGCCATGGGTAACGATAGGTTATTCCAACATCCATAAATTGATGTGCACGAGTGTACTTCTCCTAAACAGCTCAATACTATTGTTAACTTAATTTGGTCGGGTTATACGCGGAGATTTAGTATGGAAAAGTAATGAAAGCTATTGGTGCCGATTCTCTTGTCACAAATGCCTCTAAACTAAACTAAAAATCACCAAAATTTAGTTTATTCCTGTCAAACGACGATTTCCCATTCTGAAATAGACTAAAGTGACACAACTTAACTATATTTTAGTTTGACAGCACTAAGATGGCACTGAGATATTAGTTTAGTGAAAATGGCAATTTTGCTATTCTGAATTTGACGTTTTTAACCTAAAATTTAGATTTTTTAACTAAATATGACTATTTTTAATCGCGACTAAAAACATGTGGAATAAAATTGGTTGTCATGAACTAAAATTCACACCAACACCTCGACTTCAGTTGAAAAAACAGTACTGAATATTTTATTTTCTTTTGCTTATATCTCGAAAACGGTGTGTCCAATCGCAAAAATAATGAAAATTTCGACACCCTTACTAAAGCTCTTAAACCCCTAACACTCTACATGTAGGTAATATTTTTTCTTATTTTCCACACAAAAAGTGAAAAATCCATATAAAAACACGTCGAGGCTGCCCCCCCTGCGAGCCTCCGGCTCTAAAAAGATTCACGTGGTTAGGTATCACGTGTGGAGTCGCGGTTGTCAAATTCGATTTAGATGTGTCAAAATTATTTTTAAATTTAGAGAATTTATTTTGCAGAATAGCTTTGAGATTCTCATAGTCAAAAGTAAGGAATTTTAGTGATAGTTTAGTTCGGTGTACAAGAGAATCGGCACCAATTACTCTTAAAATACAACACTTAGGAATCTGAATTTTTGGTCGCTATAATTTCTTTAGGAGTACTAATTTTAGTATAAATTTGGGAAGAAATCACAGAGTTTTTAATAGGGAAATCTTGAAATGAAAATCTTACACCGTGACTACGGCCACCCCACCCAATGGCATGGTATATCTCGTAAACTACCTACTGAAGAACCAATTTTGAATTTTGGGCACTAATTTCATCTTGCAGGGTACTAATTTTCTATATAGGTTTGACAAGCTCGTCAAACTTGGAATCAACATTCAAAGTCGTGGTCCTGCTGAACGAGCGCGCAAAAGTTATCATCGTTGATTTCTCGGTAAATACAAATGTTTCAGTTCTGTTTTTTTTACGCAATGAATCACATTTAAGGGTACTAATTATTTGTATACTTAGAATAGCTGCAGCATGCCCTCTTTTTCGGCACTCATGGTGGTTCTGCTGAAGGGAGCGTGACTACCGCCGGACCACCTTCTAAGTCGAGTTTCTCGAAAACTACTAAGGTACTAATTTTGTCGTTCGAGCACTAATTAGTACCAATTAGGTACTAATTATTTACTAAATATGGAAGCGATTGGCGTTGGTGGTCCTGCGGCGGTCACGGACATGGTTCAAACTATCTGATAGTATTAATTGATGAATGCGTTTGTACGAGTACTTACCCACTTTTGTAAAAAAAAAAACTAAGTACATTATATTAAAATAATATTGAAATGTATAAAGATTAAGCACACGTCACGTCGTCCAACACGAGATTATATTGGCATTTCTGTCTCGCTTGGAGTGACAAGCGGGACACCAACGTAGACTGATGTTGGTGTCCCTTTCTAACAACGTCGCGAAGCACAGGCATTTATCAACAAAGCAAACTAATTGTAAAAACTGTATTAATATATTAGGTCTTTACCTATGAAACTGGAGATTTGTATGAAAATTTTAGAATATAGTAATGTTGGTAATTTTTTTATTTCAGCTAATCAAGGTACGGGCCCAAATTATCTATACAGTCTTGCCATTTTAATGGCAGTTTGTTTATCCCTTTACTGTAAAAGTCTGCCGAACGGGAGGCGATGAAGACAGCGAAAACGTTTTGTACTGCCTCTTGGGTGTTGAATTTTTTCCCACTTAAAAATCTCTAATTACATAGGTAAAGACCTATTTATACTCGTATTGTTGAGGAACATTCTTCGAAGAAACAAACTGGTTTGAAATTGTACTGAAAAGCATTTAACTGATATAATGTATGTTTGACTAGTGATAAAAGTAGGTACACTTCAACTTGTATTATAAATACTCCACCTAGTTGTGATTGTTCTTAGTTTAAGTAATTATATCGCATACGATTTTTGTAAAATATTTATTTGATAAAAAAATAATCATGCTCATCTATTTTTTTTTTTTAACCATCGACCACAATAATCCTTTTATATGCGACTGTACCACCTAAAAATTACTATTATGCCGTTCTTTTCAGATGGTTACGCTCAAGTATGAAACAGTCGCTTTTTCGTAGCCTCTGTAATTAAGTCGGTTTATAAGAGAATTACAAACACTTTCTTGTTTTTAGGGTTCCGTAGTAAACAAGGAACCCTTATAGTTTCGTCATGTCCGTCTGTCTGTCTGTCTGTCTGTCCGCGGTCTAGCTCCGAGACCCTTAGTACTAGAAAGCTGTAATTTGGCAAAGGTATACATATTAATTACGCCGACAAAGTGGTAAAACAAAATTATGAAATACATTTTTTTTTTTAGGGTAGGTACCTCTCATACACGTAAAGTGGTTATGTTTATTTTTTTACCCCATAGTGAGGGGTATCATTGAAAAGGTCCTTCAAAAATATTGTGAGTTTGTGAAAACCATTTTTGGATTCAGGGATTCGTTTGCGAAATATTAAGCTTTGAAGTGCTAATTTTTGTTAGAGTCAAGTGTCCCCCCCCCCCCCCCTGCCGGCTAAATGGTTGGTTTTGGGTGTGTGAAAAAAATCACAACAGTAGTTTATATAACGAAATTAAAAGGAAAACTATCACAGCTAAGTAGGCTTTACAGGTTAACGGGGGAGGCCTATGTCCAGCAGTGGACGTCTTTCGGCTGAAATGATGATGATGATGACAGGTTAACGAGTAATAATCGACCAACTTAACTTTGCAGTTGCAAAAACATGTTTTCCCATACATTCCGTATGGGAAAACATGTTTACAGGGATGTTTTATAACAAAATGAACAAATTTGTTCACTATAGTCCATCGTTTTGTCTTCAGAGGGAGCTGTGTATTCGATCGCCAAAGAAACACCGCTTGAAATTTGATGAAATCTCTTTATATCTTCATATCGCGTAAAGTTTTTTAATCCAGATTTGTACGCCTTAAAAGGGTATATGATAGGTATATGTAACTGTCTTTTATTTGTTTGTAAATGTACCAGTTTACGAGTATATCGATTTTTTCTGATTCTTAAAAACAATTAGGTACATCGATATTTGTTGATGAATCGAAATACTTATGTTTGAACAAATTAAGGCCTATAAGTAGTATTTTTTTCAAACTTCTGCGATGAATAGTTTTCGAGATTTTGAAAATCCCAAAACGTTACCCCAGTAAAATCTTTGAATATCTCAAAAACTATAAGATGAACAAATTTTGCTATTGGTATACATTTACAACTCATCAAAAGCTTATCTTTTCATGTACTTGGTTCCAGGCTAAATGCCTTTTTTGAAAAACCTTTTGCTGGGGTAACGTTACTCCAATAAAATCAGTTTTTCTCGAATATCGTCGAAAATACAACTTGAACATATTTTGCTATACTTGAACAAATTGCAATTAACTATGAACTAATTATCTATAATACTCTCATTTCTCTAAGTCGCAACATTTTGCTGGGGTTACGCATACGACATCGGTGGTGATTCAAAAACTCAAATCATTTATTTCAATTAAACCATTTACAGGCACTTTTGAATTGTCAAGGAATCGGTCAGTCAGAAATAGGTATGAAGCTAGTTGCCCATTCCAAAGCGTAGTAGGTACCTATGGAGAAGAACGGGCAAGAAACTCCACGGACACTCTTTGAAATAAAAAATTGTTACAAAATATTGGTTACATCATTCATGTTGAAATTATACATGTGAGAACAATGTAGAAAGACGTGCTGCGTGTGATTCTGATGCTGATGATTGTTTCGACGAAAGTTTTGGTACCAGCACCCTGACCACACGTGTCGAAATCAAGGATCATGTATTGGAACATCATCTTCATCACAACCACCACAGGAGTACCACCACCACCTATCCCACCATCGCCACCTCTACAGTCGCCGCCATCTTCACCTGGTGGTGAAGATGGAGGCTAGCTAGCGGCAGCCGCTATCACCAAACCCGACCAGGTATCAAGAGATAATTTCTCCCGAAGACGCAGCTCCTCGAGAGAATATAATACATGAAGATCTTAATAAGTGGAGTAATAAAAGATTTCAAGATCCACCAGTGTACAAGAACAGTACATTCAATAATTAAAACTGATTGTCAATTATATGTTCTATTATTAAAGGCAGATTTTCATGATTTTCTCGAAAATCAAAGATTTTCAGGCCTTTTTTCAAAAACATGTCATTATAATTTACGGCACAGAATATATACGTATAACAAAATATTAAGAATTCAAAAAAAAGTTAGGGTGTGCGTTAAAGGGTTAAACGTTCCAATGCAAAAGTTGATGGAAACTCCTTGGTGATTTTAACTACTTGGAATAGCCCTGTATCGTAATAGAAAAAAAATTGTTTTATAGTATTATTTTGTTAGAGAAAAATGTTATAATATGATTCTATTTTTAAATAGCAGTATTGTGTTTATAAAGTACCTATGTCAATATAACTCCGTTTTGAATTTTATAATTCGAATATTACGCTATGAGAGTAGATAAAAGTTTTTATCGTAGCTCCCGCTTCCCATTCTCCTCCCCACCCGCTCGAGTACAAAGTGGTTTATTAGCTAAACGGTGCTAAATAATAAGAGTGCTTTGTTTAGGCGCGAAGAATAAACGAGGGACCAGGTTTACCAGGGACTATGGAAGCATGGAAGTAAGGTTGACTGTACTAACTACATACAATAAAAAAAAATACATTTATTTAACATGAATATGAATTTACCTAATATGGTAAATTACACAATACTTCCATGATTAAACATTTTATTTATTTGATTTATATTATATTGGTAAGTGTACAATCCATTTTATAATAAATACATAGGTATTATGTTGAAAGTGAGATGCAAATTAAGCAAAAATATTAATATCCTTTGAAAAAGCATCATTCTCAGTAGATTTGATTAAAGAATTTTCTGTTCCGCCATAAAAATCATCTGCTCGATCATCCAAGGTATTTCTGAAAAATTTAAGAGATTTTAGTTCAAAATAATACCTGCCTTGGGTAACTTATTAATTGTCTAATAACATAGAGATCTTGGAATGAGAGACAATATTCTGAATTTGTGCAATATCCTTTCTTTTCACCTTCATTTCTACTCTGAGATTTTCAAACAGGGAGTATTTAATTGATCTCCTAAAAACTTTTAAATCTTCTAATGATGTTCGCCTTTTTTTTGTCAATCATCTTCTTTAACTTGGTATTTTTAGAAACTATCTAAAAACCGGTAAAGTTGGTTGCTGTAACTAAGCTAGGGCACCCGACCAAGAAGGATTAGGTTAGGTTTGAACTGTAACCACCTACTCGTGAGCCGAGCTACAAGCGAGCGGTGCCGCCGGAGCGCCGAACGACCGTCGTTACGTCCAAGTTGGTCGCAGTTACTAGGCTAGGGCACATCACTTTTCCCTCACTTACATAGGCTAGGACAGGATTCAATTTCTTGTAAACTTGTTACTTTCAGCCTGTCAGGATTGTCTGCCTAGTCACAGCCCTCATAAGACGCAAACCGGAATAAAGTGCTTTCGAGTCATAAAGTAATGAAATAATGCTCGGGAGTAAACACCACTCACTTACCTGCTATTAACGCGATGCAAACTAACATCTCCAGAAAAGCTATCGGAGTCGTCATTTAACGATGTTTGGGAATCTGTAAATATTTAAAAAATCTGTGATTAGATATTCATGTTCAAATCTGAGATCATCATCATCAAAAAATCGGTTAATCCGTATTATAAAAACCTAAATTCGATTTTTGACACATTATCGATTTATAGCATAGAATAAATCAAAGTTTGACAAAACAGACTAAAAAAAAACTCTCCACTAGAAAAAAACCGGCCAAGTGCGTGTCGGACCAAGCACAGGGAGTGACGTCACGGATGTCAATCAGTCATAAGCTCTCTATTTACTTCTCGCGAATTAAATATAAATACAAGTTAGTTTTGCAAAACTTTATTGTGGATAATATTTCCCAGTGTTTATGTGCTGTGTTAAATAAAATAAACTCTAAAAACATTTTATCGTTCCCAGGAAATATTTAAGTACCTGACACCCGAAAGATAATAAACAGTGTTTTATACGTGAACGGAAAACAAACTGTGACCAAACTTTAGTGTGTGCGCACCTTTACACCGATACTGTGCTTAGCTTATGGTGTCTATCCGTACCATACACACCGTAGAAACTGCCATAAACATAATTCTCAAAAAAGCGCCATCTGTTGCCTTATCGGTGCACTACTTGGACAGATTGATACCACAAATACACCAACAAGTTTACGATGGCTAAGTGCGGCGGCTGTGGCAAGTTTCTGTCGTCGACAGAGGCTGCAAATTGCAGCAAATGTAGATCTTGGTACCATCGAGCGTGTGTAGGCATTCAGAGTACAGGCCCTATGGCGACTTCCTGGCACTGTCCTGAGTGCAATAAGAACGTGGTGAGGGACAACCGGGCCGAAATACCGGTACGGGCGCGTGCACCAGTGCCAGCTGCACACGAGGTAAACCTTATGGGTACCAGCCCTATAAATAGCATAGCCCTAGACGCCACTAAGGAAAACACCACTAAGGCTCAACCTAGACATCCTAAGGGCAGAGCTTAACTTATTTAAAGAGGATTTTTTGAAAACGGTTCGGGATGAATTCCAACTGCTCCGTGATGACTTGTCGGAGCTGAGGTCTTCTCTAAAAGTCACTAACGATAGGATGAGTAATTTGAAGGAGAGAGTTGCTGTATTAGAGCACAAAGATACTCACCCCCAAGTATCGTCGGAGGTGGACGAATTGATCTCACAACTGAGGAACGATATCAATGACCGAGATCAGGAGCTGCTCGCAAATGATATCCAGATCTCAAACATACCCGAGACTAGTGGTGAAAATCCAATCCACACGGTGATGTTAGTTGCGACTAAGATTGGAGTTAAAATCGAGGCGCGTGAAATAGTGAGCGCCGAGCGTGTGGGAGGTAGGCGCATCAACGCGACACAGGCGACCCCGTTTCCTCGTCGTGTGCCTTGCACGCCGCGACCTACGTGACGAGCTGCTGGACGGTGCACGAGTGCGACGCGGCTTGACTACTGCTGACCTTGACTTGCCGGGCCCACCGAAGCGCTTTTACGTGAACGAGCGCCTTACTCGTACGAAGGTAAATCGAGAGTTGTTTCGGAGCGCTCGTGAAGCTGGCAGTCGCCTGGGTTGGCAATTTGTATGGTCAAAGCGAGGCCGTATTCTCGCCCAGTACAAACCTGGAGACGCCTCTTGCCAAATCCGTTGTCAGGCTGACTTACAGCACACCTTCGGAGATGCATCGGCGCCGGGTAACGGCGGCAATAGCAATAGCACCCAATAGAATTACTTTTTTGTTTATTTTTTTTTTGTTTTATTATTCTCGTTATTTGTCTACATAATATTCTTTATTATACTGTTACGCTGATTTTTAAAGTAAGTTTAGTTGTGGTAAGTGTCAGTATTTCAAAAGTAATATTAAGCTGGTGTTGCTACTATCTACTAAATATGTTGATAGGCGTGTGTCTCGCGGCGCACCTCAGTCAACTTCATAATACGCACGTATACGTAAACCAGTTTTACACCTATTAATTACAAAACTACTTTTTCATTTTACAAGCCGATTATTTACAAATCTTAGAATAACTAATCTATTATTTACATACAGCAGTTTAAAATCTTTGTGTATTTTTCATTTTATTATAATCACTATTTACATATTTACTTGGCTTGCTTTTTGTTCGGTGTTGTTAAATACCAGAAACCGGACTACCTGTACGACAAGTTGAGTTGGATAGCGAGTAGACGAGAATGTGGGAGAAGGCAATGCTCGCAGCAACTCTCGACCCAGTCTCATAGTACAGCAGCTTTTAGAGGTAGTTTCCGTTATGCGGCTTCTAAAGTGTGGAATAACCTGCCACCACCTCTTCGAGCGATAGAAACGATCGACACATTTAGAAGACGCTTACGGAAGTATCTCATGGATTCGCAACGGAAGCTAGACATGATCAACCTTAATGTTTCATTGATATAAATTGTATTATGATAAAGTTATCTATTATTTATTGACGTACAGTCCCTTTAGTCCTTTGTTTATTGTGCAACCATGTCATCATAATTATTTTGTTAAATACCACTGTTTAAATCTTTAATTATCTTTTAACTTAATTGTATCATATCGATTTTATTATTATTTGCTACACATATTTATTTATTCTTTATTTAAATATTTACACACACTATAAAACTGATTTACATCCGTAAGACGTACTCGTAACATAAGGTTCAGTTGAAAACCAGCGTCAGGCACTAGTTGTCTGGCATTTATGCTGAACTGGGCCTATTTGTCGCAGCCGTGAGGCACACAATACTGTTTTAAGCTTTCTTTGCTTTTTCCTGTTTTTTTTTTGTTTTTGAAAACTGTGTGCCTTAACCTGTGTCAAATAAATTTATTTTCTTTCTTTCACAGTGAGCGGTTCTACACAGCATCTGATCCGAAACCGAGAAAGTAGTAGCCATTGTAGTATTTGTATGGAGGATTGTGCACTAGCTCCGAACTATGGCCGTCCGAATTTAGAGCATTCCCGATTCGGATTGAACTCGGATCTTGAATTCGGATTCGGATCGGATGCAGTGCAGAAGCGCTCTGAAAGATTCCGCAGTTGGGATGAACATTTGCGCATGCATAATATTAATTTTATCGACAGCAGACATTTGTATGAATACACCTTCCTTCCAATCGATAATATAGTGCCAATAGTCGCACGAGTAAAATGGCTGTGACATTTACGGACGGGCGGACCGACGGATAGAACGATATAAGGATTCCATTTTTTCCATTTAGCTAGGACCATGGTAAGCAAAACATATGTTAAGGTACGCTAAGGTTCGCACGGCTCGCACGGTGGGTTCTTAAATACATAATGGATGTCTTTAACTGATCAACGGCTGAGTTTGTCAATATGAGTCTTTGAGAGCGTAACTCACAAGCTGCCGTCAGAGTCCGCGGATAAAAAGAAAATACATAATATATATTTTTAGTAAACATGACGCAAAGAAAGAAGTATACAATATGTAAAAAAAACCCTATCCGATCAGAAACAATCCGAATAACATTACCTAAAAGTAATACAAAATCGAATTAGTATTGAAAATAAAAAAGTTATGACTATTTAAAAATCACATTTTTAGTACCAAAAGTAGCTAAATTAAATAAAAATTAGCAAATTTTCAATAGGGATCATAATTTATGACTTGTAGACACCCACTAAAGGACGGCCGCCCGCGTCCCATGTAATAACTCGGTTAAAATAGCCAATCGAAAAAAAAAAGGTTTTGTTTTTTTCGATTTTCTTGAAAATCCTTACATATTATAAAACAAAGTTCTCCGCCGAGTCTGTCTGTCTGAACGCGATAAACCCAAAAACTACCGAACGGATTTTCAAACGGTTTTCACCGATGGACGGAGTGATTCTTGCGGAAAGTTTTGGTGTATAATTCATTAAATTTTTGTGTAAATTGGCTGAAATATGACGAATAGTATCGAAGAAGTCGGAAAAAATCATGCCGACTGGGAGCTTTACTGGCGTGCGCCGCGTAAACCGTTAGAGATGCATCAAATTTATGTTCTACAGGATTGAAGATCTTAAAAAGTTCAACAAAAAAGTCCGCGATGGCATATGTCTATCTTATAAGGATGACCCACAATAACCATTATTATCTTTCAGAATTTGATAAAAATTCCATTGGTATTTCCGAAGCTATATTGACCGGTATCATATTAATCATTGTACAATAAAAAACTTTTTTACAAAAAACACAACCAACTTCCAAACTACAAAGTGAAAAATAACTTTAATTTCTTTGGATCAGATCAGTATTTTAGTTTTTTGACACCAACTTCCGAAATTAAAGTTATTTTTCACTTTTTAGTGGGTTGGTTTGTAATTTATCTAAGTTACAATAGCCTTATGTCAACTGCTCATCAAAAATACCCAAATCGCTATAGATGTGCCTTTAATATTTGAAGAGTTCCCTCGATTTCTCCAAGATCCCATCATCAGATCGTGACCAAATGACAATGGGACCAACTTGAAAGTATACCCTTTCAAACAAAAAAAGAATTTTTCAAATCGGTCCAGCCGTCTTCGAGAAATCGGGGAACAAACATAAAAAAAAAATAAAGAAATATCCCGACGAATTAAGAACCTCCTCCTTTTTTTTGAAGTCGGTTAAAAATATGTTATTTAAATTGGGCATTTAATTTAGATTACATAACATGATATCATTTAAATGAATGGTTTAAAAGATATCACAGATTCAAAATTACGCGTAGCAAAATAATTATGGTTGGAGCGCAGCGGTGAGAGTCAATAACCTTTTCCTGGATTATTAGGTATCTAATCCCGGTACTGCCCGGAAGTAAGTTCCCGTGGGATGTTTTCCGACATCCACGCGGACAAAGCCGCGGGCGTAAGCTAGTTACTACATAAATAGACTCTAAGTAAGTACGATACCTAACAATACCCTCACGGATCGGACAGGGTTTTTTTTTACATGTTGTAGATGGACGGAGATAGATTGGGATTGAGATACAATCTTAATTTCTGGCGATAAAATAACATCACGCCTGTTTTCCCCGAAGGGTTAGCCAGAGGTGTACCATAGTACACCCACATTTCGCCAGTTATGTTTAAGTCCCATTTAATCTGTCATACATACCTGAAGTAGTAAGGCGATGAGTGGTTAGGTACTCGGCGGACAAATATGGAGGCAAGTCGTCAGTAGCATCGCCTGTGCCACCCTCCGCGCCAAGAGTCTCGACTACCGACAGCCACTGGCCATTATGACAGCGAAATCTTTCCACCTAAAATTAAAAAGTAATACTCTGTTGTAATAAACGTTTTCGGATCACGTTCATTATGCGTTCTAAGGAGTGAACTCTCTGCCAGAGTCTGTGATTTAAAAGGTGAACACGGTTATTTCTAGAAAAGCGTGCACCATCGAAGACTGTGCGTGATAAGTAATAACTTATCACCAGATGAGATAGTGGTCAAACGCAAGCCTATTAAGTTATTATCCATATACACGCTATGTGTTACCGTTTTCACTCAAACAGTACCCTGTCCTTACACAAACACATACAATCATGCCCACACATCCTCAAATACACACTACACAATATAGTTTTCTTTTAGTTTATTTATTTCTGATTCTGTATCAAATCTTTATTATCTGTTTATATTATATTATCTTACTAGTGTCACTGTCAACTTAACACCCACAACGCAAGTTTAATCTTAGCTTGGTTGTCAGAGGTTTATAGCTCTGTTATAAATCAACAATTTACGAGATGAAACGTCTCTATGTTATGGGGTTTGGTTTCCGCACTTAGTCCGTCAGGTGGACCATTGTGCGTGGGAGATGAAACGTCATGTTATACCGTAAAGCGACTATTAAATACATAAATCCTACTAATATTATAAAGGCGAAACTTTGTGAGTGTGTGTGTATGTTTGTCTCTTCTTCACGCTCAAACGGCTGACCGGATTTGGATGAAATTTGGTACACAGATAGTCTATAACCTGGATTAACACATAGGACACTTTTTATCCCGATATTCCCACGGGATCGAGACTTCTGGGGTATTTTATAAATTAAATGAAGTTTTTTTATGTCAACTCCATTTTGGTCCTAACCGGGCTTTTTAACATCTAAAAGCTATTCCACAGCGTGCTAGGCTTGTATTTACTTGCCAGTTCATTGAAGTAAGTCTAAAATTCAATCACAGTGTGCTTTTCATCATTTATTTGTTTACACAGTTTATCCGCACATTTCCTAGTTTATAGGTATTTGTGGCGGTGTAATAAGAGCTAGTTTTCGAGAAAATGTGTTGTCAAACCAGTTACCCACCCACCAAACTTGTCAACCAAATAAACAATATTTTACACAGTACAGTGTGTCCAGTTTGTTGACTGTATTAACTTTTACAGAACACATCATGAATATGAGCAACTTTAACGCTGGGAAAACAGCAACAGAATAAAAATTTAAATATGTATTAACAAAAACTAAATTAAAACTAAGTAATACCTACACCAATTAAAAAAACGATTCTATCAAACCCAAATCAATGTATCTAAAGTCCCCGTCACGAGAAGCCATAAATTTTGTAAACACACATTCCGGAGTTTGCAATCTTTGGGTAAAATAAAATAAAAACAGTTTTGTACTACTTTTTTACAGGGATATAATTATATTAAAACACACATCTAATTACAAACAAACAATATAACCTAATCCGCGAAAACACCACAAACAAACAGACGCATTCGAAACTCGAAAGACAGCAGAGACAACGTCAGCGTGAACTTACTTCAAAATCGTGGCCCAAATGTTTACGTTCCATGAATCAGATGCGTTCCAGTACCACAAAACCTTAGACGACAGCGCTTTATATCGCTAAAATATAACCCGATCAAGTGAAATTGCTCATTAGTTTCGTATAACACGTACGTTACTTTGACTTCATTGAATTTGGGATTATTTGTTGTTAATTAAATTGTCGCTACGTAACTTGATAGAAGTTCTTTATTTACAAAAATTATAGCTTCTCGTGACGGGGACTTTATCCAATGAGATTATACAATACTAGAGGAGCAGTGTACGGCACCTACGCGTGACCACCTCGTATATGTCCGCAGGCATATCTGACTTCAGTTGTCAGCTTGACGTCAAGTGAGCGATTGCTTAGCGACAAAAAATTAAAAATGGTGAAATGTGCGGTGAAAATTTGTACGTCACGGTCTGAAAGGATAAATAAAGCAAGTGGTGTTACATTTCACAAGTAAGTATGCTAAATTTTCTTCACATTATCCATAAAAACATTACAGATGAAATAAATTTATCAAACATTGTTTTTGCAATCAGTGTTACCAGTAAAAACGATGTTTATTTTGCCAGACTGTTGGGAGTTTAGTGAATGACGAATGTATGTTCCTGCAAGTCAAAATTATTATTATAGTCTGTTTGGTTTAAAGATACAGTACCCAAACACTCACTAAATAGAAAAGTAACACATTCACGTGTATGTCGAAAGTTTTTACTTAATATATCACCACTTCTTACAATAAAATTAATTTTATTAGCATAATCTTAGATCAGCGTGGTTATATTTTTAAATGAAAACTATAGATTGTTTATGATCACATTGTATTAAATAGTGTGGTAGTATATATAGGTTTCTTATTTGATTTCCAGGGTACCTAAAGATCAAAAGCGCATGGAGGAGTGGGTAAAAAATATACGACTTTTTAAAGAAACCGACTGGTTACCATCTACAGCAACCGTTATATGCTCGAAACACTTCACAGATCGAGATAAAATTCCACCTAAACATGACAAAGGTCGAATCGATTTATCTCAAAGAAGGTTGTGAAAATAATGCTCGAATTTCCAAGCATATTTGAGAAAACACTTTTTCTGTAACAAAATAATGATAAAACAATTTTTTTACCAATACGATACAGTGCAAATCAGAAGTTATGTGATGAATAGGTGTATGTGTTAGGTTAGAAGAAGTTAATATCATCAAGAAGTTTTCCATCAATTATTTGTTTGTAATGGAACGCATATGCGGGGCGCGCCAATTGAATAATTATCACAAGCAATAAACTATTTCTTCCTCTTTTAACTTTAATCTTTTATTTAGTAGATTCAATCCCAATGTATGAGAGTAGATAAAGTACTATATGAAACTGCACATAATAGGTTTGAAATTTTTTCTTCCCCGTAAGTATAATCCTTGTCAACCTCTTTAAATCTTTATTGAAAGTTCCATAATACAACCTTTCATAGTACTTCATTCAATAAAACCTTCATTCATTCTGGGGAAATTATGTTGATAATTGGCAACGCTGGCCGTTTCACCGATAACAATGTCTTGTCTCATTCCAACGTCATAAGTTTGACGCTAGAAGAAATGAGACAAATATAGATTGTCATTTTTTTATTTTGACAGATTGACATTTTATGTATCCGTTTCAAAGCTACGTCTTTAAACTCGAAAGTAGTTACGTTTTTCTGACATTATTTGTAGGACACTGCTCCTCTAGTATTGTATAACCTCATTGACTTTATCTATCTATTTCTTATAATGTTTGGTTTAGCGGCTTTGAAGATATAGTTGAAAATGTACAAAAAATTACCGTTCCCCCTTATTTCCTAGCAATTTATACCAAAAATTTTGATTTTAAGTTCGGTATTACACTACAATGTGTCCCTGGATACAGTGCACAAACGAAAACGGGTACTAAACCGTTACTCATCGACAAAAAAATTGGAAAAAAAATATATCTAGGGACACACTGTAAGTATGACAGATCTATGAGTCATATATAAATGATAATGTCATACAAACATTTGAATCAAATCGTCTTTGATCAAAGATTTTTGACATTTGTTGTTAGATAGGATCATAGAAACAGGTCAAAGTCAAAGTCAAATCATTTATTTCAAATAGGCCCATGTATGGCACTTTTGAACGTCAAAAAAACAGGTCTTGCCATATTGAATATTATTTATGGAATTTTCACATTTATTTTCATAATTTCCTGACAAAAAATCCATCCATAAAATAATGTGATTTTGCCTTTTCGTTTTGCTACTGCCTTATTCTAAATTAACAGTTTTATTGACGTTAATAGTAACGAAACAGCTTTAACTCCATCAATGGTCATGGAAAGGCAGCAATATTGCTACTCTAAATTTGGTCCAGTTTTGCTTTTACTCGATAATTATTTCACAATTATGTTCCTTATTCAACAGTAACACAACTTTCATAGCACTATTAGCTGAATAATTTGCGCCCAAATCGCGTTGAGTAAAACGTTTACTCCCTTTTTATACGACTTATTACATCTACATTATTGAACTATGAGCTGAAACAGAAACGTGGCCTCGACTATTATAGCACATGTTTTTGCCAGTTGGGCAGTAATTAGGCAGGCTAGCGATCCGTTTCAGACTACATAGTGTAAAGTCCCCGTCACGAGAAGCTATAATTTTTGTAAATAAAGAACTTCTACCAAGTTACGTAGCGACAATTTAATCAACAACAAATAATCCCAAATTCAATGAAGTCAAAGTAACGTACGTGTTATACGAAACTAATGAGCAATTTCACTTGATCGGGTTATATTTTAGCGATATAAAGCGCTGTCGTCTAAGGTTTTGTGGTACTGGAACGCATCTGATTCATGGAACGTAAACATTTGGGCCACGATTTTGAAGTAAGTTCACGCTGACGTTGTTTCTGCTGTCTTTCGAGTTTCGAATGCGTCTGTTTGTTTGTGGTGTTTTCGCGGATTAGGTTATATTGTTTGTTTGTAATTAGATGTGTGTGTTAATATAATTATATCCCTGTAAAAAAATGGTACAAAACTGTTTTTATTTTATTTTACCCAAATATTGCAAACCCCTGAATGTGTGTTTACAAAATTTATAGCTTCTCGTGACGGGGACTTTAGTATGGTTTGGAACCTTGTGTGAGTCCGACTCGCTCTTGTTTTTTTAAAACAAAATTCGTTCTTGTTCTGAAAATTGTTTATATTCTCATTCAACAACCAAAAATCGCAAAAACTTTTCCGTCGTGATCTGTCATCTTGCCTACGAATTCCACGATCTCAGTTGGTCCAGAAATCTATCGAATTATTATACGAAACTGCATCGATTGAAATCATAAAAATTCAATTTTTGACCGTACATGACCTGTATTGTATACCGTACCTTAATCCTGACTGCCCACTCATTTTGCATCTGTGATATGATGTCAAGGCAATTGTCGCACATTTTCCTTATCTCCGCATTCTTATCTTGCATCAGGTCAATAAGATAGGCTGGAGCTTCTGCAACACAAAACATCTAAAAGAACTACCTCGCCTTCATTAAATTGCAGAAGCACAAGATTGAAGAAGGATATCTATTGATCTTGAGAGTATCTAGTACATTTCAGTGTTAAAGTAGGATTTGTGCACAAAATTGAGACTTCAAAGCGAAAGTCCTCAACTATGATAAATAAAGTGGTTAACGTGCGCTCAACTTTGGAGAAATCTATGGGTATTGCATCTTTTAGGTTTTTTAAATATTTGCTAGTATAGCGGAGAGGGTGCTCTCCGCTATAATAGCAAATATTGGCCTAATATGTCCTAGAACTAAAAAATTTAAGACATGTGACATCCACCAACTGCTAGGCTATAATATAATTTATTGATTATAATAACCGAGAGTGATCCGAACAGGCATTTTTAGTGTTTCGTATCTTAAAAGTAACTTTTTCTCAGGAGCAGGTAGAAGTATCAAGTTGAAGTTAATATCAAATACAAAGGTCTGCGATCCCTTGGAAGTGTATTCATGCTTCGTCAACGCAACCATGAGATACACTCATTTATGTCATATATTTTGATACTCGCAAAATCTATAGGGTACCTACTTCTCGTTAATCTAGAACAATGGTCGGCAAATTCATTAGTCAATAGAGCCAAAGATCACTATGACGACTAAGATTTCTTATGAGAGCCAATCCTTTCTCTGTGTCCAAACTGTCTCAATGCACGTTTCTTAATCCTTAAAACTCCCATCCTCTTTCACTCCACAACGCTTCCTAGAATTAACTTGCTAAAAGTAGGATGCCTTCATCATCATAACTCGGCTGATAATAATATGATGAAGGCATCTTACGTGTTAACAAGTTAACCTTGGAAAACTTTCAAAGGTACATACAGTAAAAAAACACAACTGCCCCGCCAAAAAACGAACTAAAAAGTAAAAAACAAGTTGTATTAGTTAATCTGTATATACAAAGCGCAAGGTCACTCATTTAATCGGAAAAACAGATAAATAAAATTTTCTTTGCAGTCGGGGAACCTCCTCTTACATTAAAAACCGGCCAAGTGCGTGTCAGACCACGCACAATGAAGGGTTCCGTAGTTGGGATGAATTTATCCCAAAAACAAACTTAACTTTGTAGTTGTAAAAGATATTCTCCCATACGGAATGTATGGGAAAACATGTTTTTGTAACTGCAAAGTTGGTCGTTAACCTGTAAAGCCTACTTAGCTGTGATAGTCTTCCTTTTAATTTCGTTATATAAACTACTGCTGTGATTTTTTCACACGTCCAATATAAACCATTTAGACAACAAACTTGATTTGACAAAAAGGAGATGTCTCATTTTCGGTACGTTAATGTAAAAAAAGGAAAAAATTCCACGAATTGAGGAAAAATATTCTTTCCTGTTTATTCCCCTGATTACTTCGGCACAAAAAATAATAATTTAACAAATTATTGCCATATTCTATTCATCATGGCGTCGTTTTACTTGCATACTGCTTTCGTCCAGAAATCATGTTACATTTTAACATAATAATATCACGTAGACGTCATTTAAATAAATATGAAAGGCATGTATTTCTGTACTATATTAAGATAGCTATCTTATATAACTTTTTTGATTAATTAGAAAGTGTGTGTGAGCGTTATGGGGCTCACATTCGATGCGCTGGATTGGAGGATACTGCTGCGTGGATTCTTGAATAAAACTCATTAACTTGAAGAACGTTGTTTTACTTGTTTCACCAATTGTTCGAAAATTACAGCCAGTGCCAGCCGCTTAATATGCCTCACAGTTGTAGTAAATTACATAGGTACAAGTAGCGGCGGTGACGTCCCGCGTAACAAATTAATCATTCAATTAAACTAATTTTCATAAATCGGTGGGCGGGCCCAACTCCAGGTCCACCAATCAGAGGCGTCTCGGGGCTGGACAGGTTTTGACATGTTTAAACCTGCATCGACTTGACCTGGAGTTGCGCCCGACCATTAGTTTGTAAGTTTAGTTTTGTAAGTTTTATTTAACACTCATTCAAAATTACAATTAGGAGGTATCGTCGGTCCCAAACTAGGCACAGCCTGTATCTTGGGCACCATAAATTAGCGAAGCAGCATTACAAAGTTAGCGATAAACAAATCAAATGTATAACTATGAAATCACTTATAGGTATGTATCACTATTCACTGTTCACTAATCACTGATTTTCCTTGAGTTCATTGTGGTGCGAGTGGGCGTCCTGCACATCTCTCCCGCCGTGCGTCGTCCGCCGCTGACGTCGCAGTCGCAGAAGTCGGTGCAGGGTCGCCGTGTTTGATCAATAGCATCACTATCTTTTTCACTGGGCGTCGCAGGATGCCTCCTTTCGTGGCCACGTCCACTGTGCGGACCACTCCGTCTGGCCCGGGAAACGTAGCGCAGATGCGTCCTCTGACCCACATGTTCCTTGGAAGGTTGCCGTCTACGATGAGCACCAGGTCATTGGCCTTAGGGATCGCACCTTTTGTGCGTGGTTCTCTGCGATTTCGTAGTTCTGGGAGGTACTCTTTTAGCCATCTGGCCCAGAACATGTCAGCAAGCCTCTGGGCTGCGCGCCAGCTGGCCCGCAAGCGTAAGTCACTGTCGTCGAAATTCCCGGGTGCCGCTATGCGACCGGGGTCGCCCAGAATGAAGTGGTTGGGCGTTAGGGCTTCTGGATCCTCAGGGTCCGTAGATACGTGCGTGAGCGGTCGGCTGTTCACAGTGTGTTCAGCTTCGATGAGCAGCGTATGTAGCACTTCTTCGCTCGGGAACCGTTCGTTCAGTGTGGTGGTTAAGGCTGTTTTTACAGACCTCACCATGCGCTCCCAGGCGCCTCCCATGAATGGTGCCCCAGGTGGGATGAATCGCCAGTCGATCATTTTCTTGGAGGCTTCTTCGGCCGTAGCCGCGTAGATGGCTTCTCGAAGTTCCTTCTCAGCGCCATGGAAGTTCGTTCCGTTATCGGACCACAGCTGTAATGGGCACCCTCGGCGCGCTATCATGCGTCGTAGTGCCATGATTGCCGAATCTGTATTGAGCGACGCCACAAGTTCGAGGTGAATGGCTCGCGTCGTGAGGCACGTGAATAAGGCGACGTACCTTTTTTGATGACTGCGTCCAGCTGTAATGGTCAGTGGTCCGAAATAGTCTAGCCCAGCGTAGGTAAATGGTCTCTGGTGGTGTGCTAGGCGACAGGAAGGGATGTTCCCTGTCATAGGTTGCGGTGGCGAGGCTGATTTCACATGGCACGGTAGGCACCGGCTTATGATGTTCTTGACAGTTGGTCGTAGACGGAGCACCCAATGTTCCTGGCGACACTCGTTGACTATGGTTTCAGTGCCCGCGTGATGTAGTCTGCGGTGGACGTGTTCGATCCATAATCGCGTCGTAATGTGGTTTCCATCTAGTATCATTGGTTTCTTCAGGCGTTCTGTGATGTCTGTCATAGCGATTATTCTGCTCTTTAGGCGAATCTCCCCTTCTGTGAATTCTATACACAGTGCATGCAGGCGGCTGTTT
The DNA here is from genome assembly GCA_963680765.1 of Agrochola lychnidis. Lineage (NCBI taxonomy): Eukaryota > Metazoa > Arthropoda > Insecta > Lepidoptera > Noctuidae > Agrochola > Agrochola lychnidis. The sequence goes on from OY796858.1 coordinate 14,267,813, forward strand.
CGTGATATGGGTTTCTTGTCTTTTAGGGCCTCTATCTCTTCTGGGAAGGATTGTTCTTGTGAGGCTCGTAGGATCAAGTTCTCGGCGCGGCGTAGGTGTTCAGCGGTGAGGGGTAGGTGATCGTTGGTGGTCTCTTGTCTTTCTCTCGTTTTGACTGGAGCTGTTCGTTTGTTCTTTCTCCAGTCAGCGTCTTTGCTGTAGTTCTTTTTGGTTCTTTTGTAATTAACATTCTGTTCTGGTTGGCGGCAGAGGTGCAGGAATTGGAGAACTCGTGCTGTGGCTCGTAGATATCTTTCCCAGCGTGAGAATCTATTGGCGTCCGGTATGGCTTCGCTGATCCGCTCGTTCTTGTCTCTGATGCTGCAGGTTTTCTCTTCCCCAGTGATTATGATGGGGTTCTTTTCATTGACTGGCCATGTTTCTGGGGGTCCGTGTAGGAATTCCGGGCCGTTGAACCAGCGATGATCTTGGTCATAGTGTTCCGGCACGTCTCTCGTTGCGTCGTCTGCCGGGTTCAGTCTGGTCGGTACCCAGCGCCATTCATTTGTAGAGCTATGTTCCTCTATTGCTGCGATACGATGGGCGACGTATGGTTTGTAGGATCTGGACCCGGTTCTGATCCATGACAATGTGGTTCTGCTGTCGGTCCAGAACGTGGTTGACTCTGGCATTCTTTCATGTTCTTCCTTGACTGCTGTTGCCATACGTGCGCCGAGCACTGCTGCTTGCAGCTCTAATCGTGGGATTGACGTCAGTTTCAATGGGGTCACTTTGGCTTTGGCCGTAATCAGGCATACGTGGACTCTTCCGTCCCTGGTGACTGTTCGCCAGTATAAAGTCGCTGCGTAGGCGGATTCGCTTGCGTCGGCGAATATGTGAAGCTGTAATGATTCCGTGGCGCTGAAACCTGGGTAGGTTCGTGGGATAGAGATGTGTTCTAGTGCTCTGAGGTGAACGAGCCATTTCCTCCTGCTTGCTGCTAGGTCATCATCTAGGGCTTCGTCCCAGGCTGTTCCGCGGCGCCAGACTTCTTGCAATATTTGTTTGGCTCTAATGGTTACTGGTGATACAAGTCCCAATGGGTCAAATAGGGACATGACTATTCGGAGTGCTTCTCTCTTGGTGGGCGTGTCGTTTTGTGTAATATTCTGTGGTATGCGTATCAGGTTCAGATTGAAGTTGAGTGAGTCTTCCGTCGGTCTCCATATTAGGCCGAGCACTCGTTCTGTCTGCCCGTTGTCTTCCAGCCTGATCGTGTCTTCGGTTTCGGTTGCTTCCTCTAGGGCTTTGAGTAGGGCGACTGAGTTCGATGACCATTTCTTGAGTTCGAAGTGCGCTTCTGTGTGGATGTCACGTACTGCTTGTGAGACTCTTACTGCTTCTTCTAGTGTGTCGAAGCTGTTCAAGTAATCGTCCATGTAATGTTTTCTTTTGATGGCTTCGACTGCCTCGGGGTGTTGTTTTTGGAATCTCTCAGCATTCGTGTTCTTCACGTATATGGCTATGGTCGGTGAGCAGGAAGCTCCGAAGATCAGTGACTTCATACGGTATTGCTCGGGGGGTTGGTCGTCTCTTCGGTCCCCTCGCCACAAGTAACGGAGGGCGTCCCTGTCTTCGGGTCGAAGTTCTATTTGTAAGAACATTTCGGTGCTGTCGGCGGTCACGGCGATCGAGTGTTGGCGGAAGCGCATGATTACTCCTGGTAATGACTGTAGGAGGTCTGGGCCAGTGAGTAGTTGGTCGTTCAAGGAGATTCCCTTGGTCTTGGCTGCAGCATCGCAGACGATTCTTAATTTGTCCGGTTTCATTGGATTGTGGACCGCGAAGTGAGGTAAGTACCAGGTCCTGTGTTCTGAAGTGGTCGTTGGAGCTGGTTCGGCGTATCCTTTTGATACTAGTGCTTCCATTTATTCAGAGTACCTCTTCTTGAGTTCTGGGTCTTTGTCGATTTTCTTTTCCACGCTGAGGAGTCTGTTTAGGGCACTGTCGTAATTGTTTGGCATTTTTATGTTTTCGTCTTGCCATAGTAGGGCGGTTTGATATCGTCCTTCTGGGGTTCTCTTCGTGTGCTGCTGCAGGATACGAAGTGCCTTTTCATCAGGGTCATTGATGGGTTTCTTTGGGTTAACTTGGATGTTGTCCATTGTGATGTGTTCCTTCACTAGTTCATGGAGATCGTCGTCCGTGTTGACGTGTCTGATGAAGTTTACTCTGTGGCCCAGGGTTCGTGTATGGCTGCCGTGCAGGACCCAACCGAGCGGTGTTAATAATGCCACTGGTTGGTTCTTCTTTCCTGTCTTGATCTCTATTGTGATTAGGAGGTCCCAGTTGTCTTGCCCGATCAGGAGTCTGGGTCTCGCATCTTCAGTCACTATGTCTTTGACTATGTCTCGAAGGTGTTCGCAGTTCCTGATTGCTTCTCCAGGTATCCTTTGTGCGGCCAGCTCTAGCTGCTTGACTGTTCTTGCTTGTATCTTGCGTTCAGATGTATGAAGCCCTCTGAAAAAGAGGTTTACTCGTCGTGACGTCATGTCGATCGAGGATTCCCCGTCGAAGACTGCTATGCGTAGTGGTTCACGGGATCCTTCTGCTCCGATTTGGTTAGCTAGGCTCTCGTCGATTAGGGTTGTCGTAGAGCCATCATCTAGGAGTGCGTAGGTGTCTACGGCTCCCGCCGGTCCAGAGAGGTGCACCGGTATTATTTTCAGGAACGATACTTTGGGTGTCCATGCTGAGTGGACTTTCTCTTGTTCTTGTCTGGGGCATTCGGGTTCTTCTTTCTTTTTGTTCGCTGCGCTGTTGGCGTGTAGCATCTTGTGGTGTAAGTGTACGCAGTCGTTTATCTCGCATTTCTTCGGTTTACAGCTGTGTTGCTTTGTTCTATATCTGAGGCAGCGAAAACACAGTCGATGTTTCTTAGCGATGTCCCATCTGGTGTCAGTAGTTGCTTTCTTGAATTGTTCACATTCCACGATGTTGTGCCCTTGGCGTTCACATAGAACACACTTTGGTTTGTTCGTTTCTTGCGTGGTGTGTACTCGTTGTTGGCGTCGCTGTGTGTTCTGAGAGATCTGAGTCGTTGCAGCGATGTTTTCGGGCAGTGCGTACGGGCTGCATATTTCTGCTTCAATCTTGATGAATCGGGTGAACTTCAAAAGGTCGGGTTCTGTTCTGGGTTGCGCTGCTGAGAACTGGTACCACTGTCTCTTCAGGGTCGGTGTGAGTTTATCGACAATGGCTTTCGTTACTTCTGGATTGACAAGGTAGTGTCCACAGTTGAGTGCTTGTAAGGTTCCAACTATGCTTTCTACTTTGGAGGCGAATGTGCAAACTTCACACGGGGATTCAGTGAGGCGTGGCAGGGTTCGTAGGCGCTCTATTTCGGCTATTGCGATTGAGTCCGAGCGTCCGAAACGTAGCTCGAGTGATTTCATCACTTCGTTCGGGTCGGCGTTCACTATTAATAGACCTTGTACGGCTTCCTTGGCTGGTCCTCGAAGGCTTCTTCTAAGTCTGGACATTTTTTCTACTGCTGTCAGTCGGTGTGCCGTTTCACAGTAGGCGGCGCGAAAGGTGAGCCAGTCTTGATGGGCTCCGTTGAAGTAGGGTAGTTCGATGGTTCTTGTTGGCTGCTGGTACTGAGTGGCTTGTACGGCGTGTGTAATTGCGGCAGCGAGTTCCTTCACGTCCGTCCTCGGTTCTTGGACGGCTAGCATTGTGGGTTGATGTACGACGCGTGCTGATGGCGTAAGTTGCGGCACATGGGTTTCGGTGGCATACCTCGGAGTGTAGCTGTGATGTGGTGCCGTAGTGTAGACCGGTTGCCATGGTGTGTTCGTTGTCGCGTTCGTCGAGTTCTGTGGCCAGGGTGCGACGGGTTCTGTCGGTGCTGGCGTTGGTTGCGGCTGTGCAGGTAGGTAGTTCGGTTGCCAGTATGCGGATGTGGCCACTGGCTGCATGTTCGGATGCGGCTGCGAAGGCGCGGAGTTCTGTTGCCAGGCAGCGATTACTGGCGGCGGGTTCGGGTGCGGCTGTTCAGTCGCGGTATTTGCCTGCCAGGCGGCGATTACTGGTGGTGGGTTCAGGTGCGGCTGTCCAGTCGCAGGTTTCGGTTGCCAGGACGCGGCGATGTTCGCTGGCAGCGTGTTCTCGAGTTCGGTGTTCGGGTCTTCGGGCGGTGGGTGCGTGGTGTTGACTCCCGCCGGTAAGGTTGCCGGGGCGTTCCAGGGCGCGGTGGCGGTCGCTGGGGCTGCAGGTTCGATCGGCGATTTTTCTTCGGGTTGATGTGGTCGGTCGGCGATGGCGAGTACTTGTGTTGATTGTAGCCATGTAGTCACTCGTTGATCATTTCCCGTTTCTGAGGCGATTGAGGATGCGTCTTCGTCAGTGGATTCGGCTTCGACTTCGGCGAGGTGCGCGGTTGCTAATTCCACTAGTCTTTGTGCTAACTCTGCTTTGGCCTGGGCTATGCGGCGTGCTTTTGACACTTTTCCACTTTTTGGTGACGTAGGTTTGCTACGGCGGCCACTTTTTTTATTTTCAGGTTCGGTTTCTTGTTGCGGGGCGGCGGCTTTTACTGTAGATTCGGTCGCGGTGGGTGCTTCTGACGTTTCCGCTGTCGTTTTTGTGGTCTCCGTGCTGGCTGTTTCAGCGGTAGTTTCTGTGGTGGTTTCGGTGGCCGTTTCGGTGGTCGTGATCGACGCTTGTTTGCCTTTTTTTCCTGTGGATCTTGTGACTGGCATTGTTCTTGATGAATTCTTCAAATTATTCTTCAATAGGTTCAATAGAGTTTTCTTGATGGCGTTTTCCTCGAATCCGGCTAGCGAAGGACCAGAAAATGTGAGCGTTATGGGGCTCACATTCGATGCGCTGGATTGGAGGATACTGCTGCGTGGATTCTTGAATAAAACTCATTAACTTGAAGAACGTTGTTTTACTTGTTTCACCAATTGTTCGAAAATTACAGCCAGTGCCAGCCGCTTAATATGCCTCACAGTTGTAGTAAATTACATAGGTACAAGTAGCGGCGGTGACGTCCCGCGTAACAAATTAATCATTCAATTAAACTAATTTTCATAAATCGGTGGGCGGGCCCAACTCCAGGTCCACCAATCAGAGGCGTCTCGGGGCTGGACAGGTTTTGACATGTTTAAACCTGCATCGACTTGACCTGGAGTTGCGCCCGACCATTACAAAGTTAGCGATTAACAAATCAAATGTATAACTATGAAATCACTTATAGGTATGTATCACTATTCACTAATCACTGATTTTCCTTGAGTTCATTGTGGTGCGAGTGGGCGTCCTGCACAGTGTGATTCATCATAAAAATAAAAAAAAATGCTTTTGTGGATTGTAGATTTTTAGGTACTACTGGACGAAAATGGCTAGCTGTCGATGGTCGTCTTTCTCCTGACAAACGTCAAACATTTTCTGTTTTTATTTTGTGCCCAAAAAGTATTAGATATTATGGAAAAAAACAGTCTTTATTGTATTTAGGGGTTCGTTTCCCAGGTTTTCTAAAGTGTACATGTTATGGCCGGAGTCCCATACAAAAATGAAACGTCTCCTTTGTACTTCAAAGCTTAACATTAAAAAAAATACCACTTTGTCGGCGTAATTAATATATACCCCCATGCCAAATTACAGCTTTCTAGTACTAAGGGTCTCGGAGCTAGACCGCGGACAGACAGACAGACAGACGGACATCACGAAACTATAAGGGTTTCTTGTTTACTACGGAACCCTAAAAAGTGCCACCCATCGATACAACGGTCCCCCGACAGCAATGAAAATTTTAGATATATATTTAGTCAGCGATTAAATGAGTTTTTTGGCAGGGCAGTTGTGTTTTTAAGTTTTAAATTTTATAGATTTTAGAGTGAATTTTTATTTCAATTGGATACCCATATTGTAATAAACGAAGATTTTTTTTACACATTTGAGTATGGAGCCTTACTGCAGCCATATTGATAAAAAAATAGCCTATAGCCTCTGTATGACTCGCGAGCCGCGGTTTGCCGACCATTGAACTAGAATCATGAAAGGGAGTTTGAACATTTTTCTAGGGAAGCTGGCATAGTTACCCCATCGTCATTTTGTTTTTTCTTCGAAATTGCGAAGATATTTGGAGGTAAAGATCGCTATAAAAGACCTTTACCTCCAAATATCTCGCCAACGGGAAACTTTAGGGTACAAAATATATTCCTAAACAATTTTTGTTTGTTTAAGGCTGGCCGTATACGTATAGTTTCCTGATTCGGTTTCTTGTTCAGGATTCCTGATTCGGACACCTGAATGCTTATCTTACATGCAAAATGTTCAACTAGGCGCATACGTTCGTACATTTTCCGAACGGAAAAAACCAGACGTTCGTATCGGAACAAAAAAAAAAAAACCGAAAGTCTGCGCTAGGCTCACGGAATTCCGAATCAGGAATCCTGATTAGGAAACCGTACCTATGCGGTCAGCCTAAGTGTCCTCTAAATTATTTCAGTTAAATCATGCGCCGACTCGATCTTGGCTAGTTTTTTTAAACGCCCCCTTTTATTAGCCATACTGTTGCTGGTGCGGATCTAATCCTGCAAAAGGGATGCTATTGCAATGTCTTAGATCAAAAGTATCTTTCTCTCATACCTGTGCGTGAAACGAGGTAATCAGCGGCGCGCGGGTGCGATAGCAGCTGTCGGAAGGCGAACACGGTCTGCAGCACGTGGTCGTCGTCGGCTTGGCGCAGGCGCAGCAGCGCCACGAGCGCGTGCGCCGCGCCCGCGCGCAGCAGCGCCGCCGCCGAGCGCTCGTCGCCGCTCAGCGCGCCTGTGCCCACCACGCCCTCCAGCACCAGCTCGGGATCCACCGAGCTGTCTGCACACGATACCAAACGCATCAAACCAGCGGTGCTAGCACGGATCTTTTATAACGATCTACTCTCTTAACGTAAAGTTCTTAATTTTTAATTTTTGGCATTTAATTTATTTATCAATAAAAAAACCCACCATTAGAGAGTTTCAATTGTGTTTTTCAGTTGGGTTTTTAAGTTTTAAATAACTTTTTTATTTAGAGTTTTTTTGTTTTTATCATTTTAAATTACATTTAAACGTATAAGTTGTATATATTTTTGTAATCACCTTTCAAAACCCTTTTTTATACCCACTCGATAGGATTGGGAGAATTTTTTGTAGGGGGTAAACTTATGGATTCGCGTAGTGCTGGGCTATAGAATATAGATGGCACTAATACCAGTTTTAAGTTTTCACTTCTATGACTGCCTATTTTTTATTTTAAAATCATGCATTTTGGCGCAAAAAACCCGCCGTTTTTTTTAAATTTTAGTACACCCAGTGACACTCGCGCAATAAAGAAGAATCTAGCGACATATCATTCATCAAAATCGGTTCAGCCGTTTAGTAGTTACGAGGGAACATAGAGACGGACATATACATCACAGATCATACACATAACCCTCCTTTTTGGCTCAAATTTGGCATGTCGTAAGGATATATGTATCGGTACAGTACTATTATTATAACAATTCCATCTTATCTCAATACTTACCCACATTATAAGTAAATAAAATATTTATATTTCTAATAATGTTTGGGAGATTCCGTTATTACTCTTTTCGATTCTGTTGGTTGGCTGGACCAGATTTCATATAAAGTTGCTCATCCTCTTATAGTTGCAAATTGTAATGTAATTTGAGTTTCGTCATGTAAGACAATAAGTTTGTGATTCAAAAACAATATGATAATTATTTTAGATTCTGAATTCAAGTGTCGAGCAGTTTAAGTGCAGAGCTGATTAAATTGCTTTAAGTGTAGGTACAGTTTCCTAGTTTAAAGCAAAACTACCTTTTCCATTTTCCCTACAAATGGTGGAACCCGAAACAATGATACCTAATGTACCAGTTATGGTTACGGCCACGTTAAAACATCAGCGTCATGAACCTCATAAAAATATTCTGTTACAGAAATTATTATTATTGAGAATTTATTACCTATTAATGTTTTTCTGTTTTTAGGTGCAAATAAGCATTTGCTTGATTATTATAATTTAATTACCTGGATCTAAAATCTTCATAATGCAGGGAATCAAATTGTATCGTTCGACAACTGCGAATATATCGATGTTGTTATTAGTGTTCAGTATATTATTGAGAGTTCCCAAACATTCTACCATGAATTCTTCAGTTGCATCACCATTTGTGACAGCTCCTGCTATATCTCCAACAAATTCCTGCAAATTAAACGTTTTCAAAATATTTTTTTTGAAGTGAAAACTTCTTTAGGCGCGTTGGACATTTTTGAGATGGGAAAAACAATTGAACTCGCGACAATGTTACCGACACCAGCTTTTGACCATTAAAAGGACATCAACGCGAGATACATTTTCCTTGGGATTAATGACATTCCAAACATTGAGACATGACGACATGATTGACATTTCCCTTTTTTTACCGACTTCAAAAAAGAAGTATTTTCTGCACAATAAAATTGTTCAAGCTTTCACTTCTGTCGACACTCCCGGAGTGCCATTGTTTTTTTCTGTTAGCTTGTTCTTGTGTGTTGTTGTTGTTCTGTTGTTTTTATACGGGGTGGCAGGGACATCGACGCGAAAACTGAAACTATGGATTCAGTACATGATTCTGAACCCCCCTGCGTTGAAATTTTTCGTCGGTTATTTTAAAAAAAATCTGCTGTTCCATACATTTTGACCGCGTAGGTATTGCACTTTTCTATGAACCAGCAGATTTTTTTTTAATAACCGACGAAAAATTTCAACGCAGGGGCGTTCAGAATCATGTACTGAATCCATGGTTTCAGTTTTCACGTCGATGTCCCTGACACCCTGTATTGTTTCAAACATTATTATTATGTAGGCACAGTGGGCGGCATCGGCAGTGCGGCTGTTATTATTGCATATATTAACGGCAGTTTATGAAAAAGTTCAGCTTTGTAAAACGTCGTCTCGCTTGGTCTCTCACAGGTACTTTTGTGAAAACGTCTATCTTAAGCTCAATGTGCTATAATGACGCGCGAGTACTGTATGTAAATATCCATAAGTAACAGTTGTGTTTTTCATATTTACTAACATACATACAGTATGTATGTATCAACTCAAAAATACACGGACGTAATAAAATCGCGGCGGGATTTTATCGCGCACTGGATTTTCAACTCTCGGTGTTAAACCGAGCGTTGAGTCTAACGCGCTAGGACGTACTCTCGTCCCAGCGCGTTGAATTTTCAATTCTCAGCGCTAAGCAGAGCGTTGTAAATCAAGTGCACGAAAAAAAGTCGCCGCGATTTTATTACGTCCGTGCGAACGTCGGCTAACATCTTAATAATTATATCTCTACCAGTTCCAAAGTGACGACCAACAGCAAACAATAAGAACTTACAACAAAGAGTGCTTTATTCTGCGGATGGTGTGATAGATTGCGTACGAGTTTCATGAGCATGGCATTGCGGTGTCGGAAGGCGCGCGCTAGTAGGTCGCGCAGGCGTCCCTCGGCGGCCATCTGGTTGGCGGCGCGCTCGCACCACGCCAGGTTGATGCACAGCGCCAGCAGCACGTCCGTCGTGCCCGCGCCGCCGCCGCCGCCCTTCGTGCCGACACTCTCCCCGTTCACGTTCAGCAGCAACATGTCTGTGAGCTGTGAAAATATTACTTAACGTTTAGAAATGAAATTCAGTTGCAGCCTATTCACCAGATTAATCACTCCCACCAACTATCTGTATCTACCAGTGCGTAAATAGTAAGCACTTACCAATTTAACGCAATCCGATTGCGTAAACATCAATTTGACTCTATCGTCCATGCTCAAATGGTATAAAATTTTCATTGCCAAATTAATATGCTTGTCATCACCTGTAATTTTAAATAGTTTAAATCTATATATTACAAATGTCAAGTAATTAATAAAATAAGACTATTAGAAGCAACATACTTGTAAATTGTATAAACTTTGGCAGTAATCCCAACTTTATCATCTTGTTACGTAGTTTTGTATCAAAAGTTAAATTAAACAACAACTTCAAAGTAACATTAACTAGATCAGCATTATTAGAATTCATCAATGGCGCTAATTTTTCAACAATTCCTCTAGATGCCATACTAGTTTTATTTTCTATGAAAATAGAGAGTTTTTGTAAAAATGAAACTATGAGAATGAGGAGATCTATATTCGTATGTCTCTCCATTGCACCAATAAGCAGGCCAACAATATCTTTCTTGTGCATTTTCTCTTCCACTTTTATGTTATCTGCTATATTAAGTAGCATGTAAAAGGCTACCCTCAGTAATTGCTCCTGTCGCTTTGACAGTGTTTTTAATTTGCGTTTCATTTGTTCTTCATCGCTTTTTGATAAAAATTCATCAGATGCACTGCATAGATCTTCATGGTAGCTGGATACTAGTGACCTGGATTTTTGCATATTCACATCGGCGACAGCCCATGTGCCCGATTTGGGACGACGTTTTGGTTCAGGAATACGACTTTTTGGTGGCTCATTCTAAAATAATAAATTACACTTGTTTATCAGCCAGCATTTATTTTGAGATGTTTTTTTTAAATGTTTTATTTGATCATTGAATCCTCACCTTATCAGGTGTGACCACCTGCTTTTTTCCTTCAACTTTTTCCTTCCATTGATCATATCTCTTTAATTCATAATCAATTACATCCATACACAAAGATCCAATTTTATACTGAATAATGACTGGATGAAATTCATTATAAGTTGAGAAACAAAAAAATGTGTAGACTATGTTTGTGCTTAGTTCGATGCTTCTTTTCCATTCTTCTCTCAGAACCCTTGAAAGAGCACTTAATAATGCCTCTGAAATTTCAATAAAGATCAAAAATACTATTTCCTTTCAGGCTTCAATTTGGACAGTAATATGGCTCTTCTCTCAAATTTAATTCAAACTACATAATTATAGTGCAGTTTCTTTCAGGTGCTTGTCTCCTGTGGCCCAGCTGGTAGTCCAATCAGAACACACATAGAAGAAAAGAGAGTAAAGTGGTGTGGCATAATGTAAAGTGGCAGAGTCTTGGATTAGAAATACTTTTCACTTATTAAATAAATAAAATAAAATTCATTTATATCAGGTCCTAGACCCATATTAAAAACAATAAACAAATTTGTTAATTTTATAAGTGTCACTATTTGAGTCACAGAAAAATGTCAGATAAAATCGATTAATGTCCAAAGCACACAACAAAATAAAAATTAAATTAAATAGAACAATGAATTAAATAGTAAGTGAAGTTATGTCAGAAGTAAAAATTTAAATTATAATATACATAACATTGACAAATTAAGCACCAGCAATATGCCTGCTACAACAATGCCCAACGTAGGGGCAATCTAGTCTGGGCACGCCACAATTGCGGCGATAAGACCCCTCTTTGAGGAGTGGCTAGAGAGGCGCCACGGCGTCCTCACCTTCCGCCTGACACAGGTGCTCACCGGACACGGCTGTTTCGGGAGGTACCTGTTCAGGATAAAGCGGAAGGAAACGCCCGGGTGTCATCACTGTGTGGATCGCCCGGAGGACACGGTGGAGCATACGGTGGAGATCTGCCCGGCTTGGGCAGAGCATCGCCGTGTCCTCGTGGAAGCGATCGGCGGCGGTGATCTCTCGCGTCCGGCCCTGATTCGGGCCATGCTACGGAGCGAGAGGAAATGGGAGGCCGTCACCTCGTTCTGCGAAGCAGTAATGCTCGCGAAGGAGGAGACGGAGCGCGTGAGGGAGAGGCAAATTTCGCGCCCTCGCGCCCCTAACCGCCGCAGGAGGAGACGCCCTGGGCGTCGGGAATCACGAGAAGATTTCCGGCCACCGTAGGCGCAGGCTTGCGGACGGTGAGCAATGGGTAGCTCGCCGTCCGATAAGGACCAAGCCCGGGTCGACGGCGCGTTGTGTTCCACGCGCGCCTCAAAGAAATGTCAGCAGAATTGACGGGGTCCGCTAGGGCCAATGCCTGCCGGGGGTTCGAAGAAAACCGATAGGGACATCGTGGCCCCCTGGCAACACGGCAACTGAAGGAACACGGGTGGGTTTTAATCAGTAAGAGTCTGACACGCCCTCCCGCTCCGCCCAGAGCGGGAGAAGTTATTTGATGATTTCTCTCGCTCCGCCCAGAGCGGGAGAAGTTATTTGATGATTTCCCACCCAAAAAAAAAAGGGGCAATCTAGTCGTTGAGCAATCATCAAAGTAGAACCTCTTTTCAGCAGATAATTTGAGCTTTAAGTCTATAATTATGTTATGATCTGGGCTTGTTAGGCTTTTGCAAGTGTAGCAATCATACTATGCTTGTAAACCAAGATGTTGAACACAAGGATTTAAATAAAAAAAATTGGTACTCGCTTTTGCCTGCGGCTTCACTTGAGCCCAAAGTTCTCGGGGTCAACATTTTTGCAAATTAACTAAATTGCCAATCACAAGATAGAAGATAGTATAGTACACTGTCCTTCCAGATACAGGATTTTCCTAGTTTGAAGGGCAAGGGTCTTACTCATTTGTAATAGCCATACCCATCCCATAATTAAACAACACTGATGTTACCTAGGCTAAGTTTTTGGTAAATAAATGATTATTTACTTAATATTTCCAAAGCTATAACTATGAGTTTAATAGAATTAGTAGACATTGAGCCATATTTTACAGGAAAGTTATAGCAGATTGCAACAGTGTACAGTTGTTGAAAAAAATTACAAAAATTGGTGTGTAGGCCTGATGGGATACGCGGGGATCGTGCGGTCCATGGCCCTCTACGGGGCGCTGGTGTGGGCGCGTTCATTGAGGCTGCGGCCAGCCCGGCGGTTGAACGCGTCCCAGTGGGTCATGGCCATCCGGCTAGCCCGAGGATACCGCACGGTCTCCTGCGAGGCGGCGAGCCTCCTTGCCGGATTACCGCCATGGGATCTGGAGGCAAAGGTCCTCGCGCACATTTAGGAGTGGCGCGAGGAGGCGAAACGCCGGGGCTTAACTCCGATGCCGCAAGAAATCGCGGCACAGCGGACTGAACTCCGGCGGGATCTCATGGCGTCATGGAGAGTGCGATTGTCGCAACCCAGTGCTGGACACGCCACAATTGCGGCGATAAGACTCCTCTTTGAGGAGTGGCTTGAGAGGCGCCACGGCGTCCTCACCTTCCGCCTGACGCAGGTCCTCACCGGACACGGCTGCTTCGGGAGGTTCCTGTTCAGGATAAGGCGGGAGGAAACGCCCGGGTGTCACCATTGTGTGGATCGGCCTGAGGACACGGTGGAGCATACGGTTGAGGTCTGCCCGGCTTGGACGGAGCAACGCTGTGTCCTCGTAGAGGCAATCGGCGGCGGTGATCTCTCGCGTCCGGCCCTGGTTCAGGCCATGGTACGGAGCGAGAGGAAATGGCAGGCCGTCACCTCCTTTTGCGAAGCGGTAATGCTCGCGAAGGAGGAGGCGGAACGCGTGAGGGAGAGGCAAAGTTCGCGCCCTCACGCCCCTAACCGCCGCAAGAGAAGCCCGGGCCCGCCGTAGGCGCGGGCTTGCGGACGGTGAGCAATGGGTAGCTCGCTGTCCGATAAGGACCAAGCCCGTGTCGACGGCGCATTGTGTTCCACGCGCGCCTCAATGAGATGTCAGCAGAATTGACGGGGTCCGCTAGGGCCAATGCCTTCCGGGGGTTCGAAGAAAACCGATAGGGAAATCGTGGCCCCCGGAAACAGGGCAACCGAAGGAACACGGGTGCGTTTTAGTCAGTAAGAGTCTGACACGCCCTCCCGCTCCGCCCAGAGCGGGAGAAGTTATTTGATAATTTCCCATCCAAAAATAAGGCCTGATGGGAAACCTTCCATTGTGCTATCCTTAGTTAAGAAGCTCTTGGGCAAAACGTCATGCTTCTAGACCCAGCGGTTTAGGCTGTACATTGTCTGTCGGTGAGTGATTGAATTAATATAAGATTTTTATTAAGTAGATAACTATCCAACTTACCATTTCGTGCTAGCTCTATTAAATTGTCAGGATTTCTAGCAAGTTGCAGTATCAGAGCAGATCCTTTTATTTTTTCTGGGATATCATCATAAAGTAATTCCACGTAGTCATCAATACAATTTAATACAGCAACTGGAACACTCTCTACTGGACTCATCCTTGGAAGAAGACAAGTATTATGCCCCCAGCAATCTTTAAAAGGTAAATTGATTATGTAACATCTTGGAAAACTACAATCCATTAATTGCATATTATTTCATTTCTTAAAGAAAATAGTTACTTTTGGTTTTATTTGGGACACATCAAGTCCACCAACCATGACATGCCTAGTTCTTATTTTTTATTCATAGGATGCACAGAATGCACCTCACACATAACTTTTTACTATCGAACTTTGCTTTGCTTGCGAGCATCGTATGGAGCCCTTCGTGTCCAATTAAATCATGCATTCAGAAAACTGATGGGGCTGCCATAGCGTTGCAGTGCATCAGGGATGTTTGCGGCAGCGTGTGTAGATTGTTTTTATCATCAATGGTGGCACGAGTCATGGTCAGCCCCAACAGGGTTCTGGAAATGATAGTTGACAAAGTGGACTGTCCTTATATAATTCACTGTTGTCAATTACATGTGTCACTGTATTGTGTTGTTTACTAACACGTAGTTTTAAGGATATTGTTACTAACCCTCTATGAGTCTTGGCTCGAAATAAAGTTAATTTAATTTAATTTATAGTTAAGAGATGTTTAAACGTCAAAAATATATGGTTATGCAGAAGTTAATTCAAAAATTCAAGTCATTTATTCAAACTTGAGAATCAGCACTTTTCGAACGTCAAAATTACATAAGACAGTCCCCCAAAACGCCCACCCTTCACCACTTCCTAGTGCCTTTAGCTGGGAAGAAGAAGTGGCGCAACAAACTCTACTAATCATAACTTAATTTTAAGCAACATTTATAAATAAAACCCAGCATATCCCTATCAAACTTTAACCCACCATAAAGCAAAAACAACAATTGTTAAAAAGATAGAAAAATCTTACTTCTACCAGTATTGCGTATTTGATAAAGTATAAAACATAGTTTAGAAAGTAAATCCGTCAAGGTAAGCAAATAGGTGTGTAACTCGGCAATAAAAACAAAAAAGAAGGTATTATTTTATTGTCAAAGGGTCATCCTAGGTTTAATTACTTTTCAAAATCGAATTAATTTGATTCTCAATGAAAAATGTTGATCATCAAAAGTATAAATCTATTCCCCAGATTCTGTGTGAAGTAAAATAATGAAAAGAAAAAATTACTCAGAATCTCTTCTCGTAATTCAATAAGTCTGTCCTTGTTGTAAATAAATTGGCGTTAAAGCATGAAAATGGCTTTTTACTTACCTGGCTCATTGAATACTAAAATCCTGCTGTAAGTATTAGATCTGAGGGGAACTAAATATTTTATCGAAAAATCAATACAAAACACTATATAGTTTGGTCTTTAAAAAAATCTATTTGTTTGTCACAGAATCACACTTCACTAGTGTCACTGTCACTTAGGGCCATGGAATTAGTATGTACGATATATAAAATATTAGTGCACTTTAGAACAGTAGGATTATTTTATGGAACAAGCGGAACAACAGATTTTTTCTTTTTCATAAATAAAGTTATTTTTTTAACAACTAAATATATATTTGCCGTCATATACATATGGCTGAATCATGAAATCAGATATTATGGCCGAGCCGTCCTCAGTACATATTATATTTAATTTTATGTTTGTGTGTGCATTTAATTTTAATTTCGAGCCTCAAGATACAGGCAAGTGCTTAGTAAAGTTTGAATTCATACATTCCAACCTAATGGATACTCCACTAAAAATTGCATAAACAAAAGAGGAGTAAACCGGTTGCCGTCCAGTTTCGCATCACTACGCTAGACAAGGATGGACGGCGGACAAAAGAAGGAAAGACACAACACTCAAGTCTCAATAGTGCAGTGACTAATTTCAGGAATTTTAATATTTCTAATCAATTTAAATTTTTTATTATTAGTTCTTGGAAGCATATTTTCGTGATAAACATTTCGAGTTTCCCAACTATTTCCTTGTGATATTATTGTGAATAATTATTTATTGACTTTAAATCCGCGTTATGAACGTTCCGTGACGATACAACATTATTTGTGTATTTCCTTTCAGTGAGATAAGAACAACGATATGAGATAATTTGAAGGACTTCTGTCCTTTGGATCGCCTCATTAATGGTATTTTGTAATGTTAATTTCTATAAAAATGCTTTAATAACATAATTACTTTTACGTCGCTCATTTCACACTTACTTTCAATTTGTTTATTTTGCAATAGTCGTCAATCAATACATTGTTGAGCTCGATTTATATCTCTGCCTGAACTACACTATCCAAATCAATAGCTAGTAATTAAACAAATAAAAAAAATGTTTGCGTAAGTTAATCTTACAAGTTGCAAATTACTATTGCAGTTTCTGAGGAAAATATATACTTTCCATTATTGTAATCCTATCAAAGACCCTGCCTTATCATGGCAGAAATTACCTATATCTTTTTTATCTAACCTAGTCATAAGTAATTAGTACCTACTCCTTTTGTTCCAAATGTAATTGATGAATGATGAATGATCATCAAAAGCCAGTATAGCTCATTGAAGTTTTACAACTTTAACAATATTTAGAATATAAACATTAAAAGGGTATTGTTTATTGATAAAAGTATGTACAATGTATCATATCACTCAGAGAAGAGTGATCATTACAATCCCAGGATTTGATGTACTTGACTCAGCACAGTCAGAGTCAAGTACCTACTAAAATCTAATGATATATTTAATTGAATATGACATGTAAATAATTTAGTTATTCATATTGATTTATTTTTATTTTAGGTGAACAGATTGTAAACTGGAATGCTATTCCTATCATAATATGAACTGAATAATATATCACAATGACTGAAACTGTTCCAACTTTAACAACTCCAATCTCTTTGTCAACATATCATCAACTGAGTCTTACAGGTATTTTCTGATTTCTACTTTGTTTTAACTCCTATATTCATTAACTATATATTATATAAATATCGTCTGCTTACTGCGAAAACATGATAAATGCACTTTTTTACGAAATTGAGTTAAAAATGCAGTTTATATGTAATTTTTTACATGATATCTACTGGTAAAACCGAATAAATGATAGGTCCAATGGCTGCCGAGATAATGAGTTTGTAAAAGTGATATCTAAGCACATTTGGAAAAAAAAAATACCATTACAACATAATAATCTTATGGCTTAAATCCGTTTCAGTTTATACAGTAAAAAAATGGTTTGCCAATTTCTCTAGAGCAAAAACGAAATAAATTTCATTTATAATTTTTAACCAGTAAGAACAAGAGCAATCAATCTCAGTTGTCACCTTGTGCAGTAGAAGATGACAGCTGTACTGAATTGTACCCATGATGCTTGAAAAAACTTCAAAATTCTGGCACATGTCTAGAAGCTGTTTTTAAGAGTCATCACAAACCCTCTCGCATGCAGGTTTGACGACTTCCAGCCTCCCGAACAAGCCAGATTTCGTAAAGCGGTGCTAAGGCATCGTTAACCACATACAAACGCTTCGGCAGGTTATACAGAAGAGTATGACCTGCTTCTCTGCTTAGCGTTTGTGGACTTAGAGAAAGCCTTTGATTCGATCGAGACATGGGCTGTACTGCAGTCTCTTCATCGGTACAAGATCGACTATTGGTACATCGAGGTGCTAAAGTGTTTGTACGAAAACGCCACTGTGTCAGTCCCCCTCCAGGACCAGACCTCGAAACCTATCCTGCAGTAAGGTGTGAGACAGGGATGTTATCTCTCTAAAACTGTTCACCCGCTGCACTGGAGGATGTCTTCAAGGTTCTGGACTGGAAAGGGCTAGGCATCAACATCAATGGCGAGTAAATTACTAACCTTCGGTTTGCCGACGACATAGTTATCATGGCTGAGACTATGGAGGACCTCAGTACAATACTCGATGACCTCAGTAGAGCTTCCAAAAGAGTGGGTCTTAAAATGAACATGGGCTAAACAAAGGTCATGTCAAATGCCCATGTAACACCCACTCTTATGAAGATCGGAGACGCTACACTCGAAGTTGTAGACGTGTATGTTTACCTAGGACAAACTGTCCAGTTAGGTAGGTCTGCCAACTTCGAGAAAGAGGTCAATCGTTGATTCTGACTCGGTTGGGCAGCGTTCGGGAAGCTACGCAATATCTTCTCGTCCCACATACCACAGTGTCTCAAGACGAAAGTGCGTGTTGCCAGTGACTTATGGCACTGACACGTGGTCGCTCACAATGGGCCTTATGAGAAGGGTAAAAGTCACCCAAAGAGCAATGGAGAGGGCTATGCTTGGAGTTTACTTGATCGTATCAGAAATGAAGAGACCTGCAGAAGAACCAAGGTAACCGAGATAGTCCGAAGAAATGCCAAAATTAAGTGGCAATGGGCAGAGCACATTACTCGCAGAATAGATGGCCGATGGGGCCAAAAGGTTCTGGAGTGGCGATCGTGGAAGGCCTCCCACAAAGTGTATCGATGACCTTGTGAAGGCCCCAGGAATCCGCTGGAAGCGGGAAGTGCAGAACCGGTTGAAGTGGCGGTGCTTCGGGGAGGCCTATGTCCAGCAGTGGAGGTCTTTTGGCTGAAATGATGATGATGATCACTTTTGTATGAAGTTAGTACCTAATAAGTGACACACTTACACTGAAACTCTACCAGTAAAATAGGTTAAATGTGTCAAAAACATCATTAGTTTAGCGAATTTTGTCGAAAAAAATCTTTCGAAACAAGTGATTGTTGTAAAATACAATAATCCATTATACAAAACTGAAATGAGCTATTGAAATAATTTAATTCAGAAGATATATCACTTTTGTGTAGTACAGGTAAAACATGATAAATGCGGTCCCCTTTTGATCTAAATTTAATTTTATACAGTTTTTACTATTACCAAATAATAAATAAGAGCAAATCTTAAAAGAAGGGTAGTTAGTGCAACATTTTGCTTTAACAGTTTTTAAATAAATGAGTTTTAAATAGATCAAATTAAAACTTAAACTTTCAAAAGTCATTTACTTGAAATGACAAAAACTGCATTTATCATGTTTTTGCAGTAAGCACACAATATATAAATTACATTGTAAGTATTTGAACATAAAATATTTAAAAATATTAGATTGAGATCCAAGCTACTGGCAGTCAGGGCTCCAGAGAGAGGAACCTCCTAACAATAGTAGCTGTATCCAGAAGTACCCATACTGTCCCACTGCTGGGCAAGGCCACCCTCCATACTTCCATCACTAGTTTAAATTCATGTTTTGTTGTTTTAAAGTGAAAATGATGGAAAATTTTAAAGTCTATCAAAATTTTTAATTTTCTATTTATGTACTAATCTCTACATTCTTAATTACTAAGGTGATATTTTGAGTAGCTGGAATTACATAAAGATATTTTGAATTGTAAATTATCATCTTATTTGTAAATTGTTAATTGTCACTGATCTAAATTATTGCTAGTGATTTGTTCTGACATTTTATTCCCATCTCATTGTTATGACAACTTAACAGTTGATTTAATTTAATGTTTTAGTAAGCTGAAAAGATACTTTAATTCTTTAGTTAGAGAGACTTTTTATACTTGACTCACTCATAATAATTTGTAAGCTTAACCAACAGAAAAAGGATTCCCTATCACAGTAAATCCAATTCTTTCTGTGTAAAGTTAATTACCATTTGTTATGTCAACCAGTGTAACATCAGCAGCAGACTTATTAATTTTTTTACTTCAATATTAAGTTGTCAAAGTTTCAATTTAAAGTGGTCAAAGGTCTTGCTTCTGAGCAAGACCTTTGACAACTTTAAATTGTAAAGACTGTTGCTCTAAGTTTCTTATTGCTAATAAGACTTCTTTTATTTTCCATTAGTTGAATCAGCAAACATCAAAAATTCTGGGCTGTTCAAACCTAATCCATATTTACAAGTGATAATTGATGACAAAATTTCAAGACGCACTGAAGTTATAAAGAGTACCTTGCACCCAAAATGGAAAGAAGATCTTACAGTGCTTGTAACTCCACAGTCTCAGTTATTGTTCCGGCTTGCAGATTATCATAGTTTCAGGAAAGACAATGTTATAGGTGAAAAGCGAGTAAATTTGCTGAAAGTTTTGCTTTACTGCAATGGAAAATGTGATAATGTGGAGCTAATCATAGGTAAATATCAAATTTTAATGTTATTATGATATATATATACCAACAACAAAACATTTGAATGGTTGGCAAAAAATTAACTTACACAAGTTCATTTGCTTGGTTTATACATATCTTCTTCTAAGGTCCACTTGCGTGTTAACAACTAATTCGGAGTTAACAGCTAACTCAGGGTTAATCCAATAATTCTCTGTGGGTTAACCCTGAGTTAGCTCTTAACTCAGAGTTATTTAGCTAACTCGTTTCTACGGTGGTCATGCTACGCGTGCTGATCGTGCAAGTAAGTCTTAGTGTATCAATGGCAAATAAAGTTGCTGAGATAGTTTAAATATTATGTATGGCCCATAATTCAGCCATGTGAACACTGTTTGCTGATGCAGCCATAAGATCCTCAAGTGCGCAGGCGCCAGGGCATGCGCAAGGTGGTTGGTGGGCTATTGTCTGCAAAGAAACGCCAAATATACACTGGAGATCTGAGCCGTGTATGAACCCCGGTAGAGATTGTCTATGCTACTACCGACTAGGTTTGGACTCTATTTAGGGATTCCCAAGTCGGCCGCGGTAACGCGTGCCCAGGTCAAAAACCCTCAGATGGCTCGATCAAGTTGTCAGGGACTTCAATCAGCTCCCGCCAGAGGTCATGTCTTGCTGTAGAGGCGTTGCCATAGCTGGACCCACGCACCTAAGAAATTTTTTACGGATTTTAAACCTCTGAAGCACTTAGACGTAGTTATGCATTGGGTGGCATATGGCATGAGTCAGCCTGTACCTTTGTCCTCTCGATGCAGCTGGCCGGTCCTACGAATTTCTGGGCTTTTTTTCATTCGTACTGGGGCCGATTTAAAGCAACCACTAATCAGTACGTCTCATTTATAGCTGTATCCACTAGGTTGACGTGGGCGGAACGGTCCCATACTTGACAAGCATATTCACCAGCAAAAAAGCAAACCGCCATTCCAGTGGTTGGTAGGACTTTGGGAGACGCCGCCCATCTGGTGGATGTTATGCGGCGTACCTAGCAAGTTATTTCTGGCATGTACTTTTAGTTCTACATTTTTTTTTTCCTTTTATCTCAATTTGCAATCGGTCGTGAGACCATAAGCGAATTCGTTGCATGACAAGTGGCGTTGTGGTGGAGCAGCCAGTGCTGCGCCTCCCACTTATAGAAGGTGGTTCCTCTTCAGCCTTTTTACCACCGCTGTCGGGTTTAACAGTTGCAAGGATGCAAGGTTAGGCGTGCCTTATGTTGTCTCTTGTACCGCTCGATTTCAGAGTTTACTGATGGCCTTTGTAGATAGATAGTCGTGGATTTCGTTGTTCCTAGCAAACCAATGTGCCTTTGCTATTGATCTTAGGATACCATTTTGGACTCTCTGCAGGCAGAGTATGTTGGTTTTGCTGGCAATGCTCCACAATTGGATGCCGTAGGTCCATATTGGCTTAAGGACCGAGTTGTACATGAGGAGTTTGTTGTCTACAGAGAGCACAGAGTTTCTTCCCATAAGCCAATATAGGTTGCGAAACTTGAGGT
The DNA here is from genome assembly GCA_963680765.1 of Agrochola lychnidis. Taxonomy (NCBI): domain Eukaryota; kingdom Metazoa; phylum Arthropoda; class Insecta; order Lepidoptera; family Noctuidae; genus Agrochola; species Agrochola lychnidis. The sequence goes on from OY796858.1 coordinate 14,289,592, forward strand.
TTATATCGTTCCTTTTATTTTTAATGTGATGCTTCCATGTTAGGCGCCTATCTAATTGGAAGCCAAGGTACTTTACACAATCTGTGTGTGGTAGGGTATCAGGACCAAGTTTAACAGGTGGGGTGTTTCCGTGTCTGAGCGTGAAGGTGATATGGTGAGACTTGGATGCACTGGCACGAATCCGGCATTTATGAGCTTTGTCTAGTTCTACATTTTGGCAATTATTTTTGTAAGTAACCAACCGGGCTAAAGTAATACCAAGGTATTTTGGGTGCCATGAGATGTTCAGTTTACGACCCGCTTGCCAGTTACGAAGATGGAAGACGTATGATTGCGTTTTTGAAGGATTGGTCAGTAAGAACTGCGGAAAGATTGGCTTCAATCTCTTCAAAGTGAGTGGCTGGACAAGTTAATGCCAGGTCGATTGCGTTCAGAAAGCGGGTTGTGTTTGAGCTAACGGCGGAAAGCGCGTTGTATATGTTGAATAGTAGAGGGGCCAGTTCGCTATCCTTAGGTAGTCCATTTTTTGGGCTCGCCATCTGCTTATTCAAGGAGACTCACCTGAAATCATCGATTAATACTAAGCAGTTCTCTAAGAATTCGGATAAACTTAAATCCTTTTATACACGGATAGTTCCTAGTTTAAGAGGCTTATACCAGCGGCTTCGCCTGCGTGAAGGTCGTAAAAAAACCTCCTCACATGGTGGAGGTTTTTTTAACTACATGTTTGAAACTTGGCGAGATCATGGTGATCGGTCAAACGGTGTTGGAGTTTTTTTTATTAAACGCATATTATATCAACATCCATTCATATTTTTAAATAGATATCATGGAACACTTAGGCTTAGATTAATAAACGTTACTTAGCACTTGCTTTGGCTTAGATGTTTTTTTTTTTTTTCCTCTTTGGCTACTGAGCCGATGTCGACTATTCTGCCAGCGTCATGTGGTGACGGCAATGAAGCAAGGTGAGCCGTCGTACTTTGCACTTAGTGGTAGTTGTTAGTAGTAATTTAGTTGTTAGCTGAAAGGACAAGACAAGTTTTGTTAGTTAAGTTAGTCTTTTTTTTTGTTATTTATTACTATACTACAAAGCGACACAGATATTTACAAAGATATATTTATTACACACCAGACTACATTTTTATATCATTGTCATTTAAAAAATTTGCTAGGACTTGGATTAGTTTAGGGGAAAAGTTGGTCAGGAGGGAATGGAAGTTAGTCGGAAGGGTGATTTTAATTTTGGGAAGCTTAAGGTACAAGTCAAAAGATTGTGAATTTGAAGGACATGAAAAAAAGATATGGTCCAGGGTACCCTCATCAAGTCCGCATTCGTATAAGGAACTGTCACGAACGCGAATCTTATGAAGAAATACTGGGCTGCAGCAGTGACCGAGTCTAAGTCTACACAAGGATGAAACATCCCTTCTCTATCTTCCACTTGTAGTTTGATAGTTCTGCGACAGTGACAGGAATAATGCTGAGCCAAAGCACATTCATAGCATTTATTGACATCGGCCTTAGGAATAACTTAAATTAGCAGATGAAGTTCTACTCTTGCATACTAGTTTTCATGTGTTTTCAACCTAATACATGTACCTATACATATATTAGGTTGAAATCACTTGAAAACTACTTTGTTTCATGTTATATTAGGTTACGAATTTCAAACAATAAAAACCGGCCAAGTGCGTGTCGTTATTTATACTATACCAAGAACAAATTTAACATTGTAGTTAAAAAAAGGTGTTCTCCCATACATTCCAATTGCAAATGTCAGTTTGTACGCACAATATTGAGAGATTTACCTTGTTATTTTAAGACCATAGACTTCTTATATGTTTTCCTGTAATCTATGAGTAAAAAGCCATACTATGTATTTTTATCAAAATTTTGTAGTTTCGGAGATAAGAAATTCGATAAAAATTTACCATTTCCCCCGGAATGGTAAATCTTTAAAACTACTAATTTTAAAATTTAAAAAAAAACCGGCAAGTGCGCCGACTCGCACTTGGCCGGTGTTTTTATTTATTTTATATGTTCTGAAACATACTATGATATGGTTTCTTTGGGTTCTTTCGACGTGTTTTCTGTAGACTTTTTCGAGAGCTATTATATTTATATTTTAGGTACTGTAGGACATTATTTTGATGGTAAAAGTCTCTTGGAGACTGTATTATCTATCCACAGTACGGTTGTACCTACATTTTCTATGAAGAACCCATTGCAAAAAGAGAAAAAAAAGGCATTTCATTAAAATTACTCTCTTGAAAAGAACTACCAAGGCATTTTGGATAGCATTCCCATTATGACAATATGGAATGGGAAGCATGTGGAACAACGGGAAGTATCTCGATACTCGGTTCACGTGATTAGCAGGAAGTCACATCGCATCGGGGCAGGTCGTGCGTCATATCGCGCCCGTAACGTAGCCTTACTAACCTATATGCTTTAGTCAGCGTCACCATGAGAGCGATTTTTATAGCTTGATTACAAAACTCTACTACTACCTTTAAACTAAAAATGTGTTATGAATGTATTTGACACCCAAACCGAATGCGGCAAATATGTCGACAAATACGGTAAAGCAACTTAGTTTTACACTATTGACATACAAGTTTATTGAAACCAATTTTTTTTTTCAGATTTGATGAAAACCGTGTCCCAAGAAAACTCGTCTAGTGTAAGTGGGGAAGTAAAAGCCGCTGAATTGGTGATACTTCTGGACGGCCTAAGAGTCGATCCATCAGTTTTAAGTCAGTCACATGAGTTACTCGGAGAATCTACTACCAGCAGTGGTCCCCTTAATGACGGAATTCGGGCACGGATTAGGTTACGGAGTAATGCGGAATCTGCTATGCGATCTATTATTCGCTCACAAAACTTAAGAGTAAGTGTTGTGATAATTTAGAATTAGATGCATTTATGTGTGATTATTTATTTGACTGAATATCTATGAAAAAGTGCGGATACCAAACCCCATAACATAGAACATCTATGAATAAATTAACTCGTAATTATCCAGCCTCCACCGGGCCCGCCGCCGCTTAGCAACGGCACACTGCAGCTCGGAGGCCCGAGCGGCGCGAGCGTGGTGAGCGGCGCGAGCGTGGCAGGCAGCGCGGTGGGGCCGGGCGCAGTGAGCGGACCGGGAGGCGCGGGCGGGCTGGGCGGCGCGAGCGCGCTGCCGGACGGCGGGCCGGGCCCGTCGCACGCAGACGCGGAGCCGGCCGCACCCGGCGTCGCCGTGGTGTACGCCAACCCCGCCGAGGAGCCGCTGCCCGCCGGCTGGGAGATGCGCTACGACGTGTACGGCCGCAGGTACCGATGACTTGTCTTTATTAACCCCCGACAGAGAAGTATTATAAGTTGGACGGTTTTGTCGTTCGGTGTATCTGTGTGTCGGGCATCGTAGCTTCCAAACCGGTTTGATTTCAATGCTGTTTTTTTAATAGAAGGTTGGTTTAGTCGGGGTAATTTCTAGCTATGTTTTATGAAAATCTGTTCAGCAGTTTTGAAGATAATCAGGTCTTTTCTGTTTGACGAATGGTTGTGAGTATCTTCCACAGGTCTGATCCATTTGAAATTTGGTATTCTGTTACTTCAATGAAATTAGAAGAACATAGTAACCTTGAACTGATGCTGCAGCATCACCTGGAATTTGCAGGATACCCAACTCCCTCACCAACTTACAGCACAGGTATCGTGTTTGGCTCATTTGAAGGCTCTCAATGAATAGGTCATATATAGATGGTGATGGAGTAGGAAACAGAAATGGGGAAATGTTAGTGTCGGGGGTATTTTCTCTAGGGATGTCAGCCAAGCAATGGTAATTTACTTTAACGCGTCCGATCGACTTGAAATTTGGTATATTTTAACAACAATTTTATTATGCTGCAATCAAAGTGTAACACAGTACAGCAATGATATAGAAAAGATCTGAGAAAGCAGCGCGCCAAAAGATTCACCGGTGGAGATCGACCTGAACCAACCTGGCGGCGACGTCGTAAAAAGATGTCCATCCATAGCTAAATATCACCCATCTCTCCACTATTCCATTGCCTACTCTAGGATGCATATCCGGTACGGCCCGCAAATTTTTCCATATCCTAGGGGCACGTCTTCCTTACCATTACCGCGCCCCGCGGTCTACTCCTTGATATGCAGTGGCCTCTGTACCCCATGAAAAATGAGACTATAGGGGTGCAAATCTTTGGTTTCATTCGATTTATTGAGTCCGTTTAAACCACGCTAGCGTCGGTGCGTTTCATTCATTAATTCATTCAACAATTTTATTATGCTGCAATTATATGGTAACCTTTACCTGATGCTGCAGCCAGGGCACTCTGCGGAATAACCAATTCCTCAACAACTTGCACCAGACATATCGTGTTTGGCCTCATTCAATTGGTCTTGGTATTTAGTTGATTTAGTAGGGTGAACATAGTCTAATGATCTGGAAGGTCACATGAACTCGGTCTTATGATTCGTAGTCGGATTTACTTTTAATCATTGAATTGGTCTAGATGAGTAGTTGATAGACAGCCGTGTAAATGATCTGATGATGGAGGCAAGGAGGTGTTTGTTGGAGTGTGTCCGGTTTTTACATCGTAGACCAATACTTCTACATTCAAAGTAAGCAACTTATGGGTATGGTTTTCACTCATTGTATGTGTGTTGAGTAGGGGTTTTTTTTAAATTTTCCATTTAAATATTTGTTTCCTTAAAATTTTACCTGTTGTTTGATAACAAACCACTTTCCTGAATGTTCTCTGTGCTTCGTACTAACCATGCACTGCAGATCCGAACTTTTGTAGTCGTAGCAGTGTCATCATGCCTTACTAATATCCATACTTTAATACTTTTCATACTATAAAGGCTGAACAGTGATGAAATTTGGAATACAGTTACACCATGAGCTAGGTTAGGGTAGGTCATAAGATACTTTTTATACACGTAGTACATTTCAGTGGGATAATTTCTGATCTCCACGTGGGCTCAGCTGGCAAAAGCTAGTTTGAGTTATTAAATATCATCTGCCTAGCCTTGTCGGCTTTCAATCTAACCGGATGCAGCTGAATACCAATATTTTACAAGGAGCGACTGCCTATCTGACCTCCACAACCCAGTTAGGTACTGGGTAATACGATATCCTTTGATAAGACTGGTTGTCAGACTTTCGGGCTTCTGACGACCCATAACAACTATCAAAGATCTACAAATGACAGACGAGACCAATGGCTTAACGTGCTTTCCGAGGCACGGAGGAATCTCGGTATGTAAAGATGGTCACCCATTCATGGTCCAACCCCGGCAAGCGTAGCTTAACCTGTTGGATCGACCCGTGCGGCTGTTATTACTTAGCCACGAGCTCCTCCAGCTCCTCCACGCCACGTGTTTGAGTTATAAAATAATGATCGATTAAAGTTATCACTATTACTAAAACGCTTATAAAAACAGCCTGGCTTCTTCCAAGGCAAGCGGTAAATATTCTCGATCAGGGATTAAAGTAGACATTTGAACCGCCAGATACTACGTGGACCACAACACACGGTCGACGTCGTGGGAGCGGCCGCAGCCGCTGCCGCCGGGCTGGGAGGTGCGGCGCGACGCGCGCGGCCGCGTGTACTACGTGGACCACAACACGCGCACCACGACGTGGCAGCGCCCCGACACGGAGCGCCTGGCGCGCTTCCAGCACTGGCGCGGCGAGCGGCGCCACGTGGTCGCGCAGGGCAACCAGCGCTTCCTGTACCCGCACCCGCAGCCGCCGCACCAGCCGGACTCCGAACACGATCTCAACGCTACCGGTACGTTTCTTGTTTACATACATAATCGTATCCAGTTACTTATTCGACAAAAAAAATCTAAACTCATTCCACTTATTGCGGCCACCAGCATCGAGATAACAATGAGGTAAAAGAGTATTATTCATAAAAGCGGCTCGCCTTTTTGGTGTAAAACTTTATTTTTCTTTATGTAACTTCATAAAACGTAATATGCCTCGTATTTTTTTTGTGTTTATGATAATATCAGACTCAAATAAGTCATACATGTTTTAATAACTTATTTGGCTCTCTCAGTGATATCTGCATATACAATCATGCATATTTACGTTATCATACTAGCTACGTAGAACAATCTTATCACCTTAATACCGTTCTACCTATGTAGACTTACAGTAAAGAGAATGATAAGTGCTAGTAATAAAATTAATTATCTACTTACCTATTTATTTCGCATCTCGTTTTCCTTTTATAATTAAAAACTAAATTTATATTAATACCTACTATAGACTGCGCTGACCGTCCACGTGGAATTACGCTAGCCTCTGCGTCATATCAACGAAACCCTATTACTAGGGCCTTCTTCCCAAACACACACTGTTTTCGTGTCGGTACCGGGCCGGTTCAGTGAAGTAGGTATTCTTATGCAAGTTCTCACACGTCACCACGAGCGCGCCTTGACGCGATACAGCCGCTCTAACTGACTGTTCCACGGCGCGGGTAGTAGACGATTGCGAAGTATTGAACCTTTCACACATACACAAAAGCGGCATGGCACGGTCAAATCAATTTACGATATTCAACTGAACGTCCCGTGTATTCTGCCCACCGGTAATCGTGTACCATCGAAGAAACGCATATCTATACACCGTAAGGTCTATTTCTGGTTGCAGCGCTTGGCCGATATAGTAACGCTTACCTACGAAATAAAAACCGGCCAAGAGCGTGTCGGATCACGCACAATGAAGGGTTCCGTAGATGGGATGAATTTATTCCAAGAACAAACTTAACCGTATGTGACCGTCGCGTGTTGATATTTAGTGTGTACCTACCTGTAGACAATGTGAACAATTTAACTGAATTTTCGGACTGTCTAGGAACTATAAATGCAGTTATAGAGGAGAGTAATGTGGAATCGGTATTTGTCCTGGGAGATTTTAATTCACATCCTGGTACATTATTTTTTACCGAGTTACAGAGCTTTTGTTGTGAGCAGGAATGGCTATGTGTAGATGTAAATAAAATGAGTTCGGACAGCTATACATTTATAAGTGAGGCAAATGGAAGTCGAAGATGGTTGGACCATTGTATAGTGACTAAAGCAGCCTTGCCGCTAATTACTAGTGTACACGTTAAATATGACATATATTGGTCTGACCATTTTCCACTTTTAATCAAGTGTAATTTTGATTTGGTGAAGCAAAAACTGGGTAAGCAGTGTGCACAAATATCCGACGGTGTCAGATGGGGGGAAAGGTCGTCCGCGCAAATAGCACAGTTTTCAAATTTGTGTGGTAATTACCTACGCGAGATAGACTTTCCAGCGCAACTGGAATCTTGTAGTGGGAAGTTTTGCACTGACACCAGTCATAAGGTGACGATTGATGAGCTGTACGGTAACATAGTACACTGTTTAGGGTTGGCAGCTAGTTCCACACACCGGGAAAAGCCTAGATATCGCAAGTGTGTAGCAGGGTGGAACAGGCACGTCCGAGAAGCGCACGGGGAGGCGCGGGCTAAGTTCACTATATGGGACTGGCAAGGCCGACCGCCATCAGGTTCTTTGTACGATGATATGATAGAAGCGCGGAAAGTTTTTAAAGGGAAGCTGAAGTGGTGTCAAAAGCACCAAGAGGCCATTAAAATGGACATCTTAGCCTCCCATCACGCAAATTCCGATTTTCGTAGTTTTTGGAAATGTACCAATAAGTTGAGTGCGGCCCAGGGCCTTCCTGTGAGCGTTGAGGGCGTTACTGAACCACAATTTATAGCCGAGATGTTCAAAGACCACTTCATGGTCCGATCACCGTTGGGACCAGCGCAGCGAGTGTTCGATGATGAGACCCAAACAGAACCCAGTTCCACTCTTATCACAGCTAAGGACGTTAAGATAGCTCTTAAAAATATGAAAAGAGGGAAATCCCCAGGTCACGACGGACTAAGTATCGAGCACTTGCAGCATGCGGGTTGCCACTTGCCAAGAGTTTTGGCATTACTATTTAATCTCTGCATCGCACACTCTCACTTACCTAACAGTATGATGAGGACTGTGGTTGTGCCAGTGATTAAAAACAAAACGGGAGACTCATCAGTTCGAACGAATTATAGGCCTATTTCTCTGGCAACGATTGTCGCTAAGGTGCTTGATAGTGTGCTTAACGTACAGCTAGAAAAGTATATATCCTTACACGATGCGCAATTCGGTTTTCGACCTGGCTTATCCACCGAAAGTGCAATCGCGTCCCTTAAGCACACGGTCAGGTACTACGCTGACAGGAGTACACCAGTCTATGCGGCGTTCCTGGATCTCTCCAAGGCCTTCGACCTAGTCTCATACGACATTCTGTGGGATAAATTAAAGGAAACAGGGATGCCCAATGAGCTGCTGAACGTTTTTAGGTACTGGTACGGCAACCAAACTAACGTTGTGAGGTGGGGTAATAGCTGTTCTTTGCCGTACAGGTTGGAGTGTGGCGTGAGGCAGGGGGGCTTAACCTCCCCAAATCTTTTTAACTTGTATATGAATGCATTGATCGAGGGACTCAGCAATGCGCATGTTGGCTGTTTTGTTGACAATGTGTGCTTCAACAACATCAGCTTTGCGGATGACATGGTGTTGTTGGCTCCCTCGGTCAGTGCACTCAGAAAACTTGTAAAAATCTGTGAGAACTATGCTGCCAGCCATGGGTTGTTATATAATGTGTCGAAGTCCGAACTCATGGTTTTTGAGGCTGTTGGCAAGAAATGTCCAGTGAATGTGCCACCAATAAAAATTAACGATGTTCCGTTGCGTAGGGTACATCAGTTTAAATACTTGGGACATTTAATTGCTGACAGCCTTAAAGATGATGCTGATGTTGAACGGGAACGCAGGGCATTGGCGGTACGGGCGAACATGTTGGCCCGTAGGTTCGCTCGATGTACAGAAGCGGTCAAACTCACGCTATTTAAAGCATACTGCACATCTCTGTACTCGAGCGCCCTATGGATCAGCTGTACCAAGCGTGCCGTCAGTGCGCTGCGCGTCCAATATAATAACGCCTTCAGGGCGCTAATGCGGCTGCCGCGTTACTGCAGTGCGTCAGAGATGTTCGCAAAAGCCCGAGTCGACAGCTTCTCAGCTATCGTACGGAAGAAAAGTGCGTCTCTGCTCGCTAGATTGCGTGGCAGCGGCAATGGCCTCCTGAAGGTGATAGGTGACAGGCTTGATGAGAGCTCCATTATGGGACATCTCATCAAAACAACGCTGTCTGTCGCAGTGTACAAGTACTAACATAGATCATAAGCCACATTTGTTACTAACATCCATACAGGTACTAACGTAGATTATAAGATATAATTGTTACTAACATATTGTAAGTATTTTTTGTTTGTTTTTTTGTCAGTGTGGACCATAGTTGTCTGTTAAATAAATAAATAATAATAATAATAATTAACAGTGTAGTGGAAAAACATGTTCTCCCATACGAAATGTATGGAAGAACATGTTTTTTCAACTGCAAATGTAAGTCGATTAATACTCGTTAACTTGTAGAGCCTACTTAGTTGTGATAGTTTTCCTTCTAATATCGTTTTATAACTAGGTACTCGTACTGCTGTGAATTTTTCCACATATCCAGAGCCAACCATTTAGCTGGCACAGGAACACTTGATTCTTAATAAAAATTAGAATTTGAAAGTTTAGTATTTTGTAAACGGATCCCTGAACCCAAAAATGGTTTTCACAAACTCCCAATATTTTTGAACGACCGTTCTAACGACACCCTACACCATGGGCTAGACGAGAAAAAAAGCATTCACACTTTACGTGTATGGGAAGTACTCTAAAAAAAAAGTTTTACATGATTTTATTTTACCACTGTCGGCGTGATCAATATATGTATTCATGCCAAATTATAGCTTTCTAGTACTAACAGTCTCTGAGCTAAGCCGCGGACAGACGGACATGGCGAAACTATAAGGGTTCCTTATTGACTACGGAACCCGAAAAAGGGTCGTGTGCACGGGATTTTGTTTTCAAACTGTTTAGATATGCGTTTCTTCGATAGTACATCTGAAAGCTGCCGTGTGGACGGTCGCTATTTAAACGAAATCCGTGTGTGAAAAGGGCCTAAAACTATGCAGTCTGTCTGACACAGGACTGTACCTTTTTACCCGACTACGCGACAGCAAAGACATGCGTCGATGTATCTTTGTATGTGGGATTCATAAAGAATCCCGATAGAATGCTTCGAGGGTATAAAACCCTCGAAGCATTCTATCGGTTAAATGGCGGGTAATACATAAGGTGTCTATTGATTCGTCTGGGTCTCCTGATGTTTTTTTTGTGTAAATTAAAATGGCGGATTTTAGAATTATTCCACTTCGCCCTATCAAGCCGCCCCACTGGTGGGGCAAAGAGGAATGCCTAAAAATTTGCAGTCTGCATTTGCCTGCTATCTGCATTCGGAATCTGCCTAGTTTGATTTAGTGGGGCAGATTCCACTAGTCTAAAATCTTTTGGATTCTGCCCCACTAGGGTTGGCACCTTAGAATTTGTGTAGGTAGGTATGCCCGTATTTTATATTTGTTTGGAAAAGAAAGAAATGTATATCTAGGTAAAATGTAACCAGGGCTAGTAACGTTGGACTTAGTACATAGATAGTGTTTTTAAATAAAAGTACAAAAATACTTAATTGTTTAAAAAAACTTATTTACTATTTGTTTCTGGAAGGAATCGGATTATAAATCACAGATCAATTACACGATTTGTTACGAATAAAATAAGGATAATAATAAAGCATCCGCAAAAAAATGAACTTCCGAAAGTCTGTAATATAAATTTCCAAGAAAAATACTAAACTTCAAAAAAAATAAATACTAAGTTTCCGAAAAGTCAATATGTTCTGCTACAAAAGTTAGTGACAGAAACGAATCGCTGCAAAACCGACTCCACGTCTGCCCTACCCCTAGAGTGTAATTTAAGCCCGCGTAGGTGCGGAGGGTCGAGGCGGCCCGCGAGCTGAGAAGCAGGTGGTTTTATGCAAGCTTGCCGAAGCTGCGGTGGTAAGCGTTAAAACCATCTGCGACAATAAGCTCGCGTGGGACCGCCGGAGCCTCGCAGCGCAGGAGCCGTGACAGAAACCATGCCTGCTGCGTATTGCATGCTCGCTTGCATGCTGCATGCGTGGTGTATGTATGCTTGTTTGCATGTTTGAAAAATATTACGTCAGCAAATTCTGTATGGATTTTTTGGAATTTTCAGTATTTTATTCGGTCGTTTCTTTATTTGTATTCGCATATAAGCTGTCGGAAAATTAGTATTTATAGCAGTAAATTTAATATTTTGAGTATGCACACATTTCATATTTTCTGGGGCGTTTATTACTACCCATAAAATAAAATCTTAGTAAATATAACTAAAGTAAACCTTTAAAATCACAGTTATACAATGATTTGTTCTTAGGTACAGGTTCATTAATGCTTCTCATACTAAGTTCAAAAACACTAATTGAGTATGATTTGTCCCCGTAAATAGAAAACGAAATGATATTAATTATTCTAATCACTAAAATCAAAGATTAATGATCTTTTGGCACTGCAAAATACAGTCTTACTGATTACCTTATAAATAACAAACAACCCTTACTCACGATTTCACTTGTTTCTTCCTGCGCACCGTCTATATTTTGGCATGTTGGTGGCATCAAATTTGAGATTGAAATAAAATGACTGCTTAATAATTTCAGGGAGCAGCGGAGTGGCCGGCACTAGCGTGGCGGTGGCGAGTCCGGGCGGCACGCTGGCAGCGCCCGCCCCGGGCCCCGGCGGCCCCGCGCCCGCGCCGCCGGGCCCCGCGGGCGCCGGCAGCTCGCCCGCGCCCGACGACTCGCTGGGCGCGCTGCCGGCGGGCTGGGAGCGCCGCGTGCAGCCCGACGGCCGGGTCTACTACGTCAACCACAAAAATCGTACCACGCAGTGGGAGGACCCGAGGACTCAGGTCACTAGCACACCATCACTATGTTATTTTTTTTATCACATCTATTCAAAAAGAGCTAGTCCTCGTAAACAGGGACTAAAATAGCTTTTTAATCCCTAGGGATTAAGTGATTTGAATTTGGAATGTGGATATTGTTAGTAAAAGTTCCAATCACCAAAGAGATCAAACACGAACATTGTATGAACAAGTAACAGGCTGGCAAGAGAGAGAATGAAAGTGTAAATTTAGTCAAAATGAAAATCCAAGATGGCGGCTGCGAAAATATTCAAATTTTTCGTCATGGGTGTCGTTTTCATAGTTTTCGAGGGTGCTAAAACCGATAGTGAGGTCAATATGTAAATCCAAGATGGCGGCTGCGAAAATTTTCAAATTTTTCTTCATGGGTATCGTTTTCGAAGATGCTAAAGCCGATAGTGAGGTCAAAATGTAAATCTTGAAAATGAAAATTTTGTTTTTAAATCATACTTGAGAAGGAACTTCGTTCCAGAGGAGGTCGGATCACACATGTTTGTTTTTCTCATAGAGGGTGATGAAAGGTAGAGTGGTCACCTCGGGAGCAACACTGTTTTAAGCTCGAGTGACGTACTTTGAATCCCTCGCTGCGCTCTGGATTCAAAGAAACACTCGTGATGATGTCCTACCCTTTTCCGACTTATCCATCAGTAGTTACTGGATTATCTTTTTTCCTTTATAGGGATCTGAACTTAATTTAAAGGTGCTATTATCGTTGTAGAGATTACTATCGATAAATCAGGAGCTATATGTGCCTATACACGTGCTGTGAAACGTTAATGATTCATGAACATTTATTTTTACCCGACTACGGCGAAGCAAAAAGGAGGGTTATGATTTTTATGTGAGGTAAAAATCCCTTAAGGCTGGGCGCCTTTTGAAGTAATTTATCTCGGCCTCCTACAATGGCTCCAGTGGCCACACGTAGACTGTATAAACCACGCTAACTGTTTGTGTCACAGGGGCAGGAAATGAGCGCTCTAGAAGAAGCCCTGCCACCAGGATGGGAGATAAGATTCACAGAGGAAGGCACGCGGTACTTCGTGGACCACAACACGCGCACGACGACGTTCCAGGACCCGCGGCCCGGCGCGCCCAAGGGCCCGCAGGGCGCCTACGGCGTGCCGCGCGCCTACGAGCGCTCCTTCCGCTGGAAACTTAGTCAATTCAGATATCTCTGTCAGAGCAATGCCCTACCCAGTCATATTAAAATAACATTGTCTCGACAGTCGCTTTTTGAAGATTCTTATCATCAGGTAAATATTTCTGCTATATTTTAGTGAATATTAAACACCGTGCTTATTCATGGTATCATTATTGTTTCCAAAGAATAACCCACAACTGGCATCAAACATACTGAAAACAACACACACACACACAACAAGACAACACTGGAAACATACTGATTGATGTTATTGAGAAAATTGGGCCCATTTTCCATTTTTTTTATTTTATTGAATGTAACTAGTATGTAGTTTTATGATTATTTTATAAAACTACATACTAAGTATGTAGTAAGTATGAACTTTGACTGTGACTCAATCATAATGATTATATTTCTATTTCAGATAATGAGGTTGCCTGCATACGAGTTGCGCAGACGATTGTATATAATATTCCGTGGTGAAGAGGGGCTAGATTATGGCGGCGTCAGTAGAGAGTGGTTCTTCCTACTATCTCACGAAGTCTTAAACCCCATGTACTGCCTGTTTGAGTACGCCAACAAAAACAACTACAGCCTTCAGATTAACCCAGCCAGTTACGTCAACCCAGACCATCTCCTTTACTTCAAATTCATTGGCAGGTTTATAGCAATGGCGTTGTATCACGGTAGATTTATTTATTCAGGATTTACAATGCCCTTCTATAAAAGAATGTTAAACAAAAAACTTACCATGAAAGACATAGAATCTATAGATCCCGAGTTTTACAATTCTTTGGTATGGATCAAAGATAATAATATTGACGAATGCGGCCTAGAGATGTGGTATAGTGTGGACTTTGAAGTGTTAGGTCAAGTCATACACCACGAGTTGAAACCGGCCGGTGATAAAGAACGCGTCACCGAGGTATTTTTTTAAATATTTACTGATCCTTATAATACCTGTTATTTGTGTCTATGCATACTTCAATATAACTGTTTTAACTGTTTTTAGGTAAATAAGGAGAATTATCTTCAGTTAGTCACTCAGTGGCGAATGACTAGAGGAATCGAAGAACAAACTTCAGCATTCTTAGATGGATTTAATGAGGTGAGGCTTTCCAAACCATAATTTAATTATTGATGAAAAAATGTGGTTTTAGATAGCTAGTTCCATATTATTTTTATGACATAAGAGCCGAGAGTGCAATGATAAATGCATACAGAGGAAATAAATAAAATTTATAAAATATTTGTCATTTAAAAAAATATTTTTTGATGTTATCAAAATTTTTGGTCCTTACCGTGCTTTTAACATGTAATAAATAGATCGTACGCAGCTTACTATATTTGTATTTATTTGCCAGTTCATTGAAATAAGCCAAAAGTACATTAAAATTACTAAAGCATTTTTATTTACTACATGAAATTTTCGAAGTATGTATGTATGTACAGTCACGAGCATAAATATATTACTATGGACAGCTCGGCAATAATATCTGATTTCATGCTTCATCGATTTGTGGAAGGCATGTACAAGTGGCAGTATAAATAAATATGTGATATCGAAGGAACACCAAAAGTATCTGGCGACACAAGCGCCGCCAAAATACAGGATGCTACATCAGCTTCAAAAATATGTGTCAATGCAATATTAACGGACAAGTTTTGCGTCATATATATCTGCCTATTCAGTTAAATTCAGAAGAATGTGATACCTCGTTATAATCTAAAATGTCTAACATCACTTTGACAGCATAAAAACCTGACATATTAAATGTTCGAGTTTACTTATAAATCGTAATCAGCGGAATATTGCAAAAATATGTGATATCCCACTGGAAGCGTAGATATCTGACTGAAATTTTTAAAAGTAGAAATGTCAATAATAAGCGTTTTATTTTTGGCAACTGAGTCGATATCGACTATTCTGCTAGTATCAATTACCCATCTTAAAGTCAGTGAGTATTAATTTAAAGTACCTGGTCCACCAAGCTCTGCTTGGGTGAAAATAAAAATAAACATAATGTCCATGTATACCAACGTTGTGTCATATTCCCGAGGCTGTGAAAATAGAGAAAACAAAATTTCCCAGATATGAGACCTAGCTAGATCGATTTTTCGCCCCCATAATTCCCTATATTGCAACTTTCATCGAAATAGTTAGAGCCGATTTCGAGAACGTGAGTTTAAATATATATAAAAACAAATTATATTGATTGTATTTGTTAATTATATTTGTTTGTTTGTTATTAGTTATAGGTATTAGTTATAAGGAACAAATATGTTAAAAAATTAATTAAGGCACATTTACCGCATTGGTTAGCTGTAAGGGTAGATGTATGATGATAAATAAATAAATAAATAAATATACAAATTTTGCTCGTTTAATAGGATAGGATAGGGTATATCCTACTGTCAGGTTTTTATGCTACTAAAGTGATGTCAGATATTTTCGTTCACAACGAAGTATCACATTCTTCTGAATTTAACTGAGTAGGCAGATATTTATAACGCAAAACATGTTGTACATGCCTCCCACAAATTATCACATATATTTGCCGTCATATTATATTAATGGATAAATCATGAAATCAGATATTATTGCCGAGCATATTGTTCATAGTAATTAATGCATGTATGCTCGTGACTGTACTTATTTTTCCATGGATTTTGGTGGCAACAGACTATCGCTTGAATTTTGTGCCTCGGTAAGTGTAAGCCGACGTTCGCACGGACGTAATAAAATCGCGGCGGGATTTTATCGCGCACAGGATTTTCAAGTCTCGGTGTTAAGCCGAGCGTTGAAAAAACACAGTTTGATTTTCAACTCTGGGCGCTAAGTACAGTTGAAAATCAAGTGCACGAAAAAAAAATCTCCGTGATTTTATTACGTCAGCTAACCGGCGACGTCAAATCTAAAATACCGATCAAGTGCGTGTCGGACCACGCACAGTTTAGGGTTCCGTAGTTGGGATGAATATTTACGCATGCATTTCATATACTCGAGTCGGCAATTGTTTGTTTCTACAAATTCTTGATTTAAAAAAATATGAATACTAAATCAAAATTATTATTTTGCTTTCTCAGGTTGTGCCTCTGGAGTGGTTGAAATATTTCGACGAGCGCGAGTTAGAATTGATGCTGTGCGGAATGCAGGAGGTGGATGTAGATGATTGGCAACGAAATACTATTTACAGACATTATACTCGCACGAGCAAGCAAGTTCTTTGGTTTTGGCAGGTTTGTATTATTTTCTACTTGTCACATCACTTGAGGAGGTGAAGAACAAAACCTCACTTTTCCATTTTTGTTTTAAATAATTTTTTTAGTCAAAAAAATGTTGAATTGATTAAAGCAAGTAAGTAAAACCTTATCTAAAACACATATTTTCTTATACAAATTTTCATTTCAAATAGAGAGTTTCGAACAAAACCACACTTTAGACTAAAAAAGAAACAGTCTCCCTCGATACTTTTCAAAAGCTCACTTTATTGGAGTACAATTTAACGGTATCATTAAGACTTCATTAAAACCACATAAAAACATTGAGCTTATGACAAAATCATTCATCACTTTAACCATCACCAATATCAGTATCTAAATCCTAATAATATTAGTATCAGGTTCAAGACAATCACAATCTTCATCTTCACTGACATCTCCGGCATCTCCAACTTCTATCGTATGTGAAGAATTATTATCCAAGATACCAACATACCATTGAAGCTCTCCAGGAAGGATATTGAACCTGATACTAATATTATTAGGATTTAGATACTGATATTGGTGATGGTTAAAGTGATGAGTGATTTTGTCATAAGGCTAATAATATTAATTTGATGATTAATGATTGTGATAATTAAAATAAGAATGTGTGTATGCTCATACAGTAAGGAGAACAAAAATATATTTTAATTTTTTTAAAGTAAGGTTATCTTTTCAGTCATTTTCAAAACCACACCTTTTTTTTTGGTAAACATCAAAACCTCGCTTTTCCACTAGTCTTGATCAAAACCACAATTTTCCAAAAATATTTAATCAAAACCTCACATTTCCAAATTTCATTTCAAAATATTAGCTAAGATTCTTATCATTTTTATCAGCCATTTGGTACATCAGATTGACTGTAACTCTAGCATAATATGACACAATTAAACCAAAATGCAGATGTCGTAGTCAGTTAGTTATTTACGTTTTACTGTTTTCTTCAATATTAGAAAAAGTGGAAAAGTGAGGTTTTGTTCTTCACCTCCTCACTTATGAGTAAAGGCCAAAGTAAACTTTATACTTTTAGTATCGGTGCAGTGATAGCAGGCGATGTAATCACTTTTAGGAAACTCGATGCTGCAATTAGAACTGATAACGGTTTATGAAGTTATGAAAATTGTTAAAATGTTCAATTCAATTTTAGTTTGTTCGACAAATGGATAACGAGAAGCGAGCAAGATTGCTGCAGTTTGTGACTGGTACGTGTCGAGTTCCAGTGGGTGGATTTGCTGAACTTATGGGATCAAATGGTCCACAGAGATTCTGTATAGAGAAGGTAATTTCATTGAATTAATAACTAGGATTCCTCAATGTATTAAATTTGTTTTGTGCCCTATGTTATACAGAGTGACGATGGAGTGATCACATTAAATAGTACAGCAGTTGATATGTCCAATAAAATA
This sequence comes from Agrochola lychnidis, assembly GCA_963680765.1. Taxonomy (NCBI): domain Eukaryota; kingdom Metazoa; phylum Arthropoda; class Insecta; order Lepidoptera; family Noctuidae; genus Agrochola; species Agrochola lychnidis. The sequence continues at coordinate 14,307,406 of OY796858.1, forward strand.
ATTATTTTACTATTTCAACAGTTTAACGCAAATTGAATTGAATACCATACAATTTGCGTTAAACTGTTGAAATAGTAATAGTTTTGATCCAAATAATCACTCTAAATCCCTGCAGTTTAATAATTACCACATATCTGCCGTGAGGAAAGTTTTGAGTGTGAATGTAGAATGCTATAAGAGTAGGGGAAGACTAAAGAAACGATGGCTGGACTGCGTGAAAGATGATATGGCTGGAACTAAAAAGATAACGACTAATACAAGTATGGAAGGAAAATAGATGTTGTGCTGACCACAAATAAATTGGGATTAGAGCAGGACAATGATGATGATCTGTTAAATTTTATTGAAGTGAAAAATTCTTTAGGCGCGTTGGGCATTTTTGAGATGGGACTAACCATTGATTTCGCGACACTGTGACGGAATTTACCGACATCGTGGAGCAAAAGACATCAACGCGTTGTTTGCCGATTTTTTTTTTTCAAGTTTTCATTTCTGGCGGCACTCCCGGAGTGCCACTGTTTTTATATATTTAAAACTTGAAAAGAAAGATGAAACAAATGATGATGATGGTAAAAGCGTCCAATTTCGCATTAAGAGCGTTCATCCTAAAAGTTAGCAACGTCGCAAATAGCTGGCAAATATTTACCTGTTTTGATTAATTTGGCAATATTACTTACTGTATGGAAACAAGTTAGCCAACTTGTGAACTAGAATATTAATAATGAATTTCAATTACAACACTGAATTTGATATTGTAATCGTTTTAGGAGTAAAAAAGGCATTTGGAAAGTTTCCAAATACTTTTTACGTTGCCCACTTTCTGTATAAACGCTCTAAACCGTCACACCACTTCACTAACCTACAACAAGTACTACATCACTACATAGTATAAAACAAAGTCGCTTTCTCTGTCCCTATATCCCTATGTATGCTTAAATCTTTAAAACTACGCAACGGATTTTGATGCGGTTTTTTTTAATAGATAGAGTGATTGAAGAGGAAGGTTTATATGTATAATAACCCGGTTTATACCCGTGCGAAGCCGGGGCGGGTCGCTAGTAATCTATAAAACCAATTTTGTTTATTTGGACGACTTTTATTTGAATTTTTAAAGTTCAATATCTCCCTAATAGTCTAATCCGGAGTCCGGGGACGTAATAATATGTTAGTGGTAGGCCCAGTCATAATACTTATTAGGTTTCAGCTCTAGAGTTCTAAATAGTTTTGGGAAAAACGACCCGAAAGGTCCATTTCCAATCCATACATTGAAAATGGAAATTATTATTCTTCTCAGTTCCTATCGGGACTACCGAATTGAAACTGATTTTTCAAAAATCAAATGTCCACTAGTGTCGATCTTGACCCCATTGTGCGCCGTAGAGGTAAGACTCGCACTACAAGTGTAAAGCTTCATGTACTCTTGACTCTTGGCTGTAGGTACCTACAAATCATATTTTCTCATCCTCCATATATCAACTTGCCCCCCCTGGACTATCGGCTGGTGACGCCCTTGACCTACAACGATTTTTATCGTATTATTTAAGGTATTGTGCAAATAAAACAAGAAAGTTATCTAACTTTCAGATACTAATCACATATAATTTACGTTCATTACCAGTTATTCAATTATCACCGATAGCTTTATCTCTATGGGGGTCATGACCCCTCCAAAATCATTCAAGCTGTCGAGAGGCTTGAATAATTTACGTGTCTTACTAACTAAAACTGTAGGTACTTGAGCCACAGTGGCCTCATATACAAAGATTAAGAAAAAAGCCTGTTATAAAAATAGAGGACTTAAGGGATGCAAGAGCGAGCGAAGTAAACTTAGGAATTTGGGCACCACTACGCTCGGGTTGTGGCCAGATTTCAAAACCTACACTGCTGTAAAACAAGTTTAAGCTTTTCTTCTCGACAAAGTAAGTTCTCTTTCTGCAGGTCAAAATAAAACAGAACCATCAAGGCAGGGTGCAAAAATTTTGAGGCTCGCTTCGCTTGCTTGTCTTTATTCTTGAGCTTTTCTTCATAAGTCGACAAAGCAAGTATTTCTTAGTTTTTTTGGAATGATCAAAAGAAAATCGAACGCATTAAGTGTGCAAAATTTTTGAGCTCGTTTCGCTCGCTTTTGTATTTCTACATTTTCATAGTTGGGCCTTTCCTGTATAAGTCGACAATGTAACTCCTATTTCTGTTTGAAAATGTAAATCAAATCTTAAAAACAGAACCTATTTGAACAAGGTGGGGTATTAAAATTTTGAGGCTCGCTTGTCTTGATTTAGAGCTTTTCTGCATAAGTCGACAAAGCACAAATTCTTAGTTCTTTTGAAATTATCAAAAGAAAATCGAACGTATCCGAGTGTGCAAAATTTTTGAGCTCGTTTTCTCGGTCTTGTATTCTACATTTTCATACTGGCCTTTCCTGCATAAGACGAAAATTTAACTCCTATTCCTGTTTGAAAATTTAAATCAAATCCTAACCTATCCGAGACGGGGTATTAAAATTATCTAGTTAGCTTCGCTCGCTCTTCTCACCCTACATAATCTACTGTCCTAATACCTATTATTTTGTAAAAAAGCTGGCGAACAATTTGGCAGCATCATAAAGTATCCCCCCCCCCCCATTTAAAACTATAGCCGCGTCCCTGTATAGCATAAGTAATGACAAACTGGAGACGTACCTCTCTAAAAACATGACATGTATTTAATGCAACCCCAAATAATTACTATTTTGGGGTCCTTAAAATACTAGATAGTCAACTAATTGCGACCAACTTGAATGCAAAACTTGTCCGCTCTGAAATGACGCGCCCCACTTCCTCATTTTACCCACACGATAATGCAGTAATGCGGTAGTGAGACGCGTGACGCGTTATTTCAGAGTAGACAAGCTATAGCGGTCGCGTACTACCGTACCGCGGTAACGCTCGTTTCGCTCGCTCAGCTCGCGTGCGGTTTGACACTGACCTAACCTGTTTGGTCGGGGTACCCTAGGTTACTGCGACCAATTGTGAGAAAAGATCAGAAAGTTAAAAAGAGAATTGTTATTTAAAAAACCGGCCAAGTGCGTGTCGTACCACGCACAATGAAGGGTTCTGTAGTTGGGATGAATTTATCCCGAAAACAAACTTAACCTTGTATTTGATAAACATGTTCTCCCATACGGAATGTATGGGAAAACATGTTTTTGCAACTGCAAAGTTTAGTTGGTCGATTATTACTCGTTAACTTGTAAAGCCTACTTAGCTGTGATAGTTTTCCTTTTAATTTCGATATATAAACTACTGCTGTGATTTTTTTTCATATATCCAAAATCAATCATTTAGTTGACAGCAGTGGCGTGCACACAGTTTTAAGACAGGGTAGGCAGAAAATTTTACTCACCAAAAATACTGCACGTTGGTTTTGGTTCGTCGCGTCGTCTTGTCGATTGATGATTAAACGCGTCTCTATACGATTTTTTCCAAAGGTGTGATATTTAAGGGAAGCTTCTAAGTGTTTTTCAGATTGTTCATGTTTTCTCGCGGCGGTAGGAAAATTATGAATATCAGCGTAACCGGTGTCGTTCCAGACGGTTTTATTATTTGAAAATAGTAGACAAACGAAACAAAATAACCGATTAGGTACTGTGTATGCAACCTGTCAGCCAATGATATGAATCATATTGTTTTTTATTGAATTTACGATTGACTTTACCTTTAATTTGTATTAATTGCAAATCCGGTGTACCACGACCTATCTCGATAACTTGTTTTTTTTTCACCGAAATATAGTTTTGAAAACGCATCATGTTTTATTTTCTCAATACACACACCATCTGAACAACTTTCACAGACAATATTATCCATTTTACACTAATAACAACAATCAAATTCTAATTACCTGATAGCGTATTCACAAACACAACGCACGTCAAACAATATGGCAACTATAGTAAAACGGGCAATAAAGGGTAAAAAAGGTTATACGACAAAAAATTATGGTCATCTAAATGTATAAAATTCAATGAAACAACGTTATTTCCTAAAATATTTGCATTGCATAGCTAACTTTCCTTCGGTAATGTTCGGTACGAGTCGTAATTTTTCGTCTTAGCTGTATAGAATAACTACAAATAGACACTGGCTTTTCTTGCAGTTGTGTGCGTGATTTTTGTCATTGTGTGTCAGCAAAGCCCGCGTAGCTATAGGAACGCACACACATTAAATACGACTTACCACGAGAGCACACATAAAAACATTCAGAGACGAATAGTTTGTGTCTTTACCGTGGCAGAGGCGAGGCGGCGCTAGTGCAGCGCGAATCGAGATGATGCGAAATTCGAATGATGATACCACCGGCACTCGATAGGTGGAGCTGATTTATGATTTGTTTTGTTTATTGATAAAATAATATTAGATCTATTATCAGAACTAGGGTAGGCAGTGTCTTTCTGTCTTTATGAAACGCACGCCACTGGTTGACAGGGGGGGGGGGGACGACACTTGACTCTAACAAAAATTAGCACTTTAAAGCTTAATATTTCGCAAACGAATCCCTGAATCCAAAAATGATTTCCACAAACTCACAATGTTTTTGGAGGACCTTTCCAATGATACCCCACACCATACGATAAAAAATAAAACATCACCATTTTACGTGTAGGAGAGGTACCCTAAAAACTAATGTTTTTCATAATTTTGTTTTATCACTTTGTCGGCGTAATTAATACGTATACCTATGCCAAATTACAGCTTTCTAGTACTAAGGATCTCGGAGCTAGACCGCGGACAGACAGACAGACGGACATGACGAAGCTATAAGGGTTCCTTGTTTACTACGGAACCCTAAAAAGTGTGCATCATTAGAGGTTCAAAAAGTTTTTAGAGTATCAATTTATTCCCCCCCCCCCCCCCCCCCAAAATCTTGGGCTGAGACCGCGCCTGACTGATTCTGAATTGAAGTTGTATTTTATTTAATAATCTATTACATATTTAATGCTTTGACATTTTGCAGGTTGGAAAAGACACTTGGTTACCCCGGTCACATACGTGTTTTAATCGACTAGACTTACCACCTTACAAGAGCTACGAACAATTATGCGAAAAATTGAATTTTGCTATCGAAGAAACTGAAGGCTTTGGACAGGAATAATGTAATTGTTATATATTATTATTAGAATCACTAAAATAGTTATTGTAAATTATTATAACATGAATGCACCACCTCAAAGTGAGGATAAATCACCAATGGAATTGGTGCTGTCATAAAAAGACCAACCAAATAATTATATGAATATATTTGTAATAAATTACTTCTATATGATAAAACTATGTAGATATTGTTAGTGTATTATGTCGGTTGTTTAAGAAATATTTGTTTGAACTACCTTTAAAACGAAGTTCTTCTAAAAGTTCATTAAATAATTTTTAAACAGTATGTTCTTTTTATTTCCTGCCCCTGAAGAAGTTTCGGCTACAAATTTGGAACACGGCTCCGAGCGCATACATCTGTTACCAAGACCTCCGGTTTGTGTGAAAAAACAAGAGCTCTCTAATGCTATTCGAGCCGGTGCGTGTTTGACCACGCCACGGCTGCTGGCGAAGCGGCGCGCTCGGACCAATCTTTTAAGTGAGGCGTCACTGACGCGTGCACTCTGCACTCTCAAACACTCGTAGCTAATGACACGGACCTATTCTGTTGTTCTTTGAGTTCACAAAGAATGCATTATCCATACTAATATTATAAATCCGAAAGTAACTGTCTGTCTGTATGCTACCTTTAAACCACTGAACGGATTTCGATAAAAATTTGGCAAGGAGATAGAAGGACATAGGGTTCTTTTTGTCTCAAAAATAATCAATAAGACGATTTTCGACATTTTCTGGCTGGGGTAACGTTCACAATTCCTCCTTTTCGATCAAAATGTTTGTATCTTGAATTAATGATACGAAGATGATTATTTCATGTCTAAAAGAATATTTAATAACAATGCAAATAAAAAAAGATGTGAAAAAGTATCCAGAATCGCGGAACATACATATTTTCGGATATCAGGAGGAATCAATTTTTTTGAATGATGTCATTATTTCGATCTCTATGATATTTTACTGTATAATTTTGGGATTACATGGTGTTTCATACTGCATTCATTTTTAACCATATGAAACAGAGAACGAAGACGCTTGCTGCTAAGCAGGGTTTCCCAACCGGTGTGGCGCGCCCCCCCAGGGGGGCGTAGAGTGAACAATGGGGGGGGGGGGGGGGCGCGGCGGCTCTAATAATAAACTAGATTAATATAATTTTATGTTCTTGATTTAGAAAAGGTTAAGGCTAGTTTTCAAAACCCAAACGTTTCATAATATTGTAGGTAGGCACTGTAAAACGAGCTTCAGCTTTTCTGCATATGTTGACAAAATAAGTTTTCCTACTTCCGAGGCGGCGTGCTACAATTTTGGAGCTCACTTTGCTCGCTCTTTTACATTCTCTTGATTCTTCAACTTTTCTGCATAAGTCCACAAAGTAACTCCTTTTTCTGTATGAATGGTCAAAAGAAAAATTAACCGAATCCGAAATTGTACAATATTTTTCGAGCTCGCTTTACTCGCTCTTACAGTATATGCATTTTCATAATTCTTGAGTTTTTCTGCAAAACTCGACAAAGTAACTTCTATTTCTGGTTAATGATTAAAAGAAAATCTAACCTATCCAAGCGGGTACAAACATATTCGACCTTACTTTCACTCGCTTTACATTCTTATGCTTCTCTGCTTATGTCGACGAATTAACTCAGGGGCGTACTGATGTTAAAAGAAAATTAGGGGGGCGCGAAAGTTAAAAGGTTGGGAACCCGTGCTAGAGGGTAAATTATCAACACTTGAGAATGGCGATCACGATAGAACTTGTGCGCTCGCTCAACACATTTTCGGTGCTACGAATTTTATTAGAACTACCGTCTCTAGACGCTGCTCGGCGCGGCGATTCCGTGCTGTGATATGATCAGTGTGATGTTGTTTTTTTTTTTTTTGTAATTGCTATTCGCCATTCAACGCAGGTTGTTGGCTGCTTAACCGGACTTTGCTGTGGATGCCTCAATAAATTAAGGTCTCCAGCCAAGGCATAAACTTATAAACTGCGACTGCACGCTAAGGGCACCCCCTGTGGGTTACGAACCTCGGCTTAGGGTGTCGCTGGGGGAGGACAGCAAGGACAGACTGGATTTGTTTACCCCTGCCTAATTGGTTTCATTTTGACAGTTCAACACGACATTTATTGCGTTATTTACGTTATTGAGCAGATTTTTTTTTCCAACTTATGAAGCAATGGATTAGCAATCTGTTTCAAATTGAAACAGATTGTGATTGTATTGTATTACGCAATTAGGGTACCTACTGATTAAAACTATTTGGGGACGAATTTAATGCTACAGGCTCAGCGGCGTGGGCTGACCCAAATGGGATGTTGACGTGTGATCCCAAATAGTAAAACTAACGGACCCGACAGACGTCCTATCCGAACAGCGCTACCTACCGGGTCCAATTGTATTTTCAAACTATCCAGAGACCCACTCAAATATATACACAAAATTTCAATGTCCGTGACTACCGCAGGACCACCAACGCCAATCGCTTCCATATTTAGTAAATAATTAGTACCTAATTGGTAATAATTAGTGCTCGAACAACAGAATTGGTACCTTAGTAGTTTTCGAGAAACTCGACTTTGAAGGTGGTCCGGCCGTAGTCACGCTCCCTTCAGCAGGACCACCATGAGCGCCGTAAAGGGGGGCATGCTGCAGCTATTCTAAGTATACAAATCATTGGTACCTTTAAATGTGATTCATTGCGTAAAAAAAACAGAACTGAAACATTTGTATTTACCGAGAAATCAACGATGATAACTTTCGCGCGCTCGTTCAGCAGGACCATGACTTTGAATGTTGATTCCAAGTTTGACGAGCTTGTCGCTTTCCTCAAACCTATATAGAAAATTAGTACCTTGCAAGATAAAATTAGTGCCCAAAATTCAAAATTGGTTCTTCAGTAGTTTACGAGATATACCATGCCATTGGGTGGGGTGGCCGTAGTCACGGTGTAAAATTTTCATTTCAAGATTTCTCTATTAAAAACTCTGTGATTTCTTCCCAAATTTATACAAAAATTAGTGCTCCTAAAGAAGTTATAGCGACCAAACATTCAAATTCCTAAGTGTTGTATTTTAAGAGTAATTAGCTTTCATTACTTTTCCATACTAAATCTCAGCGTATATATAACCCGACCAAATTAAGTTGTCAATAGTATTGAGCTGTTTAGGAGATGTACACTCGTGCACATAAATTTATGGATGTTGGAATAACCTATCGTTACCCATGGCCTGTGTGATACCATTGTTTATGGTGTGGGTAGGTAGGTAATCGAATAATATTTTTTCTGTATTGTAAGTAAGTACCTTTCTTCTGTGTTGTTACGTGAATATCATTAGAGCGATAGGTATTTCTTATTTCTTTCCTACTAATTATACCTAAGTATTAAAAAACCTAATTTACTGAAGTAACAATATCTTGCTAATAACGTAAGTATATAAGGATTACATAGGTAATAGGTATGTATTTTTTTCAGTACCTACCTGAAGTCGATTTTATCAAAGTTCTTCTGACATGTCTGTGGGACCTTGGGTGTATTTTTACCCGACTGCCCCAGAAGGAGGGGTTTTCCGAGAGTATGTATGTATGTCTATTTCTTTGGCACGCTCTGTAGCCTAAACGGCTTGATGGATTTTAACATGTGAAGTGTCGTTAGATTCGTCTAATTGTGGGAGCTTCATAGGCTATATAATATTTATAAATTGCAGGGTTAAAGGGTAGGTTTAAAAAAAACTACATTATTGGTATCAAATAAAAGCTAGTAATGAGTCAATATATATTATTTTAATAAAACTGAAAAGCTTGAAATAAAAAAACCTTTAAAAAACAAAAACCCGACTGCAAAAACACATAACTGAAAAGAGAAAAACAAGCATTATCTTTATATATATAATTCTTCTGTGAGTGTGTATGTCACTGAACTCCTCCTAAACGGCTGAACCGATTTTGATGAAATTTTTGGTGTGTGTTTGAATGAGTCCCTGGGTGGTTTAGATTCACAATTGGACCCGGTAGGTGGATCGGACCGGAATTGGATCGAGTTATAGGAAACAGGACAACGTCTGTTTGGTCAGCTAGTAATCTATAGAATTTTGGTATTGCAGGCGGGACAAACCAATAACCTGAAACGATGGTGTTAATTATTTTTAAACCTACCCCTCCCTTTTTTTGTATTTGTAGATGCAATCTATAAATATTATATAGCCTATGACACTCCCACAATTAGACGAATCTAACGATACTTCATATGTTAAAATCCATCAAGCCGTTTAGGCTACAGAGCGTGCCAAAGAAATAGACATACATACATACTCTCGAAAAACATTACCCTCCTTCTGGGGCAGTCGGGTAAAAATACACCCAAGGTCCTACAGACATGTCAGAAGAACTGATAAAATCGACTTCAGGTAGGTACTGAAAAAAATACATACCTATTACCTATGTAATCCTTATATACTTACGTTATTAGCAAGATATTATTACTGCAGTAAATTAGGTTTTTAATACTTAGGTATAATTAGTAGAAAAGAAATAAGAAATACCTATCGTTCTAATGATATTCACGTAACAACACAGAAGAAAGGTACTTACTTACAATACAGAAAAAAAAAAAACGATTACCTACCTATCCACATTACAAACAATGGTATCACACAGGCCATGGGTAACGATAGGTTATTCCAACATCTATAAATTTATGTGCACGAGTGTACATCTCCTAAACAGCTCAATACTATTGACAACTTAATTTGGTCGGGTTATACGCTGAGATTTAGTATGGAAAAGTAATGAAAGCTAATTACTCTTAAAATACAACACTTAGGAATCTGAATTTTTGGTCGCTATAACTTCTTTAGGAGCACTAATTTTAGTATAAATTTGGGAAAAAATCACAGAGTTTTTAATAGAGAAATCTTGAAATGAAAATTTTACACCGTGACTACGGCCACCCCACCCAATGGCATGGTATATCTCGTAAACTACTGAAGAACCAATTTTGAATTTTGGGCACTAATTTTATCTTGCAAGGTACTAATTTTCTATATAGGTTTGAGGAAAGCGACAAGCTCGTCAAGCTTGGAATCAACATTCAAAGTCCTGCTGAACGAGCGCGTGAAAGTTATCATCGTTGATTTCTCGGTAAATACAAATGTTTCAGTTCTGTTTTTTTACGCAATGAATCACATTTAAAGGTACTAATGATTTGTATACTTAGAATAGCTGCAGCTTGCCCCCCTTTACGGCGCTCATGGTGGTCCTGCTGAAGGGAGCGTGACTACGGCCGGACCACCTTCAAAGTCGAGTTTCTCGAAAACTGCTAAGGTACCAATTTTGTCGTTCGAGCACTAATTAGTACCAATTAGGTACTAATTATTTACTAAGTATGGAAGCGATTGGCGTTGGTGGTCCTGCGGTAATCACGGACATAAATTTCACCAAAATCGGTCCAGCCGTTTAGGAGGAATTAGGTGACAAAACACATTTACAGAAGAATTATATATATACAGGGTGTAAGGGACAGCCCTCCGCAAACTAACAGGGTGCATTCAGCTCCTTATTTTGAATCACATTCCACTGAAAAATGTCTCAATTTTTTTTATCATTTTTTCTGTTTTTTTATTTCAATGTAAAATTACAATTCAATTCAATTCATTTATTAATTTTGTGAACATAGGGTAAAAATTATACAGATGTTTTACAAAGAAATATTGGTCCATACTATGTCCCGCCAGAAGGCATACAAAATTGTTGTGGTAATCATAATGTCGCATTAATAAAATAAAAATATAAAGTAAAGAAAATTACATGTCACAATTTCATGCCAAAAGCTAGGCTAATAATAATAATAAAATGTCAATAAATTAAGACGTCACATAAACAAATAGGTAGTAAGTATTTAGTCACAATTTCGTATACAATAATAAATTAAATAGGAACATTTTAAACAGACAGATGTAAAATTATAAAAATATTATTTAAATTTGTCATTGAGATATTCATTAACAGAATAATACGCCTTGTTAGTTAATAATTTAAAAAGCTTACGTTTGAACTCATTCATGCTGTTGCTTGACACAATTACCTACATTAGGTAATTTGCTGTAAAGTTTTGGTGCCATGGCGTATATACTATTGTATAGAAATTTGGTTTTTGTGCCTAATTGGTGCAACTTTTTTGAGCGTCGTTGACTTTCGGAAAAAGGATAATGTGCTATGGGGAAGCTCGGAGAAATGCTAGGGAAGCGCTCAGAACTTACATTGATAGGTATCCTGACCGATGCCTAACAACGCGTGCTAGAAAACGTAGTTCCCAATCACGAAGGCGCCGGAAGACCACTTCGCGGTGAAAACTTACGCGGCGCCAGGGCGCCGCGCGAGTGCGGCAGCTCTCCCCGCCGCGGGGTTGCGGGGAGGCGTCCGAAAGCTCGCTACGCTGCCGTTCGCTAAGAGCGTTTTGCCACGGTAGCGATACATTGCGTGTAAGGTAATAAAACAAATCAGGTTTATTTTTTTCCCATAACGTTCCTGAAATAATTTCATGTACCGGTCATCTTAGTATGATATACTGAATTCACCCCGTCCGTCTGTCTGTGGAAGGCTGTCCCTTACACCCTGTATATAAAAAAGATATTGTACTGATCATCGCCAAACCCCGATCCCTAAAGCTAAGCACCTTTAACGCTAATGGCTTAATCAATCAAAAAGATGAAATAGCAGAATTCCTCCGCGTTCATCAGTTAGACATCCTCCTCATCCAGGAAACTTTCTTATAGTCCCATAGAGGCAATCCCTCCATAGCTAACTATCGTAACCTATCATGTCTGGTTACGATCACTCTAGTGTCGGTCTATATCCCTCCCGTACCCTCTGAAACTTCGGAAAACTTCCAACAACTCTCTGACGATTTCGAACTCTTGTTCGGCATGAGTAACTCCGTTATTATTGGCTCCTGAAATACAGGTACTCTAACTTAGCTCTGGAGCCAGGGTGTCAAATTTTTCTGTAATCTTTGTATGGCAATAAAGAATTTATTTATTAGATATAGACATTATTTATTATTATGGCGGGCGATCTCAATGCCAAACATCCGTCTTGGAATAGCTCCACCACCAATATCAGAGGTCGGCACTTGTTCGACCTCTCCTCCTCCCTAAACTTCGACATCATCGCTCCGATGTGTCCCACTCACTCCTCATATCGCCAGTCATACCGGGAGACGTCCTCGACAACGCTCCTTAAGAACGTTAATTTACGCTTAGATTCCATAAAAACGGTGCACGAGCTTACCTCTGACCACCGTCCGGTTATCTTTAATCTCATCTCCCGCATAGGCCTCTCTGACCCCCCTCCCTACTAAAAAGGTGACGGACTGGAAGAAAGTAAGCGTTCAGCTGAAATCCAAAACGTCCCCCTTACTAGACACTATCCCCGACCAATTTGACTCTATCGCTGACACGACAGCCGCGATCGACTCAATCACGGAGCACGTACAAACCGTCCTGAGCGATTGCTCAAGGGAAGTTCCAGCAACAGAACCCTGTTACTTCAACCTCCCTGACGATGTGCGTGCCCTGATGACGGAGAAGAGCGCGGCTACTCGTGTCTACAGCGTTTTTCCCTATGCCGCCAACAAAGCCCACATGCGCTACTTTCAGAGAACTGTAAGGACACTACAACTACCACGATTCTTTGGAACAACCCTAAGCCTCTCAACTGAAACCAAATACCTGGGCATCTTTTTGGACAAACAACTGAACTGGGCAAAACACACGAACTACATCACCACGAAAGCCAGCATATCCCTGTGACAGTGCAAGCGACTGCTTGGCAGGAATTGGGGCATTAGCCCCAAGGTCACCCACTGACTATACACCACAGTCATCCGACCAATTATCACATACGGCTCACTAGTCTGGTGGCCCAGGACAGACCTGAGTACAGCCCAAAGAGATCTCGAAAAACTGCAGCGGTTTGCTTGTGTTGCAATCACTAGCAGTATGAGAACTACACCCACTGCCGCCCTACAGGCAATGCTTGGACTACCGCCTCTGCACCTCATCGTGCGGAAGGAGGCGGCCCTGGCCGCCTTTAGGCTTCATCTATCAGGAACCCTTAGCAAAGATTCCAGAGTTAAGCACATACGTATTAAGGAAGATGCGATCAAACGACGACCAATGATGGCATCACCCTGCGACAAAGCCCCGAAATCACACCACTTTCAACGGCACTACAACATAACACTTACAGAAGAACAGTGTGACTACTCAGGCCCGAAAGAGCTGAGAGTATACACAGACGGATCGAAGACCGACTTCGGTACCGGAGTTGGAGTCTTCTCACACGACCTCAACATAAATATATCCCGCCCGCTGGGAATGTTCAACACCGTCTATCAGGCGGAGTGTGTGGGCATCATACAAGCGGCCCATGCCATAGAAGCCAGGAGAGTTACGGACACCCACATACGCATACTCTCCGATAGCGCCTCAGTTCTCCAATCCTTACGAAAAAAATATACTACTTCAAAGTTAATACTAGAATGTCACAATGCACTAGAACAAGTAACGGTATCTAGCCGCAACACGGTGACACTGCAATGGATAAAAGGACACAGCGGATCGCTAGGTAACGACGCAGCTGACGAACTTGCTAGAAGAGGATCTGGCACGGCAGTCTGTGGCCCGGAACCTATCGTGCCAATCCCCTTCAACCAAATACGCAGGTGGCTACAGGAGTTCACCCACACACAAGCAGACACCGGGTTGCAGGCAGTCCAAGGAAGCTATGCCATCCTTGGATAGCAGGCTAACCAGGCGTTTATTACGCCTGGACAGGAACGGCCTGCGCCTGGTGACGGGGACCATCACGGGGCACTGCTCGCTAAACAAACACTTCCATACAATAGGCATAACAGACAGTCCTCTGTGCAGGGCGTGCATGGAGGCTGAGGAAACCGTAGCGCACGTGCTCTTTGAATGCACAGGCGTCACCCAGATTAGAACAGAAACCCTCGGGTCACCCAGATCCTACACAGATGTTCTGAACAGACCAGGAGATTTAATTAGCTTCTGGAGGGAGGTGGGCTGGTTGGAATAACCACCAAACGGCCGCTATGGCCCACGCACAATGGTCCACCTTACGGACTAAGTGCGGAAACCAAACCCTTTACCCCGCCTAATAATCATGATGGAAATATAATTTTGATCCAGCCTGTCCCTTCTTGCTGTCCTCCCCTCAGCGAGCGATGCCCTAAGCCGAGGTTCGTACCCCACAGGGGGTGCCCTTAACGAGCATTCGCTTAATTTTAATTTAGAATATGTTACAAAAAAAAAAAAAAAAAACGCCGGGTGTACGGGCCCTTTATTTGATTTTTAAGAATTGAAATTCTGGAACAAATCATGTCGAGTTTCTAAAAGCCCTCGGAGACCAAGGGCTTTCTGAAACTCAACATGATTCGTCGGCTTCTAAAATCATTTTTGGACCACAGTTATAAACGGGCCATCCTGTATTTGGGTAAGGTAATGAACAAAAACGAAAAATATAAATTAAATGTATTTATTTAAATAATAAATGAAGGGAACAATTATTTTAAGCAAAATAGGTAATGTTAGTAATAAGTATTGAATTGGAGGTTTACCACCACCTCTTATTGCAGTATTATTTTAACCTTATTTCAGTGTGGGAAAGAGATGGAGCTGTACGTCCTGTACGCACTGAAGTAAGATTAAAATAATACTGCTTATGAGGTGGTGGTAGGCCCAATGATATTATAATTTAGCACAGTTTCAGATTAGCAAATTCCTCTGCAATTTTCATTGCTTCCTCAAGATTGGTGTAATTATTTCCGGAAGCCTGGCCAGATTCTGCTTTGCCACCACCCTTTCCACCTATAACTGGGACAACAGACTGAATCCATTCAGAAGCCAACAAACCTTTCTGAATTGCATTTTTAGGCACTGCAGCAAGACAAAATATCTTGTTTGTTTCATTGTCCACAGAAAAGAACATAGCTGCAGTAGTTGGACAAAGAAGCTTTACTTGTTTTAAGGCACCGTCTAAAGCTTTGGTATTACCAAATGCCTTTAACTCTGAAACAATAACTTTGCTTTCTTTCTTCTCCTCGCAAATTTCTTTAGCTTTTTCTGCAACCTGTGTAATTGTCACAGCATTTGCAGCTCTTTCTTTATCGTCAAGTTGCTTTTTCAAATTTTTAAGCATAGTTCTTAGTTCTTCTTTTTTCCAATACGAAATCTGAGCTTGAGATATGTCGTTTGTAAGATCGACAATTTTTCTAAGAATTTCTTTCTGATTCACATTGTCACTCTGATCTTTAATGAAATTAGCAACATTATTGACTTCATTTTCTAATGTACTCGATTTACTTATAGCTTTCATTGCCTCTGGTCCAGTCAAAGCTACGATTCGTCGAATTCCTTTTGCGATGCCTTCTTCGCTAACAATCACATAATCTCCAATGTGTCCTGTCTGATATAAATGAGATCCACCACAAAATTCTACAGATGTCTCGTAGGCAGTTAATCCATCTGGATTTTTCTCCAAATCTTCAACGGGTACACCAACAGATACAACACGAACTGGATCCGGATAGTGTTCATCAAACATAGCTCTCAAACCTTTTATTTTTTTGGCGTCATTTAAGCTCGTATGTTTAGCGTAGACAGTTTTATTTTTATTTATAATTTCTTTGATCTGATCTTCTGTTTCTTTAATTTGTTTTATAGACATTGGGCCCTTGTTGGTAAAATCAAACCTAAGACGGTCTGGCATGACAAGGGAACCACGTTGATCAGAATCATTTCCAAGAACTTTTCTTAACACATTGTTTAAAACATGAGTGCCCGTGTGATTATTCATTACAAGTCTTCGTCTTTCAGTATCAATATGCAATGATAACTTATCTCCAACTTTCAAAGAGCCTTCAAGTTTTCCAGTATGTAGTACATATCCTCCCTTAACTTGTACATTATTTACCATGAACTCAACACTCTCGTCGTCTATCTTTACCATATATCCCTCATCATAAATTTGCCCACCCTGTTCAGCATAAAAATTTGTTTTGTCCAGTATAATACCACATTCTTGACCAGATAAGACCTCATTAACAAATTTTTTGTCTTTTCGCAAGGCGACTATAGTTCCAGTACAAGGAGAAAAATTATAAACTGCTTCGCTGTCGGTAGATGATGGCACATAGTTATATTTTGGTGAATCATCTGTTGGAGGCAAACCAGAGTCTTGTAAATGACTAATAGCATGTACATCGAGAGCCAATAAATCTTCTTGACCTGCAACTTTTCCTTGTGAAATTAGTTGAGATTCTTTCTTTGATTTTTCATAAGCATCCATGTCTATCGTAAGCCCGTTTTCTTCACACATTAATTGTGTTAGATCAACTGGAAAACCGTAAGTATCATAAAGACGCCAGGCAACATCACCAGGTATAATTTTACCACTTAGTTTCTCAACAGTTCTGTTAAGCAAATTTCTTCCACGCGAAAGTGTTTTCAAGAATTGCACTTCTTCTTCATTTATAAGTTGAATAAGTGATAAAGGATCTTTTGTTATTTCAGGAAAAACATCTCCCAACAATTCGACAACAGTGTGAACTAAAGATCCAAAAAAGCCTGGTTTGGCATTCAGTTTTTCGGAGGCATAACGTACTCCTCTCCTTAAAATTCTTCGAAGTACATAGCCTCTACCAGTATTGTCTGGACACCCACCATCTGATAAAGCAATAGTTAATGTTCTTGCATGATCAGCCAAAACTCTATACGCCATGTCTATTCCATCGACATCTTCCGATCCAACTTTTCCAGAATAAGGTCTCACTCCTGTGCCAATTTCAATTGCTTTAAATATAGGCATAAAGAAATCTGTATCATAATTAGCTCTCTTATTTTGAATCACAGACACTAATCTTTCCAGACCTAATCCACAATCAATATGTTTTTTTGGTAGTGACTTTAATGACCCATCTGTTTCTCTGTTGTACTGAATAAACACCAAATTCCAAATTTCCAGTACATCAGGGTCATCCATATTGACGAGATGAGCTGCATCACGTCCTCCAATTCTATCATAATGCAACTCTGAGCATGGACCACACGGACCTGTTTCTCCCATTTCCCAAAAGTTATCTTTCATACTCCCAGGAAGAATATGTGATTCAGGAAGACCTAATTTCAGCCAGATTTCTTTGCATTCTAGATCTGGTTCTAGCCCTGACGAAGCATCTCCTCCAAAATAAGTAACATACAATCGATCCCCTGGCAACTTAAAAACTTCAGTAAGAAGTTCCCAGGCCCATGCACATATTTCTTTTTTGAAGTAATCACCAAAGGACCAGTTACCCATCATTTCAAAAAATGTATGATGGTAAACATCCTTACCCACATCATCTAGGTCATTGTGTTTACCTCCAGCTCTTATGCATTTCTGGGTATTAACAACTCGTACATACGAAGCCATATCAGAGTTAGGGTCCACGGACCCTAAAAAGACAGGTTTAAATTGGTTCATACCTGCATTGGTAAATAATAGCGTTGGATCGTCCAAAGGTATTGTAGAAGACGAATGAACATATTTATGCCCCTTATTTATAAAGAAATCAATAAAGGTTTTTCTTATCTGGTTGCCACTCATCGCGGTATCCATTTCTGGGTAAATCTGAAAAATAAGAAAGATTTATGATAGAATGATTTAGAAAAAAAAACATATTGAAAACTAGATCGTTTGTTAGGAATCATATTTCTTTAATGAAATTGAAATCGTGGGGCTGGAGCAGGCAGTTTAAACTAGATGAAACAGAAAGGTTATTGGCCGGATACCAGATATTTTTTTCTCCATGGCTAGAGAAATAACTTGTGCATATATTGAAATAAAGTCGTAAATAAAAAACCGCACAAGTGAGAGTTGAACTCGCGTGGTGAGGGTTCCGTACGATAAATATGTTATCTACCATGTTTTTATCCCAAAAACAAACTTAACATTGTAGTTGAAAAACTTGTTCTCCCATACATTCCAACCGCAAATGTAAGTTTGTACGCACAATATTGAGAGATTTACCACGTTATTTTAAAAACCATAGACTTCTCCTGTAATCCTTGTTTTCCTGTAATCTTTTTGTAAAGAACTCTGTATTTTTTTTTTTTTAATTTGGCTTAAGTAGTAGTTTCGGAGATAAGGGGGGATAGTAAAATTTCATCAATTTTCTTAAATAAGTATCATTAAAAGTGTTTATTTCAACATTATTTGTGAAGGTAAAAGAATTATAACATTTTACTGAAATCCTAATTAGGAAGGAACCCAAGCAAATCAGGAAAACAAGAACCATCCTGACTGGATTAGAATCCTAACTGTCCTAACCAGGGTTGATATAAAACCGACAAGTTGTTTTAAAACACGTATTTTAAACAATGTATAAAACAGTTTAAAATAAAACAATGTTTTTCACAGTTTAAAACACGTTTCAAGCAACATCGTTTTAAATCAAATTTTAATGCGAATGAATGGAAATAAATGAAAAGTTATAAATGTTTAGGTCTTAAAATAACTCGAAAAGAAATGAAAAAGGTGAGAAACTTAGTAGATTAGAATATTCGATCTATTTGTCATAATATGAAGCATAAGAATTCGCGACAACTATTTTGGGAAGGAATCCCCAAAATAGTTGTGGACGGACTATATTCAAATAAGGTTCGGACTATATTAAAATAAGGTTCCCCTTATTTGAATATAGTCCGTCCACAACTATTTTGGGGAGTCCTACATTATGTATATCACCGTAAGATTGTGAGAACCGTTAGTTTATAATCTATCGGTATTATTTATTATTAGATTAAAAACTGTCAAAAAATTGTGAATTGGGTTAGGTTAGAACTGTGACCAACCACGCGCGAGTCGAGTGAACGGAGTGAGCGGGGGCGCGGCAGCGGCCGGCGAGCGCTACTTCCAAGTTGCTCGCAGCTGGGCTGGCTATTTAGTATTGGTGCAAGATGCGTTACGTCGCAAGCAAGTTTGATACCAGTTCACAATTTGCCGGTTTCCCATGGAAAGATTATAAACTAGCGAAAAATAATGCGTTAAATTGTAAATGGTTTGTTGCAGTTCACAATTTTTCGACAGTTTATATCAGAAATAATACCGATTATAATTATACGATGACATGTATAACTATACTTCGTCGCCGGTAAAGTCCCGTTCTGTCGCTTGTCAAAAAGAGATAATTCCCTGTTTAAGAATGAAATTCGGAACGTACAGGGTATATGTATGTTTACATGTTAGATTGATTAGAAAAAAAAAGTAAGTATATCACAGATTAGATAATATAATAGTTAGTACTAATTCTATCTACCTAGTATGTTAAATTCCGATTGTTTTTTTAAAAATAATCTAGGAATTAATTATGTTACACCTGAACCAAATAATCTAGGAATTAATAATACACCTGTACCCTAATTGCGTAAATTATTTTCGTAAACAATTTTGCCTAATTTTTTTCATTTTGACAGTTCAACAACATTCATTGCGTTATTTACGTTGTTCAGCAGATTTTTTTTCCAACTTATTTAGCAATGGATTAGCAATCTGTTTCAAATCGAAACAGATTGTGTTTTATTACGCAATTAGGGTAGGTACTGATCGATTTGTGTTGATAATAATAAAAAAAAAAAGGAAAACCATTTTGTCTAAACATTTTTAACTGTTTACATGAATTAGAAAATTTAAAAATTAAAACTGTTTTTTTCTGACCCTGGTCCTAACTCAGAATTTTCTAAATTCAGAGTAGTGTAATAAAGTCTAGGCTAGATTCAACAGTTTCAGATTTTAATTTTTAATGTTATTGTGAACATCTTTTTAAAACTGTATTAAATTATTATGTAGGTAAACAAAAATATATTTTTTTATCTTTCATTTTTGTTTAATAAAAATTTTAAAGCCATTTGATTGATACCATAATAAATAAAACTACATACAATAAATAAAATGTTCTTTTAACAAACTATTCAGCGACTTTCTAAAAGGACCTAAAAAATCAATTCCTGCATTCTCCATCAGATGGATTGCTGCAATTGGTTGCAGCCGAGCCTCCTGTTTGGACTTCTTCCACTCCTAGCACAACACGCAGATTCTCACAGACCAATCAACTTAATTCTCTGCATTTTTAATGAAATATCCTGCTCTAAATTTTGCCAATGTGTTAACAAAAAAAACTTTTTACAAAAAAAAAACAACCGACCTCCAAAAAAAAACACTACAAAGTGAAAAATAACTTTAATTTCGGAAGTCGGTGTCTTGGGTTTTGTATTTTCGTTTTTTGCCACCGACTTCCGAAATTAAAGTTATTTTTCACTTTGTAGTGTTTTTTTTTGGAGGTCGGTTGTTTTTTTTTTGTAAAAAGTTTTTATTTTTCACTTTTTAATTGTGGTACCTACCCCACACACATTCGAATACCACTACCTGCTACCAGTGACAGAAACTTATCATATCATCTACATACTAAGTGGGAAAAAAAAACGTATTTTGTAGCTAACTCAAAAACTATCCAAGCAAAGTTAATAAAATTTATATGGGACCAATTCCAGAGCACACCCTTTCAAACAAAAAAAGAATTTTCAAAATCGGTCCACAATTGACGGAGAAATCGGTGGACATACATAAAAAAAAAAAAAAAAAAACATACGCGACGAACATATAACCTCCTCCTTTTTGGAAGTCGGTTAATAACATTTTATATAAGTACTTATTGTTTGTTTGGTACCAAATGGTTTTAAGTAAACATTTTATCACAACATCTTACAATTGCATCATGCTGTTGTCTGATATGTAAGTACTTGGTATGTATATAAATACAACTATTATATAGATAGATTGTTAATAACAAAAGTTTAACAATTTATTCAATTACCAATATCTGATTGACACATTTCGGTCAGTGGGTCGTCTTAGTGGTTCTTTTAGATCAATGAAAACATTGGGTAACTTGTTTTCATTGTTTTAGCTATATTTTACTTATTATATAAATAAATATATATTATAATTAATTAAAATGATGCCGTGTACCATATGGTAAGTAAGTATTGTTCAATGAAAGGTTCTTTGAAATCTTGAAAATCCTAATTAAAAGAATATTGACAGGGCGATCACAGAATAGGTAATGGTTAAATTCTGAATATATAACCACCTCATGAAAACTTACCGGTTAGATTGTCCAGGAAACTTGCGTTGCAACACGCCACCAACACAGCACCAATGACAAATCGCTAGTGTGTCAGTCAGTCAGTCGTCTAGGGATGTTAAAAATAATCGATTTTTATTTAAATCGATTATTATTTTCTTATAATCGATTTTTTATAGGCGATTTTTATATTAATATTAATCGATTTTTAGTAAATCGATTATATAAATTACGTGTTTATATCGATTTTCAGAAACAGCTTGTATCTATGAGACGGATGAAAAAATCTAGTAGTAAGTTTCAATTTTATAAACAACGCCGTCTATGCGTTGGATGAAAAATTTCGAATTAAGTTCATACGTATAAGTTGATTAAATAAAAACGGCGCTATTTGTAGGCATTTATTTTTTATTTGATTTATATTTTAGTTTTTGAGACAATAAGTTTGTCATTTTGTTGGGATGCTCATCATTTAATTTTTATTATAATAAAGAAAACGTTTAATAGAACTAAAATTTGTTTCAATAATGCTATTTGGTTTCCTAATTCCTTGAAATTTTAAAGGAACCTTTGATTTTTAGTTTTGAATTGGTTATTTTTTTATTCATATAATTTTATTTGATTTTTTTATCTGAAAAATTGTTACTACGAATCTCTTAGGTTTATTATTGGGATTTGAAAAGTATGTTTTTTTAAATAATACAAAAAAATCGATTTTTTCGCAGAAATCGATTTTTTTAAATAAAATCGATTTTTGACAAATCGATTAAATTTGAATAAAGAAAAATCGATTTTTAATTAATCGATTCTTTTCCATTAATCTCACATCCCTACAGTCGTCTAGATAAGCCGCATTCCGAGTTACGTTAAAAGTGATAATATCGCGAATTCGACAAAATTTAATAGTAACAAAATAAAAAGGGTTATTGAGTAATAATTGTGACTTTGGACTTTGGTCGGATTCGCGATAGTGGTGCCGATTCCCTTGTTCACAAACTAAACTAAGTTCAGTGCATCTTTTAAAGTGAAACTTTTATTACATCGTCTCAAACTTTTTCGTTTGTGTGTTGCATGTCGCGTGACGGTCGGCCGCGGAGTAGGGATAAAGTGAAAGGCGCTCGTCAGAGCAGCCAAGGCCAATATGGCGGCACCTATAGAAGTTTCACTTTTACCGTGGTTTCATAAAACCACACCCTCCCTCCCTCCTTTTTTTCTTTCTATTTCATTAAGAAAAGGACAGAAGATAAATTTTAGTTTAGTCCTGTCAAATTAATCAGCGCTTGACGTAAATTGACGTAATTTTAGTCAGCAAGTTTTTAATCACGTCTAAACTTGTATGTATTAAAGTAAACGCAGTGGAATTTGGTTTTTACTAAATATATAATGCGTGCGATATCAAAAGTACATAACAGTCAAGTGTAGCCTAGCAACCAACAAATTCAAAAATAACCCTGGAAGTGCTTTCCTAACATTCCCTCTTCTTTTTCAAACCGAAGTCTTCGCAAAGTTTTACCAGTCTTGGTTTGAATAATGGCTTTGTAAATATATCCGCCAATTGTTCTTGCGTAGGCACTTGCACAATTTGGATATCTCCTTCAGACACACATTGCCTTACATAGAAATGTCTTAGCTTGATGTGCTTTGTCTTGCGATGATATTCGTAAGGCGGATTATGAGCTAGTTTTATTGCAGACTCATTATCAATGAGCAGTACTGGCGTTTCTAATTTTTCACTTAAATTTTTAAACAATCTCTTTAGCCAAATCATTTCACGGCACGCCTCACTAGCAGCTACTATTTCTGCTTCTGTGGACGACAGCGCAACTGAGGTTTGCTTCACACTTCTCCAGGAGATTGCTAATCCAGCGAACATGCATATCAACCCGCTAGTAGAACAACCACTCAAGTTGTCGCCTCCATGATCTGCATCACTGTAACACATGAGTCGTTTCTAATTCTTTTTAAACTCTAAACCAGTCTCGATTGTTCCTTTGAGGTAACGAAAGATTCTCTTCACTTGTAACACATTCGTATTAGTGGGTTTATCTAAGGATCTGGATACGACTCCGACTGCATAGGCAATATCAGGCCTTGTACCTACCATGAGATAAGCCAACGCTCCCACAGCTTGTCTATAGGGAAATTTTGTGTCACAGATCTCTTCCGCCAACTTTTTTACAGGAATATCTTTACTATTGGTGTTCCAACGGCTTTACAGTCACTCATTCCATACTTCTCCAAAACCTTTTTAGTGTAGGCGGCTTGATGAACTCTTATAGTTCCATCATTGTGTCGCTCTAACTCTAGTCCAAGAAAGTACGATGGTGGCTTGGTCGTTATTTTGAAACGTCCTTTGAGTTCCTTTTCAATAAAATTATCAGCTTCTACGTCATCAGACGAAGCCAATAATCCATCATCAACGTACAAAGCAAGCAAAATCTTTGTTTTTCCACGTTGTCTCACGTATAAACATGGATCTGCTTCGCTCTGTGTAAAGCCAGATTCAATAAAAAAGTCGTGAATGC
Source organism: Agrochola lychnidis (assembly GCA_963680765.1). NCBI lineage: Eukaryota > Metazoa > Arthropoda > Insecta > Lepidoptera > Noctuidae > Agrochola > Agrochola lychnidis. The sequence continues at coordinate 14,331,248 of OY796858.1, forward strand.
ACTCGTTCCAACATTTAGGTGCCTGTTTAAGTCCATAAAGACTTTTTATCAGCTTGCACACCTTGCCAGATCCGTCATTATATCCCTCAGGTTGTCGCATGTATATCTCTTCCTTCACCTTGCCATATAGGAAAGCTGTTGAGACGTCAAATTGTTTTAACAATAAACCTTCATTTGCGGCTATACTTAATAATACTCGGATTGTGCTTAGTTTCGCAACAGGGCTAAATGTCTCGTGATAGTCTATTCCCTTTTTCTGTGAATAACCAACTGCAACTAGTCTCGCTTTATACTTGTCAATCGAGCCATCAGGGTTCTTCTTTACCTTGAATACCCATTTGCAGTTAAGCGCTTTTCTATTATTTGGTAACTGTGTCAGTTTCCATGTCTCATTCTCTTTCAGAGAATATATCTCATTATTCATAACCTCAACCCACTTGTGTTTTTCAAGACTTTGCATGGCTTCTCGATATGAAGATGGTTCTGGAACAGCAATGACTTGATGGATGAATTGTTCAAAATTAAATCTTTCTGGAGGTCTAATTTTACTCCGATCACGAAGTACACGACTGTTACCTTCAACAACAGTTTGAGTGTCTTCTTCTTGTCGTTCTTCTTCATTACTATCACCTGTTTCAAACCAAGTATCTTCTTCTTGTCGTTCTATTGCATTACTATCACGCTGATTAAGTAATTCTAAGTGTGGTTGATCGTCTATGGAAGAAGTAGGTAGCTCATAGGTATTCTTTTTGATTTCAGGTTCCTCATTAACAGGTATGTCTCGGTCTAACAGAGGTACTTCTTCAAAAGTTACATCTCTGGAACGCAACAATTTAAAGTTCTTTGTATCATAAACTCGATACCCATCATCACCGTCATATCCTATAAGAATTCCTTTCTTTGCTTTTTTATCTAACTTCTTTCTCTTTTGTTTTGGGACATGCACGTAACACACACAACCAATGATTCTGAGATGATTTATTTTAGGTTTCTTATTGTACAGACGCCAGCACATCAAGCTACTACAATCTGTCAAATTTATTTAAAATAGATTTTCAACTTTATCGTTGACGTCTAAGGTTCAAAGTTGATTGGGAAAATTTGATAGTTTCGGGTAGCTTGATGTGCTGGCGTCTGTACCATAACTCATACGGTGACTTTTCAATATTTGGAGTGGGTCCCGTACGATTTAAAATGTACACTGAAGCTTGCACTACTTCAGCCCATAAACCTTTAGGTATCTCATCATGAGCGTGTATTAGTGCTCTTGCCATCTCAACAATTGTTCGATTATCTCTTTCAGCACAACCGTTTTGTTCAGGAGTGTAGGGCATTGTCAGCCTCTGTTTAATCCCATGTTGTCTTAGCGTACTTCGTACTTGTTCATTGTTGAATTCGCCTCCATTGTCGCTTAGCAACTCTTGAATGACGTGTCCTGATGCCTTAGCTTCTGCTAGAAAATCCTTCAAGCGTGCTTGAACTTCAGACTTTTGTCGTAAGAAGTATACGTAACGAAAACGGGTGAAATCATCCTTGAATAGAACAAAGTATCTATACTTTGAGATCGAATAAACAAACGGTCCACATACATCAGTGTGTATTAGCTCTCCAGGTCTTGTAGTTCTTTCTCTGGTCCCAAACGTCCTTCTGTGGGCTTTTCCATAAACGCAACCTTCGCAAACTTCTTTGTTATTGTTAGATTTGAATTGCATACCAAATTCTCTTTCCATAACTTGTTTGACATGTCTTTTGTTTTGGTGTCCCAAACGTTCATGGTACAATTGAAGTTGGTTAGTAGCTGTTAGTTGGTTAATCTCAACTTTAGATGTAATGACTTGTATTTTAAGTTTGTACAATCCTCCATACTTGTCACGAGTACCGACTAACTTTGTCTTACCGTCAACCTTAAATAAACATGATCGAGTATTTGACTCAAAGGAGCTATTTTCACAAAGATCTTGCGGCTAGCACTGAGAACAAATTTCTTTGTATACAGGGAACATACCAAACATTTGTGAGCGTAATTGTTTCGTTTTGGCCATTAATGTCAGCTTTTACTTGTATTGAGCCTTTTCCGATAGCTTCAATATTTTCACCATTTGCTGTCATTACTCTGTGAGATTCACTAAAGTACTCGAAAGATACATACTGATCTCTTCTATTGGTTACGTGACTTGTTGCTCCATTATCTACGTACCATGAGTCTTTATCAATTCTCTCACCAAGAGATAAAGCTAAACTTGTCAATGTAGCAGCATTTGATTTGGATTCCTTTGGAGGTTTTGGGGGTCTCCCATCCGTAATCCATTTCTTGCATTGCTTTACTCGATGTCCGCTTGCTCCGCAGTAATTGCACTTGAAATTCTTTTTGTAATCTTGCTTTCTGTTATTTACTACTAGTATCGCCGTGCTGGATTCACCTTCCGCTTCAGATTTATTTTTATCTGTCAAAGCTCTCTCGTGAGCGCACAACTGGGTGGTCAAGTTCTCGATTGTACGATCTTTCAATGTAATCAGTAGCCAACTTGATTAAAAACTGAAATACTCTTCTGGCAGGGAATCCAATATCTTGCATATCAAAAGAATTTCTGGTAGTTGATTACAAACTGTTGATAAAGCTTGATGATGCTGTTGATGATCTGAAGATCATGCCATATATTCTTTATTGCAGACATATGCGAACCCATGTCATGAGTGGGGTCTTTCTTGTAATTAAACAGTTGCATACACAGATCGTAGGTTCGGTCCTGTGATCCTCGTTCGTAAAGACGGTTTAATTCGTCCCACATATCACTCGCAGTTGTAAAACGCATTACTTTGTTCAGCATTTCGTCGGTCATATTAGTAGTCAGTAGTAATAGTGCTGTGCTTTCTATTTTATTATAGCTGTCACACTCTACCTTGTACAGACGCCAGCACATCAAGCTACTACAATCTGTCAAATTTATTTAATAGATTTTCAACTTTATCGCTGAAGTGTAAGGTTCAAAGTTGATTGGTAAAATTTGACAGTTTCTGGTAGCTTGATGTGCTGGCGTCTGTACTTTGTAAGATCTTTCGCTGTGGCTCCTTCACCCGGGTGTGCAGGCTTTACTAGAGTACCCTGCACCGCTTCTAAGGTGCCTGTGTTACTCCGCAGCAGCAACATCACTTTATATTTCCAGGTCGGCCAGTTGGTTCCATTGAATAGTCCTATTTCGAGTTTCCTTTTTGAAGACAACATGATTCACTCTTTCGAACTTTTATTCTTTAGGAAACAAATATAAAACTTTTAAGCTCTCGTTTTTGCACGCACTGCTACCATATTAAAGTAAACGCAGTGGAATTTGGTTTTTACTAAATATATAATGCGTGCGATATCAAAAGTACATAACAGTCAAGTGTAGCCTAGCAACCAACAAATTAAAAAATAACCCTGGAAGTACACTTGACTGTTATGTACTTTTGATATCGCACGCATTATATATTTAGTAAAAACCAAATTCCACTGCGTTTACTTTAATACATACAAGTTTAGACGTGATTAAAAACTTGCTGACTAAAATTACGTCAATTTACGTCAAGCGATGATTAATTTGACAGGACTAAACTACAATTTATCTTCTGTCCTTTTCTTAATGAAATAGAAAGAAAAAGATGCACTGAACTAAAATTTAGTTTAGTTTGTGAACAAGTGAATCGGCACCATTATCTCTTTTAGCGTAACTCGGAATGCGGCCTCTGTCCAGTCAGCACCACCTAACCATAGATACTTACACTTACCTCAACCCACCACGGACCACCACAGACGTACAAAAATTGGGTCACTACGTTGTTACGCCACACTAAAGCGAACGCAAAGCGAAATAAGTGACGCCACACTAAAGCCAACGCCAGACATAGCAACAATATTTGAAAACTTGTTTGAGCACATGTGAGGCACGGATGTTTGGTATAATTCAAAATTTGATCATTTATTTCAACTTTGCCATTTGGTGCATTCGGTGTCGGTTTTTCGAGCGCACATTCAGACATGCTTTGCAGCACGTTCGTTTCACAGTTCTCAAATAGGCAACAAACAGGATGGAAGGCGATTTTGTGGACGCGGTATACCTATATTATCATTAGAGATCAATAATCAGGCATCTTTTGGCGGGGCAGGGTTGACCTAACAAAAGCTGGACAGACCGGATTTGTGTATATTTGGCGGGACACCATGGCAACCTTAATCGCAAGTCACCGCACAGCTGACTGCTGTGAGGTGCACGGTAGGCCTAATGTAATGGTCTAATCATCGTTGTAAGAATACTGTGTAGTGAGTACTCCTTCCTTTCACAGTTATCATAGAGGAAAGTAATATCATGGACTTAATATATATTATGTCCATGAGTAATAGGTATAGGTTTTTTAACTTTTACCTCTATCAAGTATCAACTTGACAGTGACAGCAACCTTTTTGCAACAAGGAAACCACCACTGTGCAGTGCTGCCAACTTAGCCCTTTTCGGGCTAGATTTAGCTCTTTTTACAGTAGTTGAATCCGTTTTCATTCCTTTAGCCCGAAAAATTGTTAAGAAAAATTCACAACTACCTTAAAATACAGAGACCCGACAGGAAATAATCCGTATCAGGATTATTTTATCTTTACCACGTTCAAATGCTGATGTGGAACGTGTCTTCAGTTACATGAATTTGATAAAAACAAAAAATCGCAACAACAAGCAACTAAAAACAATGACGTCGATTAGATGGGGTGTTTTTTTTGTGTAACGTGTTTTTTGTCAAAATCGGACCTTCAATTTGGTTACCTAGCAACTGTATACCTATTGATTGTCAATCTCGTTTCAAGAAGAAACTAACCGAATGGTTGTTTTGTAAAGTATTGTTTTTGTGATTACACGTATTTCTTTTGGATAAACCACGCTCTGCTATCATAATTTCCAAAAGGTTGTGGGCCCAGAACGCAAAAGTGTAAAATGGAGCTTTAAAAATACAGATCACAAAACTTGATGGCCATAATTGGGTAGCCTGGAAATACCGAATGGTTGCCCTACTAAAAGGCATAAAAGGAATTTAGGAGATGAGGAAGGCAAGGCACAAAAACCGGCGAAACCTGCGGAAGGCAGTGGTGATGCCGAAGTTGAAATTTACAATAAAACTTTACGAGGTTTTGTTATATTGGAGAGCACAGCCCTACTGCTAAAAACAAACAATGTAACGGATGAAACACCAGGGAAAGTAATTAGGTTGTCCACTCCCAAGGAAGTATGGATAGAACTCCATAGGTTGTATGAGGGTCCTGATGAGGGCAGGCTCTACGACTTATGTTTGGACTTCTTCAAACATAAAAGGGGTCCGTCAGACAAAATGTCGATACATGTCTCGAAACTGAAAAATTTGAGGCACAGTCTGAAGGAAGAACTGCTACAGTCTGAGGAGAACGTTGAAATGCCTGAAGTTCTCTTGATTTGCAAGATTCTGGATACGTTGCCGGAAACTTATTTTTCTTTTAAGTCTAGTTGGCTAATGATGTCTAAGAAGGAAAGAAGCTGCCGCACAGTGGGAAAATCGCGTATGTTTCGTCTCAAAACTCTGTATCTCAGTTGTTTCAAAACTAAATGAGCTGTAATTTTGCACACATATACTTGAATGTATAAAGTTTAATGGAAATAATTTTGATTTTAAAAATTCTGTTTATTAATTAATTTTAAAATTAAACTTAAAAAAATACATGCATTTTTTATGAAAAAAAATACAATATATGTTTGTTTAATTTACATAAAACGGAATATACATAGTGCCAAACGAGAAAACAAAATATGTACACAATTTAGCAAGCTCCTACAGATTTTCATTGACAACAAGAAGGGCCTTGGCTTCATCTAAAAGTTCTTTCGATATTGTTTCTGAGATATTTCTCAAACTTAATATATATGGATCAGAAGTGTACAATAAGGTATGGAACACGTCTTCATTGGTAGCCGCTCTTGAACACTTTCTAGAATGATGAAGTAAAATTTTTTTGTAATACTTATTTCGGGATTCTTGCGCGTCTTCGCACAATTGTCCGATAGGTAAAATAGCATAGTACTCAATGATTTTTTCGCCGTAAATAAGCATTTTATGCACAGAGGAAGGCATATAATACGTTATAATTATTTACGTACAGTTGGGCTGTACTATAGTAATAAGTTTATTTGAATGTAGGAGACCACAGTAGCCATATCATCTGGTGACAAATTGAAATTTTCTTGTAAGTAGTCTTCTACATTATGCTCATTTATCAACAAATTGCACAACTCTCGTTTACTACAAACAAATTCACCCATTTTTCAAATCAGTCAACTTCTGCGAATATTTTAAAATAAGCAACAACTGCTTTTGAGGGCAACTGAATATCTAACCAACAACTGTGAATGTTTCAGGGTTCGCCTTCCTTTTATTGACCAATGAAATAGTGCAATGTGCAAAAAGATAAGAAACTGATAATTTGCACTCTTCCCATAACCAACCTGTTTTTAATTCGACCCTAATAGATAATTGGCCATATTTCATCAAGTAAGGTGGTCAAAACTGTATCAAAACCACAAAAAACCATTAATAATACTCATCACTGTAATTAACTTGTTATCAATTTGACCTTAATAGATAAAAAATAATTTTATGAGAAATAAAACGGAAATGAAAAAAAATATATAATTTTATCTCGCGATATGTTTTGATCCCGTGTCAGAAAAAGCGCAAGTATGCGCAAATTTTTATTTTCTCCTTGTATATACTAATGTATAAAGATCTTAATAGAACAAATATCTCGACAGCGGCAGGCAGCGGTAAAGGGAAAAAGTCTCGTTAAAACTAAAAAATACACAAAAAATATACCATCTTAAACTATATTGGTTAATTTTATTTTTATTAACCAATGTATATAATATTATTTACTAAACGTTATGAGGACATTATAAGCATTCCAAAACTGTATAATACTTGTACATTTATATCTAAAACTTTTGAGTAATGTGGCGTTGAATTATAGTAACGTATTGCGTTTAAATTACCTCATTGAACATGAGTTAGCTTTGATGCCTATTTATATATATTATGATTAAATTTAAAAAAACAAAAAAATTGCGAAAAAAAAGCTTACTTATTAGACTATATTAATTTATTAATTTTATTCCATTACAACGACTTTCACGTAAAACAGTTTTGAGACGGCTTTGTATGGGGCTTTCCCATAGTGTGCCGTCTCAACGTGACACTGGCAGAATAGATAGTCGACACCGGCTCAATTGCCAAGAACGGAAAAAAAAAGAACTTTAACGTGGCATTTTCGAAATTGTGCTTCTGGCTGGCTACAGTTGCCACCTCACCAAAGAAGAAGAAGTTTTGAAGTAAGAGGCCGGCGACACGGCTCGCAACTACAAATCGAGATGTTTGCAAAATTCAATTCCAAGCACGTTGCGCTAGTGTGAGTGCCTGTCGGAGCGATATACACCTACAGTGAGCAATACTACCACGCACACATTGACAATTATTGCTTGACGCGATAGTACTACTAGCTTTCGAAAATTTATGATAAATTTGAATGTGTTCCGTAATACAAAAAATTATGAATGAAAACTTAATGTATTTCCATTTTTTTTTCGATAATTTGTAACTTGATAACATAAACTATGCTTCTGTGGAAACAATATTACAAATATTGTTGATTATAATACAGAAAAAATAATATGAAAACATGCCATTTACGCTGTAAAAATGTACGAAATTCAATTCGCTTACACTTCATTTAAAGTTAAGTTTTTGGAAATAAAAAGACGTAGGAGCATAGATAAATACTGTCTCAATCTTAATATCAACATATAATATGGTGGAAATATGCTCAAATTGCAAATGATTTATGTACTACGTTTGTATGGACAATTCATGCGTCGCCGCATTCTTAAGCGACCACTGTGAGCAGTGTGAGCGCGTTCGCGAGCGTTCTGAATTGTTGACAGCTCTGTTCTGTCATAATCGTGCTATTTTCTATGTTATAGGGTTTGGTTTCCGCACTTAGTCCGTAAAGTGGACCATTGTGCGTGGGCCATGGCGGCCGTTTGGTGGTTATTCCAACCAGCCCACTGCTTCACAACACACACAACTGCTGCACAACAGCTTCTGGAGGGATCCAGAAGCTAATTAAATCTCCTAGTCTGTTCAGAACATCTGTGTAGGATCTGGGTGACCCGAGGGTTTCTGTTCTAATCTGGGTGACGCCTCTGATTTCAAAGAGCACATGAGCTACGGTTTCCTCAGCCTCCATGCACGCCCTGCACAGAAGACTGTCCGTTATGCCTGAGCGACCACAGGTGAGCAGTGTGAGCGCGTTCACGAGCGTTCCGAATTGTTGAGTGTACGTTACCCCAGCAAGAAAGTATCTCCTAGAGTTATATGAGTAGAACGTATAGTTGGTGCCTTATCTGCTGTAAATGTGCCCTCACATAAAAAATGTGTGCCCCCTGTCGTTTTGAAAAAAAAACGGAAAAACGATTCTTACTGGGGTAACGTTTTTCTAGCAGGAAAATTCTAAACGAATGATCGGAGAGAGAAAATTTGTGCATGGCCAGAGAGCTTATATGTGTGCCAAAATGTGCCCCCAAAAATAAAATCTGTGCCCCTTCAGATTTTCGAGATATTGCATTTCCTGCTGGAGTAACGTTTTGATGAATCGTATATCTTTAAAACCATTGCATGTGCCCCTGTAGAATAAACATACACGAGTAGCTCTTAATGTGTGCCCCTTAGTGCCCCAATTAGATTTAAGAAAATATTTATAGTTTTCAAGTTATCGCAGTATTATGAAAACCCGGAAAAACATTGCAGCGCCTAAATGAGACAAGGCATAAGTTCGCTGAAAACTGTATTCGGTCCTTCTTGACGCTAATAATAACAATACAAAGTTTCAAAACTGTTCATGCATGCGTTTTTGAATAATCTTGCTAAAAGTCAAAATGATGGTGTCATAACTTTGACGGCAAAATACAAGGAACTGGCTCAATCCCAGATGTGTAGGTGTAAACCAAAATCTTGTGCCTTTATTCAAAAATATATGGTGAAAATATTCAACTTGGAATGTTTCGCATTAAGGAAATATAACAAAAAATCAAAATATGTAAGCAACGGCTGGTTATCCGACCAAATTTGAATGACTACTAAAAAGCGACGGATTCATACATATCGATGACCTTCTTTATTTTACTTACTAACCGGTTCACACGTGTTGTGCCTGAGTACAATGAAGTAGAAAATTCCATTTTGTATGTCGTATTACGTACCTATGAGGGATTTATAATTATTAACCAACGATTATATTAAAGCTGATTATGTAGTGTCACATAATTTTGATTTGATGGCGTTTTAGATCTATGTGTCATTCCACAGTCAGGTGATAATGTTGTTACGTATATGGGATAAATATGTTTATTTATAGCCAAATACCATCAGATAATTTGTGCACATTCGATGTTTACAGTTATATCTTTATGCGGTTTACTATACTAACACATTTTATCTGAATCTATGTATAAGCAAATTACTCGTAAGAAAATTATTTATCTGTGATTTCAAATTTAATAATTTTTTTACAAAATATTATACTTAATACTGATCTGTGATTTTTGTGATGCGAATTTACTAATTATATGTTAGACTTAGATGAAAAACTGATCTGTGATTTAAATAATAATGACTACACAATGTGCAAATAACTGTGATTTAATAATTACTTTAAGAATTAAAATTAAGGGAATAAAAATAATAATTTCCACATCAACAATCTGTTTCATTAATATAGTCACAAGGTGCATTTAATATATTTTTAATTAGCTCCCAAAACTTTTGATCGCGACTGTACGGACAACAGCTTAGGTATAATACGTCCAATAAAGAAGGTCATCGATATGTATGAATCAGTCGCTTTTTAGTAGTCATTGGAATTTGGTCGGATAACCAGCCGTTGTTTAGATATTTTGGTTTTTTGTTTATATTTACTTAATGCGAAACATTCCAAGCTGAATATTTTCACCATATATTTTTGACTACAGGCACAAGATTTTGGTTTACACCTACACATCTGGGATTGAGCCAGTTCATTGTATTTCGCCGTCAAAGTTATGACATCATCGTTTTGACTTTTAGCAAGATTATTCAAAAACGCATGCATGAACAGTTTTGAAATTTTGTATGGTTATTATTAGCGTCAAGAAGGACCGAATACAGTTTTCAGCGAACTTATGCTTTGTCTCATTTAGGCGCTGCGATGTTTTTTCGGGTTTTCATAATACCGCGATAACTTGAAAACTATAAATATTTTCTTAAATCTAATTGGGGCACTAAGGGGCACACATTAAGAGCTACTCGTGTATGTTTATTCTACAGGGGCACATGCAATGGTTTTAGAGATATACGATTCAACAAAACGTTACTCCAGCAGGAAAGGCAATATCTCTAAAATCTGAAGGGGCACAGATTTTATTTTTGGGGGCACATTTTGGCACACATATAAGCTCTGACCATGCACAATTTTTCTCTCTCCGATCATTCGTTTAGAATTTTCCTGCTAGAAATACGTTCCCCAACAAGAATCGTTTTTCCGTTTTTTTTTCCAAAACGACAGGGGGCACACATTTTTTATCTGGGGGCACATTTACGACAGATAAGGCACCAAGTATACGTTCTACTCATATAACTCTAGGAGATACTTTCTTGCTGGGGTAACGTACACAATTGTTGACAGCTCTGAGCTGTCATAATCGTGCTATTTATAGGAACGCGAAAGTATGGATATGAGCGATAGGCGTAACTCGGAATACGGCCTTACTTTTGCTTGTCAAATGTCAAAAATAATTGTCAACCTCTAACACAAACAATTACAAAGTCACACAAAGTGCTTTTCTGAATTTTCTCATCCTGAGTGATTTGTTTCACACTCGGAAATAAGTAAATTTTGTGAACATAACCACAGTGATGGCACTGCCCTCGGCTTTTTATAAGTTTTATAAAGGCTTCAGAAATAGGGAAGTTACAAAACAATTTTGTGGCTATTTACAATACGCAACGAGTAGTAGCCTGATTAAGAATGAGGATTTTGGTGCGAATGCATTAAAGCCCGTATCCGAAGACTTGTCCACTGTCACCCCTTACTTTTCAAATACTTTTAATTTAGCAGCTTATGTAAATCAATCTGAAACATTGAAGAATTTAGTTAACCTTAATGTAAACCTAAGTAAAATCGAAAAAAAAACTTATATAGTCGACAAAATTTTAAAATTGGATTTTGAAAAAGACATGAAAAGCCATATACTATATATAAACGACTTTGTTGGAATGGAAGAAATTGGTAATTTTCTAACTAAGAACCCAATGATTTTATGTGAGCCATTAGAGGACCTTCAAGTAAGAATTAATTATTTACACTCAAAAGGCTTCCAAGAAAATCAAATCAAGAGAATTATTACAAAAAACCCCTTCTGGTTGATGTTCAGGTAAGTTGTTCTATGTACCTTATCATTTTGTATTTTTTAATTTTATTTGGTTCTTAACATTCCCTGTTGTCTACTCAAAGAAGCAAAAACGTATGTTAGTCAAATAAATAGATACTTATATTGTTTTTAATCGACTTCAAAAAAAAAGGAGGTTCTCAGTTCGTCGGTTTATTTTTATTTTTTTATGCATGTTCCCCGATTACTTGAAGATGGCAGAACCGATTTGGGTATACTTTCAAGTTGGTGCCATTGTCATTTGGTCATGATCTGATGATGGGATCTTGGAGAAATCGAGGGAACTCTTCAAATATTATAGGCACATCAATAGCGATTTGGGTATTTTTGATGAGCAGTTGATTTTGTAAAGTTATTTTTTTTAAACTGAGAAATCAAGATAATAATACCAGCTTGTTACCGTCTAACTGGAGGGCAGAGGCTTCTTCTGATATAGAGAAAGCACATGCATTAATCACCATGCTTGCTCAAGATGGTTTGTCGATTTTAGACTTTATGTAAGTGGGTCCCGGCTGCTCCGCCCGGATGCTCACAGGCTTTGCAGAGTTACCTCACTGTTCTGAGGATATTCCTGTTGGGAAACCATGTAGCTTCTCTCAACCTAATAGGTTTTATTTTAAATATCTACTTTCTTCTTCCAGCACAAAAAGGATCGACAAAAGATTAGGGTTTTATCAAGAATGCTTGGCTTTATGTGGCCAAGAAGTAAGAGATTTGACTGTTAGGCAACCTAAACTAATAACATATAATTTACATGCTGTGAAATGCAATCTGTTTGTAATAAAAGAAGAGATGGGCTTTGAAGATATTGAAGTGAAAGAACTAGTGGTAAACAAACCTAAACTGTTAATGTTGAGTAAGTATTCTAACCTTAGTTCAGTCATTCTATATATACAGTGTGTCCCTGGATAAAGTGCGAAAATGGGTGAAACTAGACCATTATTCATCAACAAAAAATATTGAAAAAGAATCGGGACTTTATTTGTAAAAATCGAAATTTATTGAATGCAGACAGAAATATCAAAAAGTCTTCAAATAAACGTGTTTTTAACCACCGACGCAAAAAGAGGGGTGTTATAAGTTTGACTGCTATGTGTGAGTCTGTCTGTGGCACTGTAGCTCTTGAACAGGTGAACAAATTTGAATGTGGTTTTTTAAAATTGAAACCTGTACCCTAATTGCGTAACTTATTTTTGTAAACAATTTTGCCTAATTTGTTTCATTTGACAGTTCAACAACATTCATTGCGTTATTTACGTTGTTGAGCAAATTTTATTTATAACTTATAAAGCAATGGATTGGCAATCTGTTTCAAATCGAAACAAATTGTGATTGTGTTGTATTACGCAATTAGGGTACAGGTTTTCTAGCCATGGTTCTTAGACATTTTTATCAAAATCGGTTTAGCCGTTTGCAGATTATCAGCTCTTTTTAACCGACTTCAAAAAAAGGAGGAGGTTCTCAATTCGTCGGGAAATATATATATATTTTTTTATGTATGTTCCCCGATTACTCGAAGACGGCTGGACCGATTTGAAAAATTCTTTTTTTGTTTGAAAGGGTATACTTTCAAGTTGGTCCCATTGTCATTTGGTCACGATCTGATGATGGGCTCTTGGAGAAATCGAGGGAACTCTTCAAATATTAAAGGCACATCTATAGCGATTTAGGTATTTCTGATGAGCAGTTGACATACTCGTAAGGCTATTGTAACTTAGATAAATTACAAACCAACCCACTAAAAAGTGAAAAATAACTTTAATTTCGGAAGTCGGTGTCAAAAAACTAAAATACTGATCTGATCCAAAGACACCGACTTCCGAAATTAAAGTTATTTTTCACTTTGTAGTTTGGAAGTCGGTTGTGTTTTTTGTAAAAAAAGTTTTTTTTTAGTTGATGAATGGATGTGAGCATCTTTCACAGGTCTGATTGGCCAGTGTTATGATTTTTGACTCTTGAATGACATTGACGTTGTTGGTAAACATTCATGGAATTGTTTACAGTGACGCGTTGGTTAACACTGTTCTGTCAGTCGCCATTTTGAATTCTGTATTGTAACTAAATTTGACAAGCAATGGTGCTTCACAGATCTGTGTTTTAACGGGTTATTCGCACTTCGTACCGCTGTCGCAGTTGGTCCCATTCGCAGTTGGTCCCATTCGCACTTGGACCCATTCGCAGTTGGTTCCATTCGCACTTGGACCCATTCGCACTTGGTCCCATTCGCAGTTAGTACCATGCAAGTAGTTTGTAATTTTGTAAATTTTGTCTATGTGTTGTTGTATGTTTTTTTTGTGTTTGTGCGTTTTGTTCATGTTTATAAAAACATCTTCGCAAATAATTAATTATTTTAGAACAAAGATTACCATAAAAAGGTTACAGTGAGTCCACCTTAAAATATAGACGTATGCTGAACTTTTTTTTGAACTTTTAAAGGGAAACAATTCCGTAATACATGATTTTTGCGTAACTTTAACCGTTTACACAGCCTACGCAATGGAAGCTCTCAAAAGAAATATTTGTTCAAGTTTTTGCAACATTTTCATTGATGCTCCGCTCCTATTGGTCGCAGCGTGATGTTATATAACACTTTGGTCCACAAATCTACCTCTTCCCTTACAAACTACTTGCATGGGACTAAGTGCGAATGGGACCAAGTGCGAATGGAACCAAGTGTGAATGGGACCAACTGCGAATGGGACCAAGTGCGAATGGAACCAACTGCGAACGCGGTACGAAGTCCGAGTAACCCGTTTTAACGGAGATTACAAATCATGTCTTATTACTAGCTATAAAACTAATCAATCATTAACGTTTTTTCATGTCATATTTTTGACTGAAAACATTTTATCTTATTTTTCTAAATTAAAGTTAATGATTGATTCATTGTAACATCTCTGGGAAAACCAGGAATAATATTTTAAAAAAATATCTTTATTTATTACAGATCAGAGAAACCTATTGGAAAGATTTAAATTCATCCACAATGTGATGAAAATATCACACGAAAATATACTGAAATCCCCGGAGATATTATTAAGTAGGAAATTCAGAATAAAACAACGCCATTTATTTTTGGAAAAGTTAGGTCGCGCTCAATATAATCCAAAGAAAGAAAATTATATTCCAATTAAATCTCTGACCGAAGATACAGATGCAGAGTTCTGTAATTTTTATGCAAAATGCAGTGTTAATGACTTTAATGTCTTTTTAAAAACTCTTTAATTTAACCAGCTTTACCTAATACAATTTTATTTTGGAAGGCATTCAGTGAATGATACAAAAGAGCATCAAGGATTCCAGCAACTGTGAAAACTCCTCCAATTATAGCACAGATGTTTGTAGCAAAATGGCCAATGGACCTAAAAATAAATAAATTGTTATAATATTTATTTATTACCCATACGTACTAGGTGCGAAAACTGAAATATATAATTACCTTTCCTTTTCGGTGTATTTAACCATAAGGGGCGAAAGTTCATAACTGAAAAATGCTCCTGGCATCCCAGATTCTGCATTAATATTGGACACTGATTTCTGATGTCTTGTTACTGAAAACTGGTTTGTGTGTAATACAGTCTTATCTAACTTTACATACATAGTTGGGACTATTTTTAAATAGTATTGAAACATAACAGCACCTGAAAAAAAAAGAAGATTATTAAGTCGAAGACTCAAGGCGCGCATTTCACGCATTATTGGTCGAAGTGGAGTATTAGATTAGAAGAACATTACTTCAAGGACAAGTTTTTCATTGTTTTTATTAAATTATGAAACTTTACTAACTGTACCTACTGTTTTATTTCATTTCTCGTTGTAATAAGATAAAGCAAAAACAAACGCTGTAGCCAAAAGGGCCTCACCTCAGCGTTTTGTCAGATGGCAATACTTGGCGGTGTGACACAACAAATCAGCGTCCGGTGATAGCAGCTATCAGCCTGGACTCAGATTTTCAGCTGTAGCACACGGGTGCCAAGGTTCTGCTCGGATTTCCGCATCATATCATATTTCCTCACTAAAATATGGCTAGCTAAATCCTACACAAAAACGAGAGGTGTCGTGGGACGCCCGGTTGGAACGAAGTTCCTTCCATTGTGTATTAAGTACTAGCCGATTCCCATTTTGAAAATCTCACGCGAGATTAGGGGTAGGGGGAGGGGGTCGAGTCAAATCTCACGACATCTCACCAAAGGTTCAATTTTTTATTATTATTTTATTACTTAAAATGAGCGTAACTTTATTTGTACAAGGACTATTTTTTAATCATGAGAATCAATAATACATTTCTCAAGTTAGATTTGTTCTCAAAGAGGTTAAAAACTGAAAGCTCATAATAGATAGGCCCAGTGGTATCACAAATTATACGAAAACTAGATAAATAGAAGTCAGGCCACGCTAAGTCTGCATAAGTAAAAAAACGGTGGGATTTGAAAATCCATAGACGGCAACACCCTGTCCTGGGGGAAAAAAAAAAGTGTGGCACTCGGGGACTGCCGCGGTAAAGCTAGCTAGATAGCATTTGTAACCTCCATACTTCCTATTTGTCAACGCTACACTTGGGATGATGACATAAAACAAAAATTACGTTGTCATGGGAACCGTCATTACATGGTAGGCGGAGTAGGGGGTGTTAGGTTTTATTTTCGTTACGTTACGGAATTTCTTGATTCGGTCGCCGCGCTCAAAGCCCGCGATAAAAGCTATGCAATAGCTTAAAAGAATTTGATACTTTGTCTTTTTGTTTCTGATGTGTTATTTTGTTTAAATTCTGATTTATTCCTGGTAAAGGATAGTCACTAACACGATGCAGTATGGATTTGATACAGTTTTGTATGGAGGTAGAGCATAGGTACGACATAGTTTATTATTATTACACATAATGCAAAATCAAAAGGTAAAATATCAAAATCATTAGATTTACTTACAACCCCATAACTGACTGATGTAAAAGTAAACATAAAACTTTTTGGGGTTGCCCATTTATTCCATTGTTGACAGCGCGCAGCGTGGCCAGACTCTGTATGAGACTTGGAGTGTAGCACTATTAAAAAACGAGCTAAGGACAGGGGAAGCATCTATCACTGGTAAAAAAGCAGCTTTAGTGGAAAAAGTCAATAAATTATGAACGTTTTATAATTTATAGGTTGTTATGTGTTTGTTGACTTTAAGTTCGTTTTTTGTTAGACTGGAGGCGTACGATAGAAATAACCTGATCAGAGTTGAAAACTAACTCGGTCATGATAATCCTAACTGGAAAACTTCAGAGATAGCACTTCTAGCACTGATCTAATATGGTAATATAAACACATACATACTTTACTACAATTTACATATTATCACATCACAAGTATGTATGCATGTATGTAATGAAAATAGACTCTGTTCTCTTGGGACCATCACCTATACAGTGTGAGTCTTTATAATCTGCACATACTGAATCGAGGGAATCTTTGCTTAATTATATCGACGGAAAAAATGATAAAAAAATTCTAAATATTTTATTGAAATTTTTAATGGATTTTTTATTTATTTTTTCGCTTCTGTGACTCCAGTGTATACAAAACGGTGTAACTTTTTAACTCGATGTTTTATCACGATGAAACAAACTCCATAATGATTGGAAGTAATTAGGTGTCCGCATTAAATGAAAATTGTGTAAAAAACTGCCACCAATTAAAAATTAACACGTTTTTTCCGCAAAAATCTGATTTTTTTTCATCAATTTTTGCAATAATCGTAAAATTTCTCAATAAGATGCCCCGATTACCTTCATTTTTTATTACTTTAAATTATTCTTCATCGTATTAGCTATCCAATAGTAAAAATTGCAAGGGTTTAACTCAATCCCATCATTTCTTATCAACAGCCAAAGAAAGGCCTAGAGCACGGCTACGCACTAATTGTTTAGCAGGTAGACGTCCTTTTTTGTTGAGAATGTGCGCGGGTCGGGGTGCGGGGAGGTAGGGCCAGCTGAAGGGACCAGAAGGGATGACAGACAGGCAGTCGCTCCGAATTATTCGCCGCTGCTACATGTGTTTCGTTACTTTCATTCACTGCTACCTGAGTTTCGTGACTTTCGTTCGCTGCTACGTGATGCCGCGCTTAAGTGAATTCTCCCCGGCACACATTGCCGACATTCATTTTTACTATGGGATGGGACGAAGAAGTGCCAGAGCTGCGCGCGCAGCTTACATAGCTGCGTTTCCTAACAGGCAACCAGTGCCATCTGCCCGCAACTTCCAGGAAGTTCACAGAAGATTGTCGATCACTGGACTTGAATCAAGTAGAGATCGTCGCGAGCCGCCTCAAATAATTATTGATGTGGTTCTGGAACAAGCAGTACTGAGCGATTTGTTTGCTGATCCATCCATAAGTACTAGACGACTGGCTCTTCGTCACGGAATATCACAAAAATCAGCGTGGCGTATTTTAAAGAAAGAAGGATTGCACCCTTACCACTACCAAAGAGTGCAACATCTACATGAAGACGTAGATTGGCGTCCAAGGTGTGTGATGTCCACCTGGATTCAAAGAAATACCAGAGCAAACCCAAACTTTCCGAAAACCATACTATGGATGGACGAATCAACATTTACCAGAGATGGTATTACTAACTGTAGAAATTTACACAGATGGTGCCCTGGAGGTCAAAACCCGAAATTGAAACGTTCATCGACTTTTCAAGTAAGATTTTCAATAAATGTTTGGGCTGGTCTTATCGATAACATGTTGATTGGACCAGTCATACTGCCGAGAACTTTGAACAGTGAAAGATTTTTAAGTTTGTTGACTGACGATCTACCTGAGTTATTGGAAGATGTACCACTGTCTTTGCGTCGAAGGATGTTTCTGCAGATGGACGGATGCCCTGCCCATTATGCCACAAATGTGAGATCATTTTTAAACGAAAATTATCGTGATAAATGGATTGGACGACTAGGACCTGTAGGGTGGCCTGCGCGTTCACCCGATTTAACGCCCCTTGATTACTTCCTGTGGGGGACCATGAAGCAACGCGTCTACAGTACTCCCATCAACAGTGAGGTCGATTTGCGTGATCGCATAATTAACTGTGCAAATGATATTCGCAATGATCCCGAAATGATAAGGAGAGCGACACAACAAATTTTAGTTCGCGCGGCTTTGTGCCTACAACAACGAGGTGGACATTTTGAGAACCTAATGCATTAAATTTTCTTTAAAATAATAAATGTTTTAATTGAACTCTTTTTCATTCATTGAACCCAAATAAATCATCCTTAAGAGAACAAAAATAGCGCGTTCGAAGTGCCATCTTTAACACTTGATAGAAAGTGTTTTGTCTGAGCTAAAAGCATACAATTTTTATTATTAGGTAGCTAATACGATGAGGAATAATTTAAAGTAATAAAAAATGAAGGTAATCGGGGCATCTTATTGAGAAATTTTACGATTATTGCAAAAATTGATGAAAAAAAATCAGATTTTTGAGGGAAAAACGTGTTTATTTTTAATTGGTGGCAGTTCTTTTACACAATTTTCATTTAATGCGGACACCTAATTACTTCCAATCATTATGGAGTTTGTTTCATCGTGATAAAACATCGAGTTAAAAAGTTACACCGCTTTGTATACACTGGAGTCACAGAAACGAAAAAATAAATAAAAAATCCATTAAAAATGTCAATAAAATATTTAGAATTTTTTTATCATTTTTTCCGTCGATAAAATTAAGCAAAGATTCCCTCTATTCAGTATGTGCAGATTATAAAGACTCACACTGTATACCACTTTCTTCCATAAGACTTTTTAAAAAGGATAGCACATCGTCTCGACGAAATGTCGGGTTCCAATTTCCAAGAAAATTTAAATTTCGCGGGTTACTTAAGTATTTGCGGCAACTCAAGTATAAAAACCAAAGGAATGTTTTCTTTCTTTCCGTCATCTATTAAATAAATAGACTGGACACACTGTATTATATCAAGTTCGGAACTTGTTCCTGTCACGTATTTTAAATGGCAACAATTCAAGTACAAGAAAAAAAAAAAGGCTATGACGTTGACGTTTCTCTCTAGCTTGAAGTATTGATAAAATACACCTAAAATTATCCTGTCTCTGGAAATAAAGACTGATCAAAGATGCCCGTGCCCGGCGGAGTATATCAGAGTCAAGGTCCATCTTGTTTTGACAAAATGAAAATGGGCTTCATGATTGGATTTTGTGTCGGAATGGCGAGCGGCGGCCTATTCGGTGGTTTTACAGCTTTGAGGTTAGAACTGTCTTATTACATTGTTTTTTTTTTGGGTATTTACCGTTACCTAATTTATCGTTCGTTGCAGATATGGAGCAAGAGGAAGGGAATTAGTACATTCCGTTGGAAAAGTCATGCTTCAAGGTGGGGGAACCTTCGGAACTTTTATGGCCATCGGTACTGGGATCCGTTGTTAATGTTATGGTGGTCAAATATTAATTTTGTACATACAGTAATTTAAAATAGTGCTTAGTGTGCATCTGTCTATGCTTTTAAATAGTGATTTAATATTATGATTCATTAACAGTTTGTTATTAAATATTGTTATTGAAAACATTTATAATATTATTTTTCATCTTAGGTACAGTACTTGAGTCCAGTTCCTATCAAAATATTTCTATATAGTCCTCCAGACAGTATTTCGTCCAATCTCAACGAAGACTAGCCATCCATGCGGGATATAGTGCAATAGAATCTACATTCTACATACAGCAAAATATACCTAATATTAGGCGCTTTATTTAATTAGGACTATTTAAAATAGATAATTCTTATATCGTCACTGGAAAGGAGAAAATGCTAAAGCGCCATTTGGCCAAATGACATTTTAGCATTTGTTCCTTTCCAGTGACGATATGATTATGTTGCTGTGAGATAGCAAAGTCATTCTATTTAAAGATGACAAAAAGATAGGTACTGAATAAATTAACAGACTTGGTTTTACATTAGATCTCACATCTTTTTACAGTAGAGGAACTGCATTGATTTGCATTTTTTTACATGGTATGTTTTTAATGGGATTAGTATTTCTTCTTTTTTCGAAGCTTTATGTTTGCATTACTTATTATTTAGTTAGCAGTCATAGTCCCATTATTTACTGAGTTGAGATATTGCCAGATGTAGGCACAGGTTGCATATCTGGCCAAGTGGACCTAGACCCGGGCCTAGTACGCCATATGGAAAATCTACCTCTGGTATATACATGCTGCAACCCTTTAAATATCACTTGATCCACTTATATTCATTTATTATACTTATTTTGTAAAAATCTAAGAATTAATAATAATTATCCCTTACCTTCCTTGGCCACACCATTAATTCCATCTAAAGGTGCTGTGTTTGTACCTTCAATATCCGTCCCAAAAGATAAATGTTTAATAATATGGGTTGTATTAAATACTGATGATGAATATGGCTGGACATCATGGACATGTACATGATTAATTGTAAAACTTTTCCCTGGAGCTATATGAAAACTTCCTCCAACCTGGAATGCGACATAAACATATTTTTTAACTGGCGAAAAAAAGGAGGAGGTTCTCAAGTCGACGCTTATGAATATTTTTTTATTATGACAATCAACGAAGATAAATAAGCTACCATCATTTTACGCTTAACGTATTATCTTGCGTTTATTTGTTTGGCGTAGACTCGAAATTTGTTAATATTAATATTTAGGAGCTTAATTAGAAAGAGAGGTTACTTTTCCCTTTTCTGTTTATATTTCGTCGCTTTATTTTATTGTTAATATCGTCATAAATGTAAACAGTCTACCTGATTTAATGTCAATTAAGTCAAGCATTAATTGAATGAGTGAGTCATTGGTGCCGATTCCCTTGTTCACAAACTTAACTAAATTTAAGTTCAATGCATCTTTTTCTTTAAATTTCACTAAGAAAAGGACAGAAGATAAATTTTAGTTTAGTCCTGTCAAATTAATCAGCGCTTGACGTAAATTGACGTAATTTTAGTCGGCAAGTTTTTAATCACGTCTAAATTTGTATGGAGAGTGACAGGCGATGATTAATTTGACAGGACTAAACTAAAATTTATCTTCTGTCCTTTTCTTAATAAAATAGAAAGAAAAAGATGCACTGAACTTAAATTTAGTTTAGTTTGTGAACAAGAGAATCGGCACCACTATGTTGCTATAAATACCTAATCGATGGTGACGCTCTTTGGGCGAGGGTGACATCTATTGAAGCCTAAATAAAGACTGGTTAAAGTTGTGTTACGAAAAAAAAAGAGAGTTAACTAAAAGGGATTTAGAGCAGCTCGCCACAGCTTGGGGGTTGTGAGATAATGGTGCCGATTCCCTTGTTCACAAACTAAACTAAATTTAAGTTCAGTGCATCTTTTTCTTTCTATTTCATTAAGAAAAGGACAGAAGATAAATTTTAGTTTCGTTCTGTCAAATTAATCAGCACTTTACGTAAATTGACGTAATTTTAGTAGGCAAGTTTTTAATCACGTCTAAACTTGTATGGAGTAGTGACAGGTGCTGATTAATTAATTAATTTTTTTCTGGATTTTAATGACTATTTTCAAGTATTTCTTGACAATTTTTTGGAATTGAAACCAAGTCGATACTGTGTGCTATATGTGTTGTGTTCGATACTCCTAGCACTAGAGGTGAGGATTGTGTAGAGCCGTTCACTCCACAATCCTCACCAACTTACTAGCTATAACTTTGGAATCATAATACGATTATTTTCTTTTACCTTGGTGACTATTTCTTGATAATTTTTTGGCGTTCTTAAATTTTTTTTTCATGAACTTTTTAAATGTGAAGATTGTGTGGTGAAGGACACGTACATTTATTGATTCGTGGTTACTCGTGGCACGCTCTGATGCCGGGTACAGATTGTAACACACGTTGAAACAAATTCACTTTGTTATCGTGTTACATTTCATGTTGCATTGTATATGTTTATTCTGGGGATCGAACCAGGACGATCATCAACATCCCTTGCGACCACTAGACCAACGAGGCAGCCGAGTTAGTTTTGATTGTTTAGGTACAAATAAACTCAAACTCAAATCATTTATTTCAATTAAACCATATACAGGCACTTTTGAATTATCAAAGAGCCGGTCAGTTAGTCAGAAAGTTGAAGCTAGTTGCCCATTCCAAAACGTAGATCTGTATGGAGAAGAACAGGCAAGAAACTCCAAGGACACTCTTTTAAATATAGATATTACAAAATTCTGGGTACATTATTCTTGTTGCTTCTATATGTGAGAACAATGTACAAAAAATAATCAAAAGCAATTGAAAATATAAGATTAAAAATAAGCCCTGGCAGATAAGAGATGACCAGTCTCAACTGACGTTCCGTTCACGAACATGACGCATATATTTACAAATTCACCACTTACCTTACCTACCTACCAGGTACTAGAAATATTAGTTACAAGACTACCTAGTGATCTTTCAGAAACGGACATGCATGCTATGTACCATCGGGGTAACGCATATCTAAGCATTTGAAAACAAAATCCTGTGCACACGACCCTTTTTTTTCGTAGGTAAGCGACATTATAGCGGCCGAACGCTGCAAACAAGAAGTCCTTACAGTATACAGATATGCGTTTCTTCGATAGTACATTACTACAAGGATCTTCTGGCGCTCGAATGATGTTTATAGGGAGCGCTGTTGGTGGGCATTTGTGCAATTGTTTTGTGAGAAATGTATTGAAAAAAGCGGCCAAGTGCGAGTCGTACTCGCCCATGAAGGGTTCCGTAGCAGCAAGTAACATTGAATGAAAGGTAAATTGCGGTTTACGATTTATGACGTATTAAAAAAAAACCACTTGCTAGATCTCGTTCAAACCAATTTTCGGTGGAAGTTTACATGGTAATGTACATCATATATTTTTTTTAGTTTTATCATTCTATTATTTTAGAAGTTACAGGGGGGGGGGACACATTTTACCACTTTGGAAGTGTCTCTCGCGCAAACTATTCAGTTTAGAAAAAAATGATATTAGAAACCTCAATATAATTTTTGAAGACCTATCCATAGATACCCCACACGTATGGGATTGCTGAAAAAAAAAATTTTTGAGTTTCAGTTCTAAGTATGGGGAACTCCAAAATTATTTGTTTTTTTTTCTATTTTTGTGTAAAAATCTTAATGCGGTTCACAGAATACATCTCCTTACCAAGTTTCAACAGCATAGCTCTTATAGTTTCGGAAAAAAGTGGCTGTGACATACGGACGGACAGACAGACATGACGAATCTATAAGGGTTCAGTTTTTTGCCATTTGGCAACGGAACCCTAAAAATGAGCGAGCCTTACAGTAGTTGCATATGTGTAACATCTGCCAAAATGGGTTGGTACCATCTGAGGGACAACTCTAGCACCGTGGGCGCTCATTGGCCGACAGAAATGAAAAGTTAAAACTGGTATATATGAAAACCATATTCATCATCATCATCCTGCTTAGAGTGATATATACTCTAAGTCATCCTGTTTAAAACTTTTCGGAAACCATCTGACGGCAAACTCTACCACCGCGCGCGCTCATTGGTCAAATCAAATAGCGCGCGCTTCCCCGGCTACCTGTAACACACTTCCGTCCCTTTTCACGAAATCACACCCACAGTATGCAGGAAAACAAGATGGCGGTGCTAATTCTGATTTTGGCCGCGCGCCTATATAACCTTAAAGCGTTATATGTATGTACATATGATTATTATATTCATAACTAGCTTTTGCCTGCCGCTTCACCCCAGTGGAAGTCAAATTTCATCCAAATGCTATTAGTATGATAATACGAATGGTTGAAATATTATCGTGAAGCAAACCTAGCAGGGTTACTGTTCAGAAATTGTGGACAACCTGTTTGACCAGAATACCATCTTGTAGGTATGCATGCAATGTACTAGGTACCGAGATAAAAGTATCCTATCCTAACCCAGGTGATGTTTATGGTAGACCATAAACATCACCTGGGTTAGGATAGGATACTTTTATCTGCCCATGTGCCAAATTTCATCCAAATCCGTTCAGCCGTTTTAGCGTGAAAGTATAACAAACTCACTTTCGCATTTTATAATATTAGTTAGGATACATACCCTGTTGACTTCCATGTACCCATAGATTTGACAGCCCTCTTTGAGAGCCAAATTCGTTTTTTCAATGGAGTCATCGTTTTTACATTGTTCTATGGTAGATAAATCAGGTAAGGCCCACCTTCTTAATCTGTATGCTTCTTTCACCTCATCACATGTATTGCAACATCTGATACAGAAAATATAATTTATATTATGTACAGCCGGTATAGCCTTTGCAAATCACAAGCTGCGCGTATATATAGTTTATTTTATTGACATAAGTAAGGTTTAAATTGCAATGATTTATGCACACTCATGTAATTCAACAACCATAACATTTACACCTATTTTACAAGTTGTTATATTTGATTAAATAGGTTTTTGATTTGTTGACATATTTTTGGATCCTGGGGCCCCGTATCTTTGGAAGGCGTACGAGGGACCGAAGCCAACTCACAGAGCCCCTTAGACATTTGTAAGTGTTGAGGCACCAACCGACGATTATCCCTGTATGCACTATGCAAGTTCACCAAAGGACAACACCCAGTTGGGGCAGGACTATTTTATTATCATTATTTTATTAATCTTTTCTATTTTGTGCATAAAGAAAATGGAAACATCTATGAGACTTTAAGGCCTGCAACATTCTCACATGTTGTATTGTAAGCTTTGTAGACTCAGTTGTTTTGATTTGCTATCCATCTTCTATTTTGTTGAGTACCTGGTACTTGTTGACAGGCCTACTGTATCCTCCCATTCTTAACACTGTAACTGTGGAGTATCTTGTTTGATTTGGATTCTCCATAGGAAACAACCAATTGGCACCATGTTCTTAACCTTTTGACCGCCACGTCGTCATTTTTGTATGTTTATTTTGAACTGTAAAAACGTGTTATTTTCGACGTGCCATACCGTCCCAGGCGTCGTGAGCACGTTTTAATTTGACATCCATAGACGTCCGTGGCGATTAATAGGTTAACTTTGACATGCCCTGTTCAGAATCAACTTATACTGATAAATTTGTAACTTACTGAGATTCATTAAGTGCGGCTCCATAACAACTTCCACATGTTATAATTGCGACTTCAGAAATGTTTTGTTTTACCTAAAATAAAATGCAATATAATAGATTAGTTTACAACACAGCCACACAGATCGCTTGCATTTATTCTTTTAGGAATCTGAATTGTCCTGTACTGACAATGTTCCTGAGTATATTTTCACATACCTACATTGATAGAATGACTGCAGCAAATGAATTTTAAAATCATAAATAAATTAATGCAGGCAGCATTCATAAACAAATTCAATAATCTTACAGTGGTAGAAGTTGCAATTTCTTGCTTTTTTGGTTCTTCTATAGGATTTCCATTCAAGTCTAGTCTCCTCTTATGGATATTTTGTTCCATTTGCAGATGCTGCTCCCCCGATGAGTCCATAGCATCAAGTACTAAGTCTGAAATAGAACACAAAATATACATATTTAAAAAAATACTGTTAGGACTCTTATCTACCTTGCCTGTCTATAACACAAAAGCATTTTTTTTTTATTTGCTGCTGCCATGGTCTATAATAGTTTTTAAATTTTGTTATTACAAGCATTCGATTGAGGTTAAATACTATAAATGTACCATCAATTAAACGTACCTTCAAAGTTAAACTGTTATTAGCATTCAATGAATCAACCATTCAAGATAATAACCCATCACATTGAATTGTTTATTCATGAATAAATCTTGGTGGAAAATACATTCAATTCCAAGTATCCTTCAAAGTTTCAAGCATACTCATAAAAATATTCACAGCGAAATTCCAAAGTGATTAGTATCAATAAATGTCTTTAATATTTGTATTTCAACTCAATTGTTTAAGTACATACTCAGAGTGTATAAATATATAAGTATGTTTAGAATCTGAAAATACCATTGATATTGATATGAAATTGCATGTGACTGGGCTCTGCTTGTATTGGATGCTGATCCACGAATCCTAAGATGACGAACCAAGCCATGTTGTGAATGTGTGCCGTCAGTTTGGGGGGAGTGGCCATGTCTTCGCTGCCATAGCTTATTTTAACTAATTTTTAACCTTGCCTTGTTGTTATTTTATAAAGGGCTAAAATAAGCAATAGGAGAGTGCTGAGTGCAATTAAAGTTAAGTACTTACAATTACATGAGATTGATGGAACAATGATATCTAAATTAATTCGTAGTTTATGGCCTCTTGAAGTGTCTACGAACAATTCCTCCGAAATATTAGGGGACATGTAAGTATATAGTTCAGAGAGGAATAATAACACCATAATCAGACCACCGGTTACAGTAACTGCAATGTGAATACATTTCAATTAGTATTTTATATTTAATAACGAAAGTTAACAGGAAAGTAAAGAGTTTATGAATGTTTTACTTGCTGCGCCGGTGGTGGTTTTTATTCTAAAGTCCTCAAGTGTCTTCGCATAAGCATCTAATTGCTTAAATTTATCAATTAATTGAGATGACATGTTGTCATTCACGAATCACGTATGTCCTAATTAATTTGATACCACAATTCGTTTGTTTTCTTCTCGAGTTTAACAACAGTGCTAACCACCCGCAATCCGTCAATCCCACTGTCAAGTGTCAATCGAAAAGATATCCAAAAACATACATGCTTTGACTAGTCTTTTTAAGTACAAGGCTCTTTTGGTGCGTGGCCAAAATTTGAACTTATGCCAATATCTTGTTTTTCAATACATTATTGCATTTAAATGTTTACCATCAGCGCCACTCTGTCAACGTCATTCGAGTGCCAAAAGATCCTCCTCGAGACTCTCGGCAATGTGATAAAAAAAGAAAAAAAAATTACGTCAAAGGCAATTACACGCCGCGTTCGATCATTTGTCAAAATAAACAGTAGGTGATTGAAACCTAGAATTGCAATTGGCCAAACCAAACAATGTTAAAAATTGACCAATCATCACGCTGGTTGTCGTTATGTTTTGTTCCCCAGGGTTACCATACCGTGATACCATCCTTTATAGTTTTGCGATTTCCTTACAGTAGAGCAAATACACGAGTCAATGATTTTATAATCACTGACATGTATCCATGTAAGGCTGGCTGCATACGTACGGTTTCCTGAACAGGATTCCTGATTCGGAAACTTGAATACTTGCCTTACGTACAAAATGTTCAACTAAATAGGCGCACACGTTTGTATATTTTCCTAACGGAAAAAAACCTGACGTTCGGTTTGGAAACAAATGAAAAAAAATCGAACGTCTGTGCTAGTCTCACGGAATTCCGAATCAGGAATTCTGATCATGAAACCGTACGTATGCAGCCAGCCTAAAAATAATTTGAGGACACAGATCCAGTAGTAATAGTAAACGAGACAGATATATACCGGGAGGGGGTGCAAGGGGGTGTACTTGCACCTTCCTAGCTTCAAAATAAAATATACTTAGGTGTAAAAACATTCAGAACTAAAGAAATAGATAAGTATTTGAAAACGCCTAAAGCTGGGTACTGGGGGCTTACTACGAGCTCTTATAGCAGGATGGAAGTTGAACTGCGTTGCTATTTTGTACTATGACATCCTAATAGCAGGCCTGCAGCAGGCCTGCTGCGTTGACGTTTACGAAAACCGTTCACCTTTTTTTTTGTATAGAGTTTTCATACCACGATGTGCTATTTGTGAGGGATTTATTCATTAAAATATACTCATGAACAAAGTTAATGCTTTTATTTGACACAACTGTTATATCGTATCTAAGGAAAAAGACAAACGACTTGCGGTGTTAGATGGTACTGTATGGCCAGTACTCACACTCCTCTTCACGGCATCGTCGTGGTCTTCAGGAGTTCAGGAAACTCCTAAGCCGCTCCGCAATTTCAACAGCCATTTAGTTGGGAGAGATAGCTTATGGCAAACATTATGTCGGGTCGAGTTGCCACTGCCAGATACATGAGTGTGCCAATTAAATTTTTGTAGGGCAGATTGTCCCTTTCATCTCTTCCTCCTTTTTCTAGTTAAGACTTGGTTCAGTTTGATTTCATCTCCCTTGTAGGTAACATCTATCCCTATTAGCCGTTTAGGTGTACCCAAGTCTTTTAACTCAAATTTCGCAATTAAGAGGTCTTTTATTTCTTGAAGCTTTCTTGGACACGAATAGGCAATTAACAAATCGTCGACATAGATAATTATTATGATTTTAACTCCTCTTTTCTCTAGTAAGTATAGACATGGGTCAGCTTCAGATGCTTTGAAACCTATGTTCTTTAACTCTGTGTCGAGTTTCTTATACCATTGCCTCCCTGCCTGTTTGAGTCCATATAAAGCTTTTATGAGATGACAAACTTTTCCTTTGGGATTGTTTTTTATGTCTTTTAGCATACTCATTGTTTTGTTGTACAAAGTTAGATTTTCTTGTTGACTTTCTTCAACCATGATTTCAGTCAGATATTCTTCTAAATAGTCAGGATACTTCATTACAATTTTTTCTTCTAGTTCACCATTCAGGTACGCTGTTGTAACGTCCATCTGGTTCAACTTCAAGCCTTCTTTCATGGCTATTCCTACAACAGATCTAATTGAACTCAGTCTAGCTACGGGCGCGTATGTTTCGTTGTAGTCAACGCCTGGTCGTTGAGTGAAGCCCCGTGCTACAAGTCTGGCTTTCTTTGTGATACTGTTGTCAAATCCTATTTTGTTTCTTAGAACCATTTTGTAGTCCACTTCTTTCATGTCTTTGTTCTTCTTTTCTATTTTCCAAGTTCCATTCTTAACATGTGCTCTAATCTCGGCTTTAATAGCATTGTAGTGACACAGTACCTGTCACACAGTCACCAGAGAACCGTATACCACATACCACCGAACCAGCTACCATATACCACTGAACCAGCTACCACATACCACTGAACCATTACCACGTTTTTGACAGTCCGCAAGAAATAGAGAAGCAATCGTCTTGATAAAGACGAGTAACGAGTATCTTAATAAAGAAACAAGATAATCGACGCAGCACGAGCGTTATCACAACGCCGCACTCGTTCGCCGGTTCGCTTCGAAAGAAGCGGTTTGTAAGCGCAAGCAAAATAAGCAGAAGCACCAGCACCCTCCGTATCTTCACGCTTCGAGACCACGCAGATGAACATCTTCACTCGACGACGGCTCACGGCGAAAAGGACCGAGCTCTGCGCGCGACTTCTATTTATGCCTTCGCAGCGAATAATGCCGCGTGCAACGCAGCGCCCCGCGCCCCTCGCGCGGCGCGCCCTACGGCGCATCGCTATTGGTCGATTTATTGTTAAGTAACATGCTAGTGCCTAAGAGTATCAATGTATGAATAGTATAAAATAAGGTGTTTTAGGAAATAAAATATAGTCTATCTGATTTCGTTCTTCTGTACAGTCTAGTTTTATTTACGACAATAAGAGTACCCTAATACACTCTACCTAAATAGCGACCCAAACGCTTATAGTGGTGACCCCGTGAAGCTGAACACAATCCTGAAGCCGAAGCCTAAGTTCCTGCAACATAGAACTCCTGCAAGATCCCACTAGAATCTCAGAAGAACCATCATCATGCCGAACGATACCGACGGATTTAGCGATGCTCAGGGCATCACAACAGTGAAGAGCGACGTGGTATCAGTCTCACTTCCTGCACGTCTACCACCATTTTGGCGCCAAAATCCACGCCTGTGGTTCGCGCAATTTGAAGCCGCCGTTGCTGCCAGCAAGATAGGTGATGAGCAGAAATTCAACCTCGTCGTTCCGCTACTAGGCAACAGTGACCTAGAACAAATCGGAGACATCATATTACATCCACCGATCACCGGCAAGTACAGTGCGCTCAAGGACAGACTCATTTCTACGTACCAAGAGTCAGACCACCGGCAGTTACAGAAGCTACTCAGCGGCCTCGAACTCGGCGATAACAAGCCAAGCCAGCTGCTGCGTAAAATGCGAGACCTCAGTGGCAAGCTACTATCAGATGAAGCGTTGAAGGTTATGTGGCTCAACCAGCTGCCCACACAAGTTCGCGCCGTGCTCTCTGTCAACACCGAGTCATCGCTCGAAGTGCTAGCTGCGATGGCAGACAAAATGATGGAGCATTTTGAACCCGCTACAGTCGCCGCAGTCTCCACAGCAAACCCTCCGTCAACAAGTCCAACAGTCAATGAGGTACAGCTAAACGCGATAACAAGTCTTCAAATCAACATGCTTACGAAGCAAATAGAGAAATTGTCACTCGAAGTCGCCGAACTCCGCAACCATCAGTATTCGTCGTATCGCCGTTCCCGCCAAAACTCCGCACATCGTAGCCGCTCACGCACACAATCAAGACAGCGTACTGATAACGCCCGCAAGCCCGGCGATCCCGACTGGCTGTGCCGTTATCACTACCAATTCGGCAACGGGGCACGCAAATGTGAATCGCCATGTTCCTTCGTAAAGCGGGAAAACTAGAACGTACATCGATAGTGGCGGGTGTCGATGTAAACCAAACAAGTCGCCGCCTATGTGTAATCGACACCAACAACAGAGAAAAATTCCTTGTCGACACAGGAGCCGACATATCAGTATTAGCCGCTCGAAACCAGAAATATTCAAGGCCGGCGGAGAACGCAGGCTACAAACTTTTCGCGGCAAACGGAACAGAGATTCGTACCTACGGAGAGCGCACACTCGAGCTCAACCTAGGCTTACGAAGAAGTTTTAAGTGGACTTTCGTCGTCGCCAATGTGAAGACATCATTATTGGGTGCCGACTTTCTAGTGCATCATAAACTGTTAGTCGACTTGCACCAAAGAAAACTCATCGACCGTGTAACCGAGCTCAGTGTAAACGCCATCAAAGTAAACAGCAAAGAAGAATCGGTCTACATTATCAACCGCGACCACACTCATCACGACCTGCTGAAGAAATATCCAGATGTACTTCGACCAATGACATTAAAAACTCCAGCCAAGCATGACGTCACTCATCACATCGAGACAGCTGGGCCGCCGATCTACTCACGGCCGCGCCCTCTACCGCCCGACAAATATAAAGCAGCTAAACTCGAATTTGAGCGAATGATCGAGATGGGAATTTGCAAGCCGTCAAACAGTCCGTGGGCGAGTCCACTTCACATCGTGAAAAAGAAAGACGGATCACTTCGAGTATGTGGCGATTATAGAAGACTCAACGCCGTCACCGTTCCCGACCGATACCCCATTCCACGAATTCAAGATTTTACATACCAACTCTACGGCAAGAAAATATTCTCGAAACTCGATTTGAAAATGGCTTATTTCTGGATACCTATCGCTAAACAAGATGCTCAAAAAACAGCAATAATAACACCGTTCGGACTTTTCGAATTCACCTGCATGACGTTCGGCTTAAGAAACTCTGGTCAAACTTTTCAACGTTTCATGCACGAAGTTCTACGAGGACTAGATGAGAACGTATTCTGTTTCGTCGACGATCTGCTTGTACACTCGAGAAATAAGGAAGAACACCGCCGCCACTTAGAATTAGTACTCGAACGCCTAAATACCTATGGCGTCAGTCTAAACATCGACAAGTGTGAGTTTGAAAAGGAAAACATCGAGTTCCTTGGATACGAAGTGTCATCAGAAGGAATCAACCCCACTCAAGAACGAATACAAGCCATAGTAAACTATCCGAAACCACAAACAGTCCAAGAACTTAGAAGATTTTTAGGTATGATAAACTTCTACCGTAGTTGTTTACCCCATCAAGCCGAGTACCAACATGAATTGAACAAATACCTACACAACAGCAAGAAGAACGATAAAACTCCGATACAATGGTCTCAAGTTGCAGAACAAGCCTTTGAGAAATGCCGACAAAGCATTCTCGAGGCAACGACACTGACTCACCCGATACCTAACGCGCCGCTATGTTTATTTACCGACGCATCGAATACTAGCATCGGCGCCGTTTTACAACAAAAAGTGGACAACATTTGGAAACCTCTGGCATTCTTCTCAAAAACTATGAGTGAGACGCAGCGACGCTACAGCGTGTACGATCGCGAATTACTAGCAATGTACACCGCCGTGCAACACTTACGACGACTGATAGAGGGCAGTGACCTAACAATATTCACAGATCACAAGCCGCTAACTTACGCGCTGACAAGAACGCCCAGTAGCAGCGATACACCACGAAGAGAACGCCAGCTACACTACATTAGTCAGTTCTGTGCAAAGATCGAATACATTCACGGTGATAAGAACGAAGCAGCGGACGCCTTATCACGCATCGAAGAAATCAACTTGTCGCACTCCACGATCGACTACAACCAACTCGCTCAAGACCAAGAAAATGATGAAGAACTGAAGATCTGCATGTCCAACCCAAGTCTAAAATTCGCGCCTATCACATTGCCCGGAGGTCAACGACCCATCATATGTGAAACGTCAACTGGCAACGTTCGCCCATACCTACCATCAACTTATCGTTTAGTAGCATTCAAAGCGCAACACGAACTAAGTCACCCTGGTGTGCGAACAACAAGAAAAATAATGGCTACAAAGTTTTTTTGGCCCAGTATGAACAGAGAAGTTGGATTGTGGGCAAAATCATGCATCGGTTGCCAGCGCGGGAAAATACATCGACACGTCATCAGTCCACTCGGCGAGTTTCAAAAATCATCGCGTTTCGAACACATTCACGTTGACATCGTGGGACCTCTGCCACCATCTAATGACTACAGATATTTAGTAACGATGATCGATCGCTGTACTAAATGGCCGGAAGCAATACCTATTCGTGACGTCACCGCCGACACTGTTGCCAAGGCGATTTACGAGGGATGGATAACGCGATTTGGCTGTCCGTTACGTGTAACAACGGATCAAGGAAGACAATTTGAATCGTCGTTATTCAACGCACTGATGAAGAAATTTGGCATCACCAGGATTCGAACTACTGCATACCACCCGCAAGCAAATGGTCAAGTCGAACGCTGGCATCGAACGTTGAAGGCCGCGCTCATTGCGAGAAGCGCCGGCACACACTGGAGCAATGAATTAGCGACCGTGCTACTTGGACTACGTACAGCGCTTCGTGAAGACACACAAGTCAGCCCTGCCCTGATGACCTACGGATCGACACTAAGAATACCGTCAGATTTCTTCGTGCCTACACAGCCGAAAAATGAAGACGCCGAATTCGTCCGCCAGCTGACCGAAACAATGGCATCACTCACACCAAGCAGCAAGGCACGTGGCAACAAAATGAGCACGTTTGTTTACAAGGACCTAGCGACGTGTAGTTATGTTTTCGTGCGCAATGATACCGTGCGAAGTCCATTGACCCCGCCTTACGACGGCCCGTTCAAGGTGATTCATCGTGAGAGCAAGCATTTCACCATACAGATGCCACTTCGAACTACAGTTGTCTCAATAGACAGACTCAAGCCAGCGCACCTACTCAATGAAGAAGAGTTTACCACTACTTCAACGACATATGCGCAACAACAAGCACCGCCCACTAAAAGCACAACCTTGACGGTCGAGCCGCGATCATCGACCCCCAGTCCATCACGCGACGCATACGTCACTCGATCCGGCCGCGCAGTGAAACCGAAAGTACGCTTCGCTTAGGGGGGAGTGATGTAGTGACACAGTACCTGTCACACAGTCACCAGAGAACCGTATACCACATACCACCGAACCAGCTACCATATACCACTGAACCAGCTACCACATACCACTGAACCATTACCACGTTTTTGACAGTCCGCAAGAAATAGAGAAGCAATCGTCTTGATAAAGACGAGTAACGAGTATCTTAATAAAGAAACAAGATAATCGACGCAGCACGAGCGTTATCACAACGCCGCACTCGTTCGCCGGTTCGCTTCGAAAGAAGCGGTTTGTAAGCGCAAGCAAAATAAGCAGAAGCACCAGCACCCTCCGTATCTTCACGCTTCGAGACCACGCAGATGAACATCTTCACTCGACGACGGCTCACGGCGAAAAGGACCGAGCTCTGCGCGCGACTTCTATTTATGCCTTCGCAGCGAATAATGCCGCGTGCAACGCAGCGCCCCGCGCCCCTCGCGCGGCGCGCCCTACGGCGCATCGCTATTGGTCGATTTATTGTTAAGTAACATGCTAGTGCCTAAGAGTATCAATGTATGAATAGTATAAAATAAGGTGTTTTAGGAAATAAAATATAGTCTATCTGATTTCGTTCTTCTGTACAGTCTAGTTTTATTTACGACAATAAGAGTACCCTAATACACTCTACCTAAATAGCGACCCAAACGCTTAAAGCATCATGCCAGTATGTATCATCTTCATTCTCATCGGATATGCAGGATATTTCCGAGAGTAGGTGACTTTCTTCAGTCTGGTCCAGTATAAAATCTCTGGTCCACGCGGGCGGACGCCTTTCTCTTTGCGGCCTCCCATTTTCAGGTATTTCTACAACATCTGATGCATCGTCGTAAGATTCTATTTCTTCTACCGAAGAAACTTCATCTTCTTGCTCGTTGGCATTTTCTGACGTATTTTTCTCTGTTATTTCAATTTCTATTGGTCGTACCCTTTTATTTTTCTTATCATTGTTTTTAATTTTGTTTTCTTTTCCAGGTATCTGAGATTGTTCCTTTTCGTTAATAAGTTTATCATAGATCTGACTTTCTTCTTCGAAGTACATCTTGTCTATGACTTTTATGTCCCTACTTATCACTACGTCATCGTCTTCCGGTATGTACACTCGGTAAGCCTTTGAGGTCATCGAGTAACCCATAAATACGCCTTCTTTGGCATTCTGGGTCAGTTTGCCTCTTTTGTTCTTTTTCAAAACAAAAGTCTTCCTGCCAAACACGTGAAGATGATGTCCACATGGTATTCGGCCTTAACTAGCCATTTCTTGAACGGTGTTTCGCTGTTCAGTGCTTTGGAAGGGCTACGATTTATAAGGTAGTTTGCGGTTGCTACCGCTTCCGCCCAGAGCTTTTTAGGTGCCTTGGCCTCGATTAATAAACATCTGGCTTTGTCTACCAAGGATCTGTTCTTCCTCTCGCTAATCCCATTTTGTTGGGGGGTGTAAACTGTGGTCAACCTTCTTTGGATGCCATGCGATTTCAGAAAGTCATCGATCTCCTTGTTGCGGTATTCTGTACCATTGTCGGTCTGCAGGTTTTTTATTTTCTTGTTATGGAACGTCTCAACTTCATTTTTATATTCTTTGAAAATGTTGAATACGTCACTTTTTCTTTTAATAAAATAGACGTGACAATAACGACTATAGTCGTCTGTAAAAGTAACATAGTACTTTGATCCTGCTAGTGTATCGCATTCAAAAGGTCCACAAACGTCGCTATGGATTATTTCCAGGTTATCGGTTGTGTATAGATCATTATGTCTTATAAACGGTAATCTGGATAATTTACCCTTGATGCAGGTCTCACATGTTCCCATGTCTTCATCATTTAAGTTTAAGCCATACATGAGGTTATCCTTAGCCATCTTCTTTAAATCTCTTTCGTTTATGTGGCCGAGTTTGCGATGCCATTCCATAATGTCACTGACATTTTTTGGTGTGTAATTTGCAGTCTCTTTTCGTCTAGATTCAAAGTAGTAAAGCCCATTTCTCTTTCGAGCAGTCAGTGTGATTTCGCCGGTTTTTTCTACGACGTAGGCCTTTTCTTTTTCAAAAACAACCTTATTTCCTCTGTCCGTTATCTTTGCGACGGATAAAAGGTTTACTGAAATATCGAGAACGTACAGGGTGTCATTGAAATTGTAGCCGTGTTTATCGATGCTGATTGTAACTCTTCCTTTGCCTTGAATTGTACTAGTGTATTTGTCTGACGCCAACTTTAGGGTGCCTTTTTCAGGGATCATGGTAGAAAACATCGATTTGTCACCGCACATATGTGATGAGCAGCCGCTATCTAGACACCAGACATTTTCATTGGCATCTGAATTTACGGTGCTCAGACAAACGTTATAATTGTATTTGCTTCCGTTGTCTTTTTCATTTGTGTTTTTCTTGTTGCCCCAACATGTCTCGATAGTGTGGCCTTTCTTTTTACAGCTCTTGCAGTACAACCTTAGCCTGTTTTTCTTGGTATGATATGCTTCTGAGCTTTCAGGCTGTTCATTTCCACTCCTTGCTTGGTATTCTTCCAGGATCTTTACTTTCAGATCTTTAGGATTGGGCAGGGTGTCTCGAGATTCAATGGCTATTCTAAAGTTCTCAAAAGTTGTCGGCAAACTGTAGAGAAGCATTATGCTAAGCAGTTCTGGAGGTACCTTTATATCCATATCTGCGAGTTTGTCCACGATGTCCATGAAGTTATTTATGTGGTCACAAATATCTTCTCCTGTGGTCATTCGCTTTAGAACCAACTGTTTTAGTAAGGTAGCTTTCCTCGCAGGCCCAGTGCTTTGGTAAGTAGCTTTTAACTTGTCCCATACAGCTTTAGATGTCGCGCAGACTTTAATTTGTTTTAATTCAGACGGTGACAATAAAAGTAGGATTTCAGCCCTTGCCTTCAAGTCCTCTTTGTTGAACGCCCATCTCGCCGCCGCATCCGTAGCTGGTGGTTACGTTTTCTCGCCGCTTACGATATCCCAAAAGTCATTTTTAATCAGGACCGCTTGTGCTTGCAAACACCACGTATCATAATTTGACTTGGTCAAAGGTTCTATATTGCGATAAGTCGTAGTTGATGCCATTTTTCATACTTGCAAACAACCACGCTCTGCTACCAATTTGTGAGGGATTTA
Source organism: Agrochola lychnidis (assembly GCA_963680765.1). Classification (NCBI taxonomy): domain Eukaryota; kingdom Metazoa; phylum Arthropoda; class Insecta; order Lepidoptera; family Noctuidae; genus Agrochola; species Agrochola lychnidis. Next base: position 14,368,587 of record OY796858.1, read on the forward strand.
TTCATTAAAATATACTCATGAACAAAGTTTTCTGTGAAAGTGCTACAAAAGCGATTGAGCGTAATTAAATCAATAAGTACCTAAGTACTTAAAATAATTTTGGAGGCAGTTGGCGAGACTGGTCTCGTTCCAATTGCATATCAAACCAAGGATCAGCATTCCAGTCAGCCTTGAAAAGTCTTCAGCAGGACACTAGAAGGGTGCAAATACTTACAGAAGAAAACATTGGTGCTTAATTTGTTTTTATTTAAATTCTCCTGGATTAATGAAAAGTTGTTTATATTTCACACATCTCGTTCATAGTGATGTAAAAAATATTCGCAACTCGATGTGCCACATTAGCGGCCTCATACTGTACCTAGATGCGTTTGTTGTTATTTGTTTTTAATCACAATACCTCACCAAATACTCACCTTACAAAAAAAAAAAGACATTTGTGACATCACTTCCTCATCATAGAAAGAAGTAGGTTCTTAGTTTAGGATGTTATTTACTATTTTGTTTGTCAAATATTTTATTGTATTTCAGATGATACAATCCCATTGGCGGAACTTATCAATAAACCATTCTATTTGACCCACCACATCTGATTAAGGGATCCGAAATATTTTTTTGAACAAAAACATTCAATTAAATGAGAGTATAGCAAGATGGTCAGACATTGTTGATGTGTATAAAATGGACTGTTTACATGCTGAATCACGCTTGCTTCATAAGCTTACTGATGAGCATGGTATATCTACCAGAAAAAATAAAGAAAATGAAGGTAGGTTATTTATTTAAATTATTATAATTGTAAAGAATCATTACTGTTTGGCAGGTGATACTTTTCTTCATGCTTCTATGAGTATCTAATTGTGCTATTTTTATTTTTAAGTTATTGTGTTATCTTTTCAGGTTTGAAATTGTGCCTAGGTTTTTAATCACACTATGGATGGCCAGTGCTTTGGTATACAGTTCCTCATTTTGTAAGTATTTAGTCCTCTCTCTCCCTCTATAATAAAGTTATCTAGGTTATCCCTGACAAATCAGTAAGGCTTTCTAAGATTTCAAACAATTTTTTTTTTGTTTTTCTATTTATGTCTTGTAAGCCATTGCAGTGGCAGTTTTGTCTGATAAACATACAATTCATATTTTGTACTCTTAACTTACAGCGAAAATGTTTGCCACATAAAATCAAATTTATTTTAGCTTAAAGAAATGATTATTTATGTTATTTTCCAGCACACTATGCTGATGGCAAATCAGTGAGTTAAATGTGTCCTAAGTAGTAACCGTCTTGGACAAACTGCAAGTGTGAATGGAGCCAGCACTTTCTCAAAGGGTAAAGGACAAGAAATACAGTCACGGTGACATAAGTTTTGACGAGAAGCTATCCAAAAATTCCAAGAAATGAAATTTATTGATAAAAATTCCAAGGAAGTTACTGTTTATGAAACTGGCTTGTAACTCTTTAGAAGTTTCAGAAACTGTGGCAATTGTTTGAAGAAAAAACAAACTAATGCACCAAGTTAGATGATCTAGAATTATTTTTTTGGAAGGGTTGGAGCATATAATTCACGGAATAATAACCCAGATTGTCACAGTTTCACAAATAATTTTAAATTGTTGCTTGCGATAACAGATAACAGGATTATATAAAATTTTAATTGTGAAGATGAATCCTGTTAATCGTTCCTAAAAATGGAATCACTGTTTACTACAACTACAATGTTTACAAAAACATAAAAATTATCTCGTTCAGGCATTCATTTCTTTATCAACAAAATTAGCCATACATAATTGGTGCAATGTAATTGTTTAGTAAAATTTTAAGAGGTACAGACATTGTTAAACTGGAAAACATGTGTACCTTGCAAGCTAGTTATGCAAGCAAAAGCTCTTATCTAAGAAAATTTTATAAAAATCCTAATAAATAATATTATTTATTGCAAAACATCTAGTATTTTCATTTGCCTTTGAATTTTCCTTTTTTAATTTAAGAAACTGTTTGGGTGGTTTCTGTAGGGTATGTAGATGTTTAATGTGGATAAAGGCTGTTATTGTAGTATATTGTGGTCTTACGACTTCTACACGAACGAAGTCGCGGGCAGCAGCTAGTTATCTATGCAATGGTTATTCCAACAATAAAAATTACAACAACTGTCAAGCATCATTTTCCCAATCGGAAGCGAATCGCTGTGTCTAATATTTTTTCTATGGTAGTTGTGCATCTGAACGTGTTCTCTAAAAAGTCTGTGCCTAATAAATTTAAAGTAAAAATACAAATATTTATTTGACGCCATCAGCATAGATAATATAATCAGTACATAATTACATGACATATCCACACACGTTCAAAATCACGTAGAATCTCTCAAAGTTGTTATGAACGGGAAATTGAGCTTTTTAGTGCTTTTATATAATTGATGAAGGTAACATGTTATACATAATCATAGTTAAAACATGTATATTCCCAAAAAAAAAACATATTTCTATTATTTTCAAAAAACCGGTAAAGTGAAAATAGATTACCATTTAAGTTTCTGAACGTTGCTTGCTAAAAAAAAAATGTCATTACAGCAGGCCATAGACAAGCATTCCATTCAACTTCGTTCAATATTCGTTCACCTTTAGTACCGTCATAGTAAGAATACTATCCATTCAGAAGCAGGCCTGCTTTTGAACTGACTGGAAATTGAACGTTTTTCTAAAAGCTCATAGTAAGCCCCCTGACTGCACGAATGCTCGCTTTGTAATATGCAGGGTTGTAACGGATGTCATATAACGGATGAGGATGCGGATGAGGATATCGAGATATTCGGGTTTGAGGATGCGGATGAGGATACGGATATTGGAAAATTCCTTATTGAGGATGCGGATGAGGGTGCGGATGTAGATGTCGTACAAAAAATAGCCCTTGTTTTTTATAGTATTTATATTTGTATAGGTTGCAGGTAATTATTTGGTAGGTAAAAAAAATTTAATATTAAAGTTGTTAATATTCACTGAGAGGAGGCCTGTGTCCCAGCAGTGGGAACATTATAGGCTGATTATGATATATGATGATGAAATTTGGTAACTGAAATTTCAAATTGTGGAGTCAAATGCACAACTTTAATATTCAAAATTAAGTAAAGGTAAATTATATTTGATAAAAAGTAACTGGCAGGCCGTTTCGCCTTCTAAGCGGTTTCTAAGTTCATCATAAATAAGGGCATGCTCCACAAAATAATTGTTCGGTCGGGATACTTGCCAGTGGCGGTGATAAAAAAAATCGAATGATTTTATACCCAGTAAGCCGACGTAAACACAGAAGTAATATAATCTCGGCGGGATTTTATCGCGCACTGGATTTTCAACTCTCGGTGTTAAGCCGAACGTTGAGAATCCAATGCGCTGGGACGCATTAACTGTCGGCGCTAAGCAGAGACATGTGACACCACAGTCGTGCCAACAGTGCCACGTGCGGCCGATCATCTGTCATAGGACAAGGACATTGCGAATTCAGCCAATAGTAACGCGTAACTCACTTATCGGCCCGCCCATTTAGCTCGGCGCGAGTTTTTAAAAATCCACTATTAGTGTGAACAAGGTAGGGTCAAATCCTCATAGAAATTATGAGGATGCGGATGAGGATGCGGAGCTTTTAAAATCAAAAGTTGAGGATGCGTATGTTTTGCGGATATCAGAATTGATGCGGATGCTCCGCAGTTGCGGATGCGGATACGGATATCCGTTACAACCCTGGTAATATGTTACTGTGCGTTTGCACTGGCGAAACATTCATAACAAAACATGTTGGAATCTCTATTTTCTGTCAATTTTCCATACAATGTTTGACAGCAACTAGAGATTTCAACATGTTTTGTTGTGATGTTTCGCCAGTGTAGGTAAACACACAGTTACATTACGCCACGTAACACCGGTCAGTACCCAGCTTAACACAATCATAGATCACTATTCGAGGCGAGATCCAAAAAAATTCAAGCTGGCTGCGCTCGCTCTTGCGTTCTGCAATCTCTGTGCATTAGTCAACAATGTACCGAACTCCTATTTCCGAAAATCGAATCGGCCCTAGACCGGGTGCTAACATTATCGAGCTTGCTTCACTCGCTCTTGCATCATGTTCTATCTTAATTATTTTCTCTATCTAATGAGATCAAAAAGAAAAGACAAAAACAGAGGAGGAGAGGAGGAGGTGGAGGGGGTCAGAAAAGAGGATGCATACGCGAATGCGCGTACGTATCTATCCTTTTTTTCTGGACCCAGTTGTTAGGTTGTTGCCGTAGTTGTTACCCAAGGACTGAGTTCCAACTATCCCAACAAACACAGAGTGAGTGGGTATAATCCACAAAGAACGAATAATGGCTGTCACCAGGTGTGACCAGTGGTGGATCCAGCGGGATAATTGCGTAACACACTATCAGTAGCAATGGTTTTCAATTTGACAGTTCAACAACATTCATTGTGTTATTTTCGTTGTTGAGCAGACTTTTCCGAACTTCTGAAGCAATAGATTACCTAAATGTATGTGTATAATGTATCATTAAATGTATTATTCATTATATTTAAAATTATTAAAAAAAAATTGAGATCCTCACAACAAGCCCTTTCATTTGATATGTCACACGATGTTGAACAACGAGTTTGAAAAACTTTTTTTAATTTTCTTATTTGCCCCCCAAAAGTGACCCCCAAAATTCATTTGTTTACGTTACACGTCTGTGTTTGGGTCACAGAAATACATATATGTATCAAATTTCAACTTAATCGGTCCATTCGATTCGGAGCAAATTGGCTATAACAGACGGACAGACAGACACACGAGTGATCGAATGGTTCCGTTTTTTTCCTTATGAGGTACAGAACCCTAAAAATAGCACCTTACAAAAAGAAATTAAAGATACACATTTCATATACAGTAGGTTGGCAAGACTTAAATAACGCTTTCACTAGTAAAAAGTTATCAGATCTAATGTAGAGCCAAGCTCCTAACTCTACAAGGCCTAACTCTACAAACCTTACATCTTGGCCATGACTTAATTTCTTACCATAAGCATAATAAGCATAAGAGTGTCTGTGCGACGGCCGCTAAACGACAAAGCCGTACATTTTGAACAAGACGTAAGGTTTGTAGAGTTAGGCCTTGTAGAATTAGGAACTTGGTTCTACATTAGATCTTATAACTTTTTATCAATGAAAGCGTTTACTTTACATGAAATGTTTTCGGTAGGATTATTTGAATAGGAAAATTCTATTACTTATTTAAAATCATGCCATAAGGACTAAGGTAAAGTATATCGGTAGGTAGGTACTATTATTATTAAAAAAAAACATCTTATCTGTATACCTACATATTAAGGCTCCGTGCAGGAAAAAAATCCTCTTTTGTCAATTACTTATCTAATTGTGAGATACCTTGAAATAACTGAAAGATTAAAGTCTGTCTGACTATAAAAATACAGTTTTCGTGGTGCTAAACCATTCGTGTTAGTCACAGATTCACAGCACCTGTTAATAGTTGTATCACTTTTGCGCTCTCGAAAATATGGTATATTTCGTCTTTGACGATATTGTATTTGTATAATCATAAAATATATTTTTTTATTTTATCTCAAGAATAGCTGTTGGCTACTGTCAGATTTTTCTATTTCTTGGTATGGTTTGTTAATAATAGGAAAAGTACATTACAGTATTAATGATCTGCATATTTTAAAAAAAAATATTTGGAATTGTAAACCTTTGTATGCCCACGTGACGGTAAAATATGGAGAACTTTATCATAAAAAAACCTATGTACTATACCTACCCATTTTATGCAAAGAAATAAATGATTTGATTTTGACTGGGTTAAAAAAAATAGTTTTTTTCAACATTATTTTTCTGCTATATTTAGTATGGAAGTTGAAAATGTAATGATGTTTATTATATTTTTTAATTTTCAAAATCAAAAGTAGTTTCTTGTAACAAAATGATCAAATGTCAGTCTCGCGTCATTTTTCGGAAAACTTGTTGCAAATATTTGTGATTTTCCAGGAATACTTAACCTTTAACGTAACGTGTGTTTTACGTGGATCCACGTGAGACACAATGGCTTTTTAATTTTTTCTGTAATTACGGCATTCGGGAGGTTAATTTATTTGAAAAATCCCTTTCAGCCATACCTATGCAAAACAAAGAACTCGACTTTTCAAATCACAAATAGTTTTGTTTAAATTCATTTTCCCTTTCTTAAAACCAATGAACCAAAATTAATCAAAATCAGTCGATGTCGTGCACGGCCCCTTAAGCTAATAAATGATTTCTATTATATTAAATTGTATTCCCTAATAAAAACTAAGTTGCAAATCGCTGGCACGACGATAGATGAAAGATTACCGCTCATTCCGTTCATTCGGTCAATGTGATCAGATAAGTGGTAGGAATATATACATAGTAATTATATCTTATTTTTGAGGTAGGTAGAAGCGATTATCAGGGAGGACACCATAATATCAGAGAAGTTAAATAGACTTTTGAATTAAACTGAATGAATGAATATTGAATTATTTATTCAACATTTAGCCGTATCTGTTTTGCACATTTTACCTGAATAGGGCATTTGGCGCCCTTTTGTATTTCATTATAATTAAAACAACTTATGTAAAGTGTTTTTGGGGTTTTCAATCTTGCAATTTCTCAGTAGCAGCTCGGAGTCTGGATATGTGCCCGGTTGATGGCAATAGGCTTGCCCCCTATTACATGGGACTTAAACATATCTATGTCCGTGACCACCGCAGGACCACCAACGCCAATCGCATCCATATTTTGTAAATAATTAGTACCCAATTGGTACTAATTAGTGCTCGAACGACGAAATTGGTACCTTAGTAGTTTTCGAGAAACTCGACTTTGAAGGTGGTCCGGCGGTAGTCACGCTCTCTTCAGCAGGACCACCATGAGCGCCGAAAAGAGGGGCATGCTGCAGTTATTCTAAGTATGCAAATAATTAGTACCCTTAAATGTGATTTATTGCGTAAAAAAAACAGCCTGAAACATTTGTATTTACCGAGAAATCAACGATGATAACTTTCGCGCACTCGTTCAGCAGGACCACGACTTTGAATGTTGATTCCAAGTTTGACGAGCTTGTCGCTTTCCTCAAACCTATATAGAAAATTAGTACCCTGCAAGATAAAATTAGTGCCCAAAATCCAAAATTGGTTCTTCAGTAGTTTATGAGTATACCATGCCATTGGGTGGGGTGGCCGTAGTCACGGTGTAAAATTTTCATTTCAAGATTTCTCTATTAAAAACTCTGTGATTTCTTCCCAAATTTATACAAAAATTAGTGCTCCTAAAGAAGTTATAGCGACCAAAAATTCAGATTCCTAAGTGTTGTATTTTAAGAGTAATTAGCTTTCATTACTTTTCCATACTAAATCTCAGCGTATAACCCGACCAAATTAAGTTGTCAATAGTATTGAGCTGTTTAGGAGATGTACACTCGTGCACATAAATTTATGGATGTCGGAATAACCTATCGTTACCCATGATACCATTGTTTATGATGTGGGTAGGTAGGCAATCGAATAATATTTTTTCTGTATTGTAAGTAAGTACCTTTCTTCTGTGTTGTTACGTGAATATCATTAGAGTGATAGGTATTTCTTACTTCTTTCCTACTAATTATACCTAAGTAATAAAACCTAATTTACTGCAGTAACAATATCTTGCTAATAACGTAAGTATATAAGGATTACATAGGTAATAGGTATGTATTTTTACCCGACTGCGCCAGAAGGAGGGTAATGTTTTTCGAGAGTATGTATGTATGTATGTTTGTATGTATGTTTGTATGTGTGTATGTATGTATGTCTATTTCTTTGGCACACTCTGTAGCCTAAACGGCTTGATGGATTTTAACGTATGAGGTGTCGTTAGGTTCGTCTTAATAGTGGGAGTGACATAGGCTATATAATATTTATGTATTGCATCTGCAAATACAAGAAAAAGGGAGGGGTAGGTTTAAAAAAAGTTAGTAAAGAGTCAATTTCAAATATATATACATATTTATATATTAATAAAACTAAAAAGTTTGAAATAAAACAAATTATTTAAAAAAACAAAAAACCCGACTGCAAAAACTCATAACTGAAAAGAGAAAAACAAGCATTATAATCTATAGGATTTTGGTATTGCAGGCGGGGGACAAACCAATAACCTGAAATTTTGGTGAAACTTTTGTTTGTGGTGCCTGCAGTACCAAAATCCTATAGATTATAATGCTTGTTTCTCTCTTTTCAGTTATGAGTTTTTGCAGTCGGGTTTGGGTATATCTCCAAAACGGACGTATTCGTGTGATCGCTCTGGTGCTTTTCAGATATTGATATTTAATGGTAATTATGTATCTCATTAAAAATAATGATATTCAAATAGTACATTTTTACTATTGGCCTTCAATTTACACAAACAGTTATGGAAATATTTAAGTTCAAAAAATTTCGCGACCAGAGCAATCATAATTGGTGCCAGAGCGATCATAAATGGTGAAATCAGTGAAACAAAAAAGTAAATATTGATAAAATATTATTTATTTAGCCGTTTTCAGTCATATTCAGTGTACGTGAAACAAGATTATATGTAAGAGAAATTTATTATTTTAGAAAAAGGTCAAGGCATATTATCAGTTATATCACAAATACGGAATGATAAGTTACCAGCAGCTCATCAGTTGCTGGTAACTTATCCACTTTTTCTTTAAATAATATCGTCCAGAACTCTGCCTACTTTTCTTCCCTCGAACCTTTTGCTGGCTTGGAGTCAAATTACTCATTGGTAGTACTGTGCTCCGAGCTTTTTTCCTTTGGTAACTCTCTCTTGACTTAATAAGCCATTGTGCGTATAGATCTGGATCATTTTTTATCTTGGCCATTCTACGACGCTCAGCCAATTTCTTTCTAAGACGTTTTTCTTCAATAGATAATTTATTTCGAGGCTGATTTCAATCTGCAACAATAGTTGCCATTAAATTTTAGAGAAGAAAGGGTTACATTTGTGGTAGCTAAATGCCAATATAATAATATTATCAAGGTAAAATACGTCAAAATCTGTTTATGGGTTTAGGTTGTCCGAAGAAACCAGGAAAGGTTATAAATTAAAGGTTATATGCATAGTTCATCGTTTGTCATTATAACAGTCCGGTACTACTACTTAAAATAGATTTATAACGTATAATTAATGCAAAATATCATCGCTCTGGTCTTTTTGGACAGAGCAATCAGAGCCATAGCGATCAGAAAAAGTCACAAAATCATAAATATAGCCGAATTTAAAAGCAGTAGAAAGTTGTGATTACGTCTCATAAAAAACATCATAACGATCACTTAATTCACATAACAAACACATTCATAAGCTTACTATTGAATTTAAATAACGTGCCATAGCAATCATAAAATTCGAGAACCAAATCCAGGGCAATCGTATACTTACCTTCGTAATGTTGGAATGCGGGAACGTGGTACATAGGTATCCTCCTCGGCGGTTAGACCACTACTGGCGTTGCCCCGCGGGAGGGGAATAGAGTGTTTATAACGCGTAACTAGGGATGAGCGCGATGTTTTACCTCAGCGCAGAGCGATGAGATAACATGCCCGGTCACGCTTTTAAATTCAAATTGTGGCAAAAGTATTGTTAATATCACTAAAAATATTTTATTACTATGAAGATTAACTATTTGTTATGTAATCTAAATAAGTTGTTTCATATGATCCTTCTCATTAAAAAGTTAAAGAATATTTTTTTCATTCAATCGGGAGTTGGGTCAACCCAGAGCGATCAGGATTTTAGAGTTTAAGATTTTTTTTTTAATATTTAAAATAAACTTATTCATAATATTAGCCTTGTACCACGTAGATTAGACACCGAACTGTAAGTAAAAAAATATTTTGAAAACGTGTTTCGTTTTTAAAATGGGTTTATCCAGCCCGACGAAAAAACATGCCTTTGGAGATCGACCCGTTTATTGTTTTTTAAATGTTTTTTTTTATTTCAAGCTTTTTAGTTTTATTTAAATAATATATATTGACTCATTACTAGCTTTTATTTTATACCAATAATGTAGTTTTTTTTAAACCTACCCCTCCCTTTTTTGTATTTGCAGATGCAATATATGTATATATTATATTTTTTTATAATTTGTTTTTTTCAGTAACTACCTAAAGTCGATTTTATCAAATTTCTTCTGACATGTCTGTGGGACCTTGGGTGTATTTTTTACCCGACTGCCCCAGAAGGAGGGTTATGTTTTTCGAGAGTATGTATGTAGTATGTCTATTTCTTTGGCACGCTCTGTAGCCTAAACGCCTTGATGGATTTTAACATGTGAGGTGTCGTTAGATTAGTCTTAATTGTGGAAGTGTTATAGGCTATATAATATTTATATATTGTATCTGCAAATACAAAAAAGGGAGGGGTAGGTTTAAAAAAAAAACTAATTTTTTTGGTATCAAATAAAAGCTAGTTATGAGTCAATATATATTATTTTAATAAAACAAAAAGCTTGAAACAAAAAAAAAAAAAACATTTGCTGGTATTGCAAGCGGGACAAACAAAATTTACACCATCATTTCAGGTTATTGGTTTGTCCCGCCTGCAATACCCAAAAAATACTGTACAAAGGCGGACTTAATGCCTGAGGCATTTTCTACCAGTCAACCTTAAATTAAATATTATATAGCCTATGACACTCCCACAATTAAGACAAATCTAACGACACCTCACATGTTAAAATCCATCAAGCCGTTTAGGCTACAAAGCGTGCCAAAGAAATAGACATACATACATACTCTCGAAAAACATTACCCTCCTTCTGGGGCAGTCGGGTAAAAAATACACCCAAGGTCCCACAGATATGTCAGAAGTGATAAAATCGACGTCAGGTAGGTATTGAAAAAATACATACCTATTACCTATGTAATCCTTATATACTTACGTTATTAGCAACAGCAAGATATTGTTACTGCAGTAAATTAGGTTTTTAATACTTAGGTATAATTAGTAGGAAAGAAATAAGAAATACCTATCGCTCTAATGATATTTACGGAACAACACAGAAGAAAGGTACTTACTTACAATACAGAAAAAATATTATTCGATTGCCTACCTACCCACATCATAAACAATGGTATCATGGGTAACGATAGGTTATTCCGACATCCATAAATTTATGTGCACGAGTGTACATCTCCTAAACAGCTCAATACTATTGACAACTTAATTTGGTCGGGTTATACGCTGAGATTTAGTATGGAAAAGTAATGAAAGCTAATTACTCTTAAAATACAACACTTAGGAATCTGAATTTTTGGTCGCTATAACTTCTTTAGGAGCACTAATTTTTGTATAAATTTGGGAAGAAATCACAGAGTTTTTAATAGGGAAATCTTGAAATGAAAATTTTACACCGTGACTACGGCCACCCCACCCAATGGCATGGTATACTCATAAACTACTGAAGAACCAATTTTGGATTTTGGGCACTAATTTTATCTTGCAGGGTACTAATTTTCTATATAGGTTTGAGGAAAGCGACAAGCTCGTCAAACTTGGAATCAACATTCAAAGTCGTGGTCCTGCTGAACAAGTGCGCGAAAGTTATCATCGTTGATTTCTCGGTAAATACAAATGTATCAGGCTGTTTTTTTTACGCAATAAATCACATTTAACGGTACTAATGATTTGTATACTTAGAATAGCTGCAGCATGCCCCCCTTTTCGGCGCTCATGGTGGTCCTGCTGAAGGGAGCGTGACTACCGCCGGACCACCTTCAAAGTCGAGTTTCTCGAAAACTACTAAGGTACCAATTTTGTCGTTCGAGCACTAATTAGTACCAATTGGGATATTTAGTACTAAATATGGAAGCGATTGGCGTTGGTGGCCCTGCGGTGGTCACGGACATACATAACTGGCAAAATGAGGGTGTACTAGGGCGTGCAAAACCGGAAGGTCTTCAAAACCGGTTTTGAGATTCGGTTTTCAGGGCTCAAAACCGGAAACCGGTGTTAGCCCCGGTTTTGGCTACATTTTTATAGTTTTTATATAGTAGAATTTTTTCAAGAAAACAATATTCTTAGATACCCACAAAATCTACAAATATAACAAATTTTATCATATACCTTTTTTAATCAATCATTTATGCCTACCAATACCAAGTAGACAACATTAATAGTTTGGATAACATGAACTTAAAATAATATAAAGATTAACTGAGATCAAATCAACAACAAGTAAGTTTGTGGTTCCTTTAGTAGGTACCTACCTAACAATTCATCATCTTAAGATACTAAAAACAACCACAATTACTATACGTCTCAATTTCTTGAATCTTGGGTTCTTTAATTAAGAACTACTAGCAACAGTAGCAACATTATTAAGAGATTCTTAACTATTCAAGAGCATCTTGATAAGGAATTGGATAAATGCGGGAAAACCCCCATGAATCGGTCTGATTTCGACTTTACAGGTTTGTCAAGGTAGAGCAAGCCATGTATGAAAGCGGAGGGCATCGGGGTGTGTATCTCACAGAAGCTTACAACTATTTGATGTGTGTACTACCAACAAGTGTTGAGAGTGAGAGGGCCTTTTCGAGTGCTGGGTACTTTTGCAAAAAAATAAGAAGTACGCTATCTGATAAAATGTTAGATGCACTTTTATTCTTAAGAACACATTATCAAGAACAGCGGTCTCTTGGAAAAAAAATATTATCGTTTATTTAAATTAGTGTACACAGTTGATTTGATCTCGTTTTATAGTATATATGAAAAAAGTCAAATATGAATATTAGTTTATCAGCTACAACTTCAGCGTCAGATGTTGACAATAACGTTGGCACGAACCGCTCGGAGAAAACTATGGGGATAGTCCTTGGGCTTATATTTTAGCTGCTGCAATAAGTTTGTAATAGTATCACTCAAGAAATATTTAATTTAATGCTAACATATCTATGTCAGCATTAAATTAAATATTTCTTGAATGCGTTCGAAAAAAGTTGATTTAATCAAAATGTAATTCAATAACGGGAAAACCGGAGGTAACTCCGGTTTTGTCTCTCAAGCCCGGTTTTAAAAAATCGGTAAATTTTGTCCGGTTTCCGGTTTTTAGCAAAACCGGAAAACCGGGTTTGCACGCCCTAGGGTGTACTATAGGTACACCTTTGCCTAACCCTTCGGGGAATACAGGCGTGATGTTATGTTATGTATGTATTATTTTTATTGTACCATATATTTATTATTTAATTAATAGAAAACTACCAACATGTATTTATTATAAATAATAAAAAAAAATACTGATTTTTTATATAAACAATTTCGCATTCCGATATTGTGTGTCTTTTCACGAAACTTATAAAGAAAAAAATAATATTAAAACAATAAAAACTTAATTTTCTAGTTTTTGTCAGCAAATTCTCTGATAACACTTTCAAAATCTAGGTTTTCTGCAACGTTATTTCAGTGATAGGTACTTAATTTAAATTAAGTGGTTAAGTTAAACTAGGCGTACGCAGCCCCCTGTGTGCCCTGGGCGGTGGCCCCGGTCTCCCCCCCTAATATACATATTTTTGAAAGCGATATTTTATTGTCGATTTTGATTTTCCTACTATCTATCTATCTTTAGAACTATCTTTGCAACTGTAAAGAATCTTGATGGAGAACAAAACAAAATGACGTGTTGGATCAGTCAGTTCCAATGCAGAGCTGATCCACGCATGATGTTCGTGGACTGAAGCCGGCCGCCATGAGCGTCGGGAGGGGGATGCAAGGGGGTGCACCTGCAACTCCTTGGCTTCAAAATAAAATATAGGTGTAAAAATATTCAGAACTTAAGAAATATTTGAAAATGCCTAACACAATAATAGAGAACTTAACCTATTCGAGGCGGGATCCTAACATTTTCAAGTACCGAACTCCTATTTCAGAAAATCGAATCAGTCCTAGGCGGGGTGCTAACATTATCGAGATTGCTTCGCTTTCTCTTGCATCCTAAGTTAGTCTTCTTTCTGTATGAATGGACAAAATAAAACCTATCCCATTCGAGGCGAGATAGAAAATCTTCTTATTTTTAAACTTTTCTGCATAATTCGACAAAGTTACTCTTTGTACCGCAAAAATGATCGAGCCTGCTGAAAATAAACCTGCCGGCGCACATGCCGCCCGCCATCAGTTGGGCCGTTATCTCTTCACATGGCTTGTTTTTATTTAATATTTTTTAACTGTTTTGGAGCAAAGCATTTTTGAGTTTAATTGAGTTTGAAAAAAAAAACAGTGGCACTCCGGGAGTGCCGACAGAAATGAAAATTAAAAAAAATTTACTGTGCAGGAAATACTTTTCTTTTTGAACTCGGTAAAAAAAGTGAAATGTCAATCATGTCGTTGTCATGTCTCAATGTTTGGAATGTCATTAATTAGTTGTTTAGTTAGTTGTGTAGTTGTTGTTTAGTTTGTTGTTGAAAAGACATCAACGCGCGATACATTTTCTTTGGGATTCCAAAGAAAATGTATCGCGTCTTTTTAATAGTCAAAAGCTGCTGTCGGTAACAGTGTCCCGAGTTCAATTGTTTTTTCCCATCTCAAAAGTTCCCAACGCGCCTAAAGAAGTTTTCACTTCAAAAACAATTAAAGGTTGTGCATTGTTTGTGACTGATTTGTTTTATTTTCCTTTGTGTTGCTTGCTATATATGAAGATCCTAGAATTCTCCTATAATTAGCATCTGGTAGGCCCACAAACAACTATCTTAAGGCAACCTTTCATCTGCAGGATGTGTAGGTATCATATGTATGTATGCTTTACATAAAACGTGCGGAAAACGCATTTTCATAGCACACCTTACCCGTTCCGCGACACCACTTTGCCCTGGTGGAAATAGACGCAAACTTTAATAGCTAGCTTCACTCCTTAGCGACCTCGCAAATCTCTGTTGGACAGGCAGCATTATTTTCTAAATTCTTCCTTTTTCTTCTTTCACGTGTGTTCAAATGAAAATCTACCCTATCCGAGACGAGGAGTAAAATTTTTCGATTGTATCCTACGTTATTTTAATTCGTACCTAATAATATATTTTCCTACATTTATGTCGATTAAGTTCATTCAATTTATCTATGAATAGACAAAAGTAAAGTTGTATCCGAACAGGGTGCAAATAATTTAGAACTCACTTCGCTCGCCTTTTAGGTAATCCCAGGTTCTCTTAGAAGCTAGAAATGGCATAATGTGACGCTGAAGCTGCAACTTCCTGAAAATAACCCTGCCAGCGCGGGCGCTCATGAAGCCATTATCGCTCGCAAAAAAAGGCGAAAAATTTACCTATACGTAGTAGAATCATGTTCTGGTTCTGTAGTCAGACTGTCAGACTAACAAAGTGGCGGCTTCGTACAAAATATATCTTGAAAGCTTAGTTTGAGGTAGGGACGGCGGCATTGTTGGTTTCATGCGCGCAGTGCTGCCAACATCCATTTATTCTCAATCCCAATTTATTGGGGGTCAACGCAGCGTGTCTTTTCCTTCTATACTTCTATAAATTAGTCGCCATCTCAGCCCTGTTTCGTGTTGTGTGTGTTTTGTACTTACCCATATTTGCAAAATAAATATCTTATCTTATCTTATCAGTTTGAGGTCGAAAGTATCTCGAAATGGCTCGTGTAAGATACGGGTGCGCAACACACGGGTGTTCATGGCCCTGTTCCTCTTCTACCGAACTTGGTTTGACACAATGCCGTGTGTCTAAATAAAGCTATTATTATTCAGAAAGTAAATTAATCTTCTCAATTTCTATTTCTCAATTTTATGTAAGTACCACGTAGGTGCGATACTTTCACATCAGCACGCTAAGTAACATCGAGGTGTAAGTTTGACGTAACTAAGTTAACTTCCCTATTCCAGAGAGCCTAGACAAGTGTTAATCGCTTTCAAAAGATTTTCAACAGGACAACATAAGTTCACTACATTTTCGACTTTTCCAATAACGTTATCACTGATAAAAGTTCACTTTGTCTAAGTCCACAATGAAATTAAATGAAATTGTTTATTCTGTAAATAGGATATCGGAATCACTTTACAACGTCATATTTAAAAAAAAAAAAACATTCAAAATAAGCTAGATGAGTTCAGCGTTTTCTATCTGTCTACTCTGAGAAAGGCCGAAACAAACTCAGAGGTCGCGGTATCTTTAAAGTCCAGACATAATCTTGGTCAAGCCATATAAGGACCATATAGATTAGTGTGTGAAATAGTCTTTTGAGGTGTATTGATAGGGATAAATAAAATAAGATTACGTAAAATTAAAAATTTATTGTCCATATGTAGGTAATAACCTAAATTACTATGAAACTTCAGTTTTTACCTATATTTGCTAAAAAACCAGTAAAGGCAGTAAGGTATTACTTGAGCGGTAGTCACTTTTTCACTTGTATTTAATATATCTAATAAAAACAATTTTCACTGCAAGATGACGCCTTGCCACATTCATAATAATTACTGTAATTATTATTAACATTATTGAGTATTATTTACATGTGTACAGTCTTTTAATTTATCTTAAAGAGATCACTTCTTAACATTGAAGCCTTCACCCGTGGGGTCTAGAATCCATGGATAGTTGTTGGGGCATTCCATGCAAGTGAAAAGACGGAGAGTCTCCCCTGGTATCTCGCGAGTTGTAAGGGGGCATGCATTTGGTAAAGAGCAGAAAGGTTGACCTTTCACGTCACATTTGTCTTGTTTCCACTCTTGGAAATCTCTGAGTGACGTCAACTCTGTGGGGTTCTGCATCCACTGGATTACTTGAATGAGGGAAGTGAAGTAAACGTCGTTCTTTTCCAACATCTCTTCTATAAATTTAATGAGCTCATCTCTGAACTCTTTCTTGGATTTGAGCCATGAAGCGTGGAAGTGGAAACCTAGCGGAGCACGGTTGGTACTGTAGTGGCGGTTGAAGTTGTGACGCAGAAGACGTGCAAACTGGTCTCCGGTTTGGATGTTAGAGCAAGAGTCGACCACATGACAACCAGGAAGAGATTCATCGAAAGTTGGGTCGTCTCTTCTGTCCAGTTCGTTCATTACCATTTCCCAAACCGGGTGGCTTCTTGATGGGCAGTTGTGAGCGTTACCGTTGCATTTGTGGGGCATACGGAAGTATAGTGTGTATGGCCAGATGGGAACACGATTAAGGGGAGCGGTAATCGACGCATCGTAAACGAAGTACTGGTCGGCCATCATTTCGAATTGCCTGTTTCCACCAACACGCAGATAAGGTGCGCGGACGCCAATGATTGACGAGTCAGTTATGTTAGCAAACCGTTCAACGATCAGACGCGCTCCAGCCATTTCAGCTAGCCAGTCGTCGTAGCTTCCACTGCTCCAGTAATTCGGATCATCCTTGTGAGTTATAGAAAATACGGAGATTTCGTGACCTTTGCGGTGTAACTCCTGAACAGCAGCGTAGTTAGTGTATTTGTGGGACACGAAGAATGTACCACGAATCTGGCAACCATTAGGATTTTGGCGTTGTCCGTTAAATATTTGTTCATATAAGTCAATGTTGTCAACGTTTACGGCACCATTGAAAGTAATTGTTATCATTTGAGGGACTTGGTTAACTTCAATTCCTCCTGGGATACGAGTTCCGTCTGCCGAGCAGAAACAATCGGGAAGTGCACACTGGTTGGGGTCGCAGTCAGGGGCTCTGTTGGGATCCACGTCGACCGCTGTAAAAAAAAGTAAAGTTACATATTTTTGTCGAAAGTAAGTTACTTTTTGCGATACTTTTTTAAATCCTTATACTTACTGCAAGCGTTTTCGTCAGACTCATCCTTGCAGTCAGGCTTTCCATTACAGAACAGTTCCTTTTCTATACAGTCGCCACTTCCGCAGGCTAATTTTCCTTCAGGGCAGATAGGCTCATCCGTTTTCAGGATAGGCAAAATTTTCCTGGGTTCTGAAATACAGAATATAATAAATCTAACGAATTCGCATATTTTTATGTAGTTTGGAGGTTTTTTGGTGTATCGCTTATACACATACGCAGGTGCCACTTACATAATTACTTCGTTTGTGTTTTCATTGTAACAGTGTTCAAGGGTCAATAAGAAAATAGAAGGAAATCAAGCGTGAAACAATGATCAAGTTAACAGAAGACAAAAAGTAGGGAATAGGATAGCTGATAAATAAGTAGGTTGGTATTTATTGTCAATTATATTTAAATGGTTATGAAACATTCACTGATTTATTAGATGATTAAACTGTAAAAAAGATAGGAAATATTGGTATCGTATTATGAGTCCAAGATGTTATGGTGTATTAAGAAGAATTTTTATTTCGATGAAAGAAATCATCGGGTTTTGAGTGATGAATTTCCCTTCCAACCAACGTTTATTTAATTAAAATATTGGAATAGACTAGCATTCAAATATATTTTAACTGACGCCAAATTAATTTTAGTGCTTACATTCCATGAATACTGTATTTAGTACAGAATTGGAATAATAAAATATCCATTACAAAATATATTTACATGCTATTCTAGCTTTTGAAATGAAATTATATATTTCAAATGGCAAGTAACTTTCAGAAATACCTTATTGATATATAGCAAATTACTTCGGTTAAAGCAGATTTGGTGTATAATACATACGTAGCTAAGTTAATGTAGTGAACACTATTTAATGGTTAGTAAGTAATAATTAGGTTCCCTCCACGAAAAAGAATATTTTGTACATATTGTCGTTAGTCAGTGTCATGGTAATGAAGCTTAAGCCATAAGTTAGCAAGTTTGAAGGAATGCGTAGTAGAAATGTAGAGTGTATATTATAACAATTCTTATTATTTTGTTTTTCAGCTAAATAACAATCTGTTATTGAGAATGTCCAGATTTATAGAATTTCTTTGTGCACTGTGTTTTTTTTATCAACTTCCAGCAGATTTTGAGTTCAGTGGTTTACTTATATTTTATAATTTGTGATCTCAGAGATTTGTGAAGTACCTTAATTCCTTTTTAAAATATTTTGATATTATGTTTCGTTTATATTATCAACACAGATAGATGGAAAACTTAGTATTTCATTTTTATTTTGTGATAATCAGGTACTTATTTGTTTAATGTAGAGCGTAGGTAAAAGGTAATTATGTGTGTTTGTGCAACGTGTTACATGTCCTTAATTACATTGAAGTGTGTACAAATGTTAATAGTCTGTGTTTGGTGTACTTTATTTTTGTTGTAGAAATAATGTTAATGCGTAATAATCGGGTCGGTCCACGGCGGCCGCTCCCTCTGTCCGGGGCCTCATGCAATACACCTTAACTACAGTGCGACGCGGCCCCTTCACCCAAGCCTAGTTGCTCGCTACGCGCCAATAGCTTCATTTCGGCACTTACTCTCAAGTTTGTCACAGTTGGCCACTTTACCCTTCCAGTCGCAGGTTTGTTTATCAAGATCGAAAGCCAGTCCAGACGGGCAAGTGATTTGTTTAAGACCTGACCTAGTGCACCTGCGTTGACAAGAAATGTGACATTTAATTAAATGCATAATAGCAGGAAGTGGGCATTCGGAAGGCTAACAGGTACTCCGGCTTGCGACACGACCGGGTCCATAACGGAAGCTTAGCCCTCCGCACGTCCACTTCCGCCATGCGGCGGAACTTACTTTCTATTTGATCGCAATTCTTAACATTTGTTTTCCAATCACAAGTTTGACGGTCGATATCGAAGGCGAGACCGCCGGGGCAGCGCACTGAGGCGAGCCGAGTAACGCCGTTCTCACCGCCCTGGTCGCACCTGTACACAGCGATACTCTTAGCAAACTCTGCGCAGATACACTTATTATGTGGGTAAACCTTATACCGACATTAATAACATAAACACACAGTTCTGCAGCTAAATGAAAACAACAAGAATATATTAATGAAGGTCTGTTAAGCATCGTCCACATATAGTAGTGACATTTCAACGGACCCTACTCCGTGACAAAGCCACGGTACTAGCTAGCAACGTTCAATGTACGCGTACACAGGGGTGATGCGTCGCATGACCTCGAAATGGATCGCTGTGTGACATAAGATTGTTACTATTTTTGCATGCGTATAATTGTCACAGTCCGGTATATCGTCCATTGAAATGTCATAAATGTGGACGTAGCTTTACATGTAAAGTATACAGTTATGCTAGATATGCAAGACATAATTAAGGAACTTACTTGTTTTGGGATAGGTGCTCTTACTTTCATAAGTCTTAAACTGTGTCCTAACTAAAACGATCGGTCGCGCGAATACGCGATCGCCGCGTTCAATGAGTGACCACGCGCTTGGGTCCGCCGAATAAAATGAACGCGACGGTCGTATGTTCACGCGACGATCGCTTTGGTTTGGACGCGGTTTTAGTAATGTCATAGTGGCTAGTATAACATAAATGTAATGCTATTTAACAAATATATATAACTTGAAAAGATGACATGACAAGAAGCTTTGTCAAAACAGATACTAATATGTAGGTAATGCTGAAACTTGAGTCATCAGTATTTAAAAAGTTTAGTTACAGTTCGTGCACCTAATCTTTGACGTTGTACAAGTTCAATATTAATTCAAATATTCACGGCACGAGGGTGACCGTTCTGTGCACGGACTCGAATATCAGTCATGGCCTTACTGCATACTAAACAGCGTCCATAAATGAATCAAACGGCAAACAACGGTCCTTGGTCACATTCACAGCTTTAATAAATTAAGTAAGTACCTACCTTCATGTAAATATTTGGAAGTAGTCAATTATCAGTACCTTGCTGCAAGGGCTTTTGTGCTTACTTTCTGTTGCAGGTACGTCGTTAATAATATCAGACTAAGTGTACCTATAATACCCATGAAGCCAACCTTGCAAGCTTTCATTATGACTGACTGATTCATGGAACTGGTACGGCTACTAACCAGTTTTCTCTAGACTTTGATAGAAACATGACAAAGTTATGACGACAGAATAACATTGCAACTCAGTAATATTTCGAAACTACTATATCACAACATTCACAACGTGGCGTGGGTATATTAAGTCGTTACAACAAATGAAGTATGCTAAGCCGTAGTTGTGCAAAACCTACCTGACTACATCGCGGCAGTCTCCTTCGGTGGAAAGACGGAAATATTCGTCAGCCGGGCGACCATCGCACAACTGTTCTGGGGTGGCATCATCGCCTCCGTCATCCTCCTGGCGCTTAACCCGCGTCTCGCCATTCACTGCAGGAAAAAATACGTTAGTAGAGACTATTGATTGTTATGGGGTTAACAAGTGGGACTTATATAACCAAGTACCTATCTAATATTTTGAGCCAGAAACAGAGTACCAATACTACAGTCTTAACGTGCTCATTAGGTAACACTACTTAACGTAAGCCGCTATTACAACACAGCGGGTAAAGGAATGTAGTACCTGCAGTTTCACTGCAGTGCCGTACAAGTTGGTATAGCGATTCATGCCGTGCTCATTAATTGCAGTAACTTGGCATAAATAATTTTTATATTCACTTCGAACGCGCCATGTTCTTCACTTGTATGCAATAGGAATAACGAAAGCTTTATTTAAGTCATTGGTTAATAATGCCTTTCAAAGCTGTGTAATGTTATTGTGAGCTTTGTTATATTACGATTTGATACTAAAATGCTTAGGTTTTTTGCGGGAGTTCTGAGTTTAGAATATTCTCAGTCAATTGCAGCTCTATTCCATGTCGGCATTGAAAGTTGAAACGTTGAAAAGAAATCGAGGTCAAGCGAAGTAAACGAGCCACGTCGGTAGCCGGCGTTCTTTCTTTGTTGCTTTAAAGCGAACTTTAACTTATGTAAACGTAGTTATTCGACAAGATAATATATTTATAAAATATTATTATATTCATATTCAAAGTTGTAAGGTTATATAGCAAACTAATTATATTATTTATTTTTCTTTGTGTTTTGTGAAACCGATATAAGAATATTATAAACTTTAATCACCATTAATATTTCAAAATAAATGCAATAGACAAATAATTATTTGGAAGGTATGCATTTAAAATAATATAAACATCTATTAAAAAAAAAATGGATTGCAATTGACTGATTAACAAAAAAAATTTTATATAACGTCATAATAAATGTAAACAGCGGCTTTTTACCGGCACAAAAAAAATAAGATAAAGATACTTATTTGTTAAATAAAAATTAAATAAGTACATATAATATTAATGTATCCGGAAAATTCGGTAAAGGATACTTAAATATTTAATGTAAAATAAATACATTTATCCTCTAGATTTATAGCCCCTTATTTTGGTAATAAAAAAAAGAAGAATATTTACCGAGACAGCTGAGCAACAACACACCAAGACACAGACACGCGTGTCGAGCCATGATGCTCGGCGAGGACTGGTCGCTGCGTCGTTCGCCGTCAAGAAAGTGCAAGAGGTCTCCGTTGCCCCTCTTCACCTATTTGTATTTATATAACCTGGCAGCGCACACTCGACACCCAGCAAGCTCAGACACATCAGCCGTCCTATAGGTACTACACCTCTGAGCGTTATAAACTATTGTACTAAGATCACAGCTTTTAATAAGCCTTCGATGCCCACTGGAAACAACGTAAATGATAATGATGCTATTGCTAATGATTTCAGTAAATCACCTTCGAAAAGTTTCTTTTGCATTTCGACGAATGCAGATTAAATAGCACACGTTGCATTATCATCCATTACTTAACTAGTTATATATTGTAGTGAAGTTAATGAACGATTAGATATAACGGTATCTGTATCACTGTCAAACTTTACGTGCTTGAGCCAGGTGTTGCTAATAAATGTATTTCAGTTTACTTAAATATACATAAAATATAATATTTGCCATATATACTTAAGTTTATTTTGCCAGTTCATTCGGAAAATAAATTGATTTATATGTGGACTAGCGACCCTCCCCTGCTTCACAAGGGTACTGTACTGACAGAAGATTAGAGACAGAAATCTCAGTGAAATGGTCCTATTATACTTACCTATACATAAACCTTCCGGAATAAATGGTCTAAATAATAGTGAAAAAAGCATTAAATCCAGTGTGTAGTTTAGAAAAACACAGACAGACGTTTAAAATATTTTATATTATTGGTATAGGTACATATTATTATTTGTGTCAGCTGTTTAATTTAATCTTGCCTAAATCTCAAGACAGGAAGTTTTAGCCACGGCGAACGCAATTAGCCAAGCGGAAGATGATGTTGATTGAATTATACACACACCTTTACCTAATCCTAGAGGATAGACGTATAGAACCCGCGTACCTATATTTAAATTATGATATTTACATAAAGCGACTGTAGTTATTCTTTGAAAACATAAAATAGTGAAAGTTCTTCGCCTATGTCATTTACAAGTAGATACGAAAAGGAAATTTTTCCATCAGTTGTATTAAAAAAGCGTAGCTGTTATTTATCTATCTTGTTCTTATAACATATACCTACACATCCTGAAATTAGTAGGTAATTGTATTTCCGTTTCCGCTTACACGGAAATAAATATAATGTACCACGTGCCTTATAGTTACTGGAGGCACAATGGTGGGTTAAAATGTTTTTCAACATCGATGACACGTGCTGAGCATCACTGACTGTTTACTAGGGAAAGCTGCATTATTTTAAACCTTTTACGAACACATTAAGACGAAAGATAACTGGAAAACCGGACACCATGTGGGCCTTATATACATTTATTTAGTTATGCAATAAAACAGCATAGGAAGATACTAGAAGTATACGTAAGTAGGTACCTATAATTGCCAGAATATTTGATACTTTTAGCTTAGTAACTGATCGTCTGAATATTACATAGAGTGCCAATATCATGTGTGAATTATATTATTACTAATTATAAATGATAATAATTATAAATGGCAGTACCGGGTGGGTATAACGGGGCCCCTAACAACATCACTAACTTGTTTTACGAGTCAAGATTCTGGGTAGGTACATAAGCAAACATGTGGATATGTCCACTTATAACACACTTATACATTTCTTAGAATTACTGGGCTTATAAATACTGTACATCGCTACAAATACCTATTTAAAATTTTTGGCTCTAAATAAATAAATGGATACTTAGATAATCTAGCTGCGATAAAAAAAAATCAATTAAAATTATCTATCAAGTAATGTAATATTATAATAGGAATATATTCTTAAAATAATGTATAGTATTTTCTTGAATATTATATTTATATTATCCTAATTTTTTTTACACAAGATTGGTGTTAAAACTGTGTGAACACCACGTATGCAAGTTTTCGAAATACTTCCAACTTTGTTAGTCAGCTTCTATTTTAACCCATATTTACTACGATCTGATCGATAAATAAATATTACAGGGCAACACTTTTTATTCCATGGCATGGCATTTACTGTAGGATAATGTTTCGACGATGGAGAGTACGTACTCTATCATTGGCAGTTTATAAAACTAATGCTATTTTATTTATGTAAGTACTAGCTGCGCCCCGCGGTTTCACCCGCATAAGTCTCGATCCCGTGGGAATATCGAGATAAAAAGTATCCTATGTGTTATTCCAGGTTATAAACTATATGCGTGCCAAATTTCATCCAAATCCGTTCAGCCGTTTGAGCGTGAAGAAGAAACAAACATACACACTCACAAACTTTCGCCTTTATAATGATAGTGTGATAAGTACTTAATCCGTGATCAACGGGAGACTAACCTCACATTCAAAACATCCAAGGGAGATTAATTTTAATAATTTACGATCATCGATCGCTTTAAGCAATCACCAAAATCAAAACATTTAACTACGCGCCCCCTTTGTATTACAATCATTATTAAAAAAAGAAAAAATTTCACAATCCCAAGGTTATGTTTATCTGTCCAACATATTGGCTAGATACTTGTCTACTCGTAAGTCAGGTAACTGATACCTATTAGTTTAACAATATCAACAGATAGCGCTAGATCATCATTTCAACAGCTACATCATGTCTATTAAAAGGTCCCTACATAACTAACAAAACATAACATAACATTACGTCTGTATTTCTGAAGGTTAGGGCAGTGGTGTATTTAGTACTGTACATTTAGTATACCCACATATACAAATATGTTTGAGGCCCATGTTGTAAGGGGCGGCCCTATTGCCACCAATCGGGCACAAACCCAGACTCCGAGCTGCTACTGAGAAATTCTTTATGGAAGAACCTAATAATACTTTGCCCGACTTGGGAATCGAACCCAGGACTTCATGATCAGCAGTTGCGCCACACACGAGGCAGTGTACTAAATAAATAAAATATACAGACTTTTGTCAAAGTATGGTTGCCTAAGTATTAACAGCCGCACGGGTCTACCGAAGGTTGCTACGCTTGCCGAGGTCAGTCCGTGGATGGTTGACCATCCTTTACATATCGATACCCCTCCGTGCCTCGAAAAGTACTTTAAGCCGTTGCTTCCGGCTGCCATTTGTACATCCTTGACAGTCGTTACGAGTAGTCAGAAGCCCAAAACTCGAACAACCTGTCATAGACTCAGGAACTGGGTTATCGAGGTCAGATAGGCAGTCGTTCCAAGTAAATACTAGTATTCAGCTACATTCGGCTAACCAGCTATCTAATTGCGTAACACATTTTCGGTAAATGATTAAGACTAATCTGTTTCATTTGACAGTTCAACAACATTCATTGCATTATGTACGTTGTTGAACAGGCAAATTTTTCGAACTTATGAAGAAATGGATTAGCAATCTCTTTCAAAATTATTCAGATTATGATTGATCTTGTATTACGGAATTAGGGTGCAGGATGCCGACCCCAACTTAGTTGGGAAAAGGCTAGGCTAAGCTCGCAAAGACTTCCGTCAAAGTTTTTGTTTTAATAAAATATATTCTAAGACAATGTATCTAAGTAAACTTAAAATGTATTTAAGTGTAACAAAAACTTTTGACAAGTAAATACATTTTGAGATTATGTATTGATACATATATCTACTAAATATTTTACAACTGAGCGTAGTAGGCATGTACTAGGTAGATTTTATATGTTAATAGGTTAGACTAGACCTTCAGAAATGAATCGTTTTCATTTTATAAAAAATATAATCGTGTAGTATTAGGTTCCTTTTTTGCATACTTGTTGAGTGAGACTCACTTTCGATTAACGATGGAACCTGTTCTAAATAAATTTATGTCAATGTCAAATAAAGGTGGAAGATCCCGAAATAAAGGTAATATAATTATGCAAATCAGCTTGAGATCGGCTTTATGTTATTAGGACATGATAATATGTAATCTTAGCTCGAGTTTTAAAATACGAGTGGATTGTTCATTAATTATTATTACGGGTCATGTAAAATATGCACAAGTGTATATCTTTCAAAATGTCTACAAATGTAAAAGTTTATCTGAAAATGTCAATATATTCAGAGGTCACATCTATTTAATATACCTACATATTAAGAAGATGTATCTTCAAAAGTCAAGGGCATCGATTTACTTGTCACCATAATGGAATTTTAAGTTTAACATTTACGAGAGTTCCAGATCGAAGTAGATATGACAGTTCAACAAGTGTGAGTTGTAGTACATGGTTGTACACCTAGACAAGGCACGTTTTGTATTTGATGTACTTCATGTAGGTAAATAAATAAGTCCGATATCTAAGAAGACGTTCCATTTGTGGTCATGTTGAAGGTAGACAAGTGTAGTGCTGTATCTACTTTTTTGTTGGTATAAGTTTTTTGCACTTAGGTATCTACATACATATAAGTTTATAGAATTTGAGAAGCAACTGATTTTCTTATCTTTAGTCTAAGAAGTCGTAATGTACATAATGTGTAGTTTTTGAAATTGTTTGCATCATCGTAATGACTAGCTAGTGTTAAACAAATGTTTGCTTGTTCGTCATATAATGATTATAGAATCATTTAAAATTTGTCAGATGCAGTGATTGGTTTACCTGTGGGTACCTAATTTTGAAGAACATCTACTACCTTGTAATTGTAATACACAGAGATGTGATGGTCATTACTTCATTACCGATGCAGGTTCACGGTATTAGTTTATCAAGGTTCTTAATTATATGGGTGGGTATGTACTCTACAGAAAAATCATGAAGAAATTGTTTAGGTACTTATAATGTGTGATTTTCATGGGATTTTTATACAACACTGGCTCGCCCAGCCGCCGTATTCTTGAAACTCGTCATCAGACTTACCACGTTATCAATTTCAGTAGTGACGAGGAAAGGTACCTATTTGTACTGCGAACTGAATACACGGAACATTTAACAACGTAATTATTGTAATAAGTATTGCATGATTCATATTTTTAGAATGCGTTTCATGTGCATAGTTTGTCGTTTCGTTTACAAGGTTTCGGAACAATCTGGAACTTTAAAGCTTACGTCATACAAGTTACGCACTATTGTAAACAACCGAATTAAAAAATGTGCATAATGACGTCGGTAATAAATTAAGAATTTGGTTTAGGTCCCTTAAATTACTGCCTGCAATTAATCCTCTACTAACACTAAGTAGGTACCTAGATATAAGTGAGACCTAATTGGTTTATTGTAGGTTCTTGAAAATTTTCACAGCGTTTGATAATCCTTTACCAAGTGCTGTTAGCATTTTCAGATTGGGGCTGGACTCACACATTCTGAATTCCTCTCTTAATTCAGAGTCGGAATTGATATGATTAATAATTAATAAGAAAGCCCGGAATTGTATACAATTTAATTATGCTCCACACACATTCTGATTTTTTCAGATTATGATTTTCTCTAAATTGTCAAATAAATTCCGACTCTGAATTCAGAATACGTGAGTCCAGCCTTAGACCCGTTATACAGGCTCAATTAATTTATGAAACTATTTTAAGATGACTGGAACTAAATGCTAGTTGATGTATGGATGGCCTTGTGGCAACATCCGGGTATCACAGTTATGTAATGTTCGAGGAACGAGGCTCACGAGACACACAACAAGGCAGCGCGGCGAGGCGGCTGCGGCCGCGGGGTCAGGCGGCGCGCGCCGGCTGCGTGCGCCCGCGCCGCCCGTACCGCGCTCCATCGAACCTCCGCGACTCTTCTCGCGAGGGGTCAACGTGATGCGACAGTGAATGGCTTGGCTGTGTCTCACATAGGCACGCTAAATGTTATCATACAGACAAATATAGTAAATAATTGGAATATCACTTGAACTTTTAAGGTATAGTCCACTTTCACCAGATATGGCTAAATTTTAGAACATTTTATCCTCTTGAAAATTTCTAAAAGCACCTACGTACCTACTAGTTTGGATGTCAGTGGCTGATCTCGATAGACCTTTTATGTTTCTGAAGTTCTGACTACATTATA